>RSEF01000002.1:106984789-107016453 GCA_003993805.1 Himantopus leucocephalus | reverse complement strand
AAAAAAAAGAAGAGAAAGCAATGCCAAGAAAAACAATCTCTATTGAGATTAGAGTTAAGAGTTAACTTTCCCCCATTGTTAACAGATTTTTTTTTTGCTTTGTAGGTTGGTTTGGTTTTTTGTGTTGTGTGGGTTTTTTTATTATTTAAACACATTCAGCAGCTTCCACACATATTTCCTCACAACTGCTTGCTTGCCTGCCTGCCTGCCATCCCCAATCCATAGGACTGTGAGCTGGGGAAACAGACCAGTTGTTTTTTAGCCTGTCTTTTAATACAACCCATAGAAGTACCAATTAATTTAATTATTAATGCCTTGGTCACAAAGTACATTTTCCTACAATTTTTCTACTTTCAGAGAAGGGGAAAAAATAAATTAAGGCAGAAGTTTTTTTTGACTAAGAAGACATTTTTTTAAGAATAGGAAAAAGAAAATAATTTCTTTATACTGACAGCACAGGGGTAGTTATTTCTGAAGTGATGACGTTTCAGGGCCAGAGCCCAGCAGGTGTTAATCATCACATTGCCATTCTCCCCAGTTTACTGCAATTTATACCAGCTGAGGACTGGTCTCTGAGTTTCACCATTAGCTATTTAAGAACTCAAGAAAATTAAACACTTTAAATACTTTTCAAAAATTCACACATGTGCTCATAGTCCGATCTATTTGAGCAATGGCAAGTAAGAGGTTCAGGAGTCCATTTCTCTTTGAGAGTGAGGGAATATATTTTGCATATTAACTAGATGAAGAATCTAGGTTATGATGTAAATAATTCTCAGCCTTTTCTGACTGTTGAACATGAAAATTAAATAGATTTGTAAATATAGAGAAGAATAAAAAAAACCAACAGTGTGATAAACCTGTAAAATTATATGTTTCAGTGGGTTTTCAGATAATGTATGAGTTTTAAGGTAAAATAACAGTATTTGCTTAAGATTGTATTAACTATTTCAGTATTGTCTGAATGTCTTTTCATGACTCTCCCTAACCTCAGGTACAGTGATCTGTCTATTGAAAAACACTTATAATTAATATACAAACTTGTGGATGAAATGAAAAATCAACTTTAAAGATTCAAGTGGAGGTTACCTTCTAACCTCACGTAAATTAAAAGTTCTGGGTTGTTTTTTAGGTAGTCTACAGACAGGTGAGGTGACAAGGTTCTTACCTCAGCATCATTTAAGACAAATCCTGTTAGGAATTGCACTTCCTTAAATAAGTAATTCAGCCCAGAGACTCAAAGACATCTGAATGTCTAATTCCACTCAGTTTTGTTAGAAAAAAGGCAACTAAATGCTTCAGAAATCTTCATTTTAACATCTAATTGGCCACCTATAGAAAGAAATGGAAATACTTCTAGAAATCACCACAACACAGTGGCAGGATCATTATCCCAGCTGGAGTGCATCTATACCAATGCACACAGCATGAGCAACAAGAAAACTACAATATAGTTACCATCACAGAAACGTGGTGGGACGACTCACATGACTGGAGTGCTGCAACTGATGGCTACCAACTTTTCAGAAGGGACAGGTGAGGAAGGAGAGGTGGCAGAGCGGCCCTCTATGTCAGGGAGAGATACGACTATCTAGTACTTTATGAGGGTGATGAAAAGGTCGAGTGTCTATGGGTAAGAATCAAGGGGAAGGCCAATACGGCAGATATCACAGTGGGAGTTTGTTACAGACCACCCAATCAGGAAGATGAGGCTGACAAAATATAAACAGGTGGGAGAGGTTTCATGATTGCTACCTCTTGTTCTTGTGGGGGAGTTCAACTTCCCAGATGTGTGCTGGCAATACAATACAGCAGAGAGGGAACAGTCCTGGAAGTTCTCGGAGTCTGTGGAAGATAACTTCCTGACAAAGCTGGTAAAGGAACCAACAAGAGAGGGTGTCCTCCTGGACCTGCTGCTTGTTAACAGAGAAGGACTTGTAGGAGATACAATGGTTGGGGGCTGTCTTGGGCATAATGATCATGAAGTAATAGAGTTTTCAATTCTTGGAGAAGTAAGGAGGGGGGTTAGCAGAACTGCCACCTTGGATTTCCATAGGGCAGATTTTTGCCTGTTCAGGAGACTGATTGGCAGACTACCTTGGCATGCTGTCCTGAAGGCAAAGGAGTCCAGGGAGGTTGGGCACTCCTCAAGAAGGAAGTCTTAAAGGTGCAGGAACAGGCCATCCCCACATCCTGAAAGACGGGCCATCAGGGTAGAAGACTGACCTGGCTGAACAGAGAGCTTTGGCTGGAACTCAGGAACAAAAGGAGAGTTTATGGCCTTTGGAAAAGGGGGCGGGCCACTCAGGAGGACTACAAAGACGCAGTGAAGCTATGCAGGGAGAAAATTAGAAGGGTCAAAGCCCAACTAGAACCCAATCTGGGTATTGCTGTAAAAGACAATAAAAAATGCTTCTATAAATATATTAACAACAAAAGGGGGACTAGGGAGAATCTTCCTCCTTTATAGGATGCAGGAGGAAACACAGTGACTAAGGATGAGGAAAAGGCTGAGGTACTTAATGCCTTCTTTGCCTCAATCTTTAATAGCAGGACTTGTCATTTGTTGGGTACCCAGCCCCTTGAGCTGGAAGACAGGGATGGGGACCAGAATGAGACCTCCATAATCCAAGAGGATATGGTCAGTGACCTGCTGCACCACCTAGACCATGGGCCTAGATGGGTTACAACCTAAAGTGCTGAAGGAGTCGGCAAATGTGCTCACCAGGCCACTCTTCATAATTTATCAGCAGTTCTGGCTAACTGGGGCTAGCCCAATGGACTGGAGATTAGCAGGTGTGACGCCCATCTACAAGAAGGTCCAGAAGGAGGATACAAGGAGCTACAGACCTGTCAGTCTGACCTCAGTGCGGGGGAAGCTTATGGAGCAAATCATCTCGAGTGTCATTACATACTATTTACAGGACAACCAGATGATCAAGCCAGTCAACACAGGTTCATGAAGGGCATGTCCTGCTTAACGAACGTGATCTCATTCTATGACAAGGTGACCTGCTTGGTGGACAAGGGAAAGGCTGTGGATGTTATTTACCTAAACTTCAGTAAAGCTGTTGATATTGTTCTCCACAGCATTCTCATGAAAAAGCTGGCTTCCCAAGGCTTGGACAGGCATACACTCTGCTGGATCAAACACTGGCTGGATGGCCAGGCCCAGAGAGCGGTGGTAAATGAAGTTAAATCCAGTTGGTGGCCGGTCACAAGTGGTGTTCCACAGAGCTCAGTGTTGGGGCCACTCCTGTTTAATATCTTTATTAATGATCTCAATGACAGGATTGAGAACACCCTCAGTAATTTTGCAGATGACACCAAGTTAGGTGGGAGCGTTGATCTGCTTGAGGGTAGGAGGGGTCTACAGAGGGACCTGGATAGGCTGCATCGATGGGCTCAGGCCAATAGTACGCGCTTCAACAAGGCCAAGTGCCGAATCCTGCACTTAGGTCACAACAACCCCATGCAACATTACATGCTTGGGGAAGAGTGGCTATAAAGCTGCCCGGCAGTAAAGGACCTGGGGTTGTTGATTGACAGCTGGCTGAATATGAGCCAGCAGTATGCCCAGGTGGCCAAGAAGGCCAACAGCATCCTGGCCTGCATCAGGAATATTGTAGCCAGCAGGGCTAGAGAAGTGATTGTCCCACTGTATTTGGCACTGGTGAGGCCCCACTGTCTTCAATTTTGGGCGCCACAGTATAAGGACTTTGAGGTGCTGGAGTGTGTCCAGAGAAGGGCAACAAAGCTGGTAAAGTGTCTTGAGAATAAGTCTTACAAGTAGCGGCTGAGGGACTTGGGGTTGTTTAGTCTGAATAAAAGGAGGCTGAGGGGAGACCTTATTACTCTCTACAACTACCTGAAAGGAGGCTGCAGGGAGGTGAGCGTTGGTCTCTTCTCACAAGTTAACTGATAAAACAAGAAGAAATGGCGTCAAGTTGCACCAGGGCAAGTTTAGGTTAGATATTAGGAGAAACTCCTATACTGAATGGGTTATCAAGAATGGAACAGGCTGCCCAGGGAAGCAGTTGAATCGCCATCCTTGAATGTATTTAAAAGCCATGTAGATAAGGTGCTCAGGGACATGGTTTAGAAGTGGGCCCGGTAGAGTTAGATAACGGTTGGACTTGATGATCTTAAAGGTCTTTTCCAGCCATAAAGATTCTATGATTCTATGAACACACACATTGGGGTTTTTTCTTCCTTATAGGGAAACCCACGGATGCAAGGGGATAAAAAGCAAGGCAGAAAATCAAGCTTCTTCCAGTTAGTTATGCATTGTAGGAGTGAAACTTGGGTACCTAGGTTTTGGTATTTACTCTCCACTGAAAAAAAATATATGGCTAAAGTAAACACTTAGAAACAAGTTTAGAGCAAACACACTGCTTTCACAGAGAGGGAAACAGCTCAAACTATATTACAGGAACAAAGACTTCATCATCATTTACCTCAGATAAGTTATTTCAGAACTACTCCAAAGATGAGCTTTGTAGCTTGCCTCCTGTTATGTATGTATATCTTTTTTTATCAAGATATCTCACTGTTAAGATCAGGTTACCATGACTACTGTGATGTTTAGGCCATGTGTAAAGTTTCTTTTTGAAAATAATTCTTACTATAAAAATAATTATTTTCTTGAGGGAGAGGGAGGGAAAAAATGAATATGTTTAGGATGACTGCACTTTTTCTGCTTCAAGAAATCAGGCTTTAGACCTGCTTCATCTAAGTCAGTTGAGGTCAATTTGACTTTCATTTTGCTCTGACTGTGGAAAATGTCTGACATTTTTTATGTAAACCATATGAGTGAATTTGGGGTCTGGATTAAGATGTGAGGAGCTGAAGTTTTCTCTTGAATGCCTGTTTTTCTTTGGTCATTTTTATTATTTCTCTTGGCCATGATTGAATATGTGTGTTTGTTTTCTAAAAAAAAAGTTTCCCTCTTCCCTGTCTCAGTTTTGAAAACTTAATTAAAACATGACTAGAGATGGACCTACAACAATAATCCACATCTGAACAAACTCAGATGCCTTGGGAATTTACATCTGCATTTAACAAATTTCACAACTGGCCTTTATCTTTGTGAAATTATTTAAACTATCAAATACATTTTGAAAGAAGATTGGATCACTGTGATGTGGGCTTATCTCTGACTTTAAGGTAATACGGACTCCCGGTGCTACAAAAACATTTGAACATGATTTTTGTGCATGATCAAAACTACCTAATGATTGTGAAGAAAGCAACAAGAAGGTTATGCAAGAAAATTCCCTGAAAGGTACCTGTTCTCCCCTGAACTTCAACACCCTGCGTTTGTGCTGCTGGGAAAACAGTAACACAGGTTGAGTGTATTTTGTGATAGGCTTCTACCACATAAACCATAGAAATTGTATTTGTCAAGGAAGTGACTAGAACTGCAAAAATGGCTGAAAAGATACATTTTCTCCTCCAGGCAGGGAAGAACATTGTAGCTCTATTTTCTTCCTTCACAGGTCAAAAATGATCTTGCTCAAAGGCTTTTGGCAAAGGTAGATTCCACTGAGATGACATGATAGAAAGGAAAAGTAGATGGGTTGTGTTGGTACTCCTCAACAAGAAAAAGTATGTACTAGAATATCTTGAAAAGTAAACAGATTTATATGAATTGAAAAAGCTCATGGAAGGAAAGTGATTCTGGCCCAGAGATTTCAGTACCATAATCCCATTGCCTGCAACAATAATCTGACTAATGGTCATGAGAAAGTGCTGGCCCCTCTTTCATTTTCAATATACAGTACTAAGCAGCCTTAATATAAATCCTTTAAATTTTGAAATGCACACTCCCATTACTTTCATGTTCAAGACAGATATTCTATGTTAATATAAAATCACTAATGTTAAACATGTTCTTAAGAATAATTTTTTTATAATTGACAGTAAGATTCTTAAACTCATAAAAAAATAAGCTTGGCAACTAAATTTGCATATATAGCCTTTGTACTATCTGTGAATAATGGTATAATTTGTACTTCATTATAGCAGTACAATTTGAAGAAGTTTAATAAATAATTAACATAGATTGTAATAAACATACTGTGGAGTGGAGCTCATGTGCTTTAATTACATATAAGCTCATCTGCAAAATGTGTTGCAACTGCTTATCAATCTGTTTTATAACCAAACTTTCTCGAGTCAGATGCTGTAACACACAATTAAACAGTGGCAATAACAATTGCTGAAAATTGATAAGCTACTTATTAATGTAGACTTAATGTAAAGTGTGTCCAAGAGGACCTTTGTACTGAAAAAGCTATTTTTGAGAAACAAAATACAAAGATATAGTCTTCCCAATTGCTAGTATTAAATGACAAAAATCTAAACACAAATACAAGTTCAGACAAAATCAAAAGTACAGATTTCTAAATTTTGCTACCATATATGTGAAAGTGATATTTTTCCACTCTCATTTGTTGCTAACATGCGTAGGTAGAAAAACAAAAATTTGCTGATTCCAAAGATGGTTTTTCACTTGGTCAATATAATCATTTTTGCAGATAAAGCAGATCATTTTTGCTGCTATTTTTTTTGAAATTTAGTCTTTCCAGAAGTGGAGACTTTGTACTTTAACATGGCACTTTCGTACCTACTACTTAGCTTTTACAAAGCTGGAGAAGAAATAGGGCATGTTGATGCACATCTTTCAGATCTATGCAGAAGGGAATCTATCTAGATGGTTTCTAACAGGAAGAATGACCAGTTTCTCCAATGAGTTTTCTCTCAGTGTTTATGTTGAAATGACCTTGATACATGCACCTTGCAAAGCAGTTGGAATAACTGGTAATACTTATGTATATTTTTTCTTTCTCTTGGCGAATGTATACAGAAAAGTATTATTATTATAGCTTCCATGAAGAAATTTCAAAGATTCACATCTTCTAAGATTAACTCTGTCACTACTACAGTATGACACTAACAAAATAAGAATCTGAATTCAGACTACTATGGCTTTTATTTTCACAAATTGGAAACATTGATTTTGGTTTTTTCATGTTATCAGAACCAATATATGGTTCCTTCAGTCTGCTGCCACAATTGGATTAATATCCACCTTGTATCATTTTTGTCAGTATTGGCTAAATCAATCCAGTTTGTTCTACTGAAAAAGAGAGAAAGAACTTCCCTTTAACTTTTTGTCCCTAGAAAACATCTCAAGATAAGGGTTGAATTACACACAAATTCAGTGATGTGCAAACAAGCTACAAAAAATTTACTTTGAGGATTATATTGTCCTATATTTTTCTGTATCAATATGCCAGTTTACACTGCTTTTACTTGCATTTCCCAGGTATGGGTATTTCGTCTTCACATCTCAAGACTTTTTACACAGAAAACAATGACTGAGAAGAATGCAAGAATTGCTCTTTATTATGTCAGAAGCTGGCATGGCATTTGTTAAAAACCTCATTTTGGTTTACATTTAAAAAAAAAATGGGTGTGCTTTCTACCAGGAATTATATCACATGTTCAGTTCCAGAGTGAGTAGTGATTGATGCTTAGTGCCTGTCTTAATTGGGCATAGCCACTCTCTATCACTGATTGTGACCATAGTAACAAATAGCAATGATGCAGAAGGGGAGAAATTATGCTTATCTTAAACAACATTTTTGCATCATGGATGTAGTTGGCCGAACTGTAGCTAGATAATGGTAGTAAGGTATGTCATCTTTGTATTACATCAAGGAGAATGGTTTTAAATACTTTAGTGAAGTGTATGTATTGCAAAAGTAATGCACCATGAAGATGGACAGCATCCAAAAATGCTCCATGGAAGTAGTCAATAGTCTAGAATTACAGCAAGTCATTGAGTATAAAGACACGCAGCTTATTTTGATGTGATATTAGTCATGAAAATTTGCTCTTTTATCTCTGTTACAGCTTGCTACAATTGAAAATTAACTTTCTTCTTACAGCACTGTGGATCTCTACAAGTACTGATGTTTGTTTAATGACTGTGGAGAGAATCATTGACCAGTTTTGAAGATGTAAAGCATTTCCAAGTCAGAAAGTTGTGAAGATGGATCAAAGCTAACTGGAACCATTTTTCATACTGATCACTCCAAGAGTAAGCTTTTGATTTTCTATGTTGATTTGTACTGTGAACACCAATAACATTCATTATGAGTGTGTTCATTTTAGGTTTGTTACAGATTTTTGATATTTCTTATGCTTAAAATTAGGAATGTTTATTGCAATTTTAATACCATCAGAGTCAGTATTGACTTAAAAGCATTCATCCTATATTTACTAGAAAAGTGTGAGTTTCACTTTACAGGCCCCCTGCCTATGTCTTAAAAACCCAAACCGCATAGGAATTTTCCACTTCATATTTCTGGGTTTGGAGTTTTTTGAGGGTTTTTTTGTGGGTTTTTTGTGGGTTTTTTTAAAGCTTAAATGAAATAAAAAAATAGTATATGGCAATATATCGCAATTGAAAACTTTATAGTTCAAAATAAATCAATCAGACAATTCTCATCACTGGCTGAAATAAAAGTAGATATGACACTGAAATTCTTCAGCATCTGGGACATCTAATTTCTCTCCAACTCTAACAATAGTCTTAAATGAACTTGAATTCATATATAGACTTCAGGATTGATGAGATCAAACCTTTGTCTATACTCAGAGGAAACTTAACTTTTACAGGGAGAAGTGACTTAGATCTTCTGTGACCTGGAGACTAGTTTCATGGCCATGCCAGCGTAGTTGCTTCTGTTTGCTGAATGTTGCCTCCCAGTAAGCCAATAAATAAAACGTTTCATGATCAGAAAGTCTCTTAGATACCAGGGTGTAAAAAGTTTTTCAGCTTTCACATATTAAAAGAAACTAGACAGCAGCACACACCTGGAATAAAGGTAAAATACATAGAAATGGTCATAACACCCAAGAGAGTACAGCGATGAGCTCCGTTTTAAAAACCCGGTGGTCAGTCATCTGTGAGACAAACCTTAAATGTGATTAGCACAGCTGTCTAGATTTTATGCCACCTCAATTAATTTTTTTCTCAGCCACTCTCACTCTTTCTGTGGCATTGACAGCGCTAATGCAAGTTCTGAATCTCACACAAGACTGAGTCATGCAGTATACATGAAAGCAAAGTACCGTTCTCTTGCAAGGAAAAAAACAGGACCCACATAACCTCATAATATTCTGGCTAATCAAAATTAGTAGTGGGTTTTGGGCAGACGGGTCTTGAATATGATTATTCATTAATTTTGCTGAATAAAGCTATCATGGGGACATTTCATGTTTAATATCAAACAGTAATTTTTATTTGTTTGTCCTTAACTGAAAATCTGCTAATTATACTGTTTAAAATCTAGCTAAATCTCACTCCTCAAAATCATCTTGAAATCTAAGTGTCAGTCTGGGTTATTAACATTAATAAATATTCTGACACAAACCAACTGGTTATTTTAGCCACACAAAAGCACAGTTCAAGTTTGTTCTTCCTCTCTTTTAATAACTCTACAGGGGACACAATTATGAAGAGGGAAACAGAGCTGGGACAGATGCTCCACTAGTTTTAATTAATGAATTTCAGTGGACTTCAGTTAAAGCTGTTTAATCTCTGGCAAATTATGAAAGTGTACCCTAAAAAAACATATCCTTTAAGACAATATCATTTTTCACAGAGTCGTTTTTTCAATAAGCGTGAAACAGCAATACAAAATTAAGTTTAACTGTCGTATTTGGCTAGGAAAAAATTAATAGCATCACCTAGATCTATGACATAATCTTTCCACTTTTACTTTGAACTATAAAGATAGTAAAGAACAGTATTTTTTTTTGCCAATTGTGCCCCTCTAACATGGTATTATTGTTGAATGTACACCACTGGATCACTCTTATTCCCTCTTCCTCTCTCGCTCTTGCTTTTCTTTCTGAGACAAAAAAAATTCTCATACTTACCTTAGCTAAATAGCCCAACCACAAATGTCATATGATTTTAGACCTTCACACACTGGATGGAAGAGGCAGAGGTACAAGACGTGTGCAAAGCTTCTTCCCAACAGCTACAAAGCCTGAGGTGAGACTGTCTTACCCATGGGCTGTTATGCCTCTTTTCCCATTGTATGGGGATGCCAGTTGGCAGATTCACATAGTCTACAGTTATACTGGATCCAGTTCTTGTATTTGACTGATATATTTTTACCTTCAGAAAGTCTATTTTCAGCACTCCATCCTCTCATGCAGGGAAGCTGCACCCTCCCACCCAAAGCAGATGACTACTGGTTTGGCCGTGGTCAAAGAACATTGTAACTGTGAACTAAAGGCTGAATCTACTTTCCAAAAAGTGCAAACATCACACAAGTCTATGGCAAGTGCTTGACTGATTCTAAGCAGCAGAAAACAGCTAGCTATGAAATCCAATTTTAAGATAAGTGGAAGATGAATATTCATCAAAGAAGCTGCTGATTGAACAAGTCCTTGAATCAGTCTAACTTTTTTAAATGGTTACATTAAACCACACTGATTCAGAAGGTAAAAGGTGATTTCAAAAGTTCTGCTAGAAAATTATTTTTTTCATCTCTGGTTTAAAAGCTATTGGCAAGACAAATAATTTCTAATAGCAGAATGGCACTTGTGGAATAGCGCAAGTAAAAGGTTGAAATGAGGATGAGCAAACGACTATGTCAGTCATCATCTAGCCCTACTTGAGTTTTACATTGCTGGGTAGAGTGCAAGTCATCACTACCCGTGATGAAATGCTTGAGGATTGCAGATAACCCTTCCAATTTCAGCTTTGGTAACTCAAACACTTCAGATTTTTGAAAGGAGTAGTATGTATATACAAAAAGAATGTGTACTTCTGTCATGGGAAAGATTTTCAAAAGTGTTAAAAGTTCAGTGTTTATTGTTTATCTTCATTTTTAGTGTTCATTTCTTGTACTTATGTGTTTCTGCACTAATGCAGAAAACACAGAGGTGAATGAGTATGTGTCCACATGCTTAAACATCTTTCCCTATATGGCTTGGTGGTCATTGCACAACGTCGCATTTCAGCTGAGAAGAACTGCTGTGGGAAGGAATGCGTGGATGGAGATAAACACAAGGGTTCAAAGTCACTAGTACAGAAATCAGCAATAGAGGTAACAGTTTTTGAGGTAGATGTCAATAATCTGGTCTAGGCTGTGTGACATGGAACAGAATGGGGAAACAACATACAAAAAGGGGAAATAAATCAAGATAGACACTGGCTGCTGCATGTTAAGGAAATAAGTATCTGAAGAAGAGCTACAATTTGCCTATTATAGGTCTGTGTGAGTGCAAACTGCTTTGAAAGTAAAATAGAAGACACATCATTTGTATGAATTAGTAAAAGTTTTATTGAAGGAATAACAAAAAAAGGTGAATGCAAAACCTCACACCCCTAAGAATTTTATAAAAAATAATAAAATAAAAAAAATCCAGTTTTGTATTATGTTCAGTATCATTTATAATGTGAAAAGCTCTGATTGCCTTCCTGTTATAAACATTTCAGCTTAGTTCTGAACTCTATTTTCTCAATAGTCTTTCAAGCAGAAGTACAGGGATTCTGAGTGAAATAAAAGGAATTAAGCTATGTACCCTGTTTGAAATACTTATTTTGACTACTCTGGAGGATTTCAAAGATCTAAGTTCAGCAAATTTTTCCACACTTATAGATGTACCTTCACAAATTTTGTAAGACTTTTAGTACTTGATTATTTTTTTTGCAAAGGCCTATTAATTCAATAAATAACAATGACTTTTCTGTTTGTCATGTGTATTGCTTTTCAATGCAGGAAAAATCTGAATATTGAGACAGAGAATATTGAGACAAAATGTTTCTAATTAGAAAATGCAAGTGTCTAGAAGCTGTTAGAATAGATTTTTACAGTTTATGTAAACCTTTGCCATTCCAGTCAAGAGCACTGATTATTCAGATGGTCTGTTCCAGTCTCTTTCTTCTTTCCTTCATGAAAGCCTTTGAAAAATTTGTTCCATTTCAGCTGGGGGGGTGGGAATCAAATATGAAACTGTACAGTCCTTCATGAAACACCTTTCCCCCTTTCTTATCTGAAAAGAGGGATTTTTTCATGTCAACTTCTGATTTCCAACTGGAAGCTGTTGTGGAGGAGATACAAGCAATGGACAGAAGTGGACATTTTCCTTCTCATACACCTGTTCTGGAATCTCACAGCCAAAGGACCTTCATGCAGAGAAAGCAGCAGGAACATGGTAGAATAGTTTTCCATTATTTTGAAAACTCACTAGGATACTTTGAAGAAAGGATTGGAATAAGACACTTCACACCTTATTATTTTATTTTGAAACCCACCTTTTTTTTTAGGCATACTGTAGTGCATTCCACTTACTCCAATGCACCGTCGTCTAATATTTGTGATGTATCAAATCAAAGCAAACATTTCCTTCAAGAAAGTTATGTTTCTTAGAGAAAAGGGTGAGCTTTTCCTCCCATAAACTGGGTTTTTTTGAACTACCCAACAGTGTACAAATAAAAGTAACTTTTTTTTTTCTCTTCATCCTTTTTAGTCCTTCATGTAGTTAAAGAATAAGCAGTTGCAATGCAAGTAATCCCAGCCTACTAGATCATGCCCATCAACTCTTTGGCTTCACTGCCAAGCATATCACCAAGTCAACTTACTGATGAGGGAGTGTAATTTCCTGTGGTGGAATACAAATTAACAATAGGCAGTGGCAAAACGTTCTCAACTTAAAAGTACACAGCAAAACTTCCAAATGAAATAGCTTGCTTATTTTCTTTTTGCTTCTTATTCCTTATCCAAAAGATAAATGACCTTGCTGTCAGAGCAATGCAAAAAGAAAAATGAAATCAGTGGCATGTAGCACTGTGTGCCCTGCTTCCTAATATACTCAGACGTAAAACTAGCAAACTTCTGAAAAATAACAACTTCGTTTTTTTTCTTCACTAACATTTTTGAATACAGCCTCACTTGAGAAGAACAGTAGCTAGTGGAGAATAACTCATAAAATAAACCCCCCTGGTCTTCATCATGTAGTCTGCAAGTACTTCAGTAGCCTTTTTATTGCAAAGTATGCAGTAAATTTTTTACCTGTTATAATCAGGCTAAGAAAACAAACTAATCTGCAGCCTAATTTAGCTATTAATTGTGGAGGGTGTTTTGTTTGGGGGTCTGAGGTTTTTTGGAGGCCTTGTCACAAACAGGACAGTTCCAAGGAAAAGATATTGTTCCTCAGACAGATATATTTGCAAAACCTGTATCCTAAAGTTCTTAATGGTTTTGTGTCTTCTGTATTGTGTTTATACACAACATTCTCATGGGTATTTAGATAAAAATTCACTAGATTGTATTGCAGGATTAGAGAGTAAGTCAAGCTTTTGGTTAGAGCTGGATCCCACTTAAAAAGTGAACAGCAATATTTCTGTATTATACAGGTGCTAAGGCCCACTTTCATCATAATTCTCGACTCAGTGTTTTTAAGTTTTCTTATTTCATAGGATAAGCATTGGTTTCTCCTTCATTTCTACAGAGTATACCTGCTTTCATGTGTTTCTGGCCACAAAAAATGATCTCAAATATTTTATATTCCAAAGTTAAGCAAATATTTATTTAGACATATTTAGAAGTAGTGAACAAGTGAAGAAAAAAACCCCCACATTACTTGAAAAATAGACAATCAATTTCTTCCGGAGCCGAGTTAAATGCATAAAGGCTCAATTCTTCAGCTCGGGCAAACTTCTAAATTAGTCAATAGAGCTTCATTGAGTCGCATGGGCCCTGCCTTTCACAATACCTTGCAAATGAGGAGTCCATATATTGAAGTATTAGTTAACCAGATATAAGTGCTAAGTAACTGAAATAAGCATGAGTAGGAGAGCGTTTCTAAAGTTTTGGGAAAGTTTTATAACCCTAGAACCTAATGAAACATTTTGCATGGAGTTTAATTCAATCCTCAGCGAGCTGCTTCTTTGTGCTAGAAACTGTGTGCCTGCCTTCCTTCTCCTTGCATATTTGCAGACACCATCGTACACTACATTTAAAGCAAAACTGACAATGACTCTCCAGATCCTGTCAAATCACCTGAAAACTCTCCTCATTTTATTTCTCGCCTCTGGAAAACCCTCAGAGAACAAATGGGTCTTGCGGCATGCCTGAGAAATCAGCAAGATTCAGGCTCCGATGAGCCGAGGCGGGGAGCAAATCCTGCAGTTAAGGACCCATCACTGATTATGCCCTGACTCCAGCCCCTTGTGATTAAGCCAGGAGACTGTTACCTTGAGCATGTTAGATGATCTCAACTGTCATGGTGTCATTTTTAAACACCCCAATGCACACTTTCCCAGTGCAGCTTGACAGGGACAGGTGTTATTGCTGAAACCATTTGCATGCAGAAGACTTTACACGTGGCACTGAGGCATTTGCAGCTTAATCCTCCAGGAACTGAAAGGACAAACAATAAGCCCGTTGTTTTAACATAAGAACAATCAGACTTCTGTGGATTAAATAATTTCCGATCCCCACGTTGCAGCATCTGTAATTTTTGCTACTTTCTGCAAATGTGTCCTCGTATTATTATACATTTATAGTCAGTTGTATAGCTGTTAGCACCACAGCACTAGAGGGGCGCAGTTGCACAGAGAAGCTCAGTTGCGTCACAGTGAAAACAGGTATCACTAAAAACTGTCTGAAGTTGAACAATAGGCCCCACCCTGCAAATCTGCGGTTTTGTTGGACTGGGAATAACAAGAGACTCCCATCCTGTACTGCACAATGCTCTGTGACATGTGAACACTGGCTCACTTCAATACTGTAAGAAAGCATCTGAAATTCCATATACCATATATGATCATTCAAATGTTAATGCTTCTAGTAATAAAATAGAGTATTTATCATTAAAAGTGGAACGTCTCATTCACATGGAATTCACATTTATTTCCAGAAAACTTGTGTCTACTCAAGTTTCATAACACCTTAGAGCATTATTCCTTAAAGAATTTAAAAGAAATATATTCTTATGTATTCTGTATTTGTTTATGTTTGAGAGCACTTCCTATGCCTGCAGTTTGTCATATGCATAATAGTCCATATATCTATGAATATAATTTAGCAGAAATATTCATATGTTTTCAGTTGTCCAAAACAAGCTTGCTATCTACTATACTAAACATACCCTGATGGGACAAGTAGTTTAGTAGTGTCACTCTTCCTTTCCATTGTAGCTCTACAATCATCTGCAATTTTCCTCTGGTAATATTCATTCCCGCATTAGGATATTTAATATATTTTAAAAGGTAAAATAATTAGACAGGATTCCTAAGGAATGAAGTCAATTGTTCAGGCTCAGGAGTCAAGCTTCTGAGTTTAAGTTATGACATGGATAAAAGTTAAAATGAAAGCTCAAAAGTGTATCTAAGATTTTTCTAAAATTATAGTCTTATGGAGAGTAGGCATAGTCCAGTCCTGCCTATGACTCCAATTTTGAAATGAGCACCTACTTATGTTATTAAGCAGATGCTTTTACTCAACTGACTATAGTCTAAAATTGACTTGCGCTGAGACTGTAGAAATAGGTTAGAGTGAAGGAAATGCCTAGGTGTGCATGCGCTAAATAAGAAGGCCAGTCTAAATGATAACTTTAGGTAGTTTAAAAATGAATGAACAAGGAAGTATATATGCTTGTAAGTGAATAAAAACCCAAGGACCCCATATACTCATAAGCAATAATTTTAATATATTCAGGAAAATATTAATTTGTTTAATATTAGTTAAAATTAGGAATATTTTCTAAGTAAAATAAGGTTGTGATTGTCATCATATTTTAGATTAGCACCTTTATTCCAGTAATACTTCCATAATTACTTGTAACCGTAGCCTACAATAGACATCTATATTTTTCCCTAAGAAAACTAGAAGGTATAAAGATATGACTAAGCATCATAAAATACAGTACAGAGAAAAGCTGCTGTCTGATTTATATTTTCTTATTATGATAATGATTCGCATTCATCACTTAGGGTGAATTAAATCCACCATAACAAGTGTTATAAACCTTCCTATAATTAAGATGAACCAAAATGTGTTAAAAAAGTGTTTCTTGATAATTACTCTTGATAATGAAAATGATATTTCAGAATGTGATTCTTATGTTGTCTTAATATTGCTGCTGATGCAATTCACAGAAGAATAAATTATCAAGAAAAGTTATATTCTGCTCAGTGTGAGAGGGATTGCCAGTCTTAAACTAGCATTTTTAGTCTGTTTCCAATCTTGCATAAATGAAATGTTCTTGAAGATACTTTATTTCTGATATTACATCTCAGTTGCATTAGTCTAACAGGTGCCCCACAATAATACCCCTAAAAAAACCCCACCCCTCCATTTCAGAGGAAAGGCAGAAGACTGCTAGGAAGAAGCCTCATGTATTTGGAAAGAATAGCTGGAAAGAGACAGAAGGGAAAATGAAGTTTTCATTTGTATCATGTTGACTGGGTGACGCTTTGTAACTTTGAGCTTTCAGATACTGCTGCTGGTTCTGGAAATTCTATTTGCCCTCTGTTGAGTTCTTTATTTGGAATTGAAGACAAACAGATTCAGACAGGTGTAAAGAGTAGTCTACATCCCCCTGTGCTCCAAACAACCTCAATTTCAGAATTAAGAGCCATGTGGCCCAATCAAAGCAAAAATGTTATTTGTGCCAGAAATATTCACTGTGAAATGTGGCCAGTTTTCACTAGAGATATAGTCACAAAATAAATGAAATATCATGGCAGGTGTAGAGTGTGTTTCTGGGTTTATGTATTGGAATACATACCCGTAATGAAAGATAAATGTTATTTCCTAGGGAAAGACAATGCAACATCGAAAAGCAAAATAGTTGAAGTAAATAACCATCTCTAGGAAATAGTAAGGGATGAGAAAGAACTGTATGAAATAAAAATATAACAGAAAAGAGGAAATGACAAGAGAAAGATATTATGAAGTGTATCAAAAGGACGAAGTTAAACAGCTTTCTGTGCAATGTTTGAAGTATTCTTAGAAACAAATTTGAAAAATTGGAAGCTATAATAGAATCAAATACAAGAAGAATAAACAATAATATGTCTTTTTTGAAAGCTGTTTCAAAGTCTGTTCTATTTAATTACTGAAAGATAGGATCATTTATAAAACAAAGCACCTTTTAATCATGAATTCCAAAAACTGATTAGATACATTTTGGAAAAAAATTACTGGTAGTAAGTGAGAGTTTTTTGAAAGTTCTAGGAAATCTGGAAAGATTCCAGAAAAAGTAGATAAGGAATACATGGTAGGAAAATATCACTGAATCCAATGTCTTAAATGAGGACTGCAGTTAGGAGCTATTTTCCTACAGAGTCCCTTCAACAAGGCACTATGTTTATGTTTTTTTCTTCAGCTTTTCCCAAGTTGTAAGTCCATTGTGATAACTGTGGGTTGAGAAATGTTATTTAGTCTGGTTACTGACTCTCAAGCAAATTGAACTAGCTTAATGTCATATGAGTGCCTGAAGGCTTTGAGAGGACACTCTACACATTTCACTAACGTTATATATTTTTTAAGGTCATTTAACATTAAAATATTTCACTAACAATATTTTTTTTTCTTTTTATAAAATATACACCAGCAATGTTATATTGCAATACTAAGTAAGGCAGCTGTAACATTTTTGACCATCAAGTTTTAAAATTTATTTTCAAGGATTTCAAGTATTCCGCACATAATGTAACTGGGTTTCAAAATTTGTGTGACTAGTTCCAGCCTGATTTTAAAAAAAGTAAAGCTAATTTCAAGTTGTGGACAACGGTAAATCATGTTTTTTCTGAAGCACATTCAGATAGCTACTTCCTGGCTCCACTGAGGTCTCTTTGCGTATTTGTAGTCTTATCTACTGGCATTATTGCTAAGAAATATTTTTTATTTCCTACAAAATCAATGTAGCAAAGAGTAGGTAAGAAGCTTATTCTATTGTGAACACAATTAGTAGATCTAATTTGCATATGCTGTTCCTGAAGTAGCCAGCTATTCTTGCCAAACCTGCTTGATAGAAGCAGTTGGTTTACATAGATGTGTTGATGAGATTGTCTGAAAACAACAGACACAGGCCAAAAATACCCTGTAACTGCTTAGCTGGTCATTAGCAGCAATAGTGTTTTCAAATAACAAGGCTAAATAAACAAAATAGGGAGTTGAAATTCAAGCCTGATAACAGAAAACATGGGAAATAAATTGCAGAAATCTCAAAGTTCAGTGGGGTTTTGCTCCAAAATAGCCACAGCTGAAATGTAATTGTTAAAATATGCCATCCAGTTCACCGAATTAGGTAAACTGAAAATTACTCTGGTCAATCTTGAAAAGAAATTTCACAGCTTTTAAGGTTAACTTCAGAAAAGTAATTGTGTTGCATGGTTTAGCTCAACAGTAATAAGTATTAGTCTGTTTGGATTGTCTTGGGAAATCTAGAAACCAGAATTAGCCATTTTTGTTCTTACATGGCAAGTATAACACTATACACCAGCAGAATAAAAGAACAATACACTACATAGTTCTGGTACATTTCTCATTTTCTGTATCTGTAAATCAAGAGCAATCAAGAATGATCTTGCAATCCCAAACTAGATATGATTAAGAGGAAAATATAGATTAATGTGACCAGTGGAATCGGTAACTGTTGGTTTATCTCCAGTGAGAGCTGGCACATGTTCACCACACCAGCTTTGTGGATGCTCATTTTGCTGCTTATAAAAGAAAATGAGGATCTCCTTGAAAATATCCTTCCCCATGGAAAGACAGACAGATTTGGGATCTAGGTTTTCTCAGTAGCCTTTCAGTAAAAGGAGCAGAAGTAGGGACCTGTTTGCCACTACAGTAGGTCTTATTAATTTCCTGTCCATGATTTAATATTTCCCTATTTTATCATGCAAAGTTTTAATCTTGTGTAACTCTGCCCTGGCAGTGTTCTGCAGAGGCTGTTCTCTTTCCCAAGGGGACTGGAGTTCTTTCTCCTTGCCGGAAGATGAAAGGTGTAGTAACAACTATGTTTAAAAAAGAGTGTTTAAAACCTGCGAGGTTTTTTGGTGAGCTGAGTAATAGACATGAAAATATTATTGTTTGTAGCTTTACTCCTGGAAATCAACACACGTATGGAATAAGAGTTCATGAAGTGATTACGTGTTTAACTTCATAATAACATAACATAATAACATCCTGTAGAGCACAAATAAATTGCCTTTGCACCTGACATTAGAACATTAGGCCGATTTAAAACAAAAAAAGAAAAAAATGAGAGAGACTGGATCTGTTTAGATCTATTTCATTAGCTGAAATTTCAAGGACATTTAAAGAAGATGAAAATTAAGTAGCTAAATTAGAATTTGGCTTTGTGTACAGTCAAAAGGGTTAATATCCTGGCAATAATTTCAAGTTTTCATGAAACTTTATCTATCACTACTAGTTGGGATGTATGTAAATATGTCTGTGTGTGTCTACCTTATCTAAGAGAAAGCTTCTGGAATTGCACACTAGACTTGGAAAAAATACATTTTCTGGCTCTTGAAAAGGTAAGATATCGGCAATAGTTACTCTAAAATTTAAAATAAATATTTTTGAAAAAGCTACCTGGCAACAATTTTCACATTATGCCTTCTTAATATTCATTCTGTTGCTGTAAGTGTGGCTTTCTTATGGATCTGAACAGAAACTTCATTTGTACAGTAAGTAGCTGCAGTGTTATAGGCTGACGAGGCATCCCAGGGTTATATGAACTGCATCCAGGCAAGTGTCTGGACTGACCTTCTACAAATGATAATAAGTAGAGTATTTGAACCAGAAAAGTATTTTGTCTTAAATATATATTTGAAATGAAGCTAAGTTCTGACTACTCATAACTTTCACTTATTAAAAGAAAATTATGCTTGGCTAATAGTGAGAAAAAATTATTCCACAATATTGGTATTAAATTATATATTTCATAAAAAAATAGATTCATGACAGTATTTGTACAGACTTTCTTCCTTCTAAACCTGCATTTTTCTTTAAGTCTCTTTTAAAATTAACTGACCTAATAATTTGTATTCACAGCTGGCGTAATTTATTCTTCTGGTTCTAGGGTGTTTTCTAATAATCATAGGACAATACTCCACATGGAGAGATGATGAAATTGCTCAGATTTGCTATGCAGCTCTTTTGCTTCACATGCACTCCTATTACACAACAATTAAGGAATCGTTGCTGACACTGGCCCATACTTTT
Organism: Himantopus leucocephalus; assembly: GCA_003993805.1. Taxonomy (NCBI): domain Eukaryota; kingdom Metazoa; phylum Chordata; class Aves; order Charadriiformes; family Recurvirostridae; genus Himantopus; species Himantopus leucocephalus. Next base: position 106,996,177 of record RSEF01000002.1, on the reverse strand, counting down.
GGTCTGAAACAAGAAGCATTGAAGTCTCTGAAAATAAACTGCATTTGGCCTTTGATAAAGCCCTAGCAACTTGGATGTGTCCTTTCACTGAAAACGTCTTAGGGAAAGAAGATCAAACAAAGATGACAGTGAAAATTGGAATAAAATAAATGCTCACTTAAAAATATTGGAATATTCCTCCTTGAGGTGCAGCAGATGCAATCATTCACATTCAGTAATTTGTATGTTGACGCAGAGTTGCTGATTGCCCAGTGGAAATGAGAAAATAATTAGTCATCTAAAGAAGATTTTATGTTTATTTACAATAGAACTAAAGTATGATCACAGTAATCATTTACATGCCTTAATAATTAATGGAGAACTGTGTACTAAAATATAGAATAACAGTATATTTATTATCTGAAAATTTGAGAAAAAAACCCCAACCCTTCTTTTCATAGATTTTGAGGGTTGGGTTCGTTGTTGGAGTTTAAACTCTCTTAAATTAGCTCCTGCTTTATTACTAAGATAATGATAGCCAACACAATCTGAAAATATTCAGGAAGAGTAGATAGAGTGGTTTGCTAATGGAAAATGACATTTTTTTCTTAGCCTAGAATTAACTAGAATTTAATTTCTCTTGCTCTTAAATTTATTCAAGCATGAGGTAAACTAATCATGATACATACATCTTTGGGTTGGAAAAATAGTCATAGGAATAAATAAGTGACAGCTATCCATAATAATTAAGCTAACTTTGCAAAAGAAATAGGAGAGAAGCCTCATGTGACTACTGCTAGAACAAACAGTTTCAGGTACACCACAGAATGATAGAAGTGGCAAGATATTAAACAGATGTATTGTCTTCCAGGTGCAAGGTTTATGGAAGAAAAGATTATTTCCATTCTCATTTCAGTTGTAATTGAACTATTCCCAGTGAAAGATAAATTTTCACTAAATTGCACCATGGCATTTTCACGGCTTTGGCTTGGCTTAATACCATGTGAATTAAGTCCCTGAAATAGTCCATTCCTTTCAGTACAGGGAGACGTACGTAGAATTCGGAAAGCTTAGAATTTAAATTTAAATTAAATATAAGCCACAAATATAATCATCCCCTTTCAAAGCAAAAAATATCAAACATAAAGGTAAACAAAAAATCACAAACCTGTTCCTGTTCCCTTTTAGATAACTTAAAATTTAATCTTTCTTAGTCTGTCTAATTATTATAAAACTCATCTTTTGTTTCCTATGGTTTACACATCACATTGGAGAAGTCAGCATGTGCCTCCCTGAGTTCACTTTTTACAGAATGCTACAATTTCTTCTGTGATTTCATCCTATTATGAACTGCATATTACTGTAACAAGCCAAGACGCTTCATTTCTTTTCTGATATACTAATCTGTTGAAGAATTAATAACTAGTAATTACTCTATTGCACCTTTTTTCTTTCCCAGAAATGATATCAGATACTTAAAATGTTTCTCCCTATTTCAAGAAAAGGGACTTTAAAGGATTGTGGTATATTTTGAATTGCAAATTGTCAATTGTGATTGTGAATAAAAACTCCCCAGCGGCAGCAGCTGGGAAGGATTCTTTGTTTCCCTTTTTTTGCAGCAAGTTAAGGTTCTTAAGCAAACTTCATTTAGACAGTGTTTTCCATCACTTTATTGGGTTTTTGCATTAAAACATAAAAAACTACCATTAATTGACTGTTTCGACTGTACCAACCTGCTCCACCTGCACTGCAGACCAGGATTGCCTGGGGCCCAGATTGCCCCAAGTGGCTAGCTGGCTAGCACCGGCCTGGCGAGGTTGAAGGTTACGGGGCGAGATTACAGCTGTGGAGCAGCACCAGGAGCCCTGGACCTTCAGGGACGGGAAAGCGTCTCGTTGCCAGCAGAGGAGCACGCAGCCCCTGGCAGTGCATGTGTCAGCCTGCTCTGAGCCACTTTGCCTGGTGAGGGCAAGGACAGGACTTTGCCAGATGCGTAGCTGCTACCTACTGTTCAGCCTCCTGCTTGATGACTGCAGGCAAAGACCAGATTTTGCTTGTAATACTTGCTTTTCAACCTGCAAGTCAGGAGAAGAAACACACCATTTCTGAGTTTATCCTTTACTAAAAGTTCAACATACAGGTGACGCTTAATCTGCCTCAGTCCCTTATTTTGCTGAGCTGTGAGACTGCGAAATGAACCTCTACAACAGCAAGTTCACATGATACAAACAGCAAGTGCGTCTGTGAGCTGAGAAATATGTGATATCACATTCTTTTTTTAATCCTTTTTCTCTCTATGGTTAAATTCAAGAAAAGGAGTTTCTAATAACTTTTCAGGATTCCGCTTGTAAATCTATGTCTGTGTTTTAGTGGTAACCCCACAGCTGGGGGACAATTTACTGTAGTCCTTTGTTATGCCACAGTTAGCAGTGAGTTTGACTGCTGAACAGCTACAAAATTCTTTCCACGTTTTTGCTCATACTTGTTTTAAAGAAACGCTTATTTTGACCCAATAGGCATTTATTTGATTTCATGTGTCTCTAACAAAGGGGAAATGAAAATGAGGATCTGCACTTGATGTTTCTCAGAAAACCAGAGATCGTAGCAGTGATCATGTGATTCCCCAGAATTTAAAGTCTTGGGGCATAAACCAATAGTCGGATGACATTATTAATTTCCTTCCCTTTAACCAAGGAGGTTTAAATCCACATTATCTACTGCCCAGGAATATACATAAAGAAATGTGGACAGATTTTATGTGACCCATCTGCTTCTTTTAGGTGTTGGGTTTTGAGGTTTTTTTTAATAGAAATACACAGTGACCAGTTCACAGATATATATGTTTTATGCCTAGGTGCTCTACCAAGGAGGCAACAAAATAATTAGAATTATTTGTCCCTAGCAACGCTTAAATCAGAAAAAAAAAAGTGCAAAAGCTCTAATTTACCCAACTTTTTGCGTTTTATTCTTTGATTTTGTGTAAAATTCCCAAAATGAGTTAAAATGCTCTGTTTCAGATCTGATAAATGTCTTGTCCGAGTTAAAATGACAGTTTTCTTCCTTCTTCAGTCTGAGCAAAACTTTTAGGTTTTGCCCGCTTGTTTTGCCACCAGACTGAAGAATTAATTGTTGCAAAGGCTATGTGGGAGTATTCCAACTTCTTTTACTTACNTTTTTTTTTTTTTTTTTTTTGGTAGTTAAGACATGAGTTCTTAATTTCTTAAGCTTTTAAGCCTTAAATTTGTATTTCATGTCAGTCCTTTCAGAGTACCCATTACTTTTGGATGTGTTAGCATGTTATTATATAACCAGAAACTCAATACTTTCCAAAATCTTAATGCTTTTTGTTATCTATGCACTAATAATAGATAAGAAATTCTGACACACAATGCTTTGTGCTATGAAGGGCCAAGTATTTTGTAATTATCAAACAGTAGTTGCTCTCAAATGTTCTGAACCGCCTTTCATTAAAAAAGAAGCTTCCTTGGAAGTCATAATATGATAATCCCATAATATAGTGGGGTATTTTAAAATAAAAACCCAGTTCTAGGATTGTGTGTCCCTCACAATGACAAATCAAATTGTGATTTGCAGTACTGTGGGGTTGATCTGATTCTTTAGGTCATACTTGCTCCCTTGCTGTTCCTGTCATGCCAAGCATGATCTAATAATGTTTAACTCTTTGTCCTTGAATCCAGTTGCTAGTTATAATTCCACTGTATGTTTCAATGCAATCATACCTCAGCTGGTTCATGAACTTGAAATGGTCTGGTAGCAGGTTCTGGTAAATAACTTCTCTAAGAGGGATTATTTATTTATTTTCAAAAGGATATATTATCTCTCAGAGTTTCTATTTAATGTATAGATTGCCTTCTGCAGACCTGTGTCTTGCTTTAACTACCTTCATGGTTACATTGATTGTAAGAATGTTGATAGAGAAAGTGGAATTACTACCGAAAAGTGCACCACTTTTCCACCAAATTACAGTGTAGCTCAGCTTTATGGAGTTGACACTGTCATAAATTAATAACACGTTAAAGAAAAGGTAGCAATTTTCACAATGAAGGGCAGTTCCAAGCAAGTTTCGCTAATGATCTTTGTAGGTTCTCTGACATCTAGCATATCACTAAATATTGCAGAGAACAGATTACAAGTGAGGGGACAGAGTTCATTGAAATGAACGTGTTTATGCTTGTCGCTTAATGTTAACCTCAAAGAGGTGTAAAAATCTGCCATGATACTGAGTGGTTAGGCAATAAAATGGCAGAGGGAGCCTGAAGACAATTAATGCAAAGTAACGTTCACAGGAGAAAACATTTCAGCTGTACATGGGAACACAGTAATGAGTTCCAAATTAGCTATCACCTCTCGGGAAAAAGATCTTGAAATCTTTGTGGATGAAGATGAAAATACAGCTATCCTGGGCACACAGTCAGCTCTGGTCCCTAAAAAAAAAGGTAAAATAGAACTAGAAAATACACAGAGGATACAGAATAGTCTGTAAACCAACAAAAGTGTTATGTTTGGAAAAGAGCAAAGAGTATTAAATAATGATTTTTCCCAGTTTCTCAAAGTGCAAGATGTAGAAAATACCCATTGAAACAACAAGTAGATTTAGAATAAACTAACAGAAATATTTTTCACACAATTTTCTTGCTTACTCTGTGAAAACAATTTCCACATTTTTTTTTTCTGAAGGATAAAGGGTCTCTGAAAGATTTAGTAGAGGTTCATGAAGAAACCTATTCAGCCACGGCTTTGAACATGGTAGTCTTCATCGAATAGACAGTTCATGAACAACTAAATGACAAAAGCTTTAAGGACAGGTCAAGGGAGAATCACTATGTCCTTGCTTTGTTCATCAGCTCTGTCTCTTTGCATTGTGTATTGCAGGATCATCACCTAGATGGACACCTGAATCTGACCCAGTTGGGCAGGTTTTNAAAGATATTTAAAAAAAAAAAAAAAAAAAAAAAAAAAGAGAAAAGGAAAAAAAAAGGAGATGCCACCATCAAACTCTACTGAAACCACAAGGGCTTAATCTTTATGTACAAATGAACAATGTTGCATCTATTTCTAAAAGCAAGATTTGAAAATATAACACTGCTGAATATTCAGATACACATTAGTGAATAGCAGTGATTTTCTTCCTGTAATAGTTTTTTCATTTTGATCTTTCTCAACTGAAATAAGGTTCCAGTGAGCAGCAAGCTGTTTTCCACTTCACGTTCAGAAAATTTTGAGAAAGAGAGGGAAGATTGCCTGGAGCTCTTTAAGCTGTGATGCTCAGATTCAGACCATTTTGACTTAGGGGCTTTTGAAAGCTACTGCGGGCCATAGATGAATTACAAAACAAGTAAAACAGAAAATTGATGTACAATTATGCATCTGCATTTATTGGATTTGAAGTCAGCAGTGAACAAGTCCAGCTGAAGAGGCTGTAACAATCAGATGGCACATGAAATTTGGTTAGCTCTGCTTGGCAGAAAGGGTGAGGAATTACCTGTATGTTGAGACTGGAATGTCTTGGATTAATGTTGTTTCCAAAATTCTTCCTTGCCTATATATTGCAGGAAACTTTTAGAAATTATGTTGATGATTTACAGTAATGCTACCCTGTATGGATATTATTGACTTCTAAGGTGTCCTTGAAAAAAATTTAATCATCATTCTGCATATGTTTTTTGGATTAAACATTTTGTGCTAAGCCTTGTGTACTAGTAATGTGTTGGGGGGGGGGTGTGTTTTTGTTGTTGTTGTTGGGGGGTTTTTGCCATTATGAATTCATGGCTTTCTCTTCTACACTGGTGGAAGGTATTTCTGCTCTGTTGTTTCCTTGGGAGATTTCATCATGTAGAATAAATTGTGTGGGTACCTCAAATTAGATTGGGTTTATGCCCTACATTGACAGCTAATTCATGAAATAGGCTTCTTAAAATTGACTTCATCAAATAAAATACCTTCAGGACAAAATAGGGCTGTAATCTCTAAGTATGCAAAACAAAAAGTGCCTAGTGCATTCATCCGATAAACAGGCAACTAATCTGCAGCTAAGATTAGGGAAGTTTATAAAATCTATTTCAAAAAGTTTTAATTAAAATGGGTTCAATGAACTGTGGCTTAAAATGATACTTCTGTTTTCTTTTTACAATACCATGGGATTATAGCATTGCATAAAAGCATAGAATGTGCTGTGCAGACTTCAGAGCACACAGGACACTGACAGATGGACACACATTAAATTTGAAACAAAATAAATAAAAAAAAAAAGGTGAATACGGATGTGTTACACTGACAGATTTCTAACCAGATTATGTACCAGCTTTGTACAGTTTTACACACCAAGGACATACTGATTCAAAATGTTCTGTCCTTTAAATAAAAGTAATAGGAAGTTAGAGCTCAAGTGTGTATGAGAACTATTATTTAGTGGCTGAAGCTAATTCTGGATCGCTTACTGAATCTCTTTTTGAGTTTATGGCATTCATATCTCCTTCCAGAGTCCACTTTGTCATCAGTAAAACCAAAATATTATTAAGCAATTGCCTCACAGACGTAGTAAGAACCGACTGGCAACTGTTTATTCAGAGCTTTGAAGATATTGCATAAGATTGTTTCTCTTTTCTCTCACTGTTTTCCTTGTAACTCTCAGCTGATAAATTATTATTTTGTAAAACCTAGTCACTGAGGGCAGAATTTCTAAATTTCCTCCTCCTTTCTGCCCCAAAACAGAAAAGCTGTAGCAGATGAAGTTAAATCCTATTGTTTGTGTGGCATCTTAAAGTAGCTAAGCAAGTAGAACATGGTGGTATAGCTGAAATTTACTGAACTACAAATAGAGTCTGTAAGGACAGTCCCCCTGTATATAAAGTCTTTATTAACAGTTTAGTTCCTCCTCTAAGTGATAATGGCATCTGAAATTCTTCACCAAAATGAAGACAATTTTTTACAATTTAAGAGAAATCATAGTACAACCATGATTACCCAGCAAGATATATATAACTTTGAAAAAGAGTAAATATTCCAAAAGTTTTTTCATTTATAATTTGTTGGTGCTCTGTGTGTTCGCTGCAGCGTAGTTATAAATCTGCTTTGAATATATCTGCCACAGCAAATGCACTTTATGCAAACTTTTTCATGGCAGAATGCGCTGACACACTCTATCTCCTGCTTCTTTGCTAAATAACCTTTTAAATCTGCCTTTGGTAACAAGTAATTTTGGTTATTTCTGACAACCCTGAATCCTATTATGGCACTAGCGGACCAGCTCAGGTCTCCTGCCCAGCTGGCTTCATACGGTAGCTCAACTTTCCTTCAACCCCACCTACCCTAAAGGCCTAGGAAAAATCAAAGAAATTCTACATGGAATCAGAATGAAATATGTTGAAAGGACGAGATCTCAAACTTGTAGGTAGCAAACTATAAATCTCTTGACATTTCCTCTGCTTTTTGTTTTACAGATGCTTGGGGATTTACATCTCTTTAGGGAGGGGGAAAAAGAAGAGAGATCAAATTCTTTATAAAGGAAAGTCTTCCTTTCCACATTAAATTTTATTTTCTTTTTAAATACGTTGAGATATTGCCTGTGGAAACAATACAAAATTAATCCAGCTAAGCTGGTACAAGACAATTGTGTTGCGTACACTTTTACTGGAACTAAACCAATTCTGGCCAGTGCTACTAAACCAATTCAAGCAAGATTGGAGGAAATTTCTCACTTAATATTTGGAAACTGGTAAGGATGAAGTATGTTCCCTCTTAAGAAAGTTTTCTAAAATGATGACTCAGAAAAGTATTAAAATGGTAATGCAGAGCAATTCCAATCTCATCAGAAGATCACTGCAGACTAGATTCCCAGGCGGGATTGTCTATAATAGCTTTAACTCAATAGAATTGTCATTATGTAGACCACAATCTCGCCTGTATCATTCTGTGTGTTTTTCTTTCTGATCAACATGTGGTGAGGAGTGAGATTAATGTCTAGGCCTCAGTCCTCTCTCCCCATTGGGCAGCCCTGACCTCCACGAGGGACTTGTCCGTGTAACCAGGTTGTCGTGCTGACTTTGGATGAACAGCATGGGCTGAATTAATGACACCAAACTCAAGGCCGGGTGCTGGCAGCAGGGAGCGTTAGCCTGAGGTGTGTGCTGCTTCTGCTGAGAGAAGCATTAATATGTGCCAGCCAGAGAGGGTTTTTGACCTGACACTGAAAATCCCTGCCCTAGCCATCAGGATTGCTAGCAGGGGAGGCTGGCTGTTTGTTATGACTGATCGATGTATTAAAAATGACAAAATATAGAAATCCTCCTCAGAAAGGGCTCCCTTTTCTACAGTGCATGGTTCACAAGGAGACCCAGGTACAAACGTTGCTTTCAAAAAATCATGCTGGAGGTCACACAAAATGTGACAAGGCATTGTAGGAAACAAATGAGAAAGGACTTAACATTAGTGACAGCAATTTTTCTCACACGTGCTCAGTTTGCAGCTTCTTCCTTTCAATGAGAAAAGGGCTTTAGTAGTCAGTAATCCATACTAGGCACCTATCCTGCCATCAACTAGCGGCAATGTTCCCCTCTCCCCCTTTAATACCCATAAATAAAGTAAAAATATACTAGATATTGACTGACAAAGAATGGATTAATCCATCCTACTTGGATTTCATATATGATATATTATATACATTGAGAGAGAGAATGGATTAACCCATATACTCAAATTTCTTCTGCAGAAGCAGCAGGGAAGCTTCATTTAACCTTTCTTTATTTTTTTCTCCTGAGACACTGATTTATTCCTTCTTGACTCTTATCTAGAGTTAGGCTATCAAGTTAAAGAAATATAAGATACTGCAAGAGAAACTATAAATCATCCATAAGAAAAATAATTTTAAAAACTGTGTTATACAGTACATTTGAATGTGATTATGAATTTACCTTCTTTTGAGTTCTGTTATCTATCTTCTTTGATATGTCTCAGGAATAAAAGCTGGTAACAGTCAGCAAAACTACAAAGGGAAAAAAAATGACAAAAAGTTATATGGTTAAATGTAGTGCTAGACAGCAGATACTTTTGAAGCTGCTATGACTTTTGACAAGCCTTTAAGGTGTCAAAAAGTGTAAATTCACTGTTGTGTGTGTGTATATACACTGCCTAACTTGCAACACACTGGGACTTTCATAAAGGGATATAGTTGCTTACTTAGCAAACTCTCCTTCAACAAATTATAATGCAACAGTGGGCTAGTCACAATGCTTGGGAGGGTGAGTCTAGATCAGGCCAAATTGGCTGTTCCTGTGCAAGGTGCAGCTGTCAGCATTATTCAAATATTAGAAGAGTACAAATCTCTAAATCATTTTGACTTGTTGAAAATCTTTTAGGAACTGTATGACTTGTTTTTATCTTTGAATATTTAAAAATAACCATAGAAGTAGTATTCTGCTTTTCCTTTCTCTTCCTCTCCCAGCCCCCTCCAAGGAGTAACCACCTAGGACTTGTTTAAAGTGCAGAAGCCACATCCAATTGCAAGCTTTATGTATTTGATTCCATTGGCAGAGTTTTGACCCACGCAGAATATTGTATGTCTTGAACTTCTATATCACATCTCAGATAGCCAGTTTAAGGTGATTTTGTCCAGTTTCCTTGTGCATTAAGGGCAGGTGACATCAAACAATTAGCTTGCCTGTAGTTCCATCTTACGTAGTCATTGACACGTGACATGTTTCTATCAATAGCCTCTTCGATAGTTTGCTCCTGGGAGTTGCAGTCCAAGAAAAATCAATACCAGTTCAGACTTTGGTGTCTTCTTTGGACACAACAGCTTAAGATAAAACTTCCATAAATGACCTTTTCAGAGATGGCATCAGTCAGTAACTCAAGATGTAGCAAGAGAAATCATCAAATAGATGATCTTAAGGCTCCCAAACACTAACTTCTTTGCTCACAGATAGAAAAGGGTTGGAAATCAGATTTGGTTCATCCTTGGTACTAGTTCCTTTCAATTTCACTCTGTAAAATATTATTGACATTACAAAGAAAGAGCTTTTGATAAATATACTAAAAAAGCCTAAATCAATAGTTCTCTTGCAGAAAGATACCTGGAAAAATAGAATATAGAGAATCAATTGTCCCTTAGTGGTGTGAGATTTCTGTTCTCCATCATTCAAAATATGACAAAAGTAGCAGCAGCAGCTGCTTCTGACACTTTAGCTGCCAGGTAACTCATACTCATCTGGAATGTTTCTATTGCAAATTTATTTGTGAATCTGCTGGAAAGGGTGCACATCACCATGTCACTGATGGGTGGAAGAGAGAGGTGGCAAAAAGTTACAGCATACCCTGGACTCGACAACAAGGAGTTCATATCACTCTGGGGAGAGCGACTGGAAGGACTCACCCACCCTCTGAGACCTTCCCTCTGTCTCTAGGTAAATCTGTTTCTGTAGACAAAAATCCAGCAGGTTTGTTTGTTGTTTCTTTTTTCTGATAGAGAACTACAGTTTAGGCAGAGCTGCTTGAAGTGCTGTTCTCCATGCATGCCAGCAAGTAGCAAGGACAAAAATAGCAAAGTATCTTCTATTCACAAATTTTTAGAAATATCACTAGCAAAGCCATGAAAGTAGATAGCAACTCATAATTTTTGACGGCAAATACCCACCCAATAACCATCTTTTTATTTGGGGGGAAAGGGGGAGGTGAGGGTGTGAATGTTTGGTTAGGGTGGGGATTTTGGCTTTGTTTGTTTGGGTTTTTTGGGGGGCGGGGGTGTTAATATAAAAATGACACAGACAAACTAGCAGGACCATAAGGTTGACCTTCTGTGTTCTTCCTCAGTGTTTATTTCTAGCACCCCAAAAGTCACACGTATGTGTGCAGCTACGTGTATGTCTCCTTCAGAATAATGGGGTTTTATTTGTTTATTTTTCCCATAAAACAGTCAGCAGGTTAATAAGCAAAATTCAGAAGAAAAAAGAGCAGCAACCCTGAGATAACAAAACTCTGTCCTAATACTTGAGTGTAGCTGTGGCAATATTACTTCATGATAAGGCAGAAGGAAGAAGGTTCTCAGAAGCATTGTCATAATATGAAGTTGATCATCTTCTAGATGCTAAGGCATACATAAACTCCACTTTTAGTCCACTTTTTATTGGATAATGATTCACAATTTTATAGATTGAATACAGGTTCCAGATGAGTTGTTCTCATTCTTTTAGAATCAAGAAAATATTATTTATTTTTTTAATGACCTAATCGTTATTATTCAATTTTTATTTCAAAGTAGGCTCAGGGTAATATCCTTTTTTTTTTGTTGCCTTCTTACATTAGGAATTATGAGTAGGCTGTGGAGTATTAAAGCTATTGTTCTAGGTTACACTTTGCAAAGATTCTTGCGAAAATATTTTTTACTTTGTCTAC
>RSEF01000002.1:106968601-106984689 GCA_003993805.1 Himantopus leucocephalus | reverse complement strand
AAATAAAATCTGCTGTATTTAACAAAGGTTTGGAAAGCACACAAAACAGAGAAAACACATTTCGTGAGAGAAGAAAACTCACTCAAATTCATTATTTTGTAATGTTGAATAAACCTGTATAAACAAAAGTATAGACAAGTTTTTAATGCATCTGTCAAACTTACTTTATTCTAAAAAAAAATAAAAACCCCACCAGCTCTTGGGTTTTGGAATGTAAATTGATCTTCACCTTTCAGTCAATGAATCCATGCACTAGATTTATGCATGTGGCGTCTTGCTTGAGGATTCTGCTACTTGTATGTACTGACTGTGAAAGAGAAAAGGCATCACCAGTCTTGTGTGCAGAAAGTTCTGAATGAAACAGGCATGAGTATATTCTTTCTGATCTTGCCATAGAAAGCACAGATCATTCTATGCTTAAATGATTTGATAAAGATTGGCCCTTTGGCAATATGATGTGAAGAGATTATCTGGGATTTGCTTTGTGAGAGAAGATTGCCTAATGAGTAGGTTATTGAATGAATCACAGTAGCATTTAGTACTGATAATAGATTTAAACCCCGAGTTACTCAGATAAAGCAGAGAATCCCACTGCCATCTCAACCAAATCTGTATGTGAGTTTAATATTCTGATATTTCCTGATAGGATGTAGTTTGATTTATTTCAGTACAGAGAAAAAAAGAAAAAGCTGCCAAAAACCGCCTAAAAGTTCCTAATATTTCACTGATTTAAAATTAGCTATGAGATAGATTTACAACAAAAAATAACATATTTTCTCCCTCAAAGCTCCATTCACAAAAGGTAGTTTATATAGGGATATTCTGGAAGGTATAAAAGATGCCACACTTTTTTGTTGCCTTTAAAATAATATGCATAAGTAAGTGTTATAAGCATATGACGTGACTGGCTTTAGGTGTCGCTCTGGTAGAAACACAAACCTAAGGGCACATTGAATATTCTGCACTGAGGCTCTCTGTAAGCCACTCAAAATAGTAGTTTGAAGGTTGCAAGTACACCGCATGAAGAATTAACTTACATTCATAGGTATAAGTGACAGTTGTTCCTGACCTGCCTTAAATATAAGCATGGGCAGCTTACATCAGAAATAGAAGGAAAAATCATGTTTTCCTTTTTATTTCAGATTTCTTGTCTTGCAATGTTTACACCCATTTGAGTCAGTGTTTATGCCTTCCTCTGCAATTTTGTGTATGGCTGTGTTGAAACCACACAAACTAGTCCTTTTCTTGTGATATTTAAGAAAGCACAAAATCTGTGTTGATGGTATACATTAACCTGCAGAATATATATAGAAGCCTACTGAAATAACTGGCACTATATCCTTACTTTTAATGGTGGTTTGTTCTGTTCTTCTGTGATAGGTAGTTAATGAACTAAGGCCCAATGCCAGACCATATTGAAAACCAGCAGTTACTGTCTTCAAGCTTATGAAAAAACAAATTACAGTATGAGGGCTGGGATTTTATCTTCTCTTATTTATATCAATAATATTCACTTACTTAAAATATAAGGCAAAATAATAACAAAAGTAATTTTCCAGTAATTTCGTTAGTGTTAATTCATTTATTTTATTTCAAGATAGATATAAAACATCTTTCTGTAAATTTATTCGCCAATTATTCTGGAGCATGGCCAAAGACACAATGAGCCTGAGCCTCAGTGACAGACTACATTATCTAGTTACAACAATAACAGAAAAATACTCCATCTCTGTAAAATTTCCTCCCACAGCAACACTTCCTTTCCACGTATTCTATCAGGCAGTGTCCTGAAGGTAAACAGATTCAATCAGTTTAAGACTGAGGAAACAGGAGGAAGTCTGTCTTTTGAGAGAGAATTCAGGTAGGCATCAGAAATTGCCCAGTAAGAGCAACGGGGTCAAGACAGCATCATCACAGGGACTCTCTCAGAGACCTCTTTGCCAGCAGACCTTTCTCCTTTCAGCTGCTGGAATTAATGGAGGCATTTGTGCAGTCATTTCCCAATGATCCCATTTAACGCAGGCAGAGAATCATGCTGCACATTTTGTAAATTTGCAGGTGGGTTTTTTGTTTTTTTTTTTTTTCTTCTTTTTTTTTTTTTTCCCTGTAGTAAAAAAGCCTAGGGCTTATTTTAAAATCTGGAGCACTCAACATTGCCCCAGCTCTACTGTCATGAAGGTTTAAAGCTCACTTGAGTGGGAGTGCAGACAGTGCAGTGATCATTTCTTTTAACAGTCTCACTCATGACACTCCTTTGTAATGACACAGTATACTCCTTTCTAATAAAGATTTTTCAACAGCTTAAAAACTAAGGACATTTAGGTATCCGAAAGGCTTTTAACCATTTAAGTTTTATATGTGTTTAGAAGTAGACTTGCACCAATGAAAATGCTGAAACATGTTATAACCTAGCTAGAGGATTCTTCTCTTTCCCGCCCCCGCCCCCCCCCCCAGCCCCTAGAATTTAATAAGGGCTAAAAGGATAGTTTTAATATGTTTCTACATAATTAAACTTAAAATAATATATGGGATTGACTAGAGCATAATTTTATTTCTATATTTTTTAAACCCAAACTTACAGACTTCTGTTATATTCTGCATGCACATATTTTCTTAGTATTTTTCAAAGATAGTATAAAGGAAATAACATTATCACTTTCAATTAAATTCTAGACTACTTTGTCATAAAATTAAAATTATTACAACCAAATTAATTTTAAAAAAGAAGCTTTCTGAAGGATCACTGAGGTTAACCAAAGCCCTGAGGAGGAAATTCACCAAGCCATAAGGAATAAAAGTAGTCTCACATTAAGAAGACTGTCCTGGAGAAAAGATGAGTTAATCTGATTCACTCTGAATTAGTCAGATTTGGGTTTTTGTTAAACTGGGAAAAATGTAACAGACTGTATATTTGAGCATGCAGTATTCCCACTATATGAGAACAGCAAAGTACACATAAAAGTGTACATATTTTATGAAGCAAAATATTGGCCTCTACAACCTTAGAAGACACAGAAAAGGAAGGGTCAACAATTTTTTTGACGGTCAGATGAGAGCTGCCTATGATGAGAGTGTTCTTAACTTTCAGTCCCCTTCCTGTACATTACATGCATTGGAGAGATATATCTGAAGTGCTGTTATGGGAAGGTTAACATTTACTTATTTAATATTGTGTGCTAAGAATAACAAGTTAATTGGTCTCCAGAGCACAAAGGATTAAAGTTCACAAAGTGGTAGTTCATGAGAGAGAAGCTGTAAACAACTCTCTCCAAGATGATCCTTTGTTGGAGGCATGTAAAGCAACTTAGTGCACAGATGGATTTGTCTCAGTTTGGACTGATCTTAACATACATCGTTTCTGGTTTAGTAGATGGGAAATGAATAAAACAAAACAAACAGAAAAGGAAAAAATCTGAGGGTAGAAATTTCATCAGAAAGATTTAGGTTTGATATTAGAAAACAGTTTTCTAAGCACTGGAATAATCTACCTGAGAAAACTGAGAATTCTCTACCAATCACTGTAAATTGAGAGAGATTAGACAGCCCAAGTCTCGTGAGCAGTCTGGGAGGGGAAACAGGTGAGATCACTCCTCAGCGTGTTCCATGGCCCAATTTTCCATAATCCTGAGTCAAAGAACCATAGCCTGACATCTCCTCTGTAGGTGCTTATCTTTCATTAGCCACAGAGCTGGAAGAGGCCTTGTGGAGAATGAGAATTATAAAGCAATGCATTTTTTGAAATATTATTGTGGACCCAAGTTCTTTACTCAACACTAAATTACCTGTTTGAGAAGAATTAATGTAAGAGACTTTAGAATGGAAGAAAATGCAGATATATAACACAGAAAAGATAATGCACAGTAAGGAAAGTAAAAAAGCGGCAATGCTATTTTGTCTTTTTATACAGTGCCCTTTAAAATACTCTGGTGGCAGAGATTGTTTCCTAATGTGTGTTTAAACAGTAATTACTTCAGTGCTGGCAGTTTCGGTTTGGGTCTTAACCCAATCTTTTATTACATAACCCAATAACCAGGTTACAACCAGGTAAAATGTGATAGCTCAAGGAGCTTGAAATGTATGAACAAAGCCCGGAGACTAAATGAACCCCAATGAACATTTCCATGCTTTAGCTGTTGTAACAGTAGAAGCAAAAGGAAAAGCATGCTATACTACTACGTGGCAGTTCATATTTGTTTAATGATCAAGATATACTTATAGTTTGGTTGAAAGGGGGTAGCTATGTGGGGCTCACTTCCTTCATTGTAACTTGTCTTTTTTTCTTATTGACAAAAATGCATCCATGTATTTTGTTATATGACAAAGTCATCCACTTAGTTGACCAAGGGAAGCCAGTAGATGTGGTGGTTTTGAATTTTAGCAAAGCTTTTAATACTGTCTCTCACAGTATCTTTCTGAGTAAAATGTCCAGCACACAGCTAGACAAGTCCATAATACGTTGGATGAGCAATTGGCTGATGGGTTGGGCTCAAAGAGTTATAGTAAGTGGGGTTACATCAGGCTGGCGGCCAGTCACCAATGGGGTTCCCCAGGGCTCAGTTTTACGGCCTTTAGTTCTCTTCAATGTTTTTATAAATGATCTGGACACAGGAATCAAATGTACATTAAGTAAGTTTGTCGATGATACTCAACTAGGAGGAGCTGTAGAGAGCTCAAGGGTAGAGAGGTCTTACAGAAAGATCTGGATAGACTAGAGAGCTGGTCAATCACCAACTGAATGAAATTTAACAAGAGCAAGTGCCAGATTCTCTGCCTGGGACAGGGCAATCCCAGTTATACGTACGAATCGGGGGACGAGAGGCAGGAGACCAGCCCTGTGGAAAGACGTCTGGGGTATGAGTTGATGGCAAGTTGAATATGAGTCAACAGGGTGACCTGGTAGCAAAAAGGGTCGACCGTGTCCTGGGGTGCATCAAGCACAGCATAGCTGGGCAGTTGAGGGAGGTGATTGTCCCACTCAACACTGCACTGGTGTGGCCCCACCTCGAGAACTGTGTGCAGTTTTGGGCACCTCAATACAAGAAGGATGTCATATTATAAGAGTGTGTCCAGAGGAGGGCAACCAAGGTGGTGAAAGGCCTCAAAGGCAAGATTTAAGAGGAGTGGCTGAGGTCACTTCATTCAGCTAGGAGAAGTCTGAGGAGTGACCTCATCGCAGTCTACAGCTTCCTCAAGGGGGACAGCTGAGGGGGAGGTGCTGATCTCCTCTATCTGGTAACCAGTGACAGGACACGAGGAAATGGAGTGAAGCTGTGCCAGGGGAAGTTCAGATTGAACATTAGGAAAAGGTTCTTCACTGAGAAGGTGGCCAGTCACTGGAACAGGGTCCCCAGGGAAGTGCTCATGGCACCAATCCTGTTGGAGTTCAATAGCATCTGGACAACACTTTTAGTTATATGATTAAGCTTTAGGTAGTCCTGCAAGGAGCAGGGAGTTGGACTTGATGATCCTTATGGGTCCCTTCCAACTTGAGATATTCTATGATTCTAGCTTTAATATGGCAAAGTTTCCTTCTTTACCAACTAGGGTATCTCATTTGGGATTAAATGTTCTAATAATGAAGAGCACCTATTCTCTCTAGTTTATTCTAGAAAATGTTTTCCTGGATCAGACATACTTCTCCCATACCCTACCCAAATAGCAGTTGTTGTCAAAATAAGAGAACTACTTACAAGTACATTTTTCTAACTTGATATTCTGTAATGTTTCACTGGTTTACTTTTTTTTTTTTTTCCCCGTCTTGTCTCTGGCACTCTCTTCCTTTGTAAATAATGGAAATGAAGATTGCTATATGATTTTGAACAAATTAAAGATTTTGTATCTTTGGTTTCTTTCTCCAATTTGCTGGCAAGTGAAGTGATGTTTCCATTAATTTTTTCTGTTCTTAGAAGCCTTAAAGTGACAGATTATGAAAATGATACTCAACGAACTGCATGAATACTTGTGTCTTTGTAAAAAAAAAAAAAGTAAATGAACAAGAAGATGCAAAGAAGAGGTATGACATATAAGATAGAGGGAAATTGCTGCCAAGGCACTAGTAACAGATAGCATATTTATTGAAGTATTAATGAATTACCAGGCAAGATATACTTGAATAACAGCATTTACTATCATTCCAGGCAACAGTATAAGTTTCACTTTTCCACATTCTTCCAACTCACTTTCTTTGTTGACATTTGTCATGTGTTCTGGTTTACACAAGTTGCATCGATGCAATTCAAAGTGATAGGTTTCTTCTTTTCTCACTGAAAGGCTTTGTCTATTTGCTCTCCTTAGCCTAATAAATGTATTCCTGTGCTTATCCTGCTCAACCTCTTTACAACAGATTTAATTTTTTTACTAGCTAGAACTCTAAGGTTCAAAATGCTTTTGCTGGTGTAGTCTATTATCCTTCTCCAAAATAGAACAAGATATCTGACTTTATTTTGATGGCATAAAATGCAGTTAGAGCAGGAGACTTTGACAGCTTCTTAGAAAAACTTCTCTAAATCAGGATCAACAAAAGATGTCGTTCCTCAACCTTTGATTCAGATGTTTTGAAGTTATCACTTCATGTGTTTAAAAGAAAACCCAAATATCAAGAAACTCCTGCTAAGTGCAGCAGGAGACAGTATGTTTTGGACTGAGTGACACAGCTTCCAGCAAAAGTTTCAGATTGACCCTCACAGAAAGTCTTCCATTACATCATAGAATTAATGGCCAAATGTAGCATCTGTACCGGCATTTCTCTCATCCATTATTAAAATTCTCTCAGCTTGAGAAGGTAGCAAAGCTTGGCCATTTAATCTTTCTCTTACACACTAATACTTTTAGCCTGGGTGAAAACTCATACCAATGATGAAGATGGCCTTGGTGCTGTTCAAGACATCGTCAAGCAGAAACAGATTGAGATGACAGGTTATTTAATATAGCGTCCTGGTTAGCTGTCTGATACGTGCCCTGTCGATATGAATCCTGTACGTCCTTTGTAGGTTAGAATCACTTGAGACAACTCTTGAGACATAAAGCTTGGGTTTGTAATAGTTTGCATTTTATGTAACTACTCACACATAAAAATAAGAGCAAAGAAAATGTAAAATGCTCCCTGAGTTTGTACCATTTTTCACCTTCTCTACCTTATTTATGGCTTGATTCTTTCGTCCCTTGTTGTGTCATATTTTTGTACTCATTATTCATTCATGTAATGGAAGAGAGTAAGTACTTTGGATGACCCCAATTTTACTTGACAAGAAAGGAACCTTTATTTCATTTTCAAACATCTTGAGAGAAAACAGCAAAATAGCAAGATGAGACTTAGATTAAACTCTCCCGTTAGGAACAATCTAGTTTATCCAGCTATTTAATTTAGGTAATAATTGCGTGACTACAGCAGTCATGCAGCATAAGGAAGATAGACACTCAGTTCCTTGCTATTTTCAGAGACCTGAACCTCCATTTTCTATTTCCTAGTAAAGATAACTTCAAGGCTTTAAGTAATATTGTTGTGGGTTACTTTGTCTTCTCTGATAAATCTCTCTCTGTCTATTCATATGGGATAAATGAATATAACCAGTGACTAAGAGTTTAAGCATTTACCTAGTATGTAGGATATTTATAACCTTCCTCTCAATCCAGTAAGTAATTTCAGAGTTCTTTTTAGAAAGGCAATAGGACAAGAGGAAATGGCCTCAATTTGTGCCGGGGAGGTTTAGATTGGATATTAGGAAAAATTTCTTCACTGAAAGGGTTATCAAGCATTGGAACTGGCTGCCCAGGGAAGTGGTTGAGTCACCATCCCTGGAGGTATTTAAAAAACCTGCAGAAGTAGTGCTGAGAGACATGGTTTACTGGTTAATTTGCAGTGCTAGGTTAACAGTTGGACTTGATGATCTTAAAGGTCTCTTCCAACCAAAACAATTCTATGATTCTATGATTTTGAGAGATTGAAAACAAGCTTCCTCAGAGCACCCTGGAGCGCTCTTAAAAGTGAGTTGCATGGCTTCAAATATTTGCAGTACATCGCTAAGAAAAGAAAATGGCAAGTAACCCCTTTTCTAGGTCTGTGAACTTATCTTATTTCCCACTTATTTCCGAGAAAACTGTTGCTTCCAGTCAATTTTTCAAAAACCCGTTTCTGAGACAACACACTTTACATCCCTGTTTGTACCTTCATCCACCTGTTGTGATAAGTGCTGTTGAATCTGGAAAAAACCTCAACAACAACAAAACAATCCCTACCCCCAAAAATAAATCACCTCACAACAACAATAAAAACACAGAGTATTACCTAGGAAAATGAAGTGTTCCTGGTTGATATGTTATTCAGCCAGATGAAGTCTGCCTCCCCAGATGAAATGCCAGGTGAGCAGATCGTCAAAGTGATGCTGGATGCTCTGTTTTGAAAGGTCACAATGAAGTGCCAAATGTGTGAGGTGGATGGAGGAGAAAAGTTTAGGTCAAGAAAGAGGATAGCAGTAGAGGGGGGAGGATGTAAAAAAGGTAGTCCTATGGAAAAATGAGCTGCAGTAATAAGGTTGCTACTATGTCTGGTGAACAGCACAGTATCTGTTTCATTCTATAGTACGATGAGATGCAGACATTGTTCTCCCCATCCATTCTTTCCTTTTCAAACATCCTGATCCCCAACGCAGGGCAAGGGAAGGCGAAGTAAGGCAAGGTGAGAAAGGGTATGTATCAGACAAAAGCATGACACACTTTAACCACGTTACCAAGTGGACAAACTTCAGGGGATGTTTCAGTCAATGTCTTTGTGATGCTTGGGTGTCACCTTAGATTCTTTGTGAATATAGAGGTCAAAAGAGAATTAATTCCTCCCTTCCTCCCGTGCCTTGTTTATATCAAAGACATCACCTGAGCCGAGGCAATGAGAAGAGTGGTCTAGATTAGAGAGATACTTTTTACAGTGATCCATGTCACTCCTATTTCTCAGGTAAAAGACACATGCCAGCCTATAGAGCCAAGTTTATTGTGAATTTAAACATCTGTTTCTCATAAACCTAGTGATAGTTTTCAAAATTTATAGTAAAGAGAATAATTTTTCATTTTTTTTAGCACTTATCCCATATGATAACCATTAACATCATGCCACAAACGTGTTACAGAGCTTTCTTTGCTGCCCTACTTCCTCTTCAAGCATAATAAAAGCCAGTATAAGTGTTACCTCTAAATCCAAGGGCATATTAACTACTATCTTCTCTTACCGGGCACGTCTGATGACTGATATTGTTAAACTCAAAATCCCGTTATAAGCAAGAGGGAACCATCACACAGAACTAAGAATTTACTGTAAGTCTAATTAAAATCTTAACAACCTAATCAAAACACAACAGTTATTATTAGTCCAGTTATGACAGTACTATCACTTATAGTCCAAATTAATGCAGAAAAGCCTCATTAGCGATACCCTTAAAAGCAATATAAAAGAACATTTACCAGTCTCTTTCTCTTTTCCCTCACACGATACTGACCTTTCCAGTGCCCCTCTGGGTCCCAAGACCGACGGTTTCAGTCTTTCTCAGCAAGAAGGAGGGAAGGTGCTGGGTGGGTTTGGTGTAAGGAGTGGTGGTGTTTACAACAAATTACTGGCATCTTGAGATCCTTATGGGGAGGAGCATGAAGACAGGAGCTTCCTCTTCCTTAGTTTTGCATCACTTTTAAACCTTCTTTTAACACAACCCACTGTCTTCCCATCAGTTCCGAGTTGTCATTGCTATAAAAGGCCACTGTTTGTCACCCACTGATTCCCCACCTCTGTCGGACTGGTGCTGTGCTGGGGATCACAGGGCAAAGCGAAAACAGGAGAGCCCATAAGCACTGCTCCTCTCAGCAACTGCTAAACCAAAATGAACCCAGCTGGGGCCACAGCGAGCCCAGACAAGCCTTGAGACCCTGCAGCGCAAAGCCTGCAACCTGTTACTAGTCACGGCAAATCGTATTTACGGGCCTATATTGTGAGCTCTTGATCAAGTATCACTTGAGAGGGAATCGGCCAGCAGAAAGCACAACTGTGTCAAGTTTCTTGTAGCGAGACAGCCACTTCAGCACTTCTCCAGGTGAGTCAGGAGAACCGTACAGAAGTAGTTGGGATTTGTACGCTTGTTGAATATTTTGTTGCAGCTCCTCCCGTAAAGCTGATCAAAAATGTAGGTTAGCACTTTTGCTGCTGATGACTTTTTTGGTCCTTGGGATTTTCTTGGTAGCACAATTTTTTCCTCTGTATTATGTCTGATAAGATAGAACAAGAAACGTCTAAGACAGGGGTCACGCTCTTCCAAGTTGCAACAGTTAATGTGAACTGTCAGCCTGCAGCTGTTAATGTTAGCCCTGCTTTTGGCAGAACAAATCTTCAGCTAATGCACAGAGTATAAGGGCTTGAGAGGTTTAGAGGACAGTCAGCAGAGAATTTAAACTTATTTTATTTTCTACTATAATTTTTTATCTTAAATGCCAGAATAATAAAGCCATATAAAGCATTGCATGTAAGGCGAACATTGCATAGCTGTTATTCTTCCATTGAAAATGAAGATTTTGGCTTCAAGAATTATTTGGAAAGTAATTTAAATTTCCCTAGTGAATCATTAATATGAATGCATTTAAGCCTTCATGTTGGGTTTTTTTCTTTTTTCTTTTTCTTTTTCTTTCTCTTTTAGAAAATATTTGGAGAGGCTTCCCAATAGCAGCTGAATTTCTTGAAATTTGTAGAAAGAGATGGTGTTTCTAAAGTTGCCAGGTAGTATATGTTTCTCACTTTTTTCCTGAAATGTTTCTGCACCTTGGGACAACAGAACCAAAAGTTCAGACAAACTCTTTGAAATTGTCAAGCAAAAGTGAATCATCACTGAAAGTCAGCATACATCAATAAATAAATAAAGAGAACCAGGGTGACACCTGAAGGCAGCTGGGGTTGCAGGCCCCCACCTCAGATGATCCACCTGCCTCACTGTCTTCCTTAGGAAGGGCAAACAAGAAACAATAATGCCTGGCTGCTCCTGAATCTAGAGTCAGAACAGGAAAGTAAATAAGCTTTTACCCCTGAGTAAAGAAGAGACAGGCATTTTCGTGTAAGGTTATGCAAAATCTCAGACTTGTACCTCCTGGACCAGAAAATGACACTCCTTCACTTCACTAACTGCCTTCTCTGTAAACTAAACACTCTTCCCAAATGGTGGGGTTTTTTTCACCTGTAGTAAACACTTTAGTCATGTTTTGAGAGCTATAATAAAATGTCATAAATGACACCCTTATCTTTTTCACAGAAATGAGGACATCCAGTTCACTATTTGTGAAATAATTTTTAAACTTGGGCCACTGTGTCTAGAGGGCAGCTGAAATGCCAGAAAAACATGACTAAGTATTTTATGAAAACCGGGTTTAAATATTTGTGTTGGTGGGTCTTTTAGAGTGTTAAATGTAGCTGTTAGACAATATAAGTAAAATTTATTTTTCAAGACTTTGTTCAGGCTATATTTTTATAAATTGTAAAAAAGGGATGGCAATATGAAGTATTTTGTGTTCAATTGTGGTCTACACAGATCAAAGCTAAAAGTTGTGTCAACATCTTAAATAAATGGGAGAGAAGGATTACTTGAAAGGAAAAGCATTGCACCATAAAACAAGATATAAGCGTGAACAACTAATTACTGTAGATTCTAGAAAGAGAAAAATGATTCAGAGAAAGACGCGCATAGAAGACTCAGAACTGCACAGGAGCCTACCAACATCAGTGACATAAAAGGAATCAGATGCACAAATCAGGGGGATGTTTATAAACAGAGAAAATTAGTTTTAACTTATAATAGTGAGTCTTCCACAGTGATTCCTACCCTTAATATTTGCTTTGTTCCCTCTGGGGTTTAAAGAAATTGTGTAAAACTCATTCTTTGCATTTTTATACCCTGTTTTTGATCTGATTTTCTCTTCCCCATAAGTTTTTGCACATAGATTGTTGAAAAAATCCATATAAACTTTTTAATCTTCTATTTATTTTTATTTTCTTCTCACCTAGACATAATTTTGCATTTTGTAGTATTGCCTTTGGTCCTGATTTTCCTTACACGAGAAAATTCCTTTCCTTTTACATGTTAACTTAATTTTTCCTTAGGGTATTCAATTCTGATTTACTGGCTTGGAGAGAAATCTTCAAACCCTACAGAAGCATTTCATATGCAAGCAACGGTTTCCTTATGAACTGAAAAACTGAAAACTATGTGATTTTTACTTATTTATATAAATCTAGAAGTAGTTAATGCTTTGTCTGACTCTAAAGTGGCCCTAGCACTTTCTTTAAATGTGAGACACCATTATCCATTACCAGCTGCAGTTTTTTTCCCCCAGGAGTAGTGTTTTCTCTCAAGAACAGATGAGAAAATTTTGAAAGGGGTATTCTCCAATGCATCACCAATAACAGAAGCTCGTTCTCAGTATCAATCTTTTAATAACATTAATTGCATTTCCTAGTGCCAGTAATTTAAGAAAATGAAAGCCATTGACACTGCTACGTTTAACTGTAAAACAATCCAGAACATAAAATAATGGCAAAAGAAAGCTATTCACTCCGATCCATATTATCTTCACTCTAGTAACCAAAGAAGAAAACAAGTGGGCACTATAACATGCCGGTCCATCCAGAAAGGATACTCTTTGCATTGTGTTGCATTGTAACATTCTTTAATAGGATGTTCAGAACTTTGGCTTGACTAAAATGACTGTGTAAACTGCTTAAAGTCTGTACCTTTCACAAGGCTGGATCAGTATTTTCATGTATAAATTGAAGTAGTGTCACTTGAATTATATTTCATTGCAGTCACAGAACCTGATATTTTACTACTGAGAAATAAATAATCAGTGGTTCTTTGTGAAGATTCTTACTCTCTCTGATAAACATAGTAATTTTAAAAAATTGGGAAGGAAATAAACTAACAGTTATCTGGTCCATCTCCTGCCAGTTCAGGATTTCTCTTTTTTTTTTATGTCTTATGTTCAATTTTGTTTTAAAAGCTCCATATAACATGGTTTCCACTATTTCCATGGGGAGGCCATTCAATTTAGAACAGAAATAATGACAGCTCTTAAGTGGGTTCCCCCCACCCCCAGCCTTAATTTAGACTCATTGAATGATCTGCTTCCTTTGGGCATATTTGCTCAAGGTGACATTAGAGAACACTGGGAAGCTAGCACTCTGCTTCAAAATATTCAAGCTAAAAATTCCACCCAAACCCACTGAAATTTAAAGCAGTCACTACACTGAGTGCAGTTAGTTTTGGGCTGTGTCTTTTAAACACCATCCCTGTTGTAAAGGATACTGACATTAACGCATGTAAGACTTTAAGCCTATAATTTAATAAAAGAAAAAAATAGTATTATGAAGATCTTTAATGACTCTCACAGAAGATTAAGCTTGCAAACTGCAATAGCATGCATGTTGTGTTTTGCTGATTTTGGATAGCAGGCATAACATTTCATCCTTTTCTTTTGAATGTTCAAACTTGATTGTTCATACTTGTTTTCCATTACTTCATTTCTGATTGCGGCCTGGAGTTGTTACTCTCTGGTCTGGACTAGTTGTCCTCCATTTCCTAGCCAATCATGCCTACACATAGAAATTATGCCATCCCCATGAAACTTACCCAAAAGTCTTAGGCTATGGCTGTTCCACCAAATTAGCAGTGCCAGGGAATGTTTTGGGGACACGTATTCAGTCATCCATATGGTTAAACTTAGAGAGCAGTCCCTGGCTATTTGTGAAGACCCTTCACTTCTTGTTCTATACTCCTCATCATCTGCTGTATGCTGCTGAATTTTTGATTTCTCTCTCTATTGGTGACAACAGCCTTTATTGCCTTCTCAAGGTGCACTCTAACAAATGTTTGTGTATGTTTCCTCAGGCAGCCGCTCATACTTGTGAACCTCACTGTGAGCCTCAGCAAAGCCACCTCTCTGTTGTCTTCTAAATTTCTTTAATTTCCTTTCTGTGACATGGCCAGAGGAATAAAATAAAATAAAATAAAATAAGTAAAATATCAAAATAAGATAAAGCAAATAGACAGCAGGTAGACAGTTCTTGTGTTGAGATCATAACATAACACACTGGTACATCATAATTCCTTTTCCTCTCCTTCTGAGAGCATCCATCTCATTTATTGTCTCTGTTCTGAGGGGTCATGGTCCGTCATTTCAGGTAAAGGCCTTACTTTAATATAAATAATAAGCCAAACTGATATGACCATGGATAACATGAGGGACTGTCACAACAGTTTTAAACAGAAATGTTACCTTTATTTTATTTATTTAATCTGCTAGGGTACCCACAAGGGAATAGAACAAAGTAATATTTCTGAGATGGTCTTTACACATCCATGTCTTGGTTGCTCAGTCATTTGAGGAATTAGGAGTTAAATGTATACTTACATAGTAGCACACGTATACATAGGACTTTCACTGGTAACAAAATACATAGCAGGTACTTAAGGACTCAAATATATTAGATTAAAATAGGTTTTAAATTCATTACAGAGCACTACATTTCCAGAACTCTATTTAAAATACTTATTTGTTATAATATCATAGGAACTATCAAGTTTCAACATTTCTAGGAATGCCAAGACATCCTAATTTGGATTTATTAAAATGAAAAAAGACCTTGCATATCAATTATAAATGAGTGAAAAATAATTTTGATAAAAGGAAACATGCCTGAGAGAAAAAATACACTCTCAAAATATGTTATTTGACCTGATTTTCATTTATTAGTTAACTTTTTTCAAAATATTGATCTTTTGCTAATGAAAAAAACTTCTAAGACATGGAGTTTCTTACCTAAATCACATGGGAAGGAAAAACAAGGAAAACAAGTTCTAAAGGAACCTAATACTTATTTTATCAAAAGAGCCTTGTAGCAGTTTTTCAAATCATTGAATGTTTCTTTCTTTTTATTTATTTATTTTTCATTAGACAGTGTTTTTTATTTTATTGGTATTAAATTACACTCTAATGTAGCCATACATGCTCAGGTACCATATGAAAATATATGTGTGTAGGAGGAAATGGGCAACAACAGATGAGATAGAAATCTGCAAATTTACTCTGTAATTCTTGAGAAATATATGTACAGAGAGAATGCAAATTACCTCCCATTAGCTAATCAGCAGACAGGGATTTGCATAAATGAGAAAAAAAAATTATATGGTATTCCTAAGTCTCCATGTATTATCTGTGTTCTGTGATTGGCTGAGACAATTCAATTTCAGTATAATAATTAAAAGCTACA
Source organism: Himantopus leucocephalus (assembly GCA_003993805.1). Lineage (NCBI taxonomy): Eukaryota > Metazoa > Chordata > Aves > Charadriiformes > Recurvirostridae > Himantopus > Himantopus leucocephalus. Next base: position 106,969,406 of record RSEF01000002.1, on the reverse strand, counting down.
AGGCCTAATGGGAACATTCAGACATTTAAGAAGATAGTAAATGTTCCTTATCATCGTAAGGTAGAAAAATACATTCAATTAGTATATTAAAATACTAGGCATTGCCACAATATGTTTTAATCAGTTGTCGAGGTGAAATGTGGCACAATCACATTTCAGTATTTTGTTCAGATGTAGTTGTTTACAAAGTAATGATGGTTCAGCAAAGGAAAAATGGAAAATAAAGCCTCCATTATATTTTTCAAAGTAACTTTTGAGATGTTCTTCCTCTGTTTTTTCTGGGCAAGGACACCCGGATCACCTGCCTGATAATACATCAAAGTGCTGTTTGACTGAATGCTATTTCTAAAGCCTTTAAGACCAAATTTGAACAGAATAAATCAGTTTAGGATTCATTTAATAATAAAATGGAGATACAGTGCATATTTCCTTTTTAAGATGTACAGTGTCATTCTGAAGTTGGTTTTCTTTTGATACCCGTGTATGCATTTACATGCATGAAGACCATTCAAGAAATAATTTTGTTCTTGCTCAATGCAAGGCCTTTTATATGCCAGTTAGATTAAATTAAACGTTTATTGATTTGGTAAGAGCAATATTAATTTTTATCTAGGGAAAAGAAGGACCCCAGTCTACAAGCTACTTAATCAAACGTGACTTTCAGTTATCAGATGGTTTGTAGTTACTTTACTGATATGCAACGTGATTGTGCCATAACTAGTTTGATCAAAGGGCAGGTGAAGAACTGCTAGTTTTCTAGTTTCTCTTTCTCTGTCTCTCTTCCCTTCCATACGACAATATGATT
>RSEF01000002.1:106914113-106968501 GCA_003993805.1 Himantopus leucocephalus | reverse complement strand
CAGGTACAGTCCTTCAGGAATGGACTGCTCCAGTGTGAGACGTGCTGGCCACAGGTCATCCCAGAATACCTGCTTCTGCGTGGGCTCATCTCCACAGTCCACAGCTCCTTCTAGGACAGTGCTCCTGACTGGTATTCCCATGGGCTGCAGCTTCCATCAGGGCATGTATTGTGGGGTCTTTTATGGGCTGCAGTGTGGATATCTGCTCCCGTGTGGTCTTCCATGGGCTGCCAGGTGGCCAACCTGCTCCACCAAACTCTTCTTCGTGGGCTGCCGGGGAATCTCTGCTCTGGCATCTGGAGCACCTCCTCCCTTCCTTCTTCTCTCATTTTGGTGTCTGTGGGGCTGATTATCTCACATTTTTTCTCATTCCTTTCTCTCTTAGCTGTTGTGCAATGTTTTTAACCTTTCTTACATATGTTTCCCCAGAGATGCTGCTATCTTGGCTGCCGGGCTCAGCTGTGTCCTGCAATGGGTCCATTGGAGCTGGCTGGAACTGGCTGTGTTTGGCATGAGGCAGCCCTGGCCTCTCCTCACAGAGGCCACCCTGCAGCTCCTCACTGCCAGCACCTGGGCACATGCAAACTATACAAAAACTCCTGCTTTTCCTGAGTAGCTGAATAATTAAATTCTGCTACAATTATTTTTCCAAAGTTGAAAATGTAAATGATGCACATTTGCAATTCAGTGGGCTGTAGCTGGCTTTTTTGCGGGTGCAGGCTTTGTCACCCAGGGAGCTGATCTCCACTGAGCCTTTCTTATTTTGTCTTGCCTGATAAGGTAAAGGCTTTTATGTAATTTCCTGAAATATAGTTAAACTAGTAATCACATCTCTCATTTACAGTAATTCTACTGGACATTGGCATCAGAAAAATATGTAGAAAGAAGCAACAAAGACAGTAAGTAGGGCAACCTGATTTCATAGAGATGGTGAGAATTCGTTTTATTAAAATGTGATGTCCTCGGAACTATGTCCTTTGCAACTTGGTTCCAAAAAATAGTATCTAGCAGGTACTTTGCATGAAGTTGTGATGACTGATGGTCTTAGATATAATTTGAAATTGAGCTTTTTGCCTTGATGTATCAGATGTATGGGATCGGCTTCCTCTTCATAATCAGAAACTGAATATGTTACAGTTTAAAAATTAAAAATGAAAAGCCTTTTGATTGATGCTGCTTTTAATTTAGTTGGAGCCATAAATCATCCTATGACTTTCTGTGAAGGATGTTGTATAAATGTTTTGTATTCATGATTGGGACACAAAGTGCCCTCAGCATTGGTCTCTTGACTGCCATTTTTTTCACACCAAACATGATGTAATGATGAAATTGGTTTCAGAGCATACATATGGTGAATACAGATGTCTTATCGCTGATTTTCGTCTTATTACAATCAGTACAATATCCAGCATCACTCTTAATATTCAGACATTACTATGTTGCTGCAAAGTAAACGGTACCAAAATCAAGCCCATGGTTACAATAGTGTGCAATGTTAATTTAAACAACAAAATCCTGTGAGTGAGGAAATTATATGAGATTGACCTAGAAAGGCATACTCCTTCTTCACAATGAAGACAAATTCTCAGGACAGCCAAATTGTTACTACATTGGAAAAAAACCCAATGTAATAGAAGTCACAGGCAAGAAAATGGAGAGAAGGTAAATACCAGCTCATCAGTATTAAGCACTTCTTAATACTGTCAAGCTCTTTTATTGATAATCATGAATGTTTCCTGGTCCACTTTTCCAATCAAGTTTTAGTTTAAAGCATAGCAAAAATAAATATTGAGAAATATTAATTAAAAAACTCACACACACCCCACTTATTTTTCCTATTGCACTTTTATTTTCACTTCTCTGCTGTTACAGTGTTTTCATCTATCCACGAGTCAAAACTAAAAACTGTGCTGACCTGAATGGCTCTTCAACAATGTGGTTAAGGGTTCCTGAGGGACAATTTTTTGAAACTATTGAGCTCTTCTGTTTTGTAACCTCAGACATAGTTATCCTTGGGTGGAAGCTGTATCGTTGTCTTTAGTCAGAAATGTAGGAAAAACCACACTAGATGAGAAAACTAGCACATCTAATCTGGTCTTGTCTCCTAGATAATAGTCAAGAAAAAAAGGAAGAACAAAAAATTTTATGAGCAATCACAAATGACCTGACCTGTCAGTGTAAGAAATTCCTCTTAACACCAGGACATTTAGACAGTAGTACACCTTAAAGGATAGGAAACACTCTGTAATCATAGAAAAAAAAAATCCTTTGTAATATAAAATGAACACTTGTGTTATCTTTGAGAACATTTGTTTAATCCTATTTTTAATCTGAATTATCTGGAAGTATTAAATTTCACATAATTAGTACATTGTATAAATCAAATTAATATAATTTCTTGCCTCTTAGCTTCACGAAATGCCCCCCAGCTTCTCCTGATTTCCTTTTTGNTATTTTTAATCTGAATTATCTGGAAGTATTAAATTTCACATAATCAGTACATTGTATAAATCTAATATAATTTCTTGCCTCTTAGCTTCACTAAATGCCCCCCAGCTTCTCCTGATTTCCTTTTTAAATACTCAAAGAAGGTAAGTGCATGCTCTGAATTGGTCTGTTTATCTTCTTTACTTTCATTTACTACAGTGCCATCCCTAGCTTAAACTGTCCCAGTTATGGCCTGTTTCATTTTCACCAATGACGTTTCTAGTGGAAATGAAGCTGGAAATAGCAGCTGTGTGCAAGTCTTTGCTGTTGATGTACCCCTGTCTGAGAATGGCAATAGTAAATTTGAATGTTCTCTGCGTTCGCTACTCTGCGGGTGCCTCAGGAAGCTATCAAGAAAGGCTTTTTTTAAAAAGCACGAATTGTAGAGTATTCCTATAGATTAATTTGAATGGAGTAATGAAAAGCTAATTCATTTACTAGAACATTTGAGAGGGATTTTGCTTTGATTCATTAACACAAAGTAAACATGAGTTAAAGAAGTCAGCTGAGAAGATATGTTTAATGGATGCAGTTGACTACTTGCTTTCCTATTCATTGCTTTCTTCCAAACACCCTGATCTTGCGGTGGGTTCTTGTTACCTATGGGTGGCTGTTGTAGACAGCCAGTCGGATTACAGCCTGCCTCTACCTCTATAAACAGGAAAATCTGGTTAGATAAAAGGAAAAAAGACNGTGGGTTCTTGTTACCTATGGGTGGCTGTTGTAGACAGCCAGTCAGATTACAGCCTGCCTCTACCTCCATAAACAGGAAAATCTGGTTAGATAAAAGGAAAAAAGAAAAAAATCACCCTGAGGGTGGTCAAACACAGGGATGGGTTGCTCACTAAAGTCGTGGAGTCTGTCTTTGAAAATACTCACTGTTTGACTGAATAAGGTACTCGGCAACCTGACCTAACTGAACCTGCTTTGAGCAGGGTGTTGGACTAGCTGATTTCCAGGGGTCCCCGCCCACCTAAATTATATGAATCAGTGATCTTATACCTGGCCTCCTGGTTCCATCCCTATTTGTCTACTTGAAAGCACGCAGCCTTAGATCTTCTGTATGTTATTCATCAGAAGTTGCAGTTTATATTTCTCAGCTTTACTTCTTATATCATCCATACAGAAGTATATGATTCCATAAAATCTTAAGTTTTATTGAATTCTACATTTGAAAGGCTTTCATTTACTAAACAAGTATTAATGCCTAGACTAGCTGAAAATATTGGTTACATTATGAATCAATCAATATACATCTGAAGTCCTTGCCAAGTGGGGAGAAAGTACTGACTGTCATATTGCAACACATTTTCCTGAGTAACCATGGATTATGGACAGAATGTATTCAGATTATTAGACAATTAACTACCAGAAATGTATATGGAAAGTAAATTATTCCATATCTTTTTCACTTCAGTGTTCTCTCACTATGCTCCCTTACTACCCCTTCCAGATCATTTTATGGACCAAAACTGGTTGAAATCTAGGCCTCTTCCAGGAGAGCAATTCTAATGTCTTTGCCATTCTATTCTCTAATATTATTATGACAGTTGTTATATTACAGCAGAAGTTAGGAATGCTCAGCTTCTTTTAAAATAGGTTCATATTTACTCAAGAACCAATGGCTGATTGAACTTCGTCTTTTCCAAAGTACATCTTTTCACATTTCATTTATTCTTTTCTTAAATGCACAGTAAACCTGACTGAGAAATACATGAGCAAGATAACCTATCAGCTCTTCTTTGAATTCCTTAGAATTAAAAAAAGGAAGGAAGGAAGGAAGGAAGGAAGGCAGGCAGGCAGGCAGGCAGACGTCATACATGTAACAGTGTGTTTTATACTTTTATCTTACGCATTTTAGGTTTGGTGGGTTTTTTTCCCCTTCACATCTTAGTTATAATATTCACATTTTATATTTCGTTAGGGAAGGCTGCCATATTAAGGCAACTAATTTGTTTTTACAACTTCTAAAATTAACTGTCACTGTACTTGTTCTTTCCTTCATGTTAACCTGATCATTGTGTTTAATCTTCTGTATATTTATTCTGAGTCAACATTCTTTGTTCTTCGAGTCCCTGTACTCTCTTATCATTGTTTTAATATTTTTTAGAAATTAAAGGGAAGAAGTGACAGAAGTATCTACAAAGCTTAAATGAATAAGACATTCTGTTTAGCCTAATAATCCTTCCTGCTTCTCCTAACCTTCCCTTTTAGAATTTTCTCTCTTTTTTTCTCTAATTATAAAAACAATTGGGGGGGGGGCGGGTGTAGATATGTTTTAGCATATGATGCTTCCTCTGAATCCCGCGATTAATTCAAGATTCTCATAAAACAGCTACTCTTAAAAAGCTCCTATTTAAAAAGGTTCTGCTCATTGGCAAGATATCACCAGTATTTAAAAAAGAGGCTTACCTTTCAAACTAGAATAAACTTTTTCTGTGTGTCCGTCACATCTCCTAAACTGTTCTGTATAAAGCTTCCAAGACTGTTTTCTACCTTCACTAAATCACACATATTTTTACACTCCATAAAAGATATACATACAGCTATTCTCTTCAGAACCTGACNGTCACATCTCCTAAACTGTTCTGTATAAAGCTTCCAAGACTGTTTTCTACCTTCAATAAATCACACATTTTTTTTACACTCCATAAAAGATATACATACAGCTATCCTCTTCAGAACCTGATNTCTTCAGAACCTGACTTACCAACTCCAGATGACCCATGACTGATAAATTACTTATGAATCCTGCCTGCTGTCATGACTTGTTAATGTCCAAAGGCCCTTTTAGTCTCTTACCAAACACTTCGATGAAGATCTTATTGTAAAACACTAAAAGTAAGCTATTGGAAGTGCAGCTCGAGGTCCTTGACATTTCATTCCTTAATTGAAACCAGTGCCTCGGAATTTCTGCAAAACCTACATATTTACATGCTATATATGTTACAATCTTTTACTTTAGAGAGCCTTGAACAATGGGATGGAGATGGGAGAAAGCAAGCTGTTCAGGAATTTCCTAAAATTTAGCTGGAGTCTGAACAGTCAATGGAAGATGTGGAGCAAGATCCACGAAAAGGTGTAGAGACAGTAAAGCAGAGTTTAGGAGCCAATTGGAATACCAATTGAATCTCTCTGTATTGATTCAGAAAAAAAAGCGGAGGAGATTATGTTTGTTCTTTTTTTCTCCATAGCTCAATATTGAGCATATTCAGAAATTGACAAAAGAAAGATGTGAGAAACTCAGTCCCTTACTCTGCCTGGGAGGATAGGAAATGACACCTATGTTGAAGACAAACATTCCATTCACCAGGTAGTGAGGCACCTTCCATCTCTTCTAACTCAGGCTGTCCACATCATGTTGAATATTAAATGTGTTGGCCATTTAAGAGTTAGGAAGAAAGAGCAAGGGTCTCTAGCCTTGTGATATAATGCCTAGCAGGGCATGACGAGACAAGAGGTTGGGCTTATGTTCCCCGTGTTTAGGCTACCTTCTTTAGCAATGCATTGTAGACACACTCCAGGATATCAGAGACATCCACACAGGACTGGCCAGTAGGACACTGGATTTACAAGAACCCTATGCCTTTGTGGAGCTATAATGAGATGCCAGGCTGGAATACCATAAGGTATTTAGTGCGACACTACTCTCTTACATTTAAACAAGTTTAACACTAGTAGTTTCTTCTTTAAGTAATATTAATATAAAATAAGTAAAGTTCAGATAGCTTTAGAGAGCCCTATTGTATCATCCTGACATGTATACAACCTCTGTCTAACAAGACAGACTATTCCCTTCATAATCAAATTATTATTTTAGCATGTCTAACACTATGGTACTTTCAAAGAGGCGTTCACAGCAACTGAAGAGCAACAGCATAGTCCAGCTCAAGGCAAAAGACGGATGGCCCTCCACTAATCTCTCAATTCTTGACAATACCCACTCCAAGTACCACAAAATCCATATGCTCCTGTATCCTGAAGAGCACTGGTGAGCAGATAGGTCTGTTGAAGCCTCCCTAGCCCAAGGATAAAGAATGGAAAGTCTTCTTAAGGCAGGAGAGTCTATGTATAGAAATATATACTCTGTGTAAGTGCTGTGGGTTTCTCAAGAGTCCTGCTTCATCCCATATGAACTTTTAATAACATTTTTGGTATTGAGAAAGTTACCAAAGCAAATATGTAAGCTGAAAGCTTCATAGACATGATCCTTTTGAACTTCTTCCCATCAATGTTAAAAACATACTGAATTTATGAAAATGGATTTCTATTAATACGTCAAAATTTTTAGGCAAGAATACTTATGATTAAGTCATTTTGGATCACTAAAGGCTAAATCTGTTTCACTTCTCTGTTTTACTGTATGAGTCACACCAATGCTGATCTTCATTAACAAATGAAACATGTATTTTTCATATATATCTTCATTCAAAAAAACTTAAGTTCAAAATAAATTTTAAAAAATCAAGTTTAGAAGGTTCATCCAGGAAGGTTAAATTACTTAAAACTGAGAGAATGATAATGTGTTGTAACCATGAAATCACTAAGCTACCTGAAATGTTACTATAGCTCCATCTCTATGGTATTATTGCCCAAGCATTGTATTAATAACATGTCAAAACAAGCCAGTGTTCCTTATTCATATGTCCTCAATAGCTGATGCAAAAATAAAAGCAAAAGATTCCCAAAATATCTGACACAGGTTGTCACTCATAATATGATGAAAAACTTGTGCCACAAAAGAATAAACACACCCTTCCCTCTCATTTTACTCGAGAAACCAAAACCAGAAGTTAATACACAATATGTTTTGATGAGTGGAACAGTAATTAATTGAGTCGTGTGTAACATGTTTGTGAGTAGAGTTGTGTAAATAACAGATTTTTCAGTGCAGGTGAAGCAAAGTGTTTTCAATTAAAATGATCAGGCTTGCTGTTGTCTTTTTAGCTATAAAGTCTTTTCAAGTAATGTTACTATGATTTATCTCAAAACTATGTTCAGGAATGAAGAATATAGATATGTCTAAATCTGAAATATTTATGCTCTATTTAATTTTTGAAAGGCTGCAACTATTGTCTGAATTTGACTTGAACCAGAAAAACTTAATCATCCTCAGCATTTATTTATTTAGGGAACTAAAATATTCCGTAAGTAATATTTAGGGGTCCCAGTCAGATTGCAAGCTTTTCCCAAGAGTTTACTGAAAACAAGACATGGTACCTAGGAGACCATGAATGTAATGCTTCCTATGTGAAGCAGTAACATTAGTGCCATTTTCCATTTTGCCTGTAAGAAGATGTAGATGACGTTACATTAAACGTTAGTTCAATTAAAATGCATGTCTGATTTTTAATTTTTTTTTTAAAAGAACATGTGTAAAATGTAGTTGGGAAGTTCAGTCCTTTCTCTAAGTAACACCATTATGTTAAAAGTTCTTTTCTTTTTTTTTTTAATTCCTTATTAGTAATAGCTTCTGTCAAAATACACCTGGTTTGCATCTTCCTCAACCCCCCCACCTCTCCCCAAGTAACACAGAGAGAGACACATCTGTCCTCCTAAAGCTACTTAGGCTTTGTATTAAAGATCGAGAAACATGACTACAATTATTAAGGGGTTAATAGGACAGATAAATCTTTTAATGTGCCTTTAACTGTATGTTGTAGAGATAAAGAAATCAAAACAATGCTCATAGTCATGGCTATCTACAGTATCTCCCCCTGAGATTTTTTACAGCCCTCAATAATAAAAGCCACTCATATCTATAACATGTTTATAATGGCTATTAATCCTTAATCAAATTATAAATGGGGCTTTTATAAAAAAGTGTCTGAAAGGAAAAACTTGCAGTTATGAAAGTAAAGAGGAAGATATTCCCATGTGTTTGAAGGGTTTTCTTCTAAATGTATACTTCCTTCAGGCTGGTAAAATTGCAACCGCATCCATCCAGTGTGATTTCTATACATCCTCTTAGTCTTCATTACATTACAAATTCAACAAACATTGTAAATAAACAAACAACTTCAGAAACTAGTCATAGCCTACTCATTTCCTCCTCTTTCTGTTTAAATGCTATAAATCATATCGTAATATACACTAAATTATAATCATGTGCTAATTAAAAATAGATGATCCTGTGGGGAACTAGTAATAAGTTGTATAACATTAAAACTTACTTACAGGAAAAATGGTTAGGAATAAAATTCAACACAGCTTGCTTTTTACTGTTATTAATAATGCATTATAAAAAGTTGTCTCCCTGTCAATACAAGGATCGCTGAAATACTAAAGGCATTCATTCAATAAAATCTGTCCTGCAAAAACTTTCTAGGGATTGCCCCTTGCTAATTACTGTAAAGTATTTTAGTAAGTTACAAATTACTGTAATTTGTTCCATGACAAAGCACTTATCTTTTGTGAGTCAGTATGGGCCTGAAGGTCTGTTTGTGTGTTCCTTTTGCAGGAATTTACTGAAAATATCAGACTCTGAATAACATTTAGGAGAAAGAAATTTCTGTTTCTAACTTTTTATCCAACATGAATTTTCAGAAGACAATAACCAATTGGCAATGCAGATTTAATGGTTGCGGTTTTCAGGTTAAAATGCCCAGTCTTTTCAGTCAAAGTTCCGACTCTAAGATTATTTCTGTATTTCCCAATGACTTTTTAATTCTACTTTAGCCTAGTCACAAAATTGGCATTGGAGGAAGTCAACACTTCCCCTCCTTCAAAGTATGCAGATCACTGTCACTATATTTATGGATTCTTTGCTGGTTTAATTATTTTGTATAGGATAATTGAATCAGTCAGTAGAAACACCTGAAATATTCCATCTGGGACTGACCCAATAGGGTTTTTTGGTTTGTTTTTTTTTCCTTTTCCACCAAATTGAAGAATCAGTTATTTGCACAGCATTAATCCCCGCCATCATCTCCATCTCGTGATGGATTTATACAAGGCCTGTATTCGGTTTGATTTCACAAAGGATGGATTAGGACAGACCTCTTTCTAAGGATTAGGTTTGGCTTTCACAATAATTTCGTAGAGAAACGTATTCCACTTGGCCTACAAATTGTTTGTGCTGTAGGTAATTAAGTGGCCTTCTTTATCCACATCACATGGTTGGCTTAAATCTGTGTAAACTGAGGGATCCAATGTCCACCTTTCATTCAGGAAAAATATGTCTTATAATTAAAATCCCATATATGGCTGCTGCAGTTGAAACAATAATAATCTCAATCTCTATTAATGGGATACTTTAAACCCAAGAATAGAGGCATGTGCCAGCAAATAGCCTCCTTTTTTCCCCCAGACTTTATTTCTGAACAAAGTATAGCTGTGTTTGTGACAAAGGAAAAAAGAAGCAGGAAAAATGAAAGCTATAACATAGCCTTGAGGAAAAACTTAGAGAAAGAAAACTTTTGCAAATTGAATACCAGCTATTAGATCATAGCTCCTGTTGTTTGATTCTCCTGTTTTCAAGGAAAAAGAGCTTTGTATAGGCTTTCAGAATAAATGGTTTTCATCAAGTATCTTGGACGTAGTCATTTCATCTTAATAAAAACAAGACGTAAAGCTACCAGTTCTGTCTACTTAGATTAAAAAGTGTTCACGTGTATTTCCCATCCTCTTCTACCAAGATGTGGATTTTATTTTCTGCAGTGATTGCACTGTAAGGACATTGCAATTTAATTGAAACATATGTATCTCTAGTGGTAAAGAAGATAAATTTTCTCTTTCTCTTTAAAAAAAGAGCTTACTATGAACTAATAAAAGACATCTAAATTTCGAATTTACTTATTAATCATTTATTCATTTAGATTTTTTATTTTTCATTTTATTTAAAGGACACATTTTGTTAAAATGAAAATAAATAATTTATAAATGCAATTTCAATGGGTATTCCTCGTTCAGGTTTCTAAAATGCTGGATATCCAACAACAAATTACAAGTAATGGGGTCATGAAGCTATGGAGCATTTCAAGGTCAAAGATGTGATCACTTTTAATAATAGGTTGGTTTTAAATTCGTTTCCATCTTTAAAATAACACCAGATGGCATGGTAAATAACAAGAGGAAAAATAAGTATTTTGCATAAGCTGACTGCCAAAAAGTATGTATTCCTGTAGGTTACAGCAGGGACCCTTCTGAACAGAAATGGAGTTTAAGAATTAACAGGAAATGGAAAGGATTTTATTACTTCTGTAGATATACTAGTGCTGTTTAGTGCTGTCTAACCTCAGAAGGGAGGTTTTCAAAGGCACAAATGTCAGTCAGAAGCCCAAATCCCATTCTTTGGAAGTCAGTAGTTGTTAGGCACCAAGCTGATATTGATGCCTTTGAAAACCTTCCCCAAGTGCCAGATTCTGTAAGATGTTGAGCGGCAATCAACAGGAGATGGGGCAGCTCAGCACTTCAAGGGATCAAGCCCACAATGTCTGTTATGGCATTCACCTCACATCAAAAGGAACTCAGTTGCTGCTTAATTGGTATTGTTGCTTTAAGATAATGTTTTACTTTGGGAACCTTGCATTTTGTCTTAGTACATATTATGTCTTACATCCTCCTTTGGGGTTTTACTCTCTGTGCTTGCTGTGGGTTTGACATGTCTTAACTTGATGAAAGAAGTTTATTTTCTTATCTTTATGGCTATATCATCTGTTCCTTTTCACTTTTTCTCATACATATATACGGAAAATAGAATACAGAAAGTTAAAAAAACAAACTATCCTGGCAGTCTCCTATACAGACTACTTCAGCATTATGCCAATAATGAAACTAATGTACAGTGTCAAGTTCTGTCACTCTCAATGGCACAGTGAGCCTGACGTAGACAGCAGGGAATAATGACACGTCTTCAAAAACTGACAAAGAAAAAAATGCATTCATTATATATATGCATTGATAAATACAAATTTGACTGGATGAGAGAAGTCATTTTAAAAATGTAATGTTGCATCTTGTATGACATCCAGCTAGTAACTTAGGCTTTGTTTTGACAGAAAAAGAATATTTGTGCTGAGCTTTGAACTTGTAACAGAGTCCAGTCTTATTCAGCAAACCATATGCTTAAAAAGTGAGTAGATTCCTAAGTATAAAGAGGAATGTACCTTTTCGTATATGCAGAGAAGTTAGGAGCAATATGCACAATAAATTTACAGAAGTCAGATTAGAAGACATAATTGTCTAGGCTAATTTAAGTGTTTCTAAGCATGTGAATTTGCCCCAGATTGTAGCACCACTAATGTAGTTTCACTATTTGGGATGATGCCCTTCATCCTGATATTCAGTGTCTTTTTATAACCCTTTAACATCTGACAGCAACAATTCCAGCCTTCCTTGTCCTTTCTGTTCAGCCCTATGAAGCCAACACACAATTGTATTTCCTCTTTTAGACCAGATGGACATATCACAGATGTCCCTGTTTGCCTTATCGTTTCTGCTAACAGTGCACCATTGTAAGGTTGCTTTCTTCATTTTTTCATGGTAAGCCACGAAATTGTAGCAGGTTGGTGGGCCCTATTAGTAAATGTAGACCTTACCTCCATAGTCATTATTAGTCTGTATCAAGCATTCCCTCATTTTTGTATACAGTAGGCCAAGATTTGGCTCTCAGTTGATTTTGGGAATTTCATATTGTATGTCCTTCCATTCCCTAATTTCTGCTTGAGGAATGCTATGTTTAGAAACAAGCAGAGAGAATTTATTGCATTTGTTCTCAAAAAATGGTCTGTTGTCCAAGTCCACCTTTGTTTACAACATCCCACTCAGATCTCATCTGTTATTTTTGTTGCATGTTTTGAAGATCTATTTGCAAATATTTCTGGATTCACAGATGAAATAAATTATCACTGTCTCATCCATGTATCAAATACAACTCTGAACAACACCGTCAATGTAACTGTGCTTCAACGACAAATGTGTGATTGTCAATCCACGGGATCTAATTTTTTCATCGATTGCTGTTGCTACCCTGGAGACTGATTCTTGCAAAATTCATGAAATATTAGAAATCACACAGAAAAATAATGACAGGGACAGTAGAAAAGGAAAAAGAAAAGATGCTTCAAAAAAAGTCACAGTCTTCTGTTGTGAGATAGTAAAAAATTCCCACACTCCCTATTTAACAATAATGTCTATCAGTCATTCTAGCAATTTGTAGCATTTTTTAGGTTTTGTAATAGTGACCATTAGCATGCATCATGAACCGTGGAAATCACATATAAGTGATTTGCATTTATGTAAGATTTCACTGTCTCCTCCCTGTTCCTTTAAGAGTTCTACTTATATTTTGCCAATGGTGAAAGGTGGCACAAATCATTTGATTAGGATCTGAATTTATTAGCACCATTTCACAATTTCATAACTGAAGATATCACATACGTTCATGATTCCAGCTACGTTCTGTTAAAAGTATTGAACTGTATCCTCCCTTACATATTTCTGAAAAAGACATCTCCATCATGACAGTAATATTCACTTAATATTTCTGATGTTATAAGTAGTACTATAAAGACAGAGCTGTATTAAACTGATAGAAAACCATTTTACCCACTTATAAAATGAAGCACTTTACAAAATTTGTGTTCTCTAAGAATGTTAAATCTCCCTAAGCTGAGCATGCTGTGAGAACTCTGAAATATTTTGTATCAAAAAAAAATATTTCTGATTGCAAACTTATAAAGGGCATAGCTACAAAAGTAATCTACCACTTTAAATCCCAGCTTCAAATCATATTTTTTCTCTATGCAAGTTAAAAATGGAGATGAGAAAAAAACTCAAAACATTAGAATTAAATGAAAACAAGTTACTAACTTAACACTCATAAAAATGCTTTTACTTAGACTAGCAAACCTCAAGTCATCTGTTTTTAGAGCCAAAGCCCTAAAAAGAAGGGTTACACCAACATATGTAAAGGAGTAACTGATACTGAAGATATGTGAGAAAGTATCATAGATATCATATTCATTTACTTTAAATTTTTTAGTACTTGCTGCTGCAGAATACCTGTTCAAAGCGAATTTACCTCAGCCACTGATAGTGCACATATATAAATACTAAGAGTTTCAGGAAATATGAACACAATAAAATATTATATTTAAGAAATTTTATTTGATTAATTTACTGATTGAAAATTCTCCAAAGGGTGGACTTTGTTTTTGTCATACAAAAAATAATAGTAAAGTAAAATAAAAGTAAAACTAATCTAAAAATTTTAGATAAAAATTTCTAATGGAAAAACAAGTTTAACGGAAACAAAAATATTCTGTGGGTTAGGGTTGATTTTAGTGTGAATATTGCTTTAAAAAAAATTGAAATGAAAGATTTTAGTATTTCATTTTGCCTCTGATTAAAATGTAATGTTCCAGTTTTACCAGTTGTGCTTTATCTTGACTTTAATGATATAATATTTCATTATTATATTTAATGTCATATATTTGATCATGCTTCATCTTATCAAAGTGACACAAAATTATACAAAATTAATGGTTTCAGTATTTCTGAATTCCTGTTCAACAGAAAGTGTGGACATTTTCTTGCAATTTTAACCAAAAGACAAATCTGAAGAGTTAAAATATCCAGTGGAATGGAAATTCTGTCGTCTTTTCTGTAAACACATTTATTTACCCAAATGGTTACCACTTAGCATATTTTAGATGTTATCAGTGTGTTCAGGTCTATTCCCCCATGCAACACTTTGTGACTTTGACCAAAGCCATTCCTCTTTCCCATCCCAGCAAATATTACAGCGTAGTTTCAGAAATGCCCAGGACATATAGTTTGGATAGATCTGCCCCCCGCCATCCACCCATGCCAAGGACAGTGCGTGAAGACCATACACTGTCTATGGACAGCCTGCCCAAATGTTGTCCTCAGGAGGCAGGTGTGCTGACGTGTAAGAGCACTGACCTTGGAGCTACATGTACAGGTTAACTACCTAGCTATCTTGATGTTTTTCAGAAAAACAGTAAGGTACACCTCTTGGCTCTTTGCTCACAGTAATAGGTTTAAAAAAAAAAAAAACAAACAGAAAAAGGGAGAAAGAGGTCAGAGGGTGATAAGGTGGGAGGGGAAAGGAGTTGATTACCTTTACTCCCATACATTTTTTATGCCAGAACTCCTCCCTGAGTGTCCTGACTGTGAGCAGACTGGTAAAGACTACGTTTTCATTATTTTCTCAGTAAAACAATTTCAGTAAGAAATAATTTCTCTAGACTTCTTTATCATTGAACTAGTGGACTTATTGCTGATTTATGCCTATCTTGATTGACCACTTTCCATAAATATCTGCTCTTTCTTCTGTCTTTCAAAATGGTAGTCCCTCCAATGACATTTCCTCCTTCCCAGTTATTTGAAATATTCATAACCAAGTAATTTGTTAAAACATACCTTTGTCTTGCTGCTCACAAAAAGCTTGACAGTAGCTAGACAGCTGTGCCCACTGTTTATCACCACTGCTACTCATAATTTTCTAATTATTACCTTATGTTCTTCTCATCTGCTGGCTGCCTACCCTCTGAAAACACTATCAGGACATCTTTTTGTTTTCTTTTTGAAATATAGAGATTTATTTACATGCACAGACACAGATACACAGCTATGTATTCTTTTAAACATTACTGTACTATGAATAGTTAGTGCTGAATAGCACAGGTATAAAAAAAAGAATAAAGGGAGAAACTTGCTGAGTACTTTCTGCATTTCTTTAGGATTTTCCTAACTTTGACGTAACTGACAAGACTGAGGTATAGTAGCACCAAACTTTGCTAAATCAAGATGTAGAGGAAGCTGCCTGGCTTTCTATAGGAGTTTGCAGTACCATTATCGAGTATTTGTGCTAGGGGTACTCTGTTCTGGCTGACTTTATGAACTGAATAATCCTCCTGTTCTTCCCCAGCAGAGAACAGGAGGTCTAACGGGTCAAATCAAGTAGACCTCCTCATAGAGTCAATCTCCTCCTAAGTGCTTAGGTTACTGAATGCGCAAGCCAAGAATTCTTCTTTTTCAAATTCAGCAATAAATTCGGTTTTAGTGCTTGTATCCCCTATGCATACAGAACACAAAGAAACTCTCTACCAGGTTCCCCAAATAAATGTGTTCTGAAGAGTTTGGTCTGAAAGACTTTAAGGATTGACTTTCACTGTTTTCTGGGATATTTGCTTTTTTCTTACAAGGTACAAATGATTGGCAGCTCACTCAAAGCTGGTTTGTGGCAAAAATAATGTGTCAAACAGCTAAAGAGTTTCTGTAGCTTTTGGTCAAACAGGCTGTTCTATTCTACCATTAAAATGAATGCTGTCAAATAGTGAATGGTGTTTTGACAACAGTGTAATTTTCCTTCATCATCTCAGATCATTTTGCTGCCCAGATACATTTTGTTAAGACTTTTTCTGTCTGTTTGTAGAATGCATACTGTAATCTTCAGAAAGTGTTTTCTAACTCAAAATTGCTCTGAGAAATATTTTCCATTGAGAGAAATAAATCCAGTCGGCTACCTAATAAATACAGATAGCAGAAAACAATACATAAAGGAAAATGGATTTGCTATGTATAACTATCCCATTTTTTTTTATTTCTTTTTTTTTGTTTATCATCACCACAGGCAAAAAACCTAAATAAACTTTACAGAACTGATGAATTTTATCAATGGATAGTCAGCCAACAAAATAATTGTTAAAGAGCTCTGAAAACTAAAATGTTCTGATAAATAGGGAGAAACATGCAAAATTTCATTACTCACATTGTATTCAAGCATTTTGAATCTAACTGACCAAATATTTCTGTCAGCATTAATGTTTTGCTTTTGGTGTTTTATGAAAACTACAAACATTGCTCTTAAAAAGGAAATACAAATGTTGATTTTTTTCTAGTTTCTGTCTCACACAAATCTTTTGTTTATTTATTTATTTATTTTATCCCAGGGAAGCTGCCAATTTCAATCTAAATTAACAAATAATTTGAGCAAATCTGCCTGACAAACGACCCATTCAGAAAATGAACAAAGATTGTCTACCTCTGTTCTTCAGTTACCTTTTCAACATGCGCATCATGCACCTTTCTTTCAGAAACTGCAAATGTCAAAAGCATTTTCCTCATGAACAAATTTCCTGATGCCCCACCACCTCTACAAAATGCATATCACTCTCAGAATCAGACCGGTTTTCGATCATTTAAGAAATTGTCACCAAATTGACTTTATCAATGCATTTGATGATAGCTTTCAAGCTATGATATAGACGCAGCGCGTTGGAACTGAAGCAGGAATGCTGACAACCATCTATCTGCCTTTGATTTCCAGAAGCTCTGTCACTAAAGAAACTATTACAGAAGATAAACACATAAACTTAAATCTCTTTAACATTCCTGTGTTGAAAGTTGAGACAAGAGATGTTTTACCTCAAGACCAGGTATTTCTAAATATAGCTTGCCTCTCCCCTCATTGACTCCTTGCAGTGCCCAAGTGACCATAGTTCTTGAGCCAGCTGCAGTCTGCTGTGAAAATTCCCAGTCAACACTGGAACAGACCAAACACCATTGCGGCATTGTGTAGAAAAAAAGGAAAGCATACTTGCAAAGCACTGTTATTTTGTGGGATTTTTTCTTGTGCTTCTAATGCATAGCTGTTGTTTAAGCCTCAAGGTTTCTACCTTGCATTTCTGTTGTGTCATACCGATTAATCTGTTCACTTTCGTTTGAGATGTTCAGATTGCTGCACTGTATAAGTTTTTGGATTAATGAACATCTTGATTTTCTTTTTTTTAGCTTTCAGTCTTAGCACAGGCCTGCTCCCCTTGCTCCCCTTCCCCTACCTCCCTACCCCCAGCCTGTTTTCATCCTGTCTCACCAGCAGAGCTGAAAACCTACAGCACCCTGTGAGACTGCTGCAAACTGTACATCATACACTATTCGTTGTTTCCCTGTTTCTCAGGCAGTTAACAGTTATCCATTCACACAATTTTTTAATGATTATTATTATTTTTGTAGCATAAGACAGGAGAATGACTTCATTCCATCCATCCAGTTTTTACCCCTCCTTACTACTGCCGCAGTCTGGCTTTAATCACGTTAGGGTTAATTGTAATGGAGAATTTGAAATGCTTGCAATGAAAATAAATCCAGGCGGGAGCAAAAGCCGTGGTCATTTTTCATGAAAGTAAGAATGTGATGTGGATAAGGAAGACAATTTTGTGAGGATTTCCTTGAGGAGGATTGCCAATACTTCACATAAAGATTGTGTATTTTAAAATTTTGGTGGAATTAAATATTCTTTTTTAAAACCACTCTTAGGGAATGGCACAAATCTCCATAATAAATTATCTAATGGTACTGAAATTCGCTTACTCTTATCAGTTCTTTTTGAACTTTTGCTGGAGCAGCTGACTTTTCTGTAGTCTACACACGATGCCTTATTGTGTGGCTGTGATGTGTAGGACGCACAGAGCCTTCTTGTCTGGGGGAATTCTTAACCACCACTCTAACAGGACATAGTGGGGCAATTGGACTGCAATCTGAGAAACGATTCTGAAGAAACTGTGGGAAAGAAAAAGAAAAAGATAAGAGAGAATTACAAGAAAAAAGTGCAATGTAACAGAATCTCATGCTCCTTTTATAGGAGAGAGTAGGACTATGAATAAAAGTATGTTCCAAAGTAGTTTTTGGATTTAGATTTCAATACCTTCAATGTTTAACTTCTTTCTCTGCTACAGACCTTCTACATAATTTTAGGCAAAACATTTGTGCACAGATCTGCAAGTATTTAGACACCTGCACCCAGAAAAGAATATGAGAACAGCCAAACCAAGTCAGGCCAAAGATCGTTCTAATCACTATTCTGTCTCTAACTGCAGCCATTAGCACATGCTAAAGAAGAAGCAGAAAAGCCAGACAAGCACATAGTGATATTTGCTTGGTATCTTTCAATATTCTCCAGGACTTTGTGATATTCTGACTCTCAACGTAAATCTTCTTTTGAATTTTTTTTCCCCATTAATTAACTGTTTATGAACTTGTGTAAACTTTTAGCATCCACATTATTATGTAGCCAGGACATCTGCCCTCATTCCTGTATTAAAAGTGATAGTGGTCAGGGAAGCCTTATTTGCCCTTTCCATGCCACTCCTTATTTTATCAACCCCTGTCAAATTCATTCCTATACACCTTTCTCATAACACTTTTTCAGTTATATATCACTCTTTTGATATTCACAGACAAAAATGAGAGATACCAACCCTCATTAGTCCAACCATCCAACCTCTTATGTTATTCGATGCATCTGTATTCCCAGTTAGTAGAATGGAGTTAATAAAGCTTCTTCAGTTTTCAGCGCCATGTGGGGATAGATACAGAAAAGAGTGTGAGGACCTACGGCAATGGCAACTACACAAGCCCCTCAAGTCAGAGGTAGTCAGGTGAAAGATAGTTCTCAGTGTGGTCATGTGGATGATGTAACTGTGCTTGTAATGTGCCTCTAAAATCCATGGGATTATGTGACAATACGGTATAACCTGCTTCTTTTTCCTTCTAAGTCCCTCACAGCATTTAGTAAATAACTGACATACATACAGCCTTGCCTTAGAGTTACTGTTTTCAATCGTGAGAATGAAAAAGTTAACAAAACTGAGCTTAAAGTTATAAAAATATAAGCTATCACCAAAGATACTACAGCCATTGTAGGTGTTTGTCTTATGCACAAGGCACGATGGGCAAGAGACCATTTTTTCTTTTTTTGGAGGGCACCTAAGTGGCATGAGCTAAATTAATGCATGAATCTACTGAATTCTCAAAATCCACTTTACTGCATAAAAGCATCCAATATGTATGTCTAAATGGTTGTTTGCAAACACATCCATGAATTTTATTTATGAAGCAAATGTATGTACAAATATGATCACAGCATTAATGGCCATTTCTGAAAACCTGGGCCTCATAACCAAACAGAAAGCAGATTGTAATCTGTTTTCTTATTAGGATATGCTACAATTAAACTAGTTTAATACATTGGTGTCAATTTCAAATTACAAAGAAGGAGGGGATCAACATATGTTGGTGCAATACTGGAATAAATATCAAGTCCCCAGAGCTGAATTTCCCACATTTACAGGTATGTTCTATAAATATAAAAACGTTTATTTGGCTTATTTTGAAGGAAGTGAAGACAGGGCATATGCAATGCTATAATTCCCTGTATAACTTCTCTGTGCAAATTGATTCAGTTTGATTGATTTATTTTCCTTGTATTTTTAGCAAATTAGTTTCATAAAACTAATACCCTCTGCTCAGTCCAAGAACACACCACCTATTGGGAGGAACTAACTTCTTATTTCCCAGAAGAAAATACCTGCATTGAAAATGATCTTAAAGCTATTTGAAGCAAGTAACAGCATGCAGGTCAAGCAGCACACTACCTCCTTTTCCCTAGAAATCCACGTGTTCAAGAACTCAGGGAATCACTGACAGAAACCATCACTGAACAATGCAATACCATACTACAAATACCATGGAAAACATCTGGTCATAAGTGACAAAAATGAAAAATAAAAAGCATAGCTTTTCCCTATTTCATATCAAGAAGGATGTTTTGGGAATGAAGCTGACTGTACAGGAACATGTTTTGTAATGTGTCACATCAAAACCAGTAAAATGTCATAAAATATGAAGAACTGCCAGAAAGCAGGGAAGTCCTATGTGCCAACTCCTGCTCCCAGAATTGACAGTCTTTTTCAAGCGACATACCGGATTAAAGAGAATAGAATGAATCTTGGGAGCAGATGTTAGAACCTAAATCTCCTGCTGCCTGCTAAACACCCTCATCGTTAGCTTCTCCTGTCAGACTTTTTCTTCTACTAAGTCTCCTGCATGCTTTGAATTTTGCATTATTTCTGCTGGAGCGGCAGAGAGTACTTCTTTCATCCATTTATTTTTTACTTCCTCTCCCCCACCACCTCTCTACACAAGCTCACGTTCACACTTGTTCCCATCCAGACTACTCTACAGCCTCCTCACAAATAGATGTGGTCTTGAACCTTGTCCTTCTGATCAGAGTGTTAAGCTTCAGTACTCAGGTTTCTGAGCAGGTGTTCTAACTACAAAGTTATAACAGCAAAGCAAAAGTAAACTATTACCTCCTCATCTGGCTCCATTTTGTAAGAAAGTCAACCTTTCCTTTGTTTTCTGCATGCTCTGAGCATACTTCTAATATCAGGATCTATTGAAGATGTAGATATCGCTCCTTCTATTGAGAGGTTTGGTCCAACTTTGGCAGCATGGCCACGTGCAGATTGGACAGGCTGGGAACGGAAAACTGAAACAGCCAGCCCCTGAAAGTGTTTATGGTGAAAAAAGCCAGGCAGCACGAAGAAGTTCAAGAGATGGGTGGTTCCTGTAAAAGGAGGTTTCTGAGGAGGTTTCTGATTTACAGCTTTGGGCTCAGGTACATAATGTTTACTGAAGTGCAGGTTTAGTTTTCAGGACTAAAAGGGGAACGAGTAAGGAGACTGCAGATTCCTCTTTCTCTTTTGCACAAAGCAGAATCTGGATGAGACTGAACAACTATGATGTGTGTGAATTTACCTATCTGAGAGTTTAGACAGAAAAAAAAATCACAATGTGAATCCACAGTTATGAGACATAAATTAAATTCCTCCTGTTATACGTTAAAAGAGGTTTATGCCTTTTCTGTTACTATATATGACATTCTGTATTAAATTTGTTTTGTATGAGGCAGCAATATCCATTAAGAACCAGTAAGTACTTATTTGCCTAGCTGCATGCTGTAATATTGAATATGAATTAATATTTTTCAGCATTTTTTCCCCCAATAGCTTCATATAACCTGTGCATGTGATTTCAGAGCCAGTCTCATGACTCCTCCTAATACTGAGTGTAGAAAAACTGTAGAGACACAGCTGGATTAAAACCCAAGAGACAGGCCTCTCTTCCCAGCTTTCGGGGAACTATTTGAATGGCTCTGTGCAAGCTGCTTCACCCCTCCTACCTCACTTCACTCATCTGAAAAATGAAGGTACAAGGGCAAAGCTGGCTCCTTTGCAAGGTGGAGCAGAGGGGTTCTCACACTCAGAGCTGTCTGAAGGGAGGTGCCAAATAGGCACTAAGTTTGCTGAGTTCATTCTTGTTCTAGCTGACAACAAAGGGAAACAGCTGCAGATGTGCAGGGCTGAAGTCAGCGGGAGACAGCCACAGTGAACCAGCGTACAAGAAGGAGCACACTACTGAAATGTCTTGTTCTGACAAAGTCACTGCACAAGAGTTAATGCGTGATGTATTTAGAGATATGATTCAGAATGCTGGAATTATAACCACAAACGTTCTCAGGTTATTAGGAAGTTCAGATGCCGTTATATTCTTCCCCATTCTCCAAACCACATTTCAATATAAAGCTTAGAATGTTAATATGCTCCTGTTTCAAAGGTGTCTACATTCTTTTACATTTCTATTAGTGCCAACTACAGTAACTCAAAATTTAGGATTAGCTCACTAGCTAATCAAAATTATTAATTACTGTGAGTTACCAGTCTTTTTGTTAAACTCTGACTCATACTCAGTAAAACTGCACCCCAATGCAGAGTTAATAGCAATCTGTTGATATCAATCTGAATTTTTCATCTCCCCAAAGCCTTTTAACAATGTATCTATTGAATAGATATATATAAATGCATTTTAATTAAGCTAACCTTTAAAAATCATTCTCAAAACAATCACCAAACAGGAGGGAAACTGTTAGTATGGTGTCATAATTTCTTCAGAACTGCCATACCAAATCTAATAATGCATGTCTGTGCTGATACTGAAGATTGAGCACTACAATAACTTTACTGTCTGTTTTTAAGTAATTAGGCATGTATTCATCCAAGAAAATCTATGTATGTGCTCTTTGCAACACATATTTCCGCAGATGCTACGGAAAACTAGAGATGTTAGTTCTCACAAGTCCAAACATTTTTATCATCCAAAAATTAATTGAGCCATAAACAAAACAGGAAAAAATCAAGGCATACTTTAAAAAGCAGAAAATTGAACACAGTGTTTTGGCTTTCCACATCAACAGCCTAGTTTTTAGGCTTTGTGTCTGACTGTCATCTTTGCAGTGAAGTGACCTGCTGTTGAAAGCTACTGGGTTGCATTTTAAAATTCTCTGGCAAACACTGGATCCCCCTTGGACAGGGTGTCACCGACTGTCTTCAAATTCTGAAACTATTCTGAGCTATTTTTCTTTCTGGTTTTCTTTTTCAGAACATTGGTAAATGTTTATTAAATTGACATTTTCCTTCGAATCTAGGCAATATCTGAGTGCCATGCATGGTCCCCAGAAGGAATTTTTTCCAATGAGTGTGCTACAAGTGTATTATCTTTCTAGAATGCCTATGCAGTATTCTGATTTCTCAACAGAAACATTTGTAGCAGGATACCTGCATATGTTAAACGTGGATTAGAGATTGGCTGGAATGAAATGGATGTACACATACTCTTTTCATTATGGAAACTAGTACACGTAACTGAATTTTGCAGCTCTCTCAAATGTAGAAATGAAGTGTGTCACAGTCACATTTAGCTGACATTTTTTAAGGGCCGTTACAAAGGTGGTTATAAATCCTAGTGTAGATAGACTGTTCAGGAGCAGCAGGCCCGGGCTATGAACCCTGAAATCATTAACAACATTAATGCTCCTCAGACAGTGAGAAACAGAGCTATAAAGCTGTAGATGGTTATGGGGGGTTTGTTTCTCTACTAAGAGTATTTTTGTTAATCTAACCTTAGATATATGCATAGTGGTCCTGCTTCACACTTAAAGGTGATAACACAATGATTACAACAGAGAACAGTAAAAAGAGGAAAAGAATATAGAGGAAGAAATAGGAATGCCTATCACAGTGACAAATTGGGAAAGTATTTTTCTAAGCAATTTCTGCTGTTGCCCCAATATAAAGGTTATTGACCTGTCAAGCCAGAAACAGCAACTACTAGAATAAATCAGAACATTTGCAAAGGAGGAAATTAGGGTTTAGCAAAAGAGGGTTTTAGGGTTTAGCAATTTAGCAAAACACCCAACAACTCAATAATAAAACGGTTTTGAAACAGCTCAATTCTAACCAAGGTGTTTCAAATGTAGGAAATAAAATATTCTGAATTACCTGAAAACTAAATATAGTTTGCAACCATTTTCCAGATTTTGACTTTAAAAAAAACAAATCACCATATTGTTTAAAACTTAATCGGATTCAATAATGTTTTTCATAGGACAGGAAAACGGAAAAGAAAAGGCAAGCCCAGAGTCTAAGCAGCTGTGTCTCTTTATCACAAACTCAGCTTTCACTGAAAAACAGTAAGAATTCCCATTCACATGTTTACATAGAAGTTATTCAAGGCATGACTTTGACCCAAATCTTTACATCTTATTGACCTTTTCCAAGATTCAAAATAGCTGAAATACTTTATTTTTCAAATTCATCCTCTTTTTTGATGTGTAGGAAGTACTGCAGTTGCATAAGCTATTGTTCCTCTCTACCGTTCCACACATGGATGGGGTAAAGAATAGATA
This sequence comes from Himantopus leucocephalus, assembly GCA_003993805.1. Classification (NCBI taxonomy): domain Eukaryota; kingdom Metazoa; phylum Chordata; class Aves; order Charadriiformes; family Recurvirostridae; genus Himantopus; species Himantopus leucocephalus. Next base: position 106,944,461 of record RSEF01000002.1, on the reverse strand, counting down.
TATGTGTTACCAGACACTTGTGGTTTGTGTTTTTTTTTTTCTTTTCCTTTTATTATTGGTGGTATGAGAATGATTTGGATGAAAAGCAAAACTTCTGGATCCTAATCCCAACTACGAGCTTTTGAGATGTATCTTTTGCTAAATTCTACTTGGAATAGAGTTGTTTTGCACATGTTTCAGCTCTGGGTAGCTGCAGAGATCAATGCATTTGATTACAGCTTGCACATTCATATCACGGAACCCATTTTACGTCGTTAATAAGAGCAGCCTGACATTAGCTCAAAGAGAAAAGCAATCACTTAAGCTCTTCCCATTTGCTTAGTTTTTAAGTGCCAAATGTTACCACCTGCATAGATATTCATAGGGAATGAGCCAAAAGGGACATGAAATTCTGTGAGCTTCCCTTTGCAAAGTTTTCTTCAATCTTTTTCTCTGAAAGCTGGAGTTTTGTGGGCTGTGGAATGGCCAAGAGACTATCTCCTGCTTTTCTTTTTGCTGTTCTTTTGGCTTTTTGTGAGCCATCCCTGTACCTCTTTGAAAGGGGCACAGATATAAGGCTTCTGTTAAGCCTCACCGTGCAGCTGTGATTCAGGTGCGTGTATGTTTGTATAGCTACAGGTGCATATGAAATATACTTGTGTGAAACTATACATGGTGATCATCACCAAGATGTTATTAAAAATTAAAATATGTCAAACCAAGAAGACTAAGAAGGCTTTAGCAAGTTTCACAGGGATGTGTAGTGACACAAAGGGACTGGCATTATTTTTTTACTGATCACTGAAACGTGGGCCAGAGGACAGCACAGTGTGTCAAATGCTACTTAATGCATACTCCATCCATCCACATTACTGACCTGTAACACAGCAACCTACATATCCCACGGTGCCTTCCTGCACTTGGTGTCAGACCCCTCTAGGGAAGGAGCATGGACTGATTTATCTGCCCTGTGTCATCCATGTCATGTTGTCAGAAAGTGTTACGGGATACAGGGCAAAGCATTCACACAAGCAGGAAAGGACATTCCTCACTGCCCCAAAAATAAAGGGAGAAATGTGTCTTGTCCTTCAAAATGCATCAGCTGGTACCCATGCTCAAAAATCAGTCTAACCATGGAAGTACATTTCAGGACGACTTGCTCCAGTGCACAGGCTGTGATAAATGACCTGAAAGGATTTAAGAAAGTCTTCAGTGAAAGACTAAAGATTAGGTAAGGGAAATATTCTTGCTTCTCATTTTGTACTTTTGTTTTTTAGGTACCCTGCACTGAGGTCAAAATAATAAATAAAATTTTGATCTGAAAAAGTTCTAAAGGTGTAGCAATAAGGTATTACAATACAGTGCTAGGATACTTAAGCCAGCTTTTAGTGAGGTAGGTGTTAAGAAAGGCTACCCACAGCTGGGCAGAACTTGGTGAAACTGAAAATGAAGGGTAGGTTTATTTGCCCGACACTGTTAAGTTTGATTCTTACCAATGCTAGCAATGTCTTCTCTATTGAAGTCTAATCACAGGCCCTCCTAAGTCTTTTTACCTAGTTTATTGTACACACATCCCTCAAGCTGCTGGTGCCAAACACAGGGAAACTATTACATTAAAACTTGCTTGTATGGAGAAGCTGAAGTTTAGAGATGAGAGTGAAGATAGGGAAGGCTATCTGATTCTATCCAGAAAGCAGCAAAGAAAGCAAATCTCCCTCTATATGTCGAGTATATGTATTGCATGGGTATCAACTGTCCCACAAGAATAACAATGTGAACATGTATTTTCTATGCAACACGTTTATGCTTCTGTACATGCAGGGCAAACTTATGTAATTTAACAGTCAGCTTTTACTTTTGTACTACTTCCAATTATTTTGCAAGATCAAATACGGGATAGGAGATTTACAGTATTCCTAGGAAGATACATATGAAGTTTAATTTGAGAACTATCATGATGAAATAGGGAACTAGAGAACGTTTTTCTCCCATTTGTGCCATTTATCTTCAATAAAAATGCAGGCCCTTGCCTACCACATAATTTATTGTATTTATTCCCCTCACTCTTAACAGGAATACAGTTTTCTCGGGTGTTGTCATTGCTGGATTTTTCATTTTTTTCCTTTGCTCCCTCCTTCCCATCTGTACTGAAGCACTTCCCAGCACAATTCAGCCAGGAGGGCTGGAGAGCAGCTGTCTCCACTGTGCAAGCTAGTGGTTTGCCAGCAGGGCATGCTTCTGCACAGGTTCATTGGCTTTCCTCCTCCTCCCTTCTAGGTGTGATCTCACCATTTTTTAAATGCTAAGTATAATTGAAACTGGGACCAAGAGACTTCACCTTTCCTCTGAGCAGCTAAACAGTGTTTGTCTTTCTAACACCGCCAGTCTTTATGAAGGTATTATATGGAAGCTCCCTTTCAAGCAACTAAAATGACAATATAAATTCAATGCCACGGTAGTCATTTATCACTTTATGATAATGCCAGAATATACAAATGATAAGACTGAAGGGCTCAGGGAGAAATCTAAGGGGTTTTTATCATTTATTTATGGACTTATGTAGTACGAGGGAGTAAGTGCTGAAGGAGGAATACAAAGACATTTCATCTAACAGGTTGATTTAGTGCTTCCCGTTTCCTGATCAATGACCTCCCTTATGTTTAGAAGAGACTGAACACTCCAGAAAGAAGTGTCTGTCTTCTTTATTAAAATTAGTCAGAAAAATAGGTGGGCTTAGTTATACTGTTACAATTAACTCTGCGAATAAGATATAATTATTAATTCTTTAGCTAATGTGTATGTTGTCATAAATGGCATTAAGCTTAAAAAGAGATATCTCTCACAGAGTGCTGTAGCTGTTAAGAAACTTATCAATAAGAAAGAGGGAGTCAGGAGTACAAGGATGTTGTCGTGGACAAACCAGGACAGATGTACACGATCATAACCCAGATGCAAACTGATGCATGACAAAAGGAGATTTTAAAAACGTTAATAATAACAAAATGTTGAAGCATTAATTTGTTGGTATGCATTGTAAAAGAAATGTATTAATTTTTTGGCTTTGAATTTTTTTATGCTATGTTAAAATAAGCCATTTATTCTTTTTACCCTTTTGTGCAGTTCTCAACTATACATACAAAACTAGGTAGCAACGTACACCATATTCATCTTCCCACCAGGTACTGCTGTAATCTCTAAACTCTTTTCATTTATAACAGACTGACAATAATGAAATCCACTGTGAGCTTCAAGTTGTTCTTGTTTCTTTTCAGTGCAATAAAGGAAAACTCTGCTTAAGGTAATGAAAAACATAAATGTAAATGCTAAGTACATCACATGTGTCTTTGTAGGATGCTAGTTTCACTTCTTGCATCTATATAGTTTATGGTGATGATATCTTGTAGTGTACAAGACATATGTCATACATAAAGCCTATTGTGAACATATATACCTTTAGCCTGTATATGTAGCCTTCTAAAGCAGTCCATATACAGGAAAGTGACAGCTGATATCTTAGATAATGCAGCTCAGGCTGAACAGAGTGCCCTACTTAACTGAGTGTATGATTGTCTGTAGTTAGCTGAGGAAAGCAGAGATTATAACACGTCCCTATGAAAAATCCAGCCTCATAGTGTTTCAAACACAAAGCAACACCCACCTATGTGTCTACTGCCATCTTAGGTGATAAGTAGAGTTGACACTGAGACAGATATCTCAGGAGATGGAAATATTAGTCTTTTTGGATTGCAACAAATTCCACAGGGTATGTTACAGTGGCCTTGTACACTCTGCAGTAAAGGAGCAATAAATAACTCAAACTGATCTCCGTTCCATAAATGGAAGGGATAACTTGCAAATGCCAAATTGTCTTCCCAGCCTGCTATTTCTTCATGCTAGTTTTCAAATTGATTCTGAAAACATAGAATTTATGTGAATAAACTGCTGATATTCTTTCCTTCATTTTCCGAGCAAACATAGGGAAGCTACCAGAACTTTCAACTCTGTGGCATTGTTGGTGTTGAGGCAACTTAATGGAGGTGCAGATATGGTAGGACCTTGGACTGTATCAGTGACCTTTGTGATTGTATTGGGTGCAGGCGCCCAGGTGTTGGCCTCAGGGGGCTGCAGGGGGGCCTCTGGGAGGCCCCATGATGAACTCAGCTGGTTCCAGCCACTCCAATGGACCCACTGCAGGGCACAGCCCCTCAGCCAAGATAGTGGCATCTCTGGGAAAGAGTACTTAAGAAAGGGCAAAATGCTGTGCAGAAGCTGCAAGAGAGGAGTGAGAAAAATGTGAGAGAAACAGCCCTGCAAACACCAAAGTGAGAGAAGGACAGGGAGGAGGTGTTCAAGGTGGCAAAGCAGAGACTCCCCTGCAGCCTGTGGTCAAGACCATGGTGAAGCAGGCTGTCCCCCTGCAGCCATGGAGGCCCATGCTGGAGCACATATTCACACTGCAGCCCATGGAGAACCCCAGCAGGGTGGACACATCCCAAAGGAAGCCACAGCCTGTGGAGATCCCACGCTGGAGCAGGCTTCTGGCAGGAGCTGCAGCCCATGGAGAGGAGCCCACACAGGAGCAGGTTTGCTAGCAGGACCTGTGGCCTGTGGGAGACACACGCTAGAGCAGTCCATTCCTGAGGGACTGTAGTCCGTAGAGAGGACCCATACTCAAGAAGTTGCTGAAAGACTGCAGTCAGTGAGAAGGACCCACGCTGGAGCAGTTCATGAAGGACTGTACCCAGTGGAAAGGACCAACACTGGAGAAGTTCAGGAAGAACTGCAGCCCATGGGAAAGACCCATGTTGGAGCAAGGTAAAAGTGTGTTATAGACTGACCACAACCTCCATTCCCCATTCCCCTGCACCACTCAGAGGGGAGGAGGTAGAGGAATCAGGAATGAAAGACTGAAGTTGAGCCTGCAAAAAAGGGAGGATGGTGGAAGGGTGAGTTTTTAGTTTTGACTTTATTGCTCACTATTCTACTCTACTTTTATTTGACAATAATTTTAATTAATCTTCCGCAAGTTGAGTCTGGTTTGCTGGTGATGGTAGTTTGTAAGAAATATCCCTGTCTTTATCTTGACCCACAAACTTTTCATCCTATTTTTCTCCTTGTCCTGTTGAGGAAGTGTAGTGAAGGAGGTGAAGTGATAGAGCAGCATCTGGCAGCTGGTCCAAGTCAACCCACCAGAGGGGTATTGCTGGAATATTTGTATTAGTTACTTTATTTGTTTATAAATTTGCTTATGGAAGATGAAATTATTGTGATTAGGTACATTTTCTAGTGCGGCCATGGCTTCTACTGTCTCATCAGACTCAAGGATTGTCAGGTCTGTTCCTGAAATATAAAGACAGGGTATTTCAAAAAAGAGGCAGATGTTATAAGAAATAAGCTGGAAGTATCTAGGGTTTCTTTTCTGCCTCCAAAAGAAACATACTGTGTTGTAAAAAGAGGAAATATTCTTGCTAGAAACTGCAGAATAGCTCCACTGTAAAGTTGCAATGCAGAGCACAAGAAACACTATGCATACCTTGGCAGCATTTTCTTGTCTATAAACACTGCTTCAGCTCCATTTGAGGCAAAAAGATTTGTTTACTCTCTCTTATGGCACAGGAAGAGATTAAGAGGTTATATATTTTATATACTTTTCATTAGTCTTCTTAGGGGATCCTATTTCCCATTCAGAGAAGGTATTTCAGACTATGAATATATTATAGACCTCAAGAGTACTTTCAATTTCCTGGCTCCAGATATGCAGCCTGGCTCCACCCCAAATCTATACCAATAAAAGGTCCACAAATGCAGCAGCACTTCCTGATCTCTTCCCATTCTCATTTGCACAGAAAGAAAGCACAAGCCCATAGGGCAGATGGTGTCAGCAGCACGTGCTCAACCTTAGCACTTAAGGGACCTGGAACCTGAAGTTCCCTGAACATAACTGTAGCAAGAAAATGTAGACAGTCTTAGGGACTTTGAGGCCAGTAAAATATTTAGAAAACTTTTAGGTTGCTGGTCCCAAGAGTGGAATCAAGTTCCATATTCTGGGTACCAAGACTCTCTGTACCAGGCACGAGAAAAGTCTCTACATAGGATGAAAATGGTACGGTGCTCAAAAGTGATGCTACTGGATTTAGACAATAGGGAATGGTTGGGAGGAGCAAGATGTCACTCTGGCCTTGGGTAGGGTTCTCAGGGATTTGGAGAAGCACTTCCACACATTTGGGATCCACGACTTCAGACTTTCTACTGAAAGTAGTTGACTGTGTTGTTATTTTTCAAAAAACTGAATAGAGCTAATTTCTGTCTTCAGAAGTATAGAAGAAAGGAGTGGGTGTTGTGTTCCTTCCATATTACAGCTTAATGATTTAAATACTTACTCAGGAAATGAGAGCAGAAATATGAGATATCTAAGTACAGACACAGCTGCATGTGTTACGTGTAGTTTACCCCCGGCTCAAGACGGATGGGAGCAGCTGGTGAGTCCACACCCACAGCTTCAGGAAGAAAGGAACTTTCTGTGGCCTCTGAGCTCCCCATCCTGAGGTCTGCCCTAGACGGGGTGGCAGACCCAGCTGACTCCATCCTACAGCAGGAGCACACTGGGGATCCATTGCCATCTATGACCTCTGACTGCTCCCACAGGACGGTCTCTCCAGAAGTATAAGGGAACTGTGATGCAGCTGTCAGGCAGGTGAAGGTTTTGGGTACTTAGCTGGCGGTTTCAGGAGGACAGAATATCGTGATATATGATGACAGGACCAGAGCACTGTCTTATGTCTTATAGGGGTAACTACGGTTTCTNTAAGGGAACTGTGATGCAGCTGTCAGGCAGGTGAAGGTTTTGGGCTGGCGGTTTCAGGAAGACAGAATATCGTGATACATGATGACGGGGCCAGAGCACTGTCTTATGTCTTATAGGGGTAACTAGGGTTTCTTTTTTTTTGCTGAGAAAGTGCCTAGTGATTTGTACTACTGTGTAAAAGGAGTGTGACATCACCAGCTGATTTTTTAAGTCACACTTCAAAGTGTCAACTACTTTTTGTGACATTCTCTGGGACCACATGTCAGAATGAGTTGCTTTGTGAACTCAGAGGAAAACTTACTTTCCAAATCCTCACAGGCATTAGACTGAACTGCCCAGCTAATTCAGGGCTGCAGACCAAAGGGGAGTCACCACACCCGGGAAAATGTGAAAAGTACCAGAGACCATCTAGAAACTGATACACTGCTTTGTTATGAGTAAAAGTTTCAGGTATGCAGAAACTAGAAGGCATGTCTGAATGTGCAAATAGTAATGTATATAAAATTTTTTTAAAAAATATATTTAATGTAAGATCATAAGGAGTTACATGAAAATATACAAAAAAAAGTATGTTAATAACTATTTCTTACACCGAAAATATATTTGAAAAAAAAGTAAATTTTTTTATAGACCAGCCACAAGAATCTATTTGTTTCAGTCTATAGGACTTTTTAATATGAATACTTGATTTTTCATATATTTTGACTGTAAGGTCAGTGCACATATAAAAATATTTTTGTAGTGTATATGCCGCAAAATAACATAGCATTCTGGTGTTTTAGTTATTGCAGACCCAGATTCTCCTATTGCATATAAAAAGAAAAAAAAAAACAAACAAGAAAAATATCCTACAGTTTACAGATATGATGTGGGCAATCGTAATAAAATTTACATCATGAAATACATTTATTATAAATTGAAATAAAGAAATTCTTGTTATATTCTCATAGCATTTTCTTACAAAGGGAAATCATCAGGGCAGTAAACACTGCTTATGCCCATTCATTCTGTCCTAGTGTATCTGCAGAGATGCAGGAAAGCTCACACTTGGAAGAAACTAATCTCTCAACAGTGGCTGTGTGAGGAAACGGTAATTTGGCTATGTAATCAAATTGCAATGTATTCAGTTAGCAGATGTGAGCAAATAAAGAGAAAACCAAATTTAGATTTTGTGCCAATTGCTCTTTTATATGCTTGCTTGTTTTTGAGGACTCCCTATGATTTTTTCTAATTTGTTTGGTGGTGGTAACATGCGGCATGGTTTTGTACACCTTCCGGCTGCAGCACTGCGCCTTGCCAACAGATGGCATGATGCATTTCCATAACTCGGTGTCTTTCCAACAAGATGTCTGCCTGTTCGTCTCTGAAATAAACCCAAAACACCACCCTAGGCCTCAGCTCTGCAAAGATTTAAGCGTGTGTTTGAATTTGCATACCAGTAGCACTAAATCTCTTCTTTCCTGCTGTGTTAAAGGCTCTATTTTTTCCACTGTGGTAAGAGAGCAGCTACCTATAGCTATGTAATGTCAAATTATTTGGCTATATAATCACAGCAGGGGAGAATATTCTTGAACTATTATTATGGAACCTGTTCACTAGCTAGGTGAAAGCTAACCAAATATATCTGATTTTTTGTTAATATAGTCCTGGACAAATGAGTTAAATTATTATCTAGCCCTGCACCACAAATATTCAATCCAATATGTTTTTTTATATTTCTTTCTTTACTTCTAGCCTGCACAGCTGAAGAAAAGTTATAAACAGTTATATGAGAAGGATGTCATAGGAACTAGTACTATGAAATAGGAGTGTGCAGTAGGATGAAGAACTGTATGAAATACATGCTGAATATTCAGTGAATGCCAGCACTGAACAAGAGCAACTTCTTGGCTATGTAGTCAAAGGTTGAGCATGGAAATTGCCCGAGTTCCCCTTTATCTGCAAATTCAGTTCAGCTCTAACCATGGAAGTACAACAGATCCCTCTGTGCTTTGAAATTAACAATTAAAGCTCTGAAATGAATTATTCTTGAGCAAGTACTTTTTTCCAGGACTTTTTTCTGATGGCACAGAAGAAGCTACAGCATTACCTACATGCCCAGAGGAGCGGTATGGGGAACAGAAACAATGTTGGGAGTTAATTTTGTGTCTCCGTAGGACTTGGAGGTTAATCTTCAGTTTCAATGCATAGGTGATAGAATATATGTGAAATGGGGGAACGTGCAAGGAAAGATTTTACTGAACTGCAGAAATGTGCATACCATGCTAAACAGGACTATTCCAGACCATATGCTGAAGGATCAGTGAACACATAGGCTCATGTTACTCAGCATTCATTTAAGGAAGAAAATCTTGTGAGCTCTTCCCAGTTTCTTCTATGCTTCTGACTAATCATATCAGTAGAAATGCTGATACATGATGCTGAATACAAAGACGTCTGTTACACTGTCCAGGATAAGTGTTCCTAAGCCTTTTGTCACCACTTCCCAGAAAAGGGAGTTCGTTGTTGGCATATAATCTTTGCTCTTGATGACTTTATGTCTCACCATCATTAAAGACAACATTGTTTGTTTTGCTGGTTTACTACCTTGTTTTGAGACTTTTCTGCTTGTCAGGGTTAAGACCATTTAAAGTATTACAGTTTGGTTTTGAAATGTCCTGTTTCTTTATCTAATGCCTTGCAGAAATGTAAGAGTATTGCATCAATAGAAATACCTTTACCGACAAAATCTATAATCTCGTAAAAAATATTAAGTTAGGTCGACAAGATTTGTTTTCTGTAAACCCACACAGACTGTTAGTAATTATATTGCCTTATTTCACTTTTTCAAGTCCTATTTCAGCCATAGCATTATTTTCTTTGGATCAATACTGGGGTTGGCTTGGGTCACCAGGCAGAAAAGTACAAAGGAAAACAGGTCAAGGCCTAATCATTCTTCACACCCTCTTCTCCACCAATTACTTGAAGTGGAAAATATCTAGAGATCTTGAATCACTTTCCATGTCAGCCTGATTTGAAGTCTGGATAGGTCTTTGGAGAACATATGGATTTTTGTGGTATTTTCATGTTCACTGCTCAGACTTCAGTTCCTTCACTTGTAGTGTGGTGTTTCTAGGAGGAAGAATGTATTAAACCCCAGAGAGACAAGAAGTCAGGGGTATTTCCATTGTTTGGACTGCCGTATATTGACCCTTCGGAGCTGGAAAAGGCTTTGTTCCTGAGGGAAGATGTTCACTGGAAAGGCAGGAGCAATATCATTCCCCAGACATTAACATTTAACAATGATTTCTCTCTCACTTTTCCGCAGGCTTAAAAGAAATGATGCTTGTTTGAGGAAAGGGCAAGGAAAGAAAGTGTACAGGACCCTGCTCAATGAGATGGAGTCTATTAGAAGCAGAGAGACACTGACAAATGCTTTAAAGATTTCAGGAAGAAAGATGGTCACTTCGGTGCTCTATCTGACAAAGACTTTGTTGAGATGACATTCTGATTCAATAACTTCGCTCCTCTATCTACAATTGCACTTAAAGGCCAGTTTATTTTAGAAAAGCTACCTTGTCTAGCTGTGACTTACAGTTAGTTGCTACTATGTCCCTTTACAAGAGGAGCTCTTCATTCAGTGTAGATTTAACTCTGTTAAAGAGGTCACATAGTAAGCAACTTCATCCTCAGCATAGGAGCCCAAGAAGCCAGAGGGACTTAGTCATACATGGAAACTAAACCCAGAACAACCTTTAAAGATTAATTTAAAAAAAAAAAAAACACAACAAAAAAAAAATACATTTGCACAAATCTGTGACAAAGCTTGATTTAGAGCCAAGGAAGCAAATCTTCTCCTGTCTTAGTAAGGCTTGGGTACTATCTAAGTTCATTTTTTCCAAACTCAGAGTAATCTGACAAACAGCACATGAGGAGAAGGCAGGACACTGCAGGGTGCTAAACAGACATGAGCTGGTAAGCCTTCTCTTGGTAAAATGGTAGAGCTTTGTGTGAGTATCCCAGGTTGGATGTCTTCACAACTAGGATAAGAAGACTCCCAAACCTTTCTCAAACAGGAACTTCAGGGTCAGCAGGAAATGTCATCAGTAGAACCATGTTACTTTAACAGAAAGATCTCTGGGTTGAATCAAGCCACCAAATAGTCAGATGATATGAAGTGGACCAGTTTTTGGACTGCAAGATTGCAGTGTCACTTGATGCAATATCTCCTATGGGTAAGGACTGAATAAGATATAGGGCATTCATAGAAAAGGCCCATATACTGTAAAAGTCTTTCTCTCCTCTGTTTAACCAGATGAGACCAGCCAATTTTCAGGTCAATTTACAAAGCCCTTCACAGCTCTCATGGATGAGACAAGGACTGAAATAATGTCATTTAAGAGACTTTATTATCACTATATATTCTGATCTACCATATAAACTGGTAGCTTTTGTAACTATGATGCGTATTTTTATAACAGTTTTTGTTAGCTTTCTATAATTATATGTATGGTACATTGCTTACTTTTTTTTAAGGAACCTGAGTATTAAATATATGCTAAGAACAAATCTTACTGTTAAAGCTTCTTGAACTACTTATTTTGCATGCCTTGTTTTCTTGACTATGAACCTCAACAGATTCAGAGTCACCTTGTGCATGGTTCCTCCTAGATCACATTAATCATGCTGTGCAAGGCTGAAGGCTGTCTTATTTCTCCAACAAAGAAGTTCCTATCAATACACAGTACACTTGTACTTCTGCACCGTACTAGTCGCCATTTCCGGTTTTGTTTATTCCTATTCTCTTCTTTCCCTCTGATGTTTTGAAGTATTTATACATCTTTACATCCACCAAAGCTTTAAAGCTGAGCAACTGACACGTTTGCAGACAAATTGCTCAAAGGAGGCACGCATGCATTTATTTTCTCAAGTGGCTCCAGGTGATTAAGCTTAAGGTCAAATTCTGTTCCTACGAGCCCAAGAAGACGTATTTTGCCTACAGGAACTGTGGGATTCTCTCCTTTCTCACTCTGTCAGAAGGTCCTGAGGTACCAAGGCCACAGCTGCTACCACAATGCTAAGCTTGAGGCAGTATAGTTATATAAATTACTGCTTCTTATCCCTTACATGTTTCTCGAGCAAAACATGCATTTTTCAAAAAAGCCATTGGTTCCATCTTTTCCAGACCTTTGTGCATTTGGATGCATCAGTCACTGCACACAAAGCTGTCTTGGAAGGCTGCTGCCCCCCAGATCTATGTGGCCCAGTAGTCCTACCACACCCTGAAGCTTTTGTGCCCTGAGCAAGAGTGATTCTCCCCCTCACAAACTGAGCAGCTACCTCAATGTAGGGTGCAGCACTGAATCTCAGCAAATGCTTATTCACCTCAATGTCAGACAAAACTTCCCTTCACACAACCACCATCTGGGTATGATAACTGTGTGTGAAATGTATGTTTACCTCCAGACTTCTGCAGAAACTAAAAATATCTGCCAGGTGGATACAGACACCTCACATTCTCTTCCTATGTGAACTCTGTGCATTACAGTAAAGCTCCTTTCTGATCGCTTTTCTCACAGCTCCTAAGTCTTGCTGTCCTGGAGTTGTTCTTGCTCAAGAAGACTCGTATACAACGCTCCCACTTCAGATTCTCCACCAATTTCATTGCTAGCATGCTTTCTTGAGGTAAACTTGATCTAAGTAGTTTCAAGAACATCAAGGCAAGTACTTGATTATAAAGACTGTGCCCACTTATATTTTAACTTTTTTATTAATAAACTGACAATTAGCCACTTGCAAATTTGGAACTACATTAAGCACAACACACAATATGGTCACCATCAACCAGTACTTGTATTAAGCTACTATGTGGTTTTAAGTCACTGTCTTCCTAAGCCTCACACCAGGGCCCTGAACACATTCTCCACCCATGGAGTTCAACTGGTTGCCAACAGCTGGCTTGCTGGTGGATGCTGTTGTGATGAGGGAGCTGAAGGGAGGACTCAGCTTGCAGCCATGCAGTGAGCTTTGCAGCCATTTCTGTGCTTGGCTATGTACTCAGTCAACACAAAACCCTGACCCGTAGATTTGACTTCTTCACTTGACTAGTCTGCCCTGGTTGCATCTGATTCTCTCCAGAATGGGCATTTCTCAGATTTTCTTAGGGTTATAATGTTGAAGTATTTGGTGACATTTTAATAAATTAAAGCCGTGTCTAAATATCATAGACATCTAATGTGGCAACCGGTCCAGGAAGGAAGGTCATTGAATTGTTGCTAGATATTTCCAGGGGGTTTATTCAGTGGAATTCAGATGGACAGATTCCTTTTCAAGGCTTTTGCTTGCCCCTTTGCCATCAGCCTTTCTGCTGCTCTTATATGCACAGGAATATTTAACAAAGTTTGTTGGCACTGACATATTCACCATATTGCAGTTGGTGTTGATCTCACAAATAATTCTGTTGTGCTCGCAGGGAATGGGTAATGGAATGGGCAAAAAAAAAAATATTCTCATAGAGACAGAAAGCTCAGCATAAAAATGCAGTTAGGGAGCACAAAAAACAGCAGAGTCGCTCTCAGCACAGAGATCACAAAAGAACTAATTTGCCAGAATGCCATTCCAAGCCCATGACCACAGCATTAGTAATGCTGCAAGAGTATGGAGTGCACCTGAGCCCTATGCTCATTAACCTTTTGGGTTAATGTGCAGCTCACAAACATAAAGGGGCTGTGTATGTGGTGTAAAAGAATGGAGGAGGAAAAGCAAGCATGAGGGAAGGAAAGGGGTGGGAATAACTCAAGGAAAAGACAGAGTCCTTTTGATTCTTGAAATGAACTGAGCATTGTTTTTCTCCCACGCAGGACTGTAAAAAAGTGAATGAAGAAAAACATTTCAAAAAAGAAATTAATTCACATAGCTATGGCTTCAAATCTAACATATATTTAGATTAGCTATCAACCAGATACTTCTGTGATAAGGAAACTGCTAAACAGTAGAAACATTTGATCTCAGATTTGTCCAGATTGCAGGCCTGATCGTCTTTATTTTCTCATCAATGGCCAAAGTAAAGTGACCAGATGTCTCAATTAGATTGCACAAGTTCCAGTTTTTAATAGACTGGCCCAGTGTTCAGGTTCTTTTTTTTTTATTAAGGTGCAGAGACATCCTATTGTTATTCTGCCACTGATCCACCCTCAGTACAAAAATGGCTGATTCACAGACTCTACTCCTCCTCCCCTGTATGTTATATCTACAGTAGATGATCAAATTCTCATTAACACAGGGGAGAGTACAGCCTGGCACCTGCAAAATGTTTTCAAATATGACTGCTTAATGTCTCTTGGCAATGCTGGTTGGTAACAGGAAGCCAAATAGTGGTGCAGCCAAGGATGCATTGCATGAGATCTCTGTCCCCAGGCAATTTAACTTGGACTCAACAGACTTGGAATGCAGCTTCACTTTCTTCTGCTGCCCTGTGCTTGCTCCCATTTCACCCTCCTCAGCTCCCCTTTTTTCCTGTTCATCGCAGTCTCCCCTCACCGTTCCCTCCCAACCCTTCATTTTCATCTTCCAGATGGAGAGGCTGGGCCCTTCACAAAGCTAGTCTCACGGATTACATGAATAAGGAGACTGTTTCTGCTGTTGTTACATTTAGAGAACATAAACTGTTCCTGAAATTCATGTGATTCACGTAGGTGTGATCAGTGACCAAGATTTTATCTCTTGTTTAAAGCTGAATCATGCACAGCAATTAGGAATATCAGGCTTCTGATAAGCTTTGTAGGGAGACCTTAATTGTTTATGGCCGTTTTTATTAAACTAAGACATATAGTGGTGTTAGCTGTCTGAACTGCTGTTTAACATATCCTGCTATTTATAATATTTCACATAAACACAGGTTTTTTTGCAGTTTCAGCAGTCTCTGGTGGCTTTAGTTCCTGCTCTAATCAATGAGTGGAAGATGTTATTTGATCATTTTCCATTCAAGAGATGGCAGCATACAAAGAGAGCGAGTGCTGCACTGTGCTATCAGCACAGCTTTTATTCCATACAGGTTAATCTTGTGAAGCATCGCGGAGTTTTTGATCAGTCTAAAATACAGCACATTTGCTTGAAATAGGACTTTGAAATTTTATCTATAAGTTCTAAATGAGATAGTAATACAAGCTTCTCCAACTCTTTAATAATGAATGCAGTTATGTCATTTTATCTGCATAGGAATATAGTACATGAAATCAAAGCAGCATAGACATAACTCTTACATTTTCAAAACTGCTAAGACAGCTCTGTGTATGTTCAAATCTTTCTTCCTATACGTACTTACTGCAGAAATATGGTATGGTATATTGCAGTTTTCAAACTGACTGCTTGCTGCTGCATTCACTGAACTCATACCTAATTAGTGCTCCCATTCACTTTAGGATTAGAAAAGTCAATCCAGCAGCATTTGACCACTTCGGCAATGATTCGTGTCTTTGATCTTATATTTTGTCATGTAATTAGTGCCAGTGAAGGCCCCATGCATTCTTGCAGTTGCATATGAACTAAACTTGTGTGTTGGACTAGGCACAATGAATTGTATTTATTTCAACTTGCCAAGGTATAATGCAAGTTATTTATTATAACAAACCAAGTCTAAGCACCCTAGTTCTAAGTACCTTGACTGTTTAGACTCCAGCTTTGTATCAGGATTTATCAATACGATATTCGTAGTTGGGAGAATATTTCTCTTAATTCATATACCCCCATATTGTAGTCTAGCAATGTGGAAATACAAATGACCTTTTAGAAACTGAAGTTTTGCTGCAATTCACTGCTGTCATTCCATTGCTAGACAGGCATCTATACATAAAGTGTTGGGTTTTTTTAATCTAAGAAATTAAAAATAAAACCACTAATCTGTTCAAAGCAAGTTAGTATAAATTAGAGGTCAACAACATTTTTCTCTATCTCTTGTAAGAATGATGATGGATGGCATAATGTAGTACGTCTGCACACTAAAAAACACTGCCTGAACAGTTTCGTATCATTAGCAACACCAGTACTATATTTCATATCCCTCGCTGCTCTCTTCTCTTTGAGGGATTGAACTCTTTCATCTAAAGGTATGTAAATAGTAATAAATAGCAGACTGGATTTCTGCTTTGTGGATTTTGCTCTGGTCTCTGCTGGTCCCTGGGCTGGGCTGGCTCCCTGCACTCTCTGCTGCATCTTGTTCCCCACCACGGCAACAAGCAAAATTGGTGTTTCACAGCCTGCTCCCATCAAGCAGGCACTGCAGTCTGAGGCACCCGAAGTAGGCAGGCTGGGAGGAGGCAGTGCTTCAGGCAGACACGAGTCTGCCTCTGAACCGCACAACATGTTTCATTCCTAATAATAGTTCATGCCTCAGCCACCTTAGTGCTGTACAGCACCCAGCTGAAACAGCAGTACCTGAGGAATGAGAGATACTTTCCCTCTTGTTACTGACATGAAAGCTTTATTTTTAGAAAGCTGCTAGTTTTAGAATCAGATGTTTTGTGCTCTGATTAGTTCACATAAAAGATATTTATGTGTTTATATTCTTTGTGGAAAATGCTGCTGAAAAAGATTTAGGTGAAATATCAGTCCTTGGCAGGTACTTGTTCAAATAGGTCTGGTTTTGGTTGCTTGTTCTTTTAACAAATCAGTACATTTTTCAAGGAACGTAAACTTTCATGTGAGAATTGCTATTTTGTTGAGGGCCTGCTTTTCAAGGAAAAAATGATAAAAAATGTTCATTCATCCCTAACTTCAAAATGGACTCCACAATGTTCACCAATCCCACATTTTTATTATGAGAGTGTATGAGAGTTCCCTTTTTAGAATGCAAGCTCTTGAAAACAAATGCTTCCATGAGAATCTTGATTTTCTGTGTGGGGAAAAAATACACTTACATAATGTCAACCAGTTTCTTGAAAATTTTTAAAAGAGTTGAAAACCTTTTTTTTTTTTTAATAAAAATCCCACTTTACTAAGCCTATTGTCATGACTTTGGTAAGAACTGATTTATATTTTTTGAAAGTTTAGTGTTGACTGTGTTATGAATTAGAAGCTATACATGAACATGTGGCATGACTAATTTGTAATAGATTCAGTAAGACTGAATAGTAGGTTGTAAGGTATTTTAACATTTACAAGACAGCTAACAGCTTTTCCTCTACTGTAGAAAAGCAAGAAAACATGGTAGCCTTAAATGAAAGATCTGGTTATTCACGATGGTTTTGTGAGTGAATCGAGATCTTGGTGTGGCCTTTTCCCTCCCTCTGTTCTTGTATTGAAAAAGAATCTGCCCACAATAAATTTTCATTATTGCTGCTTTGCTCTTATAGAAGTCTTTTTCTCCAAGGTGCTCTTGACACCTTACTAGCTTATGTGAATCAAACCTTTGGTGATCCTTGTGAGGTGAAGAACTCCCCAAAGTCTCTATCTGAAGAAAACATCGAAGATACTGCAATGACAGAAACTTTTCCCAGTGTTTCTGATCTTACCATACAAGATCTCTGAGAAACCTGCCGGCTATCTATAATCCCTTCCAAGTAGGTATGGTCCATGCCCTTTCCCTCTGATACACATTGGGAAAAACATTCTTCCTGGATAATATTATTAATTCACCAACAACTGGCCTGAAGTATCAGATTAATCAACAGACACTAGATGATAACCACTATGCATATTGTTAGTTTCAGTCCCTGTTTAGCCAAGTACTTAGTAGGCACATATAAATCCCACCTCATTCCAGAGCTAAGTACATGATTAAATGTTTTGCTGAATGGAGATGGACTGCTGAAACAAGACACTGGGCAGTATTTCAGCTCCTCACATCAGTCAGATCCGTATCCTCCAATGATCCAAACAGGGACATCTATTAACATTATTGCATTTCAAATCAGGCTCATAATATGTAGGGCTTTCCAGTTCCTCTGAGCAATTGAGAAAAAGTCTTCATATAATTTGAAATTTCTGCTACCAAATTAACAAATTAGTGGGTTTAGTTGCTAATCCATTTGTTTTCTGGAGTCTGTAGCAACCAGATGCTTTATGCTACAGCCAGTCTTATCTTACCCAGTAAACTAATTGTCACTACTTGCCACAACAAAGCGAGTGAAGTAAATGAAAGCTGTTCTCTTAGGAGAAAAAAAAAAATCCATTCTTTTCCCTTTATGCAGCTTTTTTTTTTTTTTTTAGGAAAACGAGCTGATCAAAGACATCCACTCCATAAACTTCACTGACATGTAGCATTAAGTTACGACATCAACCCTTAGGTAAAAAGTGTCTACCTGCTACATACCTTAAAGCTATCAATGATACTAAATCTTATGAAGTGAAAGTTAAAGCTATTTTGGTTACTCTGTGCTGGAGGAATGTTTAAACTGCCAACTCATACAGATAAAAGAGGGAAAGGAAAGAACTCACTCATGTATCAATGGACAACAAACTTGCTAGCAGATTATGCTTTTATTTGTATCACAGAAACTTCAATCTCATTCTTAAAAAAAAAGCGGGGGAGGGGGGAATATCATTATGGGCATAACCTTGGTTTTCCTTGAAATTCAATTCTGTTAAACACAAATCCTCAGATTACCTTTGCAGCTTTCACCATGTTACCAATCATGTTTGTTCAATATAGTACTCTTCATATTTTTGCTTTTTTATAAAACAGCAGATTATTCAGATACCCTCTCTAAACCATTAAATCAATCTGACCATGTATTAAAACATCTTGCAAATTCTGCAAAATACTGTTTTCCTGACATTTTTTTTTAGCAGTACAAAATCCAAATGTGACAAGGAATAAAGCTCTTTGATGTAAAGAGCTGGTCCTATAGACAGATCCCCACTGGGCAGATGGTTATTTTTAATAGTCTGACCTAATTTCTTAGTAGTGATCCAGGGATAGCATAAAGCCCTATGGAGGTCTATTGTGTTGAAGTAACAGGAGAGAACACTAGATATTCGTAACAGCAACATTTGTTGGTCTGAGTTCAGTCTTAACAAAGCCCACAAACATCTACTGTCACAACAGTTAATGGTTCTGAGGATGGGAAGATTTATTATGACTGACCTATCATATGATATTAAGCCAAACTAGCCGTCTTTAGGAGCTGAGGAAAGCCCTCTGAAAGTGTTTTTTGTATGACTACTGAGTTATTCCTGATTTCCTTCACAGCATTTTCTTGCTTGCATTTTCTCTCTTCTCATAAACATTACTGAACCTGAAGTTAACCAAATTGTGTTATCTTTTTCTTTCCTTCCCATCTTTCTTCCATTCTCATTCCCTGAGTTCCTCTCCCATTTTGCATTTGATCTTTCCAAAACTACTAAGATCAGAAGCTGGTAATCATCTTAGTGAAAGGAAGAAATACAGGCTGCAGGTTTCAAAGACATGAAATCTACTTTTGTTCCCATCATTCAGTGAAGTTCACTTTAGTTTGAACCAAAGTTGAGAGAAGAATCTAGATCACAACAAACAGATGCTCAGAGGCCGCTATTTCAGCACAAAACAGCATCCAGGCCTGAAAAAAATAACTGAATAAGAAATTTTATATAGTACAGTTACATTTAGTCTAATTTCTATTCTTGCATTCATCAGCTCTGCACCGTAGCAGACAGGAAATGCATTTGAAACTAAAACTAGTACTTTTCCTCCAGAAATTCATTAGAAAAGTTGTCAAGGACAAAAGCAACACTATATAGTCAGTTGTGTGTTAGCTAAACCAGAAGTTTTTAGATCCTGTGCTCAACGACACAGCTCTTGGATGGAGAGTAAGTGAAGTACTGTTGTAACACACCATGGTGCTCTGTCAGAGTATGGGCTATTTCGCCCAAACAGACCTATTTGTACAAACATTCCTGTAAAATCTAATGCAATGTATAATGGTCAGTTCATCTGAGACATACATAGTACTCAGCATCTTACTTATTTTGAAAACTAAACTTAAGTCTGTTTTCAACCTTATTTAACAATATTTTTTAAACTGTTCAGAGAAAATAATATTCTAATCTCATGAACGCAGTTCGGTTACTATGACTGATCTTACTAATATTCACCTTCAGTGCACCAATCACTCAAACTGAAATGCTGGGTAAGGCTCCTGCACATTGTCTCATGTCTTAATACTCCATTGCTTTATGGTGATATGAAAACAAGCTACGGGAAAATACAGTCAATGAGCTTCCCTCTCTTTGTTGAAAACCCCAGCTTAAGATGTCAATACGTGTTCATGCAGAAAATGCTTTGCCTCCTCCCACATGCCAGTTGTGCATCTTCTCTAGGACACTCAAAAGAGAACACGCACTGAATGGCCTGGAAACGCAGCTCTCCTCATTGTACCGTGTTCAAGACCTTGCAGATTTCTGCAAGAATAGGCAGCAAGTGAAATTGTTTCCACGTGAAGCCATTTCTTAGAAATTTTCCTATAAGAAGTTAAGGGGCTTTGTGTTAACAGGCACATTATGATTGAAGTTAGTAGTTATGATATTAACAGACCGATAACTATTAACTCATTTTCAGTATAAGAGTTGTGTCTGAAGATATATCCCAAGAGTCTAGAATTCTTCTGGTAAACAAAATAGGAGGCTGTTTCACATCAAAAATATATTAGGCTGGGGACTGAAAGAGGAAAGTCTCCCTAATCAACCTGGCAGCTACCCTTGGGCAAACACTTTCGTATTTATGTGTGTGTATTTTTGCTCTCATCTCCATTTGTTTATTCTATCCAAATTCACCAGTTTTAAGGCCAGAACTATTCCTCAATATATTTTTAAGCAGTAGGTCTGAAAACTCAAGTGTCAATGTCAAAGGGCTAATTTAATATATACAATAAAACACCGATCTCATATTTCATTGCAATATATCTGTCTTTTTACTGTCTTTATAATACTAGAGTGACTCTTGAGAATCTCCAAGGCAAGAAATCTTACCAGTCTTATAATACCACTAGTGGAAGTCCAGTTAACAAACTTACAGCCTTATTTCTTCACAAAGTGGAAGAAATGGTTACCCTGACTTGGTCTGCATGCAGAACATACGCTTGTGACAGCTGTTTCAGGGTCCCTTGGACAACCTTTCATCCAGCCAACTCTATCTTTCCCTAGGTGTACTCCTAGACAAGACTCCTTTATAAAATTACATATGGGTCAATTATATGTATGGTGTAATGCAAATATTTAATCTTTCTTTGGAGTAAATGGGGTTTTTAAGTATTTAAGCACCATATGCCCAAATATACTTATGTACTTACAGTTAAGCATATGCTCAAAGACCCTGACAAAGTAATATCAGTCATGCTACAAAGGCAGAAGCAAAATTAGGTAACAAATGTCAAAGAAAAAGAAGAGCTCAACCAGGACACACCATACTAAATATCATTATATGTATTATTTTCCTCTACCCAATCTTCTTAAGCTTTGAATTAATTACTTTGAATTAATACAATCGAAGTATGGGTTCCACAGACATTTGATTTTTTCTGTTATCATGTCAAATAAATGAAAGTTGTTTGCATGCTGTGTTTTCTGTTAATACTATAACCCATTCATTAACCATAGGAGGTCTTTCCAATATCTAAGTATAATTTGTTTTTACCAGCTAGAGACTGTGTCTTCTCCTTTGTGATTTTTCTTTATACGTATTATTATTATTCAATTTATATACCATTGCTCCATATGTGCTCATGGTGCTTCAAGAAATTCAACAGAGTCAAACTAAAAGGCAAGAAACTTCAATTATTCATAAAGGAGAAAACTCTTTAGTTCAGGCTCTAGAAAGGGAAATGAATAGCAGCAGGATTCCCTTGGGTGTAGATTTTCAGCCAAAGGTCACAAATTATTTTATCTGCAGAACTGTTGATCATCAAACCTCACTGAGGATAACGTGAACTGCAAGTATTCAGCACAATACAAAACTACATTATATATACGCCAATAATCAGAAATGAGGGGAGGTGAAAAACTCTACCAAAGTATAGATGATACAATAAAAATAACAATGGAGAACATGCACAAGCAATGTCTTGAAAGTCAAAGGTGCTGAGATTGATTTGAATGCAAGTCTCATTTGCAAGAATATTTTCTGGGAAGTAAAAGGAAAAAAAAATAATTCTAGTCACTGGCTAGTCCAAAAGATAAAAACCATTAATTTGGGGCCAAACCAAAAGGAGAATTTTGGACTTTCCGACAGAAATATCTCCCTCCTCCTTAAGTTCTATGTTGTGTTTTCCCTGATAAAATGGAACATTTAAAATGGCACATTTCCAAATGAAGTGTTTTGAAATTAAAATGAGAACTCTTTCAGATTTCTTAATTAAAAAAGGCTGAAATTATTGTAAATATAGCACTGATTTGCCAATAGGTTCTCTTAACTTAAAATGTATTTTCCAAAAATTTCATTCTTGGATCTTCAGGTCAGAAGTAATTTAAAATTAAGTAAGTGAAATCACAGTGAAATCACAGATTTCAAGCAGATCAGACCTTATTTTTACTGTGATGCATAAAAGCCATGTCATTTGGCCTGATAAACCACATCCTCGCCATTTTTGACAACACACCTGTTTGATAACGAATTTACGCATTTGTTTTGTGTGAACCCTGACCTATCTTTTAGCCTTATTCCTGCCTTTAGCATATGTATGTTTGTCCTGTTCTGTTTTAATCTTAAATTGTAAATGTTTCCTGTTTGCAAACACTGGTTATAGTGGGATCTGGGTCAGACATAGTGGCTTTTATGCCACCAGTATAAAGATAAAAATAATCATTAATTATAGCTTTAATGAAGACATTTATTTGATATGCAAAGCTTGGCAAGATGGTATGCTGTGAAGAATTTTTAATTCTCTGTTATCTATTTTGATCTCTACCAAGACTGTATCCTTTATCTACATAAGCGGTACTCCTAGAGCAGCATTTTAAATGCCACGTTTTCTAAGACAAGGTTATGAAATTTTGAATTCCTTTAATGTATGCTCCTCTTTCCTTTTTGTTTAGATAAGAAGAGTTGAATTATGAAGCCCTGATGGTGATAAATGCTCCATGCTAATCAACACAACAAAACAAAAATCTCTTAGTTAGAGAGATATGGAGACAAATAACAAGTAATGACCGTTTGTCTTGACAGCAGGATAAGACAACATAAAACACATATTTGATATGTAAAACAGGATCTCTTAAAAACATGTTTGTGCATGGCCTGAAGCATTCTCTGTTCATTTAATCAAAATATTTTAAATATACACGAAATCCTAACTTGAAGTATGTTTGATTCAGTTGGAATTTCTTGATACGAATTTTCTATTTCAGCTAGAGTTCTGATGAATCCAGTTTGTTCAATCAAATACAGACTAGTAGCCTTTTATTATGCAGCAGACACTGAATATGAATATTCGGTAAATGTGCCTGACCAGTCTCTCAGAAATGTAAGGTGCTGTGATAATTTTTGAAGAGTGTTTCCTGGAAATAGTAATTTTCTTGATTGTCTGAATTTTTTATCTTGTTCTTTTCCGTTTGCCAGGGAGAGAAGATGACATTCATCTTTCTGTGATTTTAAAATAGCCAGTACATTAATTTTAAATAAAAAATATCCTGCTTAGGAAGGTAGTGGGAGTGGACAGCAGAGCAGGTAAATCACAAAAAACTGTTCCCTCTTCCCATTTGCTTTGGTTGTATTACATTGTTGAAGAAGCAGACAGACTGCCTTTGCTGATCTAAAATTTTCTGGCTCATATTATTTTCCCTCTGCATGATTGAAATGCACACAGCTTTAGAAAGCTTTAATTTAAGTGGCTTTCTATTTTAAATACTTTGGGGATGAAACTTGAAGGTGGCTGCAATTTATGTTGTCAACAATAATGTTCCCATGATGGGACAGCAACACAAATTATGAATATAAACTGTTCTCTACCAAAGCCTATGTGGGGCTTTATAACAAGTGGTGCAGAGCTGAGTCACTCCCAAGTACTTACACTGATGCATATTTTTGGTGTGTAGCAATATCCTCAACTACAACCTTACCAACTCTAGCTCTCTGGACTGATACTGTACCCTATCGTATCCTTTTTGGATGGAGCTGCACCAATTCTCCAGCTGTGACAGGCATTTGGGAAGGGAGCTTATTAAAAGATCCCCTTCTTGAATACCACACAACCTAGCCAATACAAAGGAATAAAAAATGTCTGGGAAAAAACTGACTATAAACTATTTATAATCTTAATTTGTTGAAAATAAGTATGTTGGGAAGGATTTGGTGCTTATGCATCAAGGTTTCAGTAACAGTGTAAAACTGGATCCCTGGGTAAAAAGCTTTCAGAAGGGAGTCCTCTGTTTTCCCTTTTGCGTGAAAGGTGCCTGCAAACTTACAAAGCAATCCCTGTCATCAGGACTCAGATATGCCATGAGGGAAGAGGAATGGTGAGCAGGGAGCCATAGACAGAGCTGTTGGGTTACCTCAAGGCAAGATTTTGTAAGAGATGAGCCCTTACTAAATGGGAGGGAAAACAGCATCTGTCAGGAGGTACAAGGAAGGGTTGTTTTAATCCAAGATAAATTTGTGCCCCAAAGACTTTCTTGAGGTTATCCGACAACCCTAACTAAGGTGGTAGTTACTTGTGTGTACGGCTCGCAGGTCAGCTAAGCTCAGCTCAGCTCAACCCAGATCTAATTCTCTTTAATTTCTAATTTAGCTGTAATTTTCACAAGCCTCACTTTCATTCCCTTTAGATACAAGCCTCGCTGAGAAGCATTATATTTCAGTCAGCCTACTTTTTTAACAATCTGAAAATCTTTCAGTAATAACTAAATTATCCCAACTTTTTTCCCCTAAATTATGTCCTTCTCTAAGTGAAGTTATCAATAGCTCCTGCTGCTACACACAAAATAAAGCAAGGACATGAAAAAAAGTCTCTGTTGGATGCAAAACTGCATTGACAATCAGTCATGTCTAGTTGCACTGAGTATAGGGAAGTTAGAAAACGCCTGTTGCTAACAGCAGCTGAGTTGAGTTTGAGCTTTTCCCCCTGCCATCCCCCTTTCCCCCACTTTTCAATCGCATCTAATAGCATATTTTTTGACCATAACTATTACTGCTGCGGGTAATTCAATTTGTTCTATGCAATATTATCATCACTTAAGGAAACAAGAGGGGAAATGTACCATTCTATCTAATTTTCTATGACTTTCTCATCCAGAACTTACACCTTCCCACCCCCTAAGCACCATGGTGCACATTTTATTTTTCTGCCACTGCACTGGTCATAGGACACAATAAGGCTCATTTTTTCATACCTTTCTCTTCTGTAAGCATAGTATATAAATCACAGCAGAGTTGCTAACAGCATGTGACTGACAATCTTGCTTGATAGACAATCTGTGATCCTTTCAGCCTTTTACTAATAAGCTCATTAGGATAGAAGGGCTGAAAATACTTTCTAGGATATAGCAATGAACCTCAGCAAATTCAGTGCATGTCTGACCACTCAAACTTTAGAGAATCAATCTCTCTTCAATCAAAACTTTGTCAGGTTCTGCTGAATGTCTTCTGAAGGTTACCATGTTTTTTTCTTTTCTTCTTCTCTCTNTTGTGATACAGGTTCCTTTGCAAACCCAAAAATCCCTCCGAAGTAATGTAGGTCAAGGTGAAATGGTTCTGAACAGATTTCTTTTTCTTTTCCAAGTTCAGTTTTTGAAAACCTTTTAAAAGATTTTTGCTGTTTTTTTAAGGTATGACCTTATTTTGGATGAACTTTTCAATAAGCATTAATTTTAAGAAAAGCCTTAAGATACCTACAGCCTATTGACATTGGCATTTAGACTGAGGTTTCCAAAATGCAAGTGGAAAACTACTTGAACAGTGACTGAATAAGCTACTTCATAGTTCCTCTTCATATTCTGATTCTGGTCAGACTATTATTAAAATCCCATTTGACACATGAGCACATTTTGAGGTCTTAAAATTCATTTGAAAAAAATGACTCTAAAAAATAGCACTGAGATAATAAGTACTTCTGAAGAATTCCATCTGTCTCAAGAAGAAAAATAAGTCAGCACATGGATATTATGGTAAATATCTTAAATGTGATCTCTTTCTGGATCAATTAATATATTTAAATGACCAATATGATTGAAAACTTACTGATTGAGCAATGCTTATGTGATAGAAACTGATAAAGTGTTCTAGGGAATGGGACAGACTAGTTTTGGGGGAGAGTTCTTCCTACCATAGGGAACTATATCACTTAGACATATTGGGGAACTGCAGCATGTGGGAGACTGCAGTCTTTATTTCTTGTGCTAAATAGCTGTGGTCGTGTTTCTTCATGTGGCTGAAAACTGACTCTCCTTCTGCCTCATGAACTATAATGGATATTTTGTTCCGTTAGCCAAAGAATAGCTCATAGATATGGACCTCCTGTCCAATAAGCCTAAATCAGCATAAATGAAATGAAAAAGTGTGTGCGCTTCTTCACTTTGCCTTAAATCTTTTTTTTTTAAAGTCATCTCATCCTGATTCTGCTGGTTCATTCTCATGTTTCTTCCTATCTTTGCCATCATCCTTTTCCCTACACTTTAAATTTTTTTTTCTTTCTTTGGATTTCCATAAAAGTAAAATTTTCTCTCTCCTCCTGGGTTTTCCTTTTTATTCTACTGCTGGTTTTCTGCATCCTGAGCTTTCCTCTTCTTTTAGACCCTTTCACTTCCTCTGACCACTTCAGGTTCTCTTTTGCATTAAACATCCCTTCATCCTATCCGACGTCTGAAGTTTCTGTTCTTTCAGCCACAATGGGAGATGCAGCTGAATAATGATTACGATGAGAGAGAAGATGCAGCTTTCGTAACAAAAGTACTAAAAGTCTTAGCAGGTTGATGTAAAAGAACAATAGCATCAAGCAGTCAATAAGTAGCACTAACAAATCAATGTAGATAGTGAAAGCAAAGAATTAGACAACTGCCTGCCTCAGGCAATGCTTACAGACACCAGGATTAGACTGAGACAACTTGACTGATGACCGGGATGTCTATGGCAATCCTTTACCTTTTTTATTTTTTCTTTCTTTTTTCCTTTCTCCCATTTACCTCCCAAATGCTTCCTACTTCAGATGAAGAGCCTGTTAAAGATCACTAACACTAAATATTTATTTCAATTACGTCACCAGAGAGCCATTCGCCTCATTCCTTCTGGTAAAAGGATGAGATAAAGATGACCTACTGTAGCATCAAATTTGAGATGGGAGCATCAAATAGAGGCTGGGTGCAGAAGTCCACGGGAGCAATGCAGAATGCGTTTGCTATCATGGTCATCTAAACCCTAACAGCAAGATCCTCCATATATATTAGCTTAGGCAGCTACACGTATTCTGATCTCGGTACCTTCCTGTTTCCACTGAATACTTTGGTTACTGAGATGTGGCCTCTGCACCTTGTAGGCTCTATTTCTGCCTGATGGACCTTTAATTCCTGTAGGCATAATGGCCCGGTTTCAGTGTGGTCACAAGATATGTTAAATGCATTATTCTCTAGTCAGGTGGCTAGGGAACAAGGCAGTCGATCTAATTGCTCCTAGGACATGGTTAACCACTGCCAGTGCAAGAAGGAGAGCTGTGCTCCTTGCTTTCTTTTCAGTTTCACAGCTCCTTATGTCAAGGAGGAAACCACTCAAAAATACCCACCGCCTCACATCACTCAATCCCTCAGCTATGGTGCCCGAGGGTAAGATTCAGAGTATCTACTTTGGTGCCTAAAATGCAAACATCAGGGAACAGACTAAGTTTTATAATATGTTTGGGCCTGTGCAGAGAGGGCAACTTACTCTTAGGATAATTCTCCAGAGAATCATGAAGCTATGGAAAGCCTGGAGGCAGCTACTAAGTATCACCAGGTCAAACGCTGTGCTTCAGAAAAGAAAGAAGTATTCTCAGAGCTTTAACCCTTAGCATTTGGGTTTTGGCTAGCTCTGCCCTACCCACTATTCAGATTGTGAGAGTTTATTTTTTCTTTCAGACTGACGTAATCTCACCTAGCTCCCTGTCACACAGGATTCCACTTAGCATCTCTGAATTGCTGACTCACTGTATTCTTTACTTTCACACTGTGTTACACCTTTGTTGGAGCAGCCTGCATAAGCCATCAAGGTATTACCCCAAATGACCACTGGATCCATTTATTTTAAGGTAAGGATAAAGAGATTCTCATCAGTAGCAATAAATAAAAGATTAAGTGTTTTGGGAAATTGGTTCGATGAGAGACACTGTCTTTGTCTGATCATTGCAATGAACATGCAAATTACTTGTTGGAGTTATATAACCTTATCATGTATGTGTTTTAAACATTTTACAAAATTACTCCTGGTAGTTGAATAAGAAGGGCAGCTTCTAGAAAACATGGGAATATAACCTGTTCCCGTGACACCAGCCCAGCCATGCTCTTACCTACAAGAAATTATTGTTCTTGCTGGGTGCATGAAATCATTTATTATTGTGCCTCATTTTCATTCTTATTTTGAAGCCTGCAAATAAGGCACATTTAAGTTTTGTTAATTACTAATAACAAGTATTCCCTTGACATGAAGATATTATACTGTGTCCTGTTTTGCCAAAATGTAAATTGAGCTTAATTTTAAAATCTCTAGTTAATCATGTAGCTTTAGAATGCAGTTGTGCATTTTCTTTTAACTTGCAATCTTATCATTAGGATATAGTACTAATTATGGTTACCTATAATCTAGATACTGTAATTGGATGCACAAAGTGCAAATAAGTTACTGATAAAATCTCTTACAGGTCATACAAAACCAATCTTATGCCAATTAATTAAAACTCACAAATTGCAGGCAGAGGAAATAACTTGATTTGAATGACAAAACAGAAACAAAGACAAGAAGCACAAATAAACATAAGCAGCAGGATCTATTACTGAACTTTGTCTCACAGAGATGCAGACATAATACCACTGTAGACAGCAGTTAAGAAGCCTTTAATGTGATTGACAGCTAGTGAGCTGCTTTGCAGTTTGAAATGGTACCGTCCTCATTCTGAGGAGTGGCCCAGCAATTAAAGAAAAGATGGTCCTACTCATATCCAGTTTCATAGCAGGAGTGTTTACAGACTGAAGAAGTTATGAAGGAAAGCAAGAAGTCACTAGGGAAAGATTCTATCCCTGGAAGTCACAGCACATAGAATCATACAATCATAGAATCGTTAAGGTTGGAAGGGACCTTTCAGATCATCTAGTCCAACCACATGTGAGTATGGGCATAAAATGAAAGGAGCCGGTTGAAAGTTTATGGGTCAAAATTAGCAGGCACAACAACATGGTGATGTTGTGATGTGCTGCTTCTACAGACTGCCTGATCTAGAAGCAGCAGCAGATGAGGCATCTTCAAACAACGGAGGAAGCCTCACATTCACAGGCCCCAGTGCTCATGGGAGATTTTTACTATTCCAGCATCTGCTTGGAGGGACAATACAGTACAGCACAACCAATCCAGGAGGTTTCTGGAGTGCAATCAGAACAACTTCCTGACACAGGGGATCAAGGAACCAACAAGGGGAGATGCTTTGCTGGACCAGATTCTCACAAACAAGGTAGAATTCATCAAAGCTGTGAATATCAGAGGCAGTCTTGCTGCAGTGACCATGATATGATGCTGTTCAGTATCCCACAAGGAGGGAGAGAGGTAAAAAGCAGAATACAACCTGGACTTCAGGAAAGCAGACTCTGTCCTCTTCGGGAATCCACCTGGAGGAATCCCATGGGGTACAGCTCTGGAGAATAGTGACCTGGCTGATTTTCAAGTACCACCTCCCCAAGCTGAGAAGTGTTGTATCCTGACAAGCAGGAAATCAAACAAAGGCAGCAAGAAGCCTGCAGGCATGAACAAAGAGCTCCTGACTAAACTCAGACATAAAAGGAAGTGTACCAGACATGGAAGCAGGACAAGTGACCTGGGAGAAATACAGGGAAACCACATGAGCAAGCAGGGGTGGTGTCAGGAAAGCCAAAACTTATCTGGCATAAATCTGGCAAGGGACATGAAGGGTAACAAGAAGGATGTCTGCATATACATCAGCAGCAAGTGGAAGACAAGGGAAAACATGAGCCCACTGCTGAATAGAGCTGGGACCTTGTCAAAAAGGACATGGCAAAGATCGAGGTGCTTAATGCCTTCTTTGCCTCAGTGTTTACTGTTAAGACTGACCTTCAGGAATCCCAGGCCTATGAGACCAGTTGAAACTCTAGAGCAAGGAAAATTTGAGGGAGGATCTAGATAGCAACATTTAAATAAACTGCACAGGTGCAAGTCCATGGGACCTGGTGGAATGCACATACAAGTGCTAAGGAAACAGACAGATGTCATTGTGAGGCAACTCTTGACTGTCTTTGAAAGGTTGGGGAGGTTCCTGAGGACTGGAAGAGAGCAAATGTCACTTCTGTCTTTAAAAAGGGCAAAAAGGAAGACCCAGGGAACTACAGGATGGTAAACTTCACCTTGATCCTTGGAACGGTGGTGGAGCAACCAATTCTGGAAACTACTCCCAAACATATCACGGAATCACGGAATCACGGAATTTTCAGAGTTG
>RSEF01000002.1:106866609-106914013 GCA_003993805.1 Himantopus leucocephalus | reverse complement strand
TGAAGACAAGAAGGTGATAAGGAGTAATCAGTATGAATTTATGAAAGGGAAATCATGCTTAACCAACCTGATAGTCTTCTACAATGAGATGACTAGCTCAGTGGATGATGGGAAAGCAGTGGGTGTTGTTGACTTTAACAAGGCTTTTCGCACTGTGTCCTGTAACATCATCACAGAGAAACTGATGAAGTACATACCATGTAAGTGGAAAGGGAGGTGGACTGCAGACTGGCTGAAATGATGGGCTCTGATCAATAGCCTGAAGTCTAGCTCGGAGTCTCTAAGGCTGCACACAAGGGCTTGATGCTGGGGTCAAATACTCTTTACCATCTTCATTAATGACCTGGAAGATAGGGCATAGTAAAAACTTGTAGAAGTGTTTGAAGTGTCAAATGGTTGTGCTGCCATTCAGAGGGATCACACCACATTGCATAAATGATCCAGCCGGAATCTTGCGAAGTTCAACAACAGGAAATACAAATTCTGCATCTGGAGAGGAATAAACCCGGGCACCAGTTACATACTGGGGTGTGGCTGAATGGAAAGCAGCTTGACAGAAAAGGACCTGGAGTTCTGGTGGACAGCAAGTTGACCATGAGCCAGCAATATGTCTTGCAGCAAAGAGGGCCAACAGTATAGTGGGCTGCATCAGGAAGAGGATTGCCAGAAAGTTAAAGGATGTGACCCCTCTACTTAGATCTGTTGAGACCTGTGTCAATTGCTGGGTCCAGTTCTGGGCTTCCCAGTGTAAGAGATACAAGAGCATGCTGAAGCAAATTTAACAAAATGGGCCATGAAGAAGATCAAGAGCTTGGAGTATCAATTATATGAGGAGAGCCTGAGAGAACCAGGACTGTTCAGCCTGGAGATGAGAAGGTTCAGGGGGATCTTATCAATGTATATAATACCTGATGGGAAGAAATGAATGAGAAGGAGCCAGACTCTTTTCAGTGGTGCCCATTGAAAAGACAACTGGCAATGGGCACAAATTGAAATACCAAAAAAACCATTTAAACATAAGAAACAACTTTTTTACTATAGGGGTGGTGAAACACTAGAACAAGTTGCCGTGAGAGCTTGTGAAGTCTCCATCCATGGAGATATTAAAAACTCAAGTGGACACAGTCCTGAGCAATCTGCTCCAGTGGACCCTGCTGTAGCAGGGTCATTGGACTAAAGTCTCCAGAGGTGCCTTCCAGCCGTTTCTGTGATTCTGTGATTCTATGGTACAGGAGGCCATTGTGCCATCTAGGTTATGACTTAGTTTATGCTGTATAAGCCAGGAACAGATATTTGCTTTGATTAAAAAAAGCTACTTTTTCAAGTTTGGAGAAAAGTTTGCCAAACTAATCTGTATTCACACCACAGGGGAACTGATCATGTTAATAATGGTATCAATCCTGAAACTAGTAGCATCAGTGCAAACTAACTACTGAAAAATTAGACAAAAATGGATAACTGTTGCCTATAGGCATGTGAACCATGTTTGCACATTCACAACACACAATGAAACCACACAAGTATATGTAAACAACACATTCCTAGTTAGGCCATCTGGTCTGTAGCTGCTGCCTCCGTGTTTGCTGACATGGGGTACCGGCACATGGAAAATTGACTGGTATTTATAAAATATTTTTATCAAGTACAATCTTGCTATAATTAGAGTAACACGTACATAGAGATAAATCAGAGTCAACTCTGGCATTTCCTAATATTCTTGTCGTAATTATTGGAATCTAATTCCATTATTTTTGAAGAGATGGGCATGGCCATTTCTCACATTTCACATAGATTAATTTAACATTATATTCTTAAGATTAATACACATTTGGGCATTTTATTCTTTATGGATTTTTTTATAATAACGTAATGTCAGATGCTTCACAAAAATGATGAGAAAGATGTATCTGTGAAATTGGGATTAATTTAAACATCTATAAATAGGTATTTTCAAAAGTCACATATAAGTTCTCAAAAAGCTAAGTCATCTATAGAATAGAAACGCTTTTGAGAAAAATAGCTGGCAACGTAGCCATTACTAAGAGTTGCTGACAGTGTAATGAGTACCTCATGGAAATGATAAAGGCATATGAGATTCCAGCGTACAAGAAAAAGATCAGTGTTCTCTCCAGCACTAACAATTCACACCACAGAAATGGACATATGACTGATGCCACGACGTGGTAAGATAATACATTTGTATTTTGTCTCAATAGGTGGGGGTTTTTTTAACCCCAGCAACAACTAAAGTGCCCGAGATAAGTATATCTGCTAAGAACTGATTGGTGCAGTAACTTTTGGCTCCAAAAGCACATCCGTCTATAAATATTTTTAAAATAAAAATAATGTGGGGCAGAGGGAAAATATCTATTAAGATATGAAGTATGGGGCTTGATTACGAATGAAGGAATTCATAG
Source organism: Himantopus leucocephalus (assembly GCA_003993805.1). Classification (NCBI taxonomy): domain Eukaryota; kingdom Metazoa; phylum Chordata; class Aves; order Charadriiformes; family Recurvirostridae; genus Himantopus; species Himantopus leucocephalus. The sequence goes on along the minus strand of RSEF01000002.1, from coordinate 106,911,596 downwards.
AGAATAACATTTCAAGAGGAACAGAAAATGGAACACTGCCAACAATGTGATAATGTTATTTTTTATAAGAGGCCAAACACTTTGATCTTGCTTTACATCTGTCTGTGACACTATTTTAGTTAACAAAAAGAAGAAAAATTTGGGCTGGTTGGCCTCAAAAAAATATCTGATTTCAAGAGGTAGTAGATTGAGTAATGTACTTGAAAGGGTCGATGTTATTAGGATTTTAATTTTGAAGAGTGAATCAAAGGGCCCGATTTGATCCAGTTAAAGTCAGACCTTATTTAACACATCTCCCTACTACTAAAGTGACCAAAAGCTACCTCTAAATATTATCTTATGTATTTAAAACATGGTTTGGGGAGAAAATTTTTAAGGTCATTTGAGTAGANCATGGTTTGGGGAGAAAATTTTTAAGGTCATTTGAGTAGATATTATCTTTCTTCATTGTTCTTATTTTTTGTAAATACTCTCTTAATACAAACACACTGAAGAAATGAGAGAAAAGCATAAAATTAGTACATGTAGGAAGAACACTGAGCTAATTTCCTGCTGGTTTGTCTAATGGGGTTACCTGAGGTATCACATCAGGGAAATAGACTCCTTTTTTTACAATCTCCTATCCACGGCCATGGGATTTGCATTTCTAAAATCATCTAATTGAAATAAAAGACTGCAAGAAATGTTTTAAATTAAGCACAAATAAAGGAAATCCAGAGTTAATGCTGCATCACTGATGCTGTTCTTAATGGATTCCCCTGTGTTTAGGTGTTGTGGCAGCCCCAGCAATTCTTGCAGCACTGCCGGTTTTCTGAGTTCATGAAAAGTGAAAACACAAGGGGATGAGCTACGAATACAGGGACAACCCTGCTCTGAATTTCTGTGCTTTAGCTGCCTTAAATGACAGCCATAACAATATACAAGCAGTTTAACACTGTCAGTGTGGGATTTGGGGAGCAGGTTTAGTTTACTGTTGACAAATATAGTACTTGAGCCTGAACCATCTATCCTGGGATAGAACACAGTATAAAAGGTTGTTGACTAGACACTCTGAATAATTCATTGTCTATTCTCTCTTTTCTGTAAGCTAGTAGGTCCCATTTTAGATCAAACTTCCCAGTATGGCAGGATGTTGTCATCTAGGATGACTGGAAACATTTTTGTTACTCTCTTAGTTTGAATTGAGCTCTAAAGAGAAGTTCAAAGGGGCAGAGCTGACAGGGATATTCTCTCATAATATCCTTGCAGTATGAAATTCACATAGATGGCCAAAGGAGAAGAAAAATAAGCCTTGCTTTATAGCACAGTAAAGAGACTAGAAATGCTTTTTGGTTTTTCTGTGATACCTTTGTTCATCACAAACATCTCCAGGAAAAAATTGCATTATGTGAATGGGACAGAGCTTGGATGCTGTTGGAGGGTCTTCATCCTGGGGTGGTCACACTCTCTTTGCATCCAACTTATATGTTTCATAGTGGGTATGTCACAGCCATACCCCAAAGAGTGGGAACCTGGTAATATTAGAGAAGTAAAGGAAGTTTGTTAGTACTTCTGATATTCAGACAGGTATCTGCAACAAGAGAAAAGGCATGTTTCTTATTGAAATATGGTGACAGCTCTTTTTTTTTTAACCTTGCAGAACAACCTTAACACCCAACACAGTTATTAACAAAGTAATTCAGCAGGACTTAAGAAGCAAAAGTATTCATTCAATGCCAAGCTGTCTTTCTATTTCTCTTCATGTAAATCAACTCTAGTGAAAATGTGATTATTTTTTAATCTGTTTAACTGACAAAGCATGCTAATGTAACCTCTGACATAATAGTAGTGTAAAAATGTTGTCTTTACATTTCACGATCCCTAACTTTTTGACCTTTTAACAGGAAGTTCCTATGATAAAATATACTTATTTTCTGAACATGCTGTTTGAAGGATGGGCTTCTAAATTTGGCAAAATCACTTAGCTACCTCTTTGAATTGGTTATTTTACAATAGCTGCTGCTCACTGTAGTCCCTCCTGTTTTAGCTGGAAAGAACTTCTAAGTTTATGTACAGTTTTCTCCCAACCCTTTTCAGTAGAAGCAGTTCTAAGTTTCAAAGAAACAGTAACTATAGTCCTATATGCTGATATCTCAGTATTTCAGTGGGCTTATTAGCTATAGCTGAATCTTTAGGGATGCTTTTCTTTGAGATTCTCTGCTATGGTTTGTTGGCGCGGGTNTATAGTCCTATATGCTGATATCTCAGTATTTCAGTGGGCTTATTAGTTATAGCTGAATCTTTAGGGATGCTTTTCTTTGAGATTTTCTGCTATGGTTTGTTGGCGGGCNGAGATTCTCTGCTATGGTTTGTTGGCGCGGGTGTGAGAGAGAGTCTTATAACTTAATATACATGTTTAGCATTGTCAGATGTTAATTTTAGGACTAGGTTTGACCAAAAGAAATTATCAGACTTGAATATCTGTACAGGGACAATATCTGGCATAAAACATGGTTGCCTAAGATACTGCATAATTCATCATACTTACACAGTAAAATTATGCAGTAGTTTAAGTAAAACTTAACTATATGGCAGAATATTGTCACCTAAAATTATGTCTGGGTTTTTGGTTTTCTTACATGTTGCATTCAAAATTACATTATGAAGGAGATCCAAGAGGCTGACATTGCCGAGAACACTCTCTAAAAATGACACTGCATACAAATCTTAAAGGATATTTAGAAGGCTAGTCTTCTGTAAAGTAGAAAAGCTTTAATTTGAGTTCTAAAAATATCAGTAGTTAATTCCTCCTAAGATTCAACCCAAAATTTCAATTACTATAAAAGCTTAAGAACTTTAACCAAGTAGCATACCATTAATTCACAGGGAAAGGCAGAAGTTCGTGATTAAATCCCTTCTATAAGCCATTTTAAACATACTAGAGGTAAAATGAGGACTAAAATTATTTAAATTCTAGCCCTTACAAAAAACTGACAAATTATCTTTCTTAGAATAATAAATACAAACTGTAGTAATTAGCACTTTCTTCTGTAAAAAAAAAATAAAAATATCATATTTATAAGTTCAAAGAGAGGATACATATTCTACCACAGTTTGATAGCTGCCCTCTAGCTTTGGGAATAAATCTGTCTGACCATGAGTGAACTGCTTGTCAGGCTGTGAAGAAGGAAGAGGGCAGTTTTCTTCAGACAGTAGGTCTCCCAGCCCTTACCACGTGTTGTAGAGATGACAAGTGTGCGAGATTCCCATGTGAGTGTTGGGAGCAGCAGAATGCAATTAACAGCCATCCATAAAACACTCCAATGAAAGCCCCATTCTGCCCTTTCGCACCTGTTGGACACTATTACACTGAAGCTCATCTGCCACCAAAGTGCTGATCGAGTGCACTACCGAGGCTTGGAAAACGTGTTTCGGTTATCTCCACATAAGTCGTGAAACCAAACAAATGGGAAGAAGGCATCTGTGAAATATGCAGCATCTGCTGCCTTCCAGAACAACAACTGGTTGTTTTAAATTTTTGATAGACTTACTTTTTGCCCACATAATGATGTGTAAAAGAGTAACCATGTATGAAAATATTAATCATTACACTGCGAATCTTTGAAGAAAAAACAGCTATTTTTGTTAGCTACAGTTTGGGAAGTCAAAAAATATGAATGATAGCTTTCAAAACCTCTCATGTGCTACAACATTTCAGTGTTTCCTTCCTAAAAACGATATGTGGCCTCTATTCTGCATATATTTATATTTATTGACTCAATCCAATAGCAAAGCCACATAATAAAAGTCTACAGCTAGCTGGGTCAGAATAAAAAGTGCCTCTGTAAGATGCCTAACTCTTCAGCAGTTTCTTCTGGCCAGCATGCCATGCAATGTGTGACAAGACTAAGCCTGTCTCCTCTAGGCAAAATATTCAGTTGAAGATGAGTCACTACAGGGGAAAGAAAATTTGTTCCCATTTATTCTTAGATCACCTTTGTGTGCATCTTGACCTCTTATTTTTGACCCTGAAGGTTTGTATTTATGTTTGCTTTCTGTATCTTTCCATATTCTATGCACTGTACTCATGTTCATATGTTTGTATACAACAACTTACACACAAAGCATCTTCAGCGAAGCTTTTAAGAAAATAATGAAGTTAACATCTGTTCTGTTCTGGTCCCCAAGTTGAAAAATGGATAATTTTAGACCTGCTTGCTAGATCATATATGACATGGTTGTGATTTTACAGCAACCATCATTTCAGCCACCGTTTGGAAGCAGAAATTTTACCTTGCCTGGTTCAAGCTAGAGAGCCAAGTCCTGCAGGTGGGAGTTGCAATGAACTAATATCTACTGTGCATTGGGCACAGAAAGGCATGTTAGACTTTTAACTATAAAAGCCAGTCGTAGTCAGCATGGAAAGAGATAATGATGAAGATGATTACTATTGCTCAGAAGACAGGTGATGAAAGTTTCCTAGGGAAACTGGGTGAAATCTTGCCTTCATTAGTATCAGCAGGAAATCTCCCCTTGGCCACAACACGACTGGGATTTCATCTGTTGCCTCCTGTCCAAATGAGCTCTTTCTGTGCTCTCTGACTGTGCTCTCAGAAGCTCCTAAACTTATTTGTGTTATCTGCATTCTAAAATACTCTGAGAAAAGCATTAGGCTCATAATGAGCAGAATTTTAAAATTTTAGCCTATCACATATATAAAAAACTCACCTGGAGTGAACATCTGGGATTCTTAGCAACATTGTTTTAAAGATGTAGTAAAAGCCCCAAAGCCCATCATTTTGTTCTCCCAGCTTCCCTTCCTCCACCTCTTGAAAAGCTCACTTGTTTATAACACGGCAATTTTTAAGCTACACTTCCTTTCTTTCTTGCCCGCAATCAAATAAAAAGGCATTGTAAATTTTATTGTAGTGCTCCTAAACCTGACAGTGCAATATGTAAGGCACCCTCATAGTTCTCTACTTTATATATTATTTTTACGATGAGAATTAAAGGCTTTGTGAGGCTGTAATTTCTGACATTACCATCTTTTCCTAGAAACTCAGTGTTATCCCCAATACAAAAAAGAGAAGCTACAACTTTTCAAGGTCAACTGAACATCTCAAATTAGGAAGGAGAAACATGAAAAAATATCTCTGCCCTCTGCCCTGATTGAAAACATTTTCACCATAAAATTGCAAACAAATAAATGCAAAGTTGACGTGTATTTATGGGCTCTAATCCGAAAAGAGCAGGAGCACTACTATACCTGCATCTCTGAAGAGATGTGTCAACAAAGTTAATCTGCTTTGAAAGGGGATGACAAAGATGGCACTGTGGGAGAGAAGGTCACCCAAAGCACATGACCCCCATGTATATGGAGTAGATGGTGTTCAGTAGACTGGAAATCTCCTCCCATTCCCCTGGTATATGTGTTCAGCACTTCAGCTCACAAAGTGGTCTGCACCTGAAATGTCATCTCTCTTTCCCCTATACTGCAGGATTCCCTACGAAGACAGGTTCTCAATAACAGAAATAAGAGCAATTTTTCCATAAAACTGCATGCTAGAAAGGTTGTCAGGTAGTCTGACATAATGGCAATGGCTCTACCAGAAAATTACCATCAATGCTAAAGTCTCCTAAAGGTACATAACTAGTTAATTTTGATTCATAGAAGTCACTTTGCCCACTGTTATGTATGTGCTGCGTAGTGAAACTGACTAGATTGCAATACCTCTTACAATCAACACATCTTCTTCCATATGTAACAAGACATAGCAGAAACTGCTGCTTCTTTGAATGAATGCTATGCTTAAAAATACATATATAAGTCAAACAACCAACCCTTAGGATCTGATCACCTATTAATTCCATTAAATAAACATAATAATTTATGCAACATGCAATTTGCACAACTCAACAGATTCCTTCAGTTGCTCCAAGCTACGACACTTTTAACCACAAAAAAAAGTTTCAGTTGTGATTGTGTGTATACACGTATGCATAAATAGAACAGAAGTAGTAGTCAGCATAATATTCTCTCTTGCTCTTGCATTACAAAAAAAAAATGCATTGTAATGGAAAAGATGATATTTCAATCAATAGAAACTAATTCTGCTACCTTTATTCACCCTGACACTCACCATTCACTAAGCAAGTGAGTCCTCACTAATAAGGACTAATGTAGGATTTGCTAAAGCAGTAATTTTCATTTGAGGAATACAAAAGGCTCAGTGCAGCACCCACGAAAAGAAAATTCTGCAAAACTGAAATCACGTTTACTGACTTCTAATGTGTTTCTGCCTTTGTTGTTTTGATTTCATTTTGAAAGTATGCAAGCATCTTTGAGGTAAATACCTTATAATTATTTTTCATAAAACCTGTATCAAAATAGTTATTTCTCATATCTCATAAGATTAATGTTACTTTCTCAAATTTGACCAAGAGCTCTGTCTCTGATTTGTGATCTTGCTTTGTTCAAACAGCAAAAAAAATTAAAGTAAAGGAAGACAAGGACATGTTGACAACCTAACTAGTGTACTACACCTTCGAGTTTTGGCATGTATTAGAACATGGACCACTTGCTCTTTTAGTGACAGCTCTAATCTTTTTGAGCAAGGTTTCACACCTCCATCCTTCGCAAAAGTCTGGTTATGTTATTCCTTCAGTGGAAATGAACTCTGAGACAGATTTCTATACTCCATATAATGAAAAATGTAGCACAGAAACTATCCAAAGTGTACTTCTACTTAGCATATAGACTTGCAAAAAGGAAAAAGGTTGTTTCTGTCTCTGCTTTTGCATCCATGGGGGAACCTTGTGAGCTACCTGACATACCCTGTCTGTGGGGTACCAGAGCACCATAGCTGTTACACTGCAAAGTGTTTCAGCACAATAAGACAGAAGCAAAACCTTTTCTAACAGTGTTATTCCACAAGGCAAGTTATAAAATGCTGCTTTTTTATGAGTTGATCTCAATTTTTACACACCAAAAAACCCACCATAGGTATTTTTACCTGTAAACAGGCATGTACAAAGTAAATCTTATCCTTAAACTGGGAGTTAAACATGGCTTTTTGAGGGCAGAAACTTTTTAGAAACTTTCCATGTTCTGCTAACACTGCAACATTTCTTACTGAAAATCCTAGGTGTAAAGTCCCAGGACTAACACCTCACTTTTCTGCATCCCCATGGTTGCCAACCTAGAAATGAAAGCATCTGGTTGGTTGTCCTTCCAAAAGGTGTAGCTATTTTTGCATGCAACATGTATTTCCTTCATTGTTCATGAATATATTAAAAATCAGGTCTTGTGGACTTTAATACTGCAGGGAACTACTGTACTGACAGTCCTGGAGACCGTGGTCCTATATTAATCTGATTTACATATTATATAGTAGCACCACAGGGCTTTATGAAATACTTCAGAGAAGAGAAATTATGGGATATTCATCTCAGTGAATATTGAATTTTCGATTCAGTCTTTTAACTGGCAACCTCAGTCATCTATGACTGTAACAGACCATCTCCAACACGAAATCGAAGTTAGTGCTGCGGTAAATATGACTCAGAGTTCTAGTTATTTTACTAAATATGCTTATGTTATTTTATTTTTACTGTGGTAAATCTGTGTACAGTTTACCAAATTCAGCAAACTGAAGTGTTTAACTTGGCCATTTATTCTGTCTTGCTCAGTATTTTAATGAATGTATTATTAAAAATTTTTATTCAGCTGTCAGTATAATAGGCTAATCAATTCAATATTAAATACACAGGTATGAAGAAAAGTTTCATTACTTTTTTTAATTTTTTTTTTTCTGGTTTGCATNATTATTTTTTTTTCTGGTTTGCACGATAACTTTTTCAAATAAAAGAAATCATTTTAAAATAACCTTTTCTGAAAGAGGAAATTTTAATTCATTTTAAAATATTTTTGGTTATTACAAATTTCCTATCATACTGAAAATGAAGATATTTGCACATTATTTGAATTTTGCTAGGTGTTGTAATTCATAAATGATCCCTCTTGCTCTGATGAACACACAAAAATAATGAAAAATATTATCAACTACAAAAACATTGCAGTAATTTTTTTTCTTTAATGCGACCTGAAATGCAGGGATATTTTACTCTTGCATGAACTCATAAAATCTTGTATGTTATTAACATATCTGCAGTATCATTTATTCTTATATTATGCTCCAGAGTATAGTTTTTCTTAAGTTATTGGATAATTATAAATATTGGATATCTCAGTCTTAAATTTGAAGTATAAACTTGTAGATATAATTGGAGTGCCCATTTTTATGACAACTCTGTGAGTAATTCTGAATTCTTTGTGACCAGACCCTGGACTTCTCACGCCGGCCTCACCTGTGGCTGGGAAGCATTGTGAGCAGTAAGGAGGAGTTTGGAGCTGCACCACGTGAAGTTCAGTGTTCTGCCTTTTGGCTTACTCTTGGCACATCTGTCCACATAAAGCAATCTTGACGACAAAGTACTTCTCAATCTGCGGCTTCCTCCTCTTTACACTCATCTCATGGGATGCATGGATGTTACATGAAGCAATGCTCACCCCCCACCTCCCACCTTTGCAAATCTGTTTTCATGCTGGCACGGTAAGAAGAGGCCAGTCCTTATGGTTTGGGGAAGGTAGTCATCCTGTTATGGACCCTTCTTAGACTATACTCTGAGGAAGACTTTTGTCCCTTCCCCTTCTCTACTGGGCATTCCATTATCACTGAGAAAACACAACCCTCATTCTCACGTGTCTTACACAGTCCAAACAATCTTTGAATCAATGGGAATTTTGGCTCAATATGTACTTCCAGATTTGGTCCAATGTGCATAATTTAGTCAATTTAATAGTTCATCATCTTTCCCTTTCCAAAAAGAAATTCTTATCTCTTTTCCTAGTACTCCATAGTCAATAACACTCAGTTCCAAAAGCCTCTAAACATTTGGCTGGTTCATACCATGATGGCATTCCGCTGATATTGTTGAGCAGAGATAAAACCAGAGGAACTAAATTTTGAAGAGAAATGGCTTCTAATATTACTAATAAAACAACCCAAATAAAGGTAGATATTTTGAATGAAATAGTACCAGCATGAAACTTAATGCCTGAGTTTTTTTCCTAAGGACAAAGAAAGACAGCTCGGATAGAGGGAAATCAGAAGTCTAAACCACACACACCATCCTCAGAAATGAGTTTGGTTTTCATGAGAAAATAGACTATTATTGAGAAAACACCCAAAAAATGTTATTCCACCTTTTCTCTTTCATTTCTTCAAGATTCCACACATGAACCTTGAGGTCAAAACAATCTGACCTGAGCTACTTTGTACTACTTAGAGTAAAGCAGAGAGAGAGGAGTCCTGCACATATAAAATCACCACCTCACTCCAAGTCAAAACAGGGAGTTCTGTGCAAAAAGTAATAATGCCGGAAGCCTTCCTTAGCTATCAAAAGTAAAAGCAAAGGAAGGAGAGAATTAACCCAGGTACCTCCATCCACAAAGAAGAGAGAACTCCTGCCTTAGTCTCTTTCATGCTCTAGCAATTTGAAAGAGAGGTATCGTTACATTTAGTTTTCAGATCCTGATATCCATCCGGGTATGAGCGGTAGTATAAAATTTCATAGCACTCTGGATGCTAGGACTCAGTCATGTAAGGGTTGTTTCCAGTTCGCACATTCAAAAGGGTAGAACTGATATTTTTGGTTGTGTGTTGTATGGCAAATTGAGAAAGTGGTCAGCCAAAACATTTGCAAATTACTGTTAAATTCCTTTACTATGATTGTTAAAACAATAATAAAAAAAAAATCAGAAAGTTTTGTAGTTTCAGTTTAACATTTTAGTATTCCTAGCTGTTCTTAATTTTAGGTTCATTTTGCCTATATTTTCTGTTAAAATTTTACAAAGAAGAAAAGTCCATTTTCAATAGAGCAAAATATTTTATTCTTTCAAAGCAAAATGATTTTTTTGGTCCCAATATTTTCTTCATCTTCTTGGTCCAGGCCAGTGCGATTTATTTTTGAGTTTATCTTGCTAATAGGAAGTCAACCACTGCAACATATATATATGATTTTTGTACTTAAAAACTTCATCTGCCAAGCAAAAACGTTCTGTGAAATTCAGATTTTATTTTTTGTGCTGATTTCAATAATTTATGTTTAAAAAATATGGCCAGGAAAAGTTAAATTAATAAACTTAAATGAATACATACTTTGAGAGGATTAATCAAAGCTTACGTTTTACAAAAAAAAAAAGGGGGGTGTCAGAAAACACTGAACTGGGTGAGTAAGATCAAATATATGTTTTTCATCTTGCTTGAGGTTACTGCCTGCCTGGATTTGAAATTATTTCTTTTTTAGTTCAGGCTAAGTTCAAAATCTTGTTTGGCATAACACTGTCTATTTATTTTGATACTACACGATATAAAACAATGAGAGATGTGAGCTAGTGAAGGTTCAGACACAAACCAACCAATCTCTGTGTCCTTGAGGTCAAATGCAGAATTCCTTTCTATTCTTAATGGCTCATGGAGATGCCACATAGGCGAGATTCAATAGTTTCTATCTTGCATTGTTATATGAGTGCAATCTTCCTTGTGCTAACTGCCATAGTTAATGGCTAACATTTATAACCAAGCAGTTTGTTCTGCAGCTGGAGAAGTAAATCCAGCCAAAAGTGAAAAATGCTGGATTTGCGTTGAAAGTGCTTAGCCAAGCCCCACACTTCACTTGGAGAGGTCCTTAAATGAGAAGCTGCTCAGGTGCATACAAATATTTGCCTACAGCAGCTGCTCTTCTCTCTCAGGGGTGTAACGTGTAACTTATGCTTCCCCACATGTAGTGCATGTCACTTCTTCAAGTGTGTTTATAGTATCCTAGTGGAAAGGCTTAAAAATCTGCAAGCCTCAGACCCCAGGAGTGCAGAAGTTTCAAAGGTTAAAAACAATGCTGATGTGTGCAAAGCCAAAGTGGAGGAAAATAAGCCTGTTTCCTTTTTTGTGGGTGAGTACTCAGACAGAGATTGTTGTGATGTGGAAACAGATATCAGTGTGAAAGTTTATGGGCATTATAATAGAACTAGATGTAATATACTAGGTTTCTCATATTTAGAAAACTCCGAGCTTTTTAGTTCTGCTCTTTTACAGAAACATAAGACAGTTAAAATATACTGGCTCAGACTGGTCCTCCCTTCTCTCTCACTGAAATACCTTCTGTGCTGCTCATTCAAGACACATAATTCTCTGCATTAATTTCATAAGCCTTTTGATTGGGCATTCTATATATCATTTTACATTCTATCTGTTTCTGAAAAAAAGAAGTTATTTTGGTCATCTGCAAAAATAAAGGTTTAATATTTCTCTCATTGCCATTAGGATGTTGCTACTGGTTTCTTTGGGTTGGTTTTTTTTTGGGTGGGGGGGTGTATGACAGTTTTAAACTTCAATAATATTTTTGCTTAGAATTTTTTTTTTTTTAATACTGATTTGAAGGCACCACAAAATTCAAAAGTACTACCTGTTTATTAAGGAATATAATAAACATGAACATGCATCTGAAAGTCAATCCTCAAATACAGATTAGTTTGTAGAACACTCAGGTTTCTCAGGGCTAGAAACAGAAACACCCTGAGACCTATTTTAGGTCATTTGTTAAATGTTGTCGCTTGTTCCAGCCATCCATAAAATACCCACCCATATGCGAATCCTTACATATTAATCGGATTGAATTATGCAGCCAGCTGTTACAACAGCAGAAAAAACACCTGTCCCTTTTAATGACTACTATCAATAATCTTCCTTGCAATGTTTTGAGTAAAGTGAGAAAAGTAGTTTCCGTGTGGTATTTTAAATCCAGGTGAACTAGGAAGCACAAGAAATCTTTCAGAAACGTGTTCTCGTGGGTCTTTTAGTTGAGATGCCACAACTAAATAGGCTCTGATAAGTTCCAAGCAATGAAACTCCAAACCTTTTGAGAATCCTCCCTTGCTAATTATTATTCAGTATGTTAAAACCTCTTCAGCTAACTCACCTCCACTAAATTAAAATAAGAGGCAAGACCTGGATGAGTTGATTGAGCAGAAGCTATTTCAGCTCTCAGCAGTTCCAGAGCGCTCTGTTCCCTGCTGCAATCATATAAGAGCAAGAGAAAGGTGTAGGCTGCTGCGAAGCTGCAATGATTTTTTTGTTTGCTGTTTTTCTTTTAGATCCTGTTTACTCCTGGAACATTTCTGTGTAAAACTACCACTTTGCTCTGAATCACTTTTTGGTAGAGCTTTATCTTTCAGTGTTTCTACAAGCCTGTTAATATTGAACCTATTTGGAGAGCCTGTTGGCTCTCTTAAGTAAACACTTATGTGTGATTCGACAGCAGTGAGATAGCTGTGCTTTTTTAAGACTTAAAGATCGCACCCAACATTGTTTTATTCATGTGACCAAGAAAGGAGGTAAAAAATGTCCCCTGAAAATTTTTGCTAGCAAAGAGAGAGAAGATAATAGTGATGGTAAGCATAATCACATAATACGATTTTCCACAATGATTTTTCCCTTTTGTAGAATAAGCTCCATTAAAAGACATACTCTCCCTCTTCAAAAGGAACTCTAAGATTTCCCATCTGTAGATTTCCCCTTCCTTAAGGGGCATTGTTCTCCTATTTCTTTTCTGTCACTAAACACTTTTGTGTATCAGACTACACTCACATGATTTTCCCATCCATTTGATTCCTACTGCCATATTGCTTGCTCTTCCATGTTGCATCTTCATGGTGAGCCTGACCAGATCTCCTAGCAGGTCTTGGCCTGTTGTTGGGTCAGGAAATTTTTGCCCCACAAGCAGATCATTAAAATATAATCTCCTGGAAGCAGGAACTCCTGTCTACAAGGGGTAGAATGGATTAAGTAACTGTCATAACGTGCTGTACATCCCTTTTGTCAGGACTCTTTCCTGCCTCATGAAATAAAAAATTGCCACTTCCCAAGCCCAGGAAATGGTTATGTAAGAGTTAAGGATTTTTTTTTTTTTTTGAGACATCCAGTTCCCCTGAAACTGTTACAGCTTATTAATTAGGCATGGTATTTTTTTTTCATCATTAAGTTATCAGCTTTTACTGTCATTAACTATCAGCTCAGTACTGCTGTTTATGAGAATGTTTGGTTGATTTGCATATATTCTGAATAAATGTTTTTGCACACAGGAGAAATACATACTCAATTCTCTCTTGCCTTGGGCAGACATAATCCCAGAAATGAAACAATTAAAAATGAACATATTTTCTAACACTTTATTACAATACAGCAGGGCTTGCACTAAGGTATCTTTGTTATTTTCATCACAGTATTGCTGAATGGTGCTAGTACGCCACATACTTAGAAAACTAAACAACTAATCCACATTAGCACAGAAGACAGAGAATAGCACAAAGGTCACTGTATATTTCAGAACTGCAAAATTTATATTTTACAACCCCCATAAGAAACACATTTTTCTTCACCAGCTACTACCAGCAATAATTATGACAAAATATCATCAAAATAAGTGAACAATCAAGAGTAATAACATTTGTTAAGCAGTATGTTGGCATGGGTTTTCCAACAAGGGAGATGTTAATTCCTGGAGCAGCAGCTAGAACTAGAAGGATATGGACCAAGTAGTCTTCTGTAGTACAAAATGCTGAGTGTTTTGTTGAACAACCTTTTGTTCAAAAGCTGTGGCATATTTAGAGCAATACAATGGAAGGCAGGACCTCTGAGCTTCCTGGCCTTGTGTTTGATATCTATACCCACAGCAATTTCCCCCATTCAACATCCTTTTTTTCCTCCCTAAATACTGTTGCTCTACCTGTCTTAATTTCACAAACATTTTTAAGGTCATTGAACAAGTAGTTCTATGTAGTAAGGTAGTGAACAGGTTGTCCTCTATAACTTTTCATGCAGATGTTTGCGCTGACTGCAACTTACAGTGACAGTCACACATTGCTAAAAAGAATGTCTGAAAAGGTTGTTCATTCAATGGTCCTTTTTACAGGGAATCTGGAGAAAGGAATTGTTTAACTGCGAGGTGTGATCTGAGGATGTCCAATACACCATTAGGCATAACCTAGAAGAAGTGGTAATGGTGCACAGTATTATCAAAAATACACATCTGGAATGCTGGAAACTGTATTCAAAATATCACTTTGTTTGATAACATTTCATTTCTACAAAGGTAACCTAATTATTCATATCTTTCTCACTGGAACAGGTCTTTCTTGCTTCACTTTTTAGGAATTAAATTAAACATTTTTTTATATTATAGGCACTTTCTTTTAGTATTTTTACAAGATAAATACATGCTAACAATTGTAAGGTGTTAATATATGAGGGCTATGAGTCTGTACTAAAATAAATTGACATAAGAGTTTATAAACCTACAACAAAGCAACATTTTACTTTCAAGGTGGAAGCTCAAAAGCCATAAAATTCTACTAAGAAGTTTCAGTTTTATTATATTACTTTCCAACTAGGTTCAAGCTACAATTTTGTGACCTCCTTTGCAGCCAGTGAGGCTGAGAACACAGGGCTTGCAGTTCTGCCACAGAAAATGCTCCTCGAAGACCTGCTGCTGATTGGAGTAACAGGCAAATGCTTCAAAGAGAAATATTATTTAATCAGTCCTAGCTCGCCATTCTGTTATACACCCAGCTGTGCAGTACTACAGCATGGGGGAAGTTGGTTTTTTTAATCAGCTGATCTTCTTATGCCACAAAAAAAAAAAAAAGATAGTACTTGCATTTTTTTATTTATTATTTAGCTGGTGGAAGTGAAAATGTTACTGTAATCCACATAACTTTCAAACATCTGCCTTTACCTTAGTATTTTAAAAATTAAAGCTATATTCTCATTCTTGTCAATTAGAAATAGCATTGTTGACAGTGGGGAAAGAGAAATGGGAAGGAAGGAGAGAAAAGGAACAAAAGCTAGTACCAAAACTTTCTTTCTTCTTTATATACGGAAATAAAATATGGCACATACTCATTAGAAAGGTACTCCATTGTTATATGAAAAATAGGTTGCTGTTTTCTGACTCCAAGGACAAAACTATTAGATGCACTGTTCTCTGTCCTCTGTGAATATTTCACTTGTCAATAAATTCTCTATGCCTCTTTTACAAAGAGTACATTCAGTATTAGAACTTTTTTTACTTGCTTTCTTTTTAAATACACATTTAAAAATAAACCGTGATTAAAATTAGAACCTTTTTGAAGTGACAGAAACATTTTTAATTCTGATTAGCCAGTAGATATTTCTGGGAAGACTGGATGCTTCTAGTAAGAGAGATATTTCTGGGAAGACTGAATAATTCCAGTGAGAGAAAATGTGCTTTTATTTGTTTGCTTTAAGATTTTCCATTTTACTGAATGCTTACAGGTTGTTAAGCAAAACAGTAAGAGTAACTTACAATTGGGACCATGCTGGAGGCAGGGAGGGTTGGTCTGTTGTTATTTTTTTAACCAAAACTACACGTGTAAATGTAATTTCTATTGTAACAGAAAAGGCTATGGAAACTGAAGTTTACCATTATCTTCTTTTGACCTTTTGTCACGACAAGGGTTTGAGCAGCTCTTTTGTTCCTTTTTCATTTCATCATCCATCTGTGCAACTGCTTCCACTATCAAAACGTTTTTTGTGTTTCATATCATTTATCATTTCTGAATTGGCATTATGTTAGTCTTTAGTATATGAAGAGTCCACCACTCACTCAAGAGATAGTATAAGGTACACTGTCTACCTACCCTGCTGATCCTGAACAGGTATCTCACTACAACAGCAACATACCTGTGGCAATGGCTTTGAAACTGCAAATGCCTGTTACTTCATGCTGCTTTCAATTAGGGGAGTGCTGAGAGCTGATTTTTTTGGTTCAGCAATAGTTCTAAAAAGACAGGAAATAATTTGTTCAACCCGATACAATCAGTCTTGAGGGGAGAGGACTGAGTAATGTTTTTTTGTTGCCTTTTCAAGCTTATGAAGCTTTTGCAAATAGAATTTGATGTCTTTTTGAAACTGAAATCTTTCAAATAATAGAGCAATGTTTAGTTTAAAGTATAGAAATTATGTATTTGGCTAGATACTTTGGGTTTCTCACCTTTGACAGAGAGCACACAGCAAAACTAAAACAAAATGTATTTTCTGGTGCCACTCTACATTTAGACCAAAAAAAGAAAATAAGTGAAAGAATGGATCCTAAATCTACTTCAAGAACACCAGTGCGATGAATAATTCAGCTGAGAAACCTGTGGTCTCCATATGGTCCTGTAAGAAGCGCTCCGATAAGCTGTTTTGCTTGCTACTGAGAAACAGTTATGAAAACAGGGAAGATATTGGGGTTTTGGAAAGAAAAAGAAAGCATGAGCAGGTGTTTCATCTTTTAATTTGGAGGGCAGTGTTCAGAACCAGCACTTCTGACATAAGCTGCTTTGAGTGACTTTCTCTGAGACATCTCGCCTTTCTTCAAATATCTGAATATATCATACTGTATAAAAATGCAACTCAGTTGCTGCCATCTCAGGTCTCCTGCGCTTCTGTAAGTCAGGGAAGGAGAAGGGGAAGACTATGTGTTGCAGACATTGCTTTTCTTTTGTTAAAACTGCACAACAAAGGTTTCTTTTTCNGAAAAAAAAAAAAAAAAAGAAAATTAAACAGTACCCCCACCAAGCCAAGAAGTAGATAGATGCTGCTGAAGTGATATTTACATTCGAATGAATATAAGAGCATAAAATGTTTTAGTTGGAGAGGTTTACCCATCAGGACTATTAGCCCATCAGGGCTCATCCATGTTAAGTATTCCATTTCTTTAGAACAGCATCTAATTGTTTCTTGAATGATCCTTGTGTTTTGCCTCAGCAATAGTGCCTGATAGGCCATTCCATATGTTTATTATGTGCTAAGTGAAAAAAGTCTTGCTAACATCTGTCGGAAGTTAGCTTCTCTCTCATTTCCATTTATGTCTCTTGAAATTCATACTGGGTGGGAAACAGTGATTCAGGCTGACATTTTGCACTCTCTCTGGATCTCAGACTTCTTCAGCAAAGACCCTCTAACTTTCATTCTATCTCACATAATATTTATCACCTGATCTACATCTTTTTTTCTAATACACTAGTTATTATGGTGCTAATACATACATTTTGCCAACCTAAGCCTTATGAAAATAAAATTCAAGTAAATGCTATTGGCTTGATGGTCTGCTGATGCAAATCAATATATTTTAACTGAAATTAATGGAGCATGATCATTTGCATTGTTAGATTTGGCCTCAAAAATAAAACAGTACAAACTCATACAAGCTTGAAAAATTGGAATTCAAGATAATGTATCATCTCAGAAAGCTTAAGAATAAAAAAGTTATTCATACAGGTATCTGTGGTACAGTATCAATTAGGCCTGCAAGACACAAAAAAAATCATAATGAGCTGAACTGGAATGGAAGAAAGAGTTTGAGCTCTGCCTTGATTTGCTCTCCCTGAAAGCTGACTTTTAAAACAAATAAATGCAGGTTTTAAATCCTCTGCAGAGCTGCATGATTCAATGATGCTATTCATTCCTGATGAATGTTCAAATGATGCTTTCTCTTATCATCCTCAGAACTTACTGGTGTAGTAAGCAACTGACAGGACTTACTCGGGAAGCCTCAGAGTCCCATTTTATCCAGTTAACAGTGTGGCTCTGATGAGAAAATTTCTTCCTGATCTGCACCTGAATCCGGTTTTCTTTCTGTGCCAGCAGTCCTTTAAAGAAAAAGATTAAAATCTGTGTAGTAATAGCAAAACTATTTCCACTATTGCTTCTAGAATACGACCACAAGTGCTTTCGGTATTCTGAAGATCAGCTTGCCTCTGCCCAGTATGCTGCACCAAATGTGTTTTCCCTGTGGAGGGTCTATGCTTTGCTGTAGCCAAGGAAAGGAGTCCCACCTCTCCGCTACCTCTTTGCAATGAAAAGCAGGTTGGCATTGATTCTTCCAGACGTTAGTGGCCATGAAGTACTGGAACATGGTAATGAAAACATGAATTATTATTTTTTGTCCAAGGCTCCCATGATGCTGTTTGTGCAGAAATGGGTGAAGTTAAGTAGCAGGAACAAGTGCAGACTGCTTTTATGTTCTCTGTCATGTACCTGTATGTGTGCTCTCATACATACAAATGTGTGTGTGTATGCATGCACATGCATTTGTATTTATGCATAAAATGCAAGCTGCAGTGAGAGTTGACTGTCCATTAGTCCTAGGAGATTCTATGAGTCTCGGTGACTCTGCTGGGGAACAAGCCTGCTTATCTTGTTGCTGATGGAGATATGCTTATCTCTGCATGCAGTTTTGCATATATGTTCTCTAAACTTGGCTCGTTTTTTGTAGCTGCTGCTACTGTGTAATACTGATCTTTTCTGGCCTAAAATGTCCAGCTTTCCTTTTCCTAGATCCCTTTTATTAAATTCTAAAGTTCTTAAATAGCAGCAAAATGGTCACGCTCCAGCTTAACAGTATCTCTGGCTTCTTGTACTTAATAGGCAGTGAACTCACAAGTAAAATTATTCATGTTTAAGCTCTTACTTCAGCAAATTTAGTCTCAGATTTGAAGTCCTGTAATGTATTCCTCTCACACATCATCAGATGAAGTTAAGTATTTGAAGATAAAATTTTGTCTCTTAGCCATTTATAATTGTTTCAGTTCATTACATGAAATACTGTCCTCAGTTACATCTGATCACTTTCACTGACCGTAATAAATCTGAGGAACTATGAAAGAGGTTTAAGTTAACCTAGCTTACCTCATAATTCATCATTCACATACCTCTATCAAAAGGTATAGTTTGGATGAAGTTCTTTATTACTTGGCATTTGGAACAGGCTGAGAGAGTGCATCCATACTCTTATAGCCACCTCATTAGTTGACAGTAACATATTAAGTCACCACCACTTAATCTTGTTTGATGGGTGCCTATGCCATGAGTTGGAGTTTGTGCTGCTGCTTAGTTGCTGGTACTGCTGATGCTTTGCAGTGTATATGGAGCCAGACTATTTCT
The DNA here is from genome assembly GCA_003993805.1 of Himantopus leucocephalus. Taxonomy (NCBI): domain Eukaryota; kingdom Metazoa; phylum Chordata; class Aves; order Charadriiformes; family Recurvirostridae; genus Himantopus; species Himantopus leucocephalus. The sequence goes on along the minus strand of RSEF01000002.1, from coordinate 106,892,553 downwards.
GGGGGGGCACACTGGAAGAGTAAGGGGCAATAGACAATTTGCAGTAAAGAAATTTATGATTAGACATACCGAAAAAATATTGCCAAAGAAGATGGTAAAACGTTGGAGTAGGTAACCTGTAGAGGTTTTGGAATCTCTGTTCTCAGTGGTACTTCAGTTTTCAAGAAGAAAGAACTAGGGTTCTGAGAAAAATATCATGAAATATGAAAAAAAATATAAGAATCTTGCAATGTTAAAAAAATGTGTTCAAAGATAGTGTCTACTTTTAAACTAAAACACTTANAAGAACTAGGGTTCTGAGAAAAATATCATGAAATATGAAAAAAATATAAGAAACTTGCAATGTTAAAAAAAGGTGTTCACAGATAGTGTCTACTTTTAAACTAAAACACTTTAAAAGCTAAACAATAAGATACAGTTAAATATTAATTTCTTTTATACATCTTCAAGTGCAAACACTACCTGGAAAATTTACCACCTTCCAACAGCTCAGCTAAGATACAATTTGGATTGTGATGTATGTTTTCTGCATGTGCAAGTGTGTAAAAATAATCTTCATAGAATCACGAAACTGTACAATAATTGAGACTGGAAGAAACCTTTGGAGATCATCTCATCTAATCCCCCACTCATAGCAGAGTCAGCTGGAGCAGGTTACTCAGCACAGTGTCCAGCTGGGTTTTGAATATCACAAGGATGGAGACACTATCTTCTCTCTGGGCAATGTGCTCCAGTGTTTGACCACCCTCACAGGAAAAAAAAGATTTCAGTAGGAATTTCCTGTCTTTATGTTTATGTCCACTGACTCTTGTCCTATCACTGGGCACTATTGAAATGTCTTCATTCCCTCCCATCAGGTATGATGAGGGATACTCTCTCTCACTGATGAGATACCTCCCCTGAGGCTTCTCTTCTGCAGCCTGAACAGATCTAGCTCTCTCAGCCTCTCTTCACATGTCTGACACTCCAGTCACTTAACCATTAACCCTTAAATTACCTTTTTGTGCAGGCAAAAACCAGCAGTTAATAACACAAAAAATGGTCTTTGTTACATTGATACTTTTCTATCTAAAAACTGAGGAAGAAGTTCTGTATAAAAAGTATGAATAGTATATTTCAGAATAAACTTAAGAAAAACAAAATTAATATTTTAAGTGTCGTTTATTTTAATTTAAAAAATAATTATAAAAGATAATTTTCTATTAAAATTATTTTCTAGTAAGCATAATGTCATGGTTTAATCCCAGCCAGCAACTAGGACCACACAGCTGCTCGCTCACTCCCCCCGGCTGGGATGGTGGAGAGAATTGGAAGAGTAAAACTGAAGAAAAACAAATCGGTTGAAACAAAGACAGGTTAACAGGCAGAGCAAAGCTGCACCTGTGAGCAAAGCAAAACAAGAAATTCATTCACCACTTCCCATGGACAGGCTCAGCCATCTCCAGGAAAAGAGGGCTCCGTCATGTGTAACACTGACTTGAGATGACACAACCAAATAATTCCGAATGACCCCCTCCCCATTCATTCTTCTTCTCCCAGATTATATACTGAGCATGATGTCATATGGTACGGAATATCCCTTTCATCAGTTGGGGTCAGCTGTCCCAGCTGTATCTCCTTCCAACTTCTTGTGCACTCCCATCTTACTCGGTGGCGGGGCGGTGTGAGGAGCAGAAAAAGCCATGACTGCTTAGCAACAAACAAAAACATTAGTGTGCTACCAACACTATTCTCATCCCAAATCCAAAACATAGCGCTACACCAGCTGCTTGCAAGAAAGTCAACCCCATCCCAGCTGAAATATTATGACACATAATAAAAATATCAACTTCTTCCTGTTTCCCCCTTCAGTGCTTATTTTCCAATCACTCAGACTTCATATTATATATATATAAAATATTTTTAATTAAAGATGTTTCCATTTGCAAGCTATCGTTGAAGAGGATAGATTTATTAATGAAAATGTTTCATATAATTGCAGAGGTATTCCACCAGTTGCTTTTTTTCTATTTGCATTGAAGTTTAAGAATTCCGCCAGTTAAGAAACTCCATTCTCATTTTGTTCAATTGTATAACACAATATGGTGCACATTCCACATTTCCAGCTGCCTGCTATTGATACAAGATGGGGATTCTTGTCTTCAGCTGGTAAAAGGTTTATTTTCTAAAGTTGTCACCTTAGCTGAAATGACACAAGAAGCAGACACAAAAAGCTTTCTCTGGGATGTGCAGTCCCCTTGTAATTCAAGCATGCACAGATTCTAGTAAGGGTCAGGACAACTCTTTCTTTAATTATAGCAACAGAGGCTGACATTTCTTTTTCTTTTTTACTTCAGTCACAAGATTGCACCATTTGAAGGTCTCTTTGAATAAGATTTTTGTTTTCTTTCTGTTGAATAATACCACATATTAATTGGTGATAACATGAATGTGTAAAGTTTAATGAAACACAGTGGTGAGCACCCTGTATCGTATGTGGTCATCTGTATGCCGTGCATGTTCTCTAGCTATGTAATTAACTTTTGGGGGAAAGCCATTGCATTATTATATGGTATAATACCATGATATCTTTTTGCAACTATTACTGTCAAAGGAAGAGCACAGTGCTGTCAAATTTAAGTGACTGTTTAGACTTCCAAGGCTCAACTTGTTCCATGTCAGAACAAATTTACTGTTCAACCTCATTTCTAACACTTGCTTACCTGTTTGCTAGATGCTGGGGCTGTCATTCAAACATCATTCGTGTAAGAAAGGTAGTTCCACATTTAGTAAAGTACAACCATTTTCCTATAAATATTGTCCCTGAGCAAACAAGAGAAAGCATTTAGTGATTCATTCACTGCAAAACTCATCCTGCAAAATCTATTTATATTTAGCGTTGTAGCCCTGTCAGTCTTTTGTTTTGATGTAGAAAGGCCAAAAGAACAAAAAAAAAAAAGAAAAGATTTAGACAGAACAAAGCTGCTGCACTGATTAGATCATCTGACAAACCTGTCCCAGAGTTATTTATAGTGCCTGCCTTCCTCTTCCCAAATACAGCCCAGAAACAGGTGAGATAGGTTGGAGCGCACACAGGTGTGGTCTCTGCTTTAGTTACTCTTGATTAAATTTCAGTATTCCACAGGATACTCAGCTACAGTGTGAATGATAGCTTATAGGTTCCTAGTTTAGGAGGCAATATGATGAACCCTGTTAAGGCAGATCTTTCCCTGCGTTTTTTTTTTTTTATTTTCCCAGGAGAAAAGAATGGGTTAACTCTGCAGTCTGCATGCAGGAAAAGGAGAAAAAAAGAGCTTTTTCACGTTAATGCTCAGTTGAACTGAAGGAATATTCTTTTTCTACTGTGTGTAGCATGAAGGAATAATCAAGTCATTTTTTACACCATCTTTACTAACAGGAAGACTATGTCTATGGGTTTTTTTCTTAGCTTCCAGAAAGATTTTATGCCTCAAAGAATGACAGGAAGTAAAATTGGAAATAAGATTCTCTGGTTACATAGCAAAAATAAAGAGATATTTAGATCAGGAACAAATATTGCTGGTTATAACGTGAATATTTTTATACTGCAATAACATGAAAAGAGTCTAATCAGAATTGATAGCAATTTGTGGTAGGTCCTTAAGATATAAAATGGCTGGCAGGGTTATCGTCTAGGTCTCTTAAATATCCCCAAGAGAAATTATTTCATAAACTACAAATTTACTATTTTTAATTTTAAATAATGCTATTTGACCATCTATATTTATAATTTTTATTTATCTTCAAGCAACATGATGTAGGAAAGACCCTGACCTGCCTTTTTAAAAGGTCTTATTCAGACCAATTGGCATTGTTTGCTGCAGTACGCATCATTTTACAGAATACCAATCAGCAAGAACATGGGCATGAAGGAGGAAGACTTGATAACAAATCCTGGCCTCTGTGATTTCTGAACAATGTCAGACTAAAGAAGGAAAAGAAACTGCCCTGAGTGGAAGGCGGAAGTGTAGAAAGTTTAAAAGGAATATAGAGGATAATTAGACAAGACTTAATCAAGTCACCACTCTGAATTACCAGTTAAAAAGTGACAGCAAGAAGACAGACAGAAGGTAGCATTATTTCTGATGTTATCTGTTTTTGACATACTTGATGCTTTTAATAGTCTTCTGCTAGTCAGAGGCAGCTAACCATAACACAGTATTGTCCAATGGAAAAAATAATTAATGAATAAGAGCACATGGAAAATCAGAGAAATCTTTGAAAAAAAGGAAGGCTGAGAATAACATTATTTCTACACTGGCTTGGACCTCAGGAGATTGTTTCTTCTTACGTCCCCTTGCTGTTCTCATACACTTGTGAAAGAGAGCAAAGAGGTTAAGGCAAAAGCTAAAATTATTCCTTTTTTTTTTTTTACATTTTACTTTCAATCAAAGGAGATTAGACTGGACAAAACAATATGGCTCTGCATGAACCACAGGCTGAGAATTACAGGTATAAAACAAGTGTCTGTAATGCAGAACTAAACAATTTGGATTAGAAATGGTTTACTACAGTCCTTTTTTTGCAAGGTTAATCACTTTTTCAAGCATTTTTAAAGATAATTTCAAAATCGTATTTCATTCTTTTCCTGATTTACAAAAGGGATGATATTTGTTGCCATGTCTACAACTTGTTTTAATGCCTTCTGTACAAAGAGTTCCATTATAAATGACCATGTCAAAATTAACCTCTAATACAATGAACTTCTTTTCCTGTTTGCAATTGTACGGGCCATCTACCCTCTCAATCAAAATCCCATTTATGTTTGTGCAGCATCTCCGTGGCAACTACAAGAAAAGCTTGTTGGAAAGTACCTTGGCAGCTTATCCTTCTTTTTTTCTTGCTGTCTTTTTAATGAAGAGCCCCAGTGTTTTAGAAGTAACTAGAAAAATAAGCAGCCAACATAATGTGGCATTCTCTGATCATCCTGAGATACCCTACACCGGTATTTCAGGGATGGGTGTTGAGGGGAAAAATGAAGAAATAACTACAAGAAAAACTAAAATCAGGAATTAATCTTCATCAAGAGTGCAGGAGCTGCAGAGCTCCCCATTGCTGTGTTTCAGCCATTATCCTTAATAACTATATAAACTTAGAAATAAGGCTAACAGCATCAGTTTCTGGGACTGTTCAGAAGAACATGTAAATTTGTGTAATGTATAATATTTCAATAAATTCGCTTTCTTCAGTAGATTCACTTCTGGAAAAAATGATATATAACTTAACATAGCAAATAATAGCTATCCTATATTTCCAGTGCCCTGCTGGAAGAATCACTTATTTTCACTCTTCTTCTCCATGTGAAAAGTCATTAATTTTGCAGAGAGCAGTTGGCATTTTCACAGCAGTGACTATTTTTCACTTGAGGAGAGTGGAAAAAAATCACTATATATTTTCTTTGTGTGGAAAGCATAAAAAATATGAAGCAGATCCAGTGGTTTCATTTTTCACAGAACCTGCAATAATGTGATTTCCACTGGTCTTCTCAAAAACTGCTTTGGCCAACCTTCCTGTAAAATAGCCATACGACTTTTCTAGTTTTTATATCTACACCATGGTAAAATAGTTAAACTATATTTTCAAAGAATCTTCTTTTTGATACATGACCATGTTTTAAAACCAAGATATTTTTATTGTCATGTTTCTCACATACATTTATAGTTAAAACATTTTAAGCATGCTTTCCAAGCATTAACACCTGTTTACCCAAAATATTGCTGAACTTTTAAGACATCAGTGATCAAATCAGAAACATCCAAAAAGTACATTGCTATCAAAATTTGGTCACATATACAAGCATTGCAAGAAAATAAATGTAGCTCCTCCTGTTTAAATATAAGTGCTGCTGCAAACATCAGCTTTGTCCAGTGGAAGTTGTATCAAGATTCTTGGTCTTGCAACATTAATGTCAGTAGGAGCAATGACTTTAATAGTGCAGGATTAGACCTTAAGTGCTTTCTGGGCTCATTGCCATTTTCTGAATGGTAGCAGGTTGCTCTTGTCCTTGCAAGTTATGTTCCTAATATTCATTACAAAATGAATATCCAACTGTAGCAACTGATCTGCAGTGATTTCCTTTTTGGTCAATGTTAGGTGAAAATAAGCTCTTTTATATCTCCCTTAGTGAAAAAAGTTGATAGGAAAAACATTCTTCTTTTGAAATATTGAAATTCAAAATTGAAACAATATACAGAATCGATATCCTTCTCTCTCAAATATTTATTCCATGTGGTACAGTTTTACTATCATTCTTTACACCATATCCTACCATATTGAGAGGATTGAACCAAACTCAGTAAGCAAGAATATCGTGACAGAGCGCTAAACATGTAACAAGAAGAAAGATTGCTGGCCTAAATTTATCCCCTCCCAAAATTCATTAAGAAAAGGCTTTACGTTTTTTTCTGTAAAGATGAATCCTAGATTGTAGAACAAACCGTCATGACAAGTACCTCATAGATACAGTCAACTTGCCATTTCATCAGACACAGTGGTCTGTGTCTCACATGGGTAGCCATTTAGTTACAGTAATAATTTAGGAGTAACTTCAGGTTGAAGGTCGGGTTCATGCCACTGCAACAGTCACTTTTCTAGTTGTTATAAGATACATAACTGGGGGGTAGTGATTCATTTTTTTGTACTCCAGGAGGTGGACATCAGAAAGTGGTTGGATCAAACTACTTGCTAGTACAATACTTGATTTTGCAAATCTATCTGCTTCCACTGGGGAAAAAATAAATGGCTACAGTAGTAACTGACTACTGGAGGATGGAAAGGGAGAGAAGTAGGGTTAAGCCACCTTACCTACTGGTCTTGCAAAACATGAGCCAAGTGAAGGAAGCCTGTGCCATACAGTGGTGAAAGCTGAGGGATTCAGATATTAATGAGGCTAGATACATCACTGTTAGAACAAATTGGGATTTTTACCTTTCTTCCCAAGACACCTCAGGAATTAGGGTTTTTGCAAGCAGTAACACAGCTGAGAATGTGACTCAGTCTTCCAAGTTCCCGTGCATGTATGTATTATGATATGCTTTTAACTGAATGATTACTCAGTTGTCCTGTAGGACATTATCACCTTCACTGCATAAGAAAAAAAGACACCACAAGCAAGGCAGCGGCATGAACAACTCTAAATCCAGGCCTTCTTTCCTTTACTTCCTTAAATTTCCAAGCTAAATAATTTTAGTATAGGCTTTTTGTGGTAAAAAAAAATAAAAATTCTGAATAGATACTCATCTCATTTTTAGTTTTAAAAAACATGTATTTTTTAAACACTTAAAATGATAATATATAGACAGATAATAGTTTTCTCCTTGATCGGTCTAGTCCAGTATTTCAAAAACTGTTACTAATGAGCAGAATTTATCTGATAGTCTATTTAATTGTTTCTATTTCATACATCAGTAAAACTCTGCTCAACTGAAAAAGGTCATAACTTGAAAATGCAGTTCAAGAATATATATATCTCCTTGTTTTCTTCCGTAACATCTAACTCAATTGCTTTTAATTACAGACAAAAAATATTTTTTTTTGTGAAAGTTTAAAACAAGCCAACTGAAATAGAAAGCTGTTCAGCTCATTTCATTTGGTTGCCATGAAGCTGATATAATTAGCAGAACTTTCAAAGCCTTTTATAATGTTTATATAGAGAATCTTTTCTCTGCATCTTTTGGTGGTTCAACTATTTTTGAATGCAGGGGATGTTACATGGTCTTCACTGTGTGATTATTGGTCTTAGCAGACAGTCTTTTTTGTGTGTTGGGTAACTCATAAAATCTATGTGGTGTCTTTAGAATGTTATTGCGTTCATCAAAACCTTGACTGAAAAGCTTTAGGTATCTTCTCTGAACTGTATGGTTAGTTAACTGTTAAGAGTTGTGGCTGGCCACTTGTTTCACAGAAACATGTTGGCATTCTAGAAATGTATGCTGCTCAACTCATACTCATGTCTTATAGTCCTACATTATTTCATTGGTGAAATAATTGTGTCTTTCTTAACCCTGCTTACTTCAGGCAACTCATTTCACTGAAAGGAATATCATCCTTGTGTGCTGGGTTGTGTTATAAACACAGACTTTTCAGACACCTTTTTATGAAACTCAGAAACATAGCAAGCACCACAACTATTTTGTCTCCATTTGGTATGCAGAAGCATGAGCAGATCCAAAACAAAGCCATGGATATGATTACTCCCCTCTCCTCATCCCCCTCACCCTCTAACAAGCAGTAAAAAGCATCCTTGGTATTTGCGGTGTTTAGGTTACAATGGCAGAAACCCTACATCATAAATCTGGTGACACCTGAGATGGGGAAAAGTGATGTAATTTTTCTGTCCCTGTTCACCTGAACTTTACACCTATCTTAACGTTTCAATGGAGACAGTGTAGTGTTAGAAAATTGTTCTTTCAAACGTAAAATATTTTTGCAATACTGAAAATGGTTTTTTTTCTGAATCTGAATCTAAGATCAAAATTGAAACCACTTGCAACCTAATAAAGGAGAGAAAAAGTCAGCTTATAATAAATCAAAGGCTTAATTTTTATTTTGGCTCATATTTAATTTTGTTAGTACAATTAAATTAAATTTCCAAAGAAAATTTTGACTTGTTCTTCAAAAATAGAATCATCACCTATATAACGGTTTCAAAAATTCACTTTTAACCTTCCTCACACACAAAAAAAATTAAGAAACATTCCTTCACATCAACAGCCTTTCACAAGTTTTCATATGTAAAATTGATTTCTTTTTTCAGGATAAAAAAATCTTTGCCTAAAAAATCCCTAACCAGATCTACCTCAGATTTTCACACCTTTCCACCTGTGATAATGGAAAAACAATAGCAATATAGCAGCTATTACATGTCATCTAGTGATTCCTGCTAACAAAAAAGGAACTTTCTGACTTGTGACATATGAAAAAATCCAGTGGTGGGCTGAAAAGGTGACCCAAGCTTTCTTGGAAATTTCTTTTAAGATTGACTGCATGCTGCTTTACTGTGGTATACCACAAGTTTAGGAGCAATGATGAGCTACAGCAACTTTTATTACTATTTAAACCTATCTTCCCTACCGCCTTCCCTACCAGAAGATAAGTTATGTCCTTACTGTTGATGCTGGGTGCTCATCTGAATAATGATCCATTAATCAAACCAACAACTGGCCAAGTTCACAAGATACTATAAAGTTCCAAAGCAAACCTCAAAGAAAAGAAATAGCAAGACATTTCGCCCTTGTCCTATACTTACTGCATTCTTAACCAAAAACATATTAAAGCTTTATCAGGACATGCCAGTTTGGTCGGGGTTGGTCCAGCCACTTAGGGCACAATGTCATGAATAGTAGGGAGGCCAAGAGAAAAATCCAGGAAATCAATAGCCATAATAATGACACAGGCGTTGTCCTCATTGAAGTACCCTGGGGAGGAGACTCACAAGTAAATGGACTGCTAAATATTCCCATATTTAGCCTAATTTTCTTCTCCATTTAAACTAATTTTGTATAAACAAAGTAGCTGTTAAGACTAATTCTTGTAAATCTACCCTAAATAGTCATCATTGATTTGCATTATAGCATGGGTCGATGAGGAAAGGAAAAGTAGAAAGCACGGGTAATACATAAAAAAGAAACCACCCAACCCTTCTGGCGTTCCTTCGTAAAATTGTGCCAAAATACATACTGTCAGTAAGCACTTTGTGTTTTAAATGCCACCTATATTTTATATTAAGTTTAGATATGGATTGGGATTGTGGCTAGGCTCAAGAATCTTCAGAAATCTTCTGGTGCTTATTTATGGAATACCAGAGCCATGTGAAAAGAAGGCATTGTACGTAGAAATTGTATGTAGACTGATTTACTTGATGGGTAAATATCTAAAGTCAGAATTTCAGTTCTATAGAAAAAAACATTAGAAATTACTTTCATTAGAAATCCATTAGAAACAGCAAAGAGAAAAATAGAAATTTCATGTTAAAGAAACAGTGTGAGAAAATGAGAGTTCCAGATTTTAAACTCATAAGACAGGGTAATTAAGATTAAAGAATAAATATGAAATATATACCTTGCTACCAATATGATTTATTTGTATATATGCACACATATGTATTTGTATATTTGTATACACAGCAGAATAGCCGGTAACTTTTCCTTAGTTAGAAATTGGTTTATACTTAATTAGCTCGGCCAAGTGCAAGCAATTCAATATAAAAATATTGCCTGCTCATTTTTGTCTGCGTCCTGTATCTTGAAAATTACTATCTTCCTTGGATAACGGATATAAAAATTCAATGGACTTTTTAGGGAAATGGCTGTTGGGAGTAATAAAAGATACTACCTATTCGGGGAGAAGCCTTAATTGACAAGAAAAGTTCAGGTATTGTAAAAGGTTTTAGTTGAACTAACTGTGCAGGGAGGTCTTGCATAGTAAAGAGAAGCACCTGTAAATCGCATTGTTCCCTTCTGCACTTCAAACACGCAGACCAGATTCTCAGCTCATGCGAACTAGTGAAGCTTCATTGATTTTGCAGAGACCATGCATGGGTAATGTAATGGGTAATGGGTTGTACTACAACCCAAGAAAAAATGGAGCTGTAGCCCTCCTGCTTTCTAGGGCCCAAAATCCTGACTGATTTAAAACTAAATTCCCCTACGGTTGATTTTTTTTTATGGTACTGGAACCAAACTCCCTTATACAGGAACAGAAATCCACTCCTGTCTGCTGACTGTTAATGCATTTCACGGTCTTTCCCCAGGTGACGACTCTCTCTCCCTCGACTAATCCATACTCTTAAGGTCTAGACTCCTCCTGCCAGAGCCCAAAGGTTGAACACAGTCAGCACAACAAAGTTAGTTTAGATGGCTTACAAGCACCGTGTTTCAGAAAGTTGCAGGCACTGGAGTTAAAAAAAAAAAAAGAATTATTTTACTGTTCTGTTTAGTACCTTTTCTAAAAATGTTTGTCCTTTCACTGACACCTCTTATTTTCAATCACTCAAGCAATAAACACCAGCCATTTATTACAGTGGAGGGCTAGCTCCTAGCGGTCTCATCCAATTAGGGCAAACTTAAAATACCGTTTCAGTCCCTCTGCTTCCTTCTACTTCATCCTTCACTTCAATGCTTGTATACATATTGAGAGACTTATAATAATATTTTGAAGCATTACGGAAAAGGAAATCTCCCTACACTGCTGGTTTTTTGCTAGGAGCCTCAATAGATACATCTTTGTGCTCATTTCACTAGAAACTGTCAGCATTGCTTTCCTTACTTCCCTTCTCAAATGTATGGATTTTATGATGATTCCTATGTTCTCACCACCTAAAAGTCCCCCTTTAGCCAACAAATGTAGATAAATATCTAAAATCCTGCTCAATTTTCAAGGGCTGAAAGAGATCTTAGCAGTTAACCCTTGGCATCAAATATTAAGTCCCAAACAAGACCTGAACTTTCACAAGAAAGATATAATTTCCTTCAGATCCTGCAGGCTAGGACTGCTAACTCTTTGCTAAACTCCAACCCTATGAAGAAAAAGGGATATCCTAAGAAAATTTCCTGTAGACAAAACATGCTTTAGACACCTTTATGCTTGATTATGGGCTTACATATATGTAATAAAGTAAGGTGCAACCTACCATTTTAAACTTGTGTCAAGCGTTCATTTTGTCCTTTGCCTATCAGTGCCAACAGATCTGAAGATTAATGGAATACATATGTTTTGGGCAGATGAACTGGCAGACATACCTGCAATCTTGGGCTTTGCAAGTAGCTATTAGACTTTGTAGGATGCCAAACATTTTCTTTGGTTGGCTCTAATAATGAGGCTTTCACCATCTCCCTTTACAGCTGTTCCTCTAAACTGACTCCAGCAGTATTATTTAAAAAGGGAAATGGGGCAATATTTATTTCACTTTTTTTGAGAAGGGCTAAAGAAATATTAACCCGATTAGTTAACCGATTTCATTTATCTATTTCCTTTTTGTCAAGTTTTAGGTACATCAAAAGCAGTGAAATCAGCTCTCCACAATGAACTTTTCTTGTGAAAAGGTCCTGCCCATGCACAGGTTGTAGAACATACTTAGCGATACAGAAGCTGTAGAAAAAAAAGACCGGTAGGATGGTCAAAAACATCAAGAGGTGTAGGCATCAGATCAGAGACCAAACGAAGCAAGTAAAGCTGGGTTTGCAAGGTGAAAACATACTTGACATTGATCTTCTGCCAAAACTTTGACATGACATAAGATCAGCAGCAAACAAGGTGATGAAACAACTTGAAGTTTATTGACGTGAATCTTAACCAGACAGGGACAACAGGTCTCTTTCATATGAATCATAACTGACTTTGAAAAATGCATGAATAAATAGCTTAGGAGGGTGACATGCAACGTTTAACCTTTTAATTGCTGATTAGAGCCTACCCCAGAGGTGATCAAATGCCATTATCATCAGAAATCTCTGAGAAGCCCTTTTGTGGTTTATTTTGGTGATTTTAGTCCAGACCTACTGGATACATTTTCATATCATGAAAGTTAGTTACCAAATTATCAAACCAGCAAATATTTACTCTGAATATTTATTCATTCCCAAAGAACTTCTAGAGAGATTCATACTGTGTCTTTCAGTGTTTGCTCTGCATATTAATAATCCTGGTGATTGTTTGGATAAAATGTATCTGCATGTGGAAGCTGATGATACTGTACGCTATTGCTGTGAAACAGCAGCCCTGTGAATCATCTTGGGGACTTGGAAAAAAAAAAGGAAAAGCCTTCTGCACTTTTTTTTTTGAGTTCTATTTTGCAATTTAAGTAATGATTGATGATCGCATGTCCACCTTCTAGATATCATCTCTCAAGCAGCACATATTTGACATCTGTGAGTAAGTGGACATCAGTGGGACAAAAAGCTTCCACGGTTGCATTCGTGTTACTAAACAAATGACAATTAATGGACATCAGGATTTCAAAAGGGCTTACGTCACTCAAAAATCTAAATACCTTTGAAAGTCATTCAGACTTAAGAACACTAGTAACTTAGACAATCCCGTGATCCAACACTAAATTAATATAAAATCATAATTAAACCAACATAAGTGAACAAATATTTTTTTCCAAAGAACTTCCTCACCAAACAAAGACTCTTGACCAGTTTCAAAAAGGCCTATTTTCAAATGCGAATTCTGTGCTTATGTCATTGATTACGGGAAGGCAGATGATCAGTCTGCTTAATTATGTCTCTTTTTATAATGTAATTATAGATTACAGTTCTGTGTTGTATGAAATGTGAAGGCATTCTAAGTATTACTATGGTAAAAAAACAATGTTCTCAGCCAATTAAATTTCTTCANTTTTATAATGTAATTATAGATTACAGTTCTGTGTTGTATGAAATTTGAAGGCATTCTAAGTATTACTATGGTAAAAAAACCAATGTTCTCAGCCAATTAAATTTCTTCATGCAAGAGAATTTATTCTCAACAGCTCATTTTACAGAATTGAGAGATCACAGGAATGAATGCTGTTTTTCTGATATCCAAACACACTGCTACATTATTGATTTCTTTGACAACAAAGAAACCCTATGGTTTATAAGGTCACTTACAACACTTTGCTTTTTGCAGAGATAACAATTTTCTTCCTTCTTGAAAGCATCTGTAAGATCCTAAAATATTACAGGAAATAAGCTGCCTGTTACTCTTTAAAGCATGTGGTCTCAAAGAAATTATCAAAACAAGGTTGAGGGGGAAATGCAATGTTGCATATATTCTTTCTTTTGTCATTACCACAGCTTTAGATTTTGCTGCCCAAGGAAAGTTTCCTGCATTATTAGTACAGATAGCTAGAGGTTGTAGTTTGATTTGCTTTCTAATCCAGTTTTTAATTAAAAGAAAATCTTTTGAGGAAAGATCTTCTGTGTTTGCTTTCATCCTGGAGTCTAACATGTTGGAAAAGATCAGGAATCACATATGCTACCAGCATTTTTGTTCTTTTATAGGGAGTTTTTGTCAGCCTTGTGCACCAAAGACTTCTGTCTCAGCGAAAATACATAAAACACTAATTTTTAAGTTAATTTGTTGATGTCTATTTATTTACATAAATGTGGCTTTCTTCAGTTTTATACCTGAGCACCTCCAGCTGTTTCAACATGGCAATGTTCCTTTTGTCCACTCTCAAAAATATCTATTCTAATCTAAAAATCTATTAACTTCCTCTCCCACCATTCCCTTCTCATTTTTTCTGTCATGGAGCTCTTTGGCAAGACAAATTAATTTGTTCGTTTGGGGGTTGTTTGTTTGTTTGTTTTTAATGGATTACATTACTTCTGCTAAAGAGCTACCACATTAGGTAGGGTCAAGTGAACAACATCAAGTGAACAGACAGTCATTCTTTTCCTAGCAATATATGTTCCACATTTCCAATTTAGCTGGGAACGTCTCCTCTAGTTGTGGCCTGTTATTATTGTTCAGTATTTACACCCTTCCAGTGGGATCAGGGTGTCAGGAGCTAGAAAAGAAGTAGAATCTTAAGTAGCCAGCAGCTTTCAGATCGAGCATTGAAAATATGGACAGTAATCGTACAGGTCTGTTTCCTCACTGAGGAAACACTGAAGATAAGTGTATGTTAAGGGGAGAACCCCTGATAGCTGGTGCTGCTAAAGCCTAGCTGAATGCAAAGAAAACTATTTTAGAGTTAAAGCTGCTGGCAGCAACGTTGTACTCACTCTAGAGAGACTTCATGCAGGTGAGTGCACGAAGCAGTCCCCCAGTAGCAATGAAAGCGTAAGGGAAATTGGTACAGTGATCAGTGACCCTAACGTGTCAGGTCTACTACCTATTATTATATAAATATGCATTTCCTATTGTCCATGTTTTATTGACCTGATGTCAGCTGAAAAACACTGGCTAGCACTTTTGGCTATTTCAATAGAGGAGAGAGTGCTCCTAAAATACAGATACAAATATGACAAGCTCTACAGATAATATGAATAAAAGATGTACTGGTTCCTGTTCTGGGGTGAAAGAATCTTTAAAGAAATATTTTTTTCCTGTGAGGAAAACAGCTTTTTCTGAGCAGTAAAACGTTCAAAAGAATCCTGTCTTTTTGATTACTTAAAGCATTTTGAAGGCACTGTTCCTACCCTTGTTAATCTATGTGATTGACAAGGTCTACATTTGACTGCATTTTTACTTCATTAGACAGCTCTACTTTTCATTTTAAATAGTGCAACAAATCCACTGCCACGTAAGTATTTCAATGTTGTCACTAGACCTGTGCTGCAGCAATTTAAAACTTCAGAAAAACATGTGGGATTGAATCCCATTCTTCCATTTAAAAAAGCCTGAGATTTAAAATCCCTCATAAAATTTAACCCTAGAAGGACACTGTTTTACACATAAGTTACTCTGGCAAAGACAGCAGAACAGTAGATCAGTAACTACTTTGTTTCTTATAATTTAAAAGGAGTCTGGAGAATTAATAAAATAGTAGTGTCATCTTCTTAGTTCCCATTTCAGTGCTATATCTTGTGCCTAATCCCTGATGGATGTTGCTTCAGGAAATTAACACTGTAATGACAGTATTGCCATTGCATTATAATGAATGGTATTAGGAAATTAACCATGTAGGTTGGTCAAGCCATACCTTTAGTACACTTTTTAAGTATCTACAAACATATGCCCTTATCCAAGCACCTTGACTTTGAAAAGCTGGACCTAAACTACTTTAAAAAAAAACAGATTTCTGCTTGATACTCAGGTTGCAATTGGTTCATTTCTTGGATGCATTTTATGATGAAGGCTAGTATAGGACAATCTAGAACAAAAATAAATGCATAATTCATCATATGGCATATGATAAGGTGAATTGCTTTTGCCATTAACTGGGTAAGGAGTCTATCCAACCTGCGTAAATCAGATACCTAACTCAGACTGCTCAGTTCAGGTGCTCTCCTTTAATAGTTTAAAGATGTATTCATCCCCCTCCTTCCACACACCCAAAAGTCATGCCCAGCACCATAGTTGCATGCCATTAAATCTGATCCGTTAGCCTCTCTGTTGGAGCTGTCTTGGCTTCCACCACATGCTGCATAACGTGCCCCTCAGCACTCTGCACCCACCTGCTGAAGACTCCTTTTCATGCTGTGTTTCAAATCCTCTTCCCCTTTCAAAGTGAAAAATAATTTTTCAGCCTCTGCAAGCTTCAGTCTGGACTGGGGGACTTTAGCCCCATTGCAAATTTGAATTGCTTTGTCACGGGTTAAGTGAAAAATTAACAATATTTTGTTGCAGATCTCAGTCATACACTGCACCTTCATTGGTTATATAAATTGTGAGATTAATTAGTTTTTCAGTCTTGTTTTAATCACAGAACATATTCTGTTTCCATCATCTTTTGGTAACCTTGCTGTTTAAACACGTCTCTCACGCTTGCTTACACTGTTTCCTGCTGGCCTGAAGTCTCAGCTCTGATGGGACATCTAACTGCACTTCTCTTCCACTTTGGTATTTATTTTCTTAGTCAGTTTTATTCCTTCCTTTTATTTCTCAGGTATCCCTTAGAAGCAGGGAGCCTGGCAAAGGGGAAGTCCACCAGTGACTGGACCTGTGCAGTGCTGAGCAGCTCTGAGACACCTTCTCTGATGTGCCAGGTACTGCCCAAAGAAGGGTGTAATCACCTAAGCTGGGGTCATGGCCACGTGTCATCTCTCAGCAGACGTGGGCAAGCTGTGCCAGTATCCTGAGCAGATGCAATCTTGTGCTGCTCAAGCTGCCGGCTCGCTGGCCGAGCACTGAGCCTGCCTGATGAGATGAGGCTTAGCACTAAGGTAACATAAGCACACAGCTTTCTGCTGTCCCAGAGTACCAGCAGAGCGAGCTCTGCACAGAGTAAAAAACAGTGTAGACATAACTGTGAACCTGGAGTAAATTCAGAGGTGGAATAACCCTTAAAACTGCCCTTGCAGTGTGTGGGCTGGCCACGCTGAACCCCTCTTCTTCCCTTCCCAAATCCTTCCACGTCTCCAAGCAGCAGCTTCCCTCACTACCTTTTTCAGTCCATGCAGTGGAGATCGCTTTCACGACAGCACTTGTTCACCCCTAATTCAACATGCTCTATTTATTCTTTAGACAACAAGCTACTGTGGCAAGACTATATTTCCTAATTCTGTACAGAATGGGGATTTTAATGATGGGGAACAAAATCGACCCCTAAAGAGCTGTTAGCTATAATGTCCTTTTGGAAGTGGTTATTTGTCATTCACAGTAACAGGTCTACACAATTAGCATGTGATCATCATGCATTTAAAAATAAAGACGAGGGGGAGGGGACACCCTCACCCTGATGGAAATTGGTCCCACTTTGTAGAGTTTATTGTTGTCTTGATTGCAGAGAGGTTACAGACTGCAGCAAAGCTCTCGATGAATAACCCTTATTATGTATTACATGCTGCATGATTTATGCTGAACATGGCACCTTATGATCCGTATTTCCACCATCCTTTCATAATGCTTTTGTGACTTAGCTCAGCTTGTCCTCTCTTTAACCTTTGTATTCAAAACATATTTACAAATATGCATATTTTACACATTCATATGGCATTCTGCCCTGTCGCCTGCTGACTCCACCTTCAAACAATGCTGGAAGCCCCACAGGTTTTAATGCATTCCGGCTTTTAGTTTTTCTTTCAGAATGGACCAAGGACCAAGATGAAAAAACCGATCATGGCATTGTTCTTCATAAATTGCGCTCATATAAAAGCTGAGGAAAAGGGGAAATGAAGCAAACCCATTGCCATTACAGTTTAAAGTAAAATAACCTCCACTAGTCCTCCCATAAATGTAGTGGGAGGAAGGGCTAATGCATACTAAAACAGAATGCTTCTTGCAGACAGGATCATTTAGCAGTACTGATGAACTAAAGGAGATATAGTAATGCAGGAACAAATCCTTCAGCTATAGATGTTTACATATGCTGTGCAATAGGAAGGCACTTTGGGGAAAGCCAATGAAAGCAGAATGTGACTTTTATGTTGAAGACTGTGTGTTTGCTTAAAGAAGACTTTTTTTTTGCAAGTTAACTTTAAATGTTTCTTAGCTTTCTAAATCATCTAACTGTTTTGTATCTTTCTGAATCTTTTTGTAAGACACTTGGAATTAGATTGATGGAAAGTGCTACAGACAAGGCAGGTATTGCTATTAGTAGTAGTTTTGCAGCATCGAGCTGATGATCTCTTTTTTTCCCTCCTGAATGTCTCCCAAAGAACGCTATACTATTATCATCTTGATACATCTGCAGTGTTGTGTCCAGAATTGCCTTGGGTAAGATAACCATGTACGGTAAAATATATATGCAAGTCTCTCTGCAAAATCCACTTTCTTTTAAGCCTATTTCTGCCTTAATGGGATTCATTGCTTCCCTAAGCAGCCCTTGTAATTTTCAGCAAGGTCCTTTAACTCATTTAATGTGCAACATTTGTTCATGCCTAATTTGTCTGAGCCAGGCCATGTTTATGTTTTCCTTGAGTTGCAGAAAGGTTGATTGTGAGGGTGGAACTGCCTGCCTCCAGTGAATATATTTCTTTCCGAATTACAGTAATTACCGCAGGTTTCATTTGGTTGGTGCTCTCCTCCATGCCCCTCCTTGACAAGGTTAACAAGCAGAAGGTAACTGAACATCTAAAGATAAGTGCCTAATCACACGGGCAATTGTTGACAGTACCATTTCTCTGGTGATGGTGATAACGTTCTGTACTGGATTGTTCTGCAAAGGCACGTAGGAATTAAGTTTGCAACGGTAAGGATAACAATTGTAGATGTCAATAGATCTGCATTACCCCCAGCTTGTATCCCTAAGAACATGCTACCTCTGCTAAACAAAGACAACAGAGAAAATTAGAGATTTTTCCCCCCTAAACCCCCCGTTGCTTTTTAAAGTAATTATTTATTGTAGCTAACTTTTAATGAAAGGTAATACATTCCATTAAAATATTTGTATTGACTTATAACACCAGAATAGAATCTTTCTTGCCTCTTTGTCTGTCCAAATATGTATCTCTGTACATATATATATGCATGTGTGTATTTAAAATATATGTCACCAGGAATATATACGTAATTATGTCTACATATATACGTATATGATATGTCTCTTTCCCTTTCTCTCTGTATATTTATATGTATCTAGAAAACGGAAAGGTAGGACTCAGATTTTGCCTTAAGAAATACAGAACTGTATTATAAATCTGATATGCCCCGAAATATTCTAAAATTAGTTCACTTGTATAGTACTTACAGCTGTCACTGGCCATCTCAAGCAGCATTTGCTGACCTCAAACTCTTAAATGTAAAATTATGAAGGAAAAGCTACCTTTCAGTTATTTTCTCCTGGTGACAACTGCATAATAAGGGAACAGATATTTTAGCTTTAGCATTTCTCTTTGAAGTTCTCCCCTTTTAAAATTTCTCTTAAAATACCTTATATCACCAGGCCATTCACTGCTTAATGAACTGTAAGACTCAATATCAAAAATGTGTTTTCTAAGGAGACAAGATTTATTTTTAAGATTTTATAAACATCAGGTATCTCAGAAGCCTATCATAATTAGCTTAATGATTCAAACTAACCGGTTCTGTCTAATTTCCATCACCAAGAACGTTTATAATGGCTGCATTTACCCTGTTTTTTCTAGTGATTAGGTCACCCCTTAGTCACAACCATAAGTTAGGTCAGATTTTTAGAAATTATTCATATGTATAGTTTCTGCAACTGTGTGACTGAATGTTTCTCATACATGAGTGATATGGTGGAAGTTCTCAGACATGTAAATGGCATATATATAATTCTCCTATTATGAAATTAAAAAACACAACAGTTTATCAATAACTTTGAAACTGGTTTCCAATCTGATCTCATCTGCTGATGTTTCACATAAAATTAGCTTTAGTGACTTCCAGAAATGACATTTGATTATCTTAGTGTGAGAGGCATAGGAGATTCCTTGGTTTAAACACATACTGACTTTCAGAGCATTTTAAGCATGTACTTGGATATGCAATACCCTTCCAGATATTCTAGGAAATGATTGTTATCTGGTAATTTTCATTAGAGGTCATAAAAAAGAAATCTCACATATGAGGGACTTGCATTTTTCACATCTTAAATAAGTAAGGGAACAGACCTCCTTTTCTTTGAGGAAAGATTCGAAGAATTTGGTTTCTTTTGGTCTAGCTCAATGTTTATATAAATACATTCAGACTCATTAATACTACGAAGGAAGAACTGTGCACTTTTAGCACACCCAGTCCATGATATGGAGATGTAGAGAATAATTTGGGTCACAAGCCGCCACCTAGCATACCAACCTATAAAGCAGAGCAAAGAAAGAGGAAAGAACAGAGCAGCAGACTTGTTTTGTCTCTTCTCAGGATGAAAACCATGCTGCTTCCCCACACTTGTCAACTCCACATCTCCTTATTCGAAGCTGTACCTGCCTTTCATGAATTTGTATGCAGAAGTAGTTGCCTGGATCCAGGGGTTGCACAGAAGCTCAGATGCTTCTCCTTGAGCTGGCCCAGTGCAGGCACTATATGGGACAATATTAAGGGGAAAAAGAGCAGACACAATGGTTCTCGTAGAATTAGATGAAATCAGAAAAAGTGCTGGTTTGAGCTCAAGCTGAAAGAGTGGACCATGATTTAATACGGAAGCAATCTTTTTGTGCATACCCAAACCACTCTGATTTCAATGTGAATTTTTGAACCATTTAAAAATACAGGCAGACCTGAAGAAGCCTTCTCCTGGTTCAAGAAGTAAGGAGAAAGAAAGACAAACAAAATTCGGACTTTTAAAATACTTTCATAAGCAAAGCTTAATTTGTTTATGAAGCGGTCCTAGGTAACACCGTTGCTGATTCTTTGTCTGATGGGTGAGAGGCGGACTTGATCTGATAGGCTAACGCGCACGGTGCAGACCTCTGTAGCAAAGCCCTCTCCTGTTCTGCTCTGTCCTGACATGCACGGGCTGTTGGAGTCCAAACTCAGCAGTGGGAACATCTGATGCCCCTAAAACACTGAAAGCAATGACAGCAAGGTGTGGTGTAATGATTGCATGAAAAGCCCCAAGAAATGAGGGGCTGACAGGTTGCTGTTTGAATAATGTGTAACTTCACTGAGGATGAACACTGTTCATTAACAAGCAATATTAATTAACTCACTTGGGAGGAAGAACGTTCAAACCTGCGACGTTTGAGGTAGGCTCCAGTCACAGGACCAAAGGTAAAAGCCAAAGCTCCTCTTCATAGTCTGTGAAATGAGGTCAATACAACGAGGAAGGCAATTCAGAGAAACTAAAGATGCCTAATTTATATGCCTGAAGCAGACAGTTGTGAATATCCCCTGTGGTGAGTAACAAGAATGTGTCAATGCTATTCCACAGTAGAAGGATTGTTAACTGCAGAGCTGCAATGTAAAGAAAAAATAACTTCATAAAAATACTCCCTACTGAAAAATGGAAAATTACTTTTTTCTATCAACAGGTAAATAGTACTTTCTTGACAATGCAGTACATGCACTGGAAGAAACTAACATAGTATACAATTCACTCGAGCTCATAAACTTCAAAGCAAAAGTTGTTCTCTCTCTTTTAAAACTTAAAAAGAACCCACCCAAAAAAAAACAAACCCAAAACCCTGAACCTGGCTGTGTTTTGATAAATAGACAAAATTAGAGTAAAGCAACAAATTGTGGAGCATGTGCTGTAAAAAAGAACAAATTCTTCAATAGCAACAACCTTTATGCACGGAAACAGAAGAGTGTATTCTTGTGGGAGGTGAGAATATCTTATTTTAAATCACAATATTCTGTTTAAAATCATTACTTGAGAACACAGAGGGTGGAAGAGAGCACCCCTAATGAGACATGCTGACTGTAGATCTCTGAGCCACGTTCTCTTGGAGTCTAACTCCCACTTTTCAGTGAGCATTTGTACTGCCAAAAATACATCTACAATTGTATCAATATGTATTTTCTCCTCCATCTTTTGGCTGAAGACAGTCCTCTTCAGATAATACAGTATTACTGACGCACAGAAGGCTTTTCAGGTCAGAGTGCTGCTGCTGATTTACATGTAGATTACTATTCAGAGCTCCACATGCTGCCAAGCTCATTTCACTCCAGATGAAGAAAGAAGAATATTTCTCAGACTTTATCACAAACTTAAATGGGTTTTCATTTTTGTAAAAGGAGAGGTTTGATATTATGTTATGCTTATAAATATAAAACCCAGCTAGAGCTTTGCACAAGGTCCCATGGCATCCCAAAGAAAGGGTCCTGAATATAAGGACTACAAACATTGGAAGCAACTGATGCATTTTTGCTTTGCTTGGAGGCCAGCTGAATTGGGTTCCACAGAAGATTCAGCTGGTTGAAATACACAGAAAACTCGCTGTTTCGTGGAACCACTAAATAA
Source organism: Himantopus leucocephalus (assembly GCA_003993805.1). NCBI lineage: Eukaryota > Metazoa > Chordata > Aves > Charadriiformes > Recurvirostridae > Himantopus > Himantopus leucocephalus. The sequence continues at coordinate 106,870,082 of RSEF01000002.1, read as the reverse complement.
CGGATTACTTCTCTCTGTACTACCGTGTGATTCTCTTTAATGGGTATTTTACTGACAGTATTAGGGAAACCTTGATGGCATTCTCACTTCATTTCAGCCTAAACTCCAGTTGAGTTTCATTTTATCCAGAATTGGCTGACCATTCACTTTCAGCATGCAATGACCTACTTTTCAGTGTGTCACAAAAGCTCTGAGTTTTTCTGGAGTATCTGTCCTCCACCTTTCAAAATAATCAGCTGTTTTGTTCACAATATTTCCATGTGGTTTTATTCCTACCTTTACAGCTGTATCCCCGTCTAAGAGCATTAGATAAAGCAGACAGGATCCTAATAAAAAGACACTACCCACATGTTGTTTACCTTGTAACGGAATACTCAAATCAATAGATCTATCTCTCCTCCCCTGCTTCTCCCTTCCCCCACCTCTGCCTTGCCTATTATCTCTGCACAGAACTAAAGGTCCTGTTCATTTTATTTCAAACCTCTCTGTATTTCTGCCAAAGAAGAAGCAGAGATATATAATACCACTTAATGGCCCCCCAGAGCAAGCCATAGGGCTTGACCCCCTCAAGCTACCTGTCCCCAAATACAGCACTGCATACCTCCAAGTGTTTGTTCTGTGAGATAACTGTGAGTGCCACACACTAGCCGCCTTCTACATCTGGAGTAATTTCATCACCCAGAGCACATGATGAAATCACCCCATCTTCTGATGGGGTCTGGAGTCAAGGGTTTTTATGCATTCTGACACATTTACAGAGAGACTCAGAGGCATTGCAGCAGCAGACTCAGCAGCCAAGCCCAAGTGACCCATTAAGTATAAAAGGGTTTTTGTCTGAAGAGTTCAGGGTCTCAGTGGGGGAACTGTTGAGCAATTGCATGCAGCAGGTGGCCTTTCTTGTCTTTAGTGAGCATCCTAAAAAATGCTAGGGGGGGAAAAGCCCATTTAAACACCTGAAATACGATAATGGTCATGCGTGTGGAGGAAGTCTATGTGCATATGCTACTCTTCGTTTGTATTACCTGCAGAAACAGGCCCCACTAGAGACACAATGCAGAAATAGAATGTAGCTATCTTTCCTATAGATTATCCCTTCCTTTCTAAGTCTGCACATCTTATCTGATCTATTAGACAGCCAGTAGGTAAAGAAGAGCTTTATAGACAGTGGAAGTCTCTCTCTCTCTTTCTGGTTATGCGTGTGTTCTGGAAGCGCAGAACTAGCTCCATTGAATAACTTTTTATTAACTATGAACTGTTCTTAAAAGAATGAGAAAGAATCCACTTAAAAGTCAATATCTGCTTAAAACTATGAGCGCTAGATTTTAAGAATGCAGAGTTGCTGCTGGTATTAACAGAAGTACCATCTGAATTCTCAAGATCCTTTTCCACTTATATAGGCACACTGCTATATCTGTGGTAAAATTAAATGCATTTCAGTAAATATGTATAGCACATAATGGTGGAATAGAAATTATATGTGCAGGCAGATGCAGAAAAACACATATATGTGTACAAGCACATAAAGTACTCAGACAGAAATAAGTCTTCCAAGAAACTCATTGCATCTTCACTAAGCAATTTTGCTGTTGTAAAGAAAACCCAAGCACAAGTGGCAATCTGAAAACAGTAAATTGATCAGCTGCAAACCTGGTCCCAGCAGCTCTACCATCATGGCATGACAGACCAGACAAGGAGAACAGAGGATATTAGCAGTTTCTATCCTCTCAGAGCCACCTTCCACTGAAGTGTTAGTAGCACTGGGCTCCCTGATCTCAGGTGAATACAGACAGACTTTACGGTAGGGTTGCTGCTTTCTGCCTAATAAAATCATGGACTAGAAAGACCTTATCTTTACTGAAGCAAAAATGCTGTGTTGTTAGTTTCTTTGTTTTAACAGAGCGTTACAAGTCTGAGAAATAATTACAGCTCACTTTTCTGCAAAACAACCAAACAGTCTTAGACATGTAGTTGCCTGTGGTGAAGTTGTAACAGTCTCTACCATATTTTCACAAAAGGACTTAGTTTGTGTGTATTATCTCATTATAAAAATCCACCTTTTTTGCTGGTGAAAAGGTAGCCAAAGTTCTAGTTAAGTGGTTGGGAGTCCAGAAGACACAGAAGCCGTTAAGTACATTGTTCACAAATTCTGGGGAAATAAGGAGGACAAGATGGGGTAATGGAGATTCACATACACCTTATTTAAGATTTGTGCTGTCTGGCATAAACTAACTAATCTAAAAGAGTCCCAAGACTAGCCTGATTCAGTGTATTCAGTGTTACCTCTCTTCCCATACTGGGAAAAATGTTTTAATGTCAGTATGAGTAGTCTCCGCAACAAACCGTAACCAATTGAACTGATGTTATTACGGGTCATCTCTCTGAGCGCAATGGATTTTTAATGAGAATTACATGATCCTAGCTCAGAGCCTACAGCTCCCACTTGCATTCCTTACCCTCCCTCAGTTACGTGAAGCAGTTTCAAGGATGCAAAATAAGCTCTAGTCACTGTTCTGTACTACCTCTAGTATGTCCCCAATGTAAATTTGAAAAGTTTGGATTGTTTCGGGGCACAAGCCAACAGTGCTTTCAATTCTGAAGCTATGCAAATAGCTCCTTCTGGTCTTGAAGTGGCAGGCTAGTGTGTATTTGTTTATCATCAGGGATCTGTACTAGGTAAATCTGGCTTACACTTCACTACTGTTTGCTGTCCTTTCTGTTGCTGTTTACCCTCACATTTGAAAGGAACCTAACAAAAGAAAAGTTGGATCTGTAAATGGATTAAGGCTGTGTCCCACAAAGATAACTGAAGAAATCAACGGCAGTTGGATGTCCCTCTGAGAGCTATATCATATGCTTCTTAAGGGCTGCTTTGCAAGATTTATTTGTGCATCATATATAACTATGTTGTGCTGGTTATTTCTTCATGCACTGATATGAGGTGTACCATTTCACACATATAAAAAATTTGATTTTTAAATGAAATCACAAAAAAAAAAAAGACCAAGACACTTAAATTTCTTGTATTTGGAGATTAAGTGAACTTCTGTACATTATAAACAATAAATTAAGTAACGTGAGAATTGTAAAACCTGTCTTTGGTTTTTGGAGGTAATACCAAATGGCAGACCGTGAAAGTATCATTATAACTTTAAGGAAAAGTTTTCATTTTATTGCTTTCTCATAATACATGACAATGGGAAATGAAATCTGATAGGAAGACTATTTCAGGACTTTCATAAGCACCAGCAATGATTGTCTGAAATCAGTTTTAAGGAGTTCAGATGTGCTGTCTTTGTTGAACATTTTTCCTTATTTGGTAGCATTTCACCTAAGAGCCTGTGTTCTGTGAAACAATTAAAGAACACCCACATCAGTGGTGAAAACAGCAGCATATAGAAAAAAGAAATGGACTTTTTTTTTTTTTACAAATACTTTGTAATAGTAATTTGTAATAAATCACAGAATCGCAGAAT
>RSEF01000002.1:106833982-106866509 GCA_003993805.1 Himantopus leucocephalus | reverse complement strand
GAATCACCTCCCTTGACCTGCTGGCCACGCTTTTTTTGATGCATCCCAGGATGCGGCTGGCTTTCTGGGCTGTGAGTGCACATTGCCAGCTCACACTGAACTTCTCATCAACCAACACTCCCAAGTCATTCTCCTCAGGGCTACTCTCAATCCATTCTCTGCCCAGCCTGTATGTGTGCCCGGGATTGCCCCGACCCACGTGCAGGAACTTGCACTTGGCCTTGTTGAACTTCATGAGAGTCGCACAGGCCCACCTCTCAAGCCTGTCAAGGTCCCTGCAGATGGCATCCCTTTCCTCCAGCGTGTTGACCGCTCCACACAGCTTGATGTTGTCAGCAAACTTGCTGAGTGCACAGAATCCCAACATCCATGTCGCCAGCAAAGATACTAAGCAGCACCAGTCCCAGTAGTGAGCCTTGAGGAGCACCACTCATCACATCAATGCCTTAACAGCAAGACAGCCTGTTGCAGCAACAACTAAGGAGAAGACCTGACATCATCTCTTACTTATACACTAAGAGCATCTTCCTGTCCTACTCTACTTCATGTCCAGTGTTATTGCTGATGATATGCTCTGTCATCCACTACTCAGAATACCTCATTTTGTTCATTCTCTGCACATTGCCTAAGCATCCAGTGTGAATAGGGTATCCATTGTCTTTTTTACACCAAGCCCCTGCAAACTACTGCAAAGAAATAAAAGCCTTCCTTCCTTAAGGAGAATGATCATAAAAATCAGAGGCCTGAACACACAGAAACTTGGGGCAGGGATCTTCTTCTCAAACTTTTTCCCTGGAAGGCCAAGGAGGTTTGAGCCTCTTGGGAAACCAGTTAAGATCTCTTGTTGTCTCCTGATCTTGCAGAAATTTAAAGCAGTGAAAGAGCAGCATACATGTGAGCATGTCCTGCGAGATGCGGGTCATCCAAGCTCTTTTAGCTTCAACACTGTTGTATGGTGCACAGTACTGGAATCTACCGAGAGAAGATGAGCTTTCTGAGTTTTGCTTCAATTGCACGATAGTGCACGGTGATTATAGCAATAAATAGACAATTCAAGAGCAGAAAAAGAAAAGAAGTTTTGTACTCATGCCTTTTCCTTATCCTGAGTTATAGCTTAGGTAGCTATGAAAGTCCTATAAATTAAAATCTTTGGTGCATATGCACAGTTTAAATACACTTCGTTTATTTTTTGGAGGCAGGAGGGCAGGGCGGGAAAGACATGGGGTTGCTAGGAAATATATGTTTGCTCTTGGTAGAATTCTTGATCAAAAGTGTCTCAACATCTGTATATAACAGAGAAGTATCCCAAAACTTGGATTTCTGTTTACGTATACTCAGACAAACCACTTAGCTTCCAGGCTCATGGAGAGCTTGAGAAGAGGTAATTATAGTTTTTTTAATCAGTTTTTTAGATGCTAACCTCCCAAAAGGGAAGATCAAGTTATTTTTTTTTTTAAGCTCAGCTCTTTTGCTAATTCCTTAAAAAAGAGGTGCATGCGTGTGCATATCACGGTAAAGTATGATAGCGTTTTTCCTGCCTGTGATTTTTGCACTGTTCAGCATTTTCTACTGACATTTATGAAATTCAACATGTCTGTACTTCATTTTCCTTTTGAAGTGATTCTCCTTCTCCCTAACTTCAGTCTGAATTATGAAGGTCAGCCTACTGAGTTCATTGACTAATTTTTGCTGAAATTCCACAAGCAGGAAATAAGTGAGGTTGTCATAATATTTTTTTTTCCCTGGTAGCCACATGTTTGCGGTTGAAACCACATTGCATAACACGGACTTCCATTCACAAGATTAACATATTTAAAACTGGTGAGTCTCTGCAGTGCCACTACAAAGAGTGTGTGTTCCTGGTAAGGATGGTTCTTGTAGCCCAATGAATATGTAATATTATGTAAAATCAGATCTAATAATCTCTCAAATACAGAATAACAAAGACCTTGTTTATGAGCTACTGGGGTGGGTCACAGTAACTCAAGTGACCTACTTTCTCTAGATCTATGTGCATGAGTTACAATGTACTAGTTTGAGAAGCAAATTGGTCTTTAATTTTTTTTCTTCTACTATTTGCAGATAGAGAGGTGTTTAAACTAGATTCTGAAGCCTGTAGTAGAAACTCTTGCCTGGGTTATAATCATAACACATGCTTCCAAAGTAAATCTACATTAGCACAACTCAATGTGGTAATTAAGATAGAAAAAGGCAGTACTAAGCTGCATGGCCTATCGGATTCCTTGGGGAGAAAAAAAGGACTGACGTGACTTGAAATGTGTCCAAAGGGTTTAGTTAGCCTCCAATTAGCTGCAAACTTCCTCTATTAAAATGCATAACAAACACCAGTCTACATGTCCCTGAACCCTTCATTATTTAAGTCCTAATTTCAGATGGTTCTTTTATTATAGCATGTATCCCAAAAGCTAGCATTGACTTTTAATTACACTATGCAATCATTGCTGTCAGGTGATAAGTTGGAAGGACAGAAGACTCCAGGGCACATCTGGGTGAACCATGAGAGCTCAGCTCTTAACCAAAAGCAAACAACAGAACAAAGGCAAACATTCTAGGAACAATCTACAATAAAATGAAGGCCAAATGGTCATATCTTCTTAACCTTGCATTTTACACCTGCCGTGAAATCCAGAGAGTTTATTCAGGCAGCCAGACAGAAGTATAGGGACTGGGAATGTGAAGTGGAACAGAATGTGAATTGTGCTTGACTCCTTGCAGTCCTTCAACGTCAAAAAAGGACACACACATTTCTTTTTTCCCACATTACTGTTATTGAACTCTTATTACAAAGGTCATATTGGAGGTTGTTTGCTGAAGATTTCCATACTGTGCCAATATAATTAATATATTGGGGTGGGGAGGAAGTGCATTAGGCAGGTTTTAGCTTCTGTCTTTGCATTTGTTTTAATGCTGTTTAGTGTCTCCTGGCCATTGTCCATTCTAATTGTGTCTGTGTGAGAAACCTGACTTTGAAAGTGGGTTGCAGCAGTTGATTAGATTTTGAAATGAAGAGGTGTCCATATGTCCTTGGGATTGCTGGGTGGTTGTGACTGCTGATTCCAAATCAGGAGGACATAAAACAACCACTAGTGAAAAAAACCATGGTCAGAAGAGCACAGAGCAAGCATGGAGCTGGTTGTGAGCATCAACCTTTTAAAAGTGAGAGGCTTGCCTTAGCTGTGTGCTGACATCAGGAAAAACAGACCTGAAAGAAGACTTACATGGGTATTACAAATACATGAGCAGTATTACATTGAATATCACTTTTTTATTTAATTATTGTCTACATTTATGGAAAATAAGCCACTTATGCTGGAAGAGCTTTTTTTGTTTAGCTGATTTTGAACTTGTTTCCTTGCATGGGGAAAACATGGCAGACCAGCTGATGTACAATGAAATATTGCATATCCAACCAAGAGTATATTGCTCAGAAATGTATTCTTCTACCTGCTGTGCACCCTTTTCTGCTTTCACAATGTTCTTTCATGTGGGAATCTGGAGGGCTTAATATTCAGCTGAATTGTGTGATATACAATAACCCTCTTTTTTCTTTCCTGCCTCTCAGTGCAGCTATGACATCTCCACTACATGAGCAAGTCACACAGGGATCATATAGGAATTGTACTGAAAACAGAGACTTTTCATTTTGTTTCAGTTACACCTATTTTGAGGATTTTTGTGGAATGAGCTTGTTTATCATACATAAATATCTTCTCAAAATCAGGTATTTCTTCCATGAAGGGAAAAAGCAAGCAAACATGCAAAACCACTCCTTTTCCTTCCTTAAATGTTTTCAAAATAAAATCCACATTTTTAACGAAAATTAATATTGCTAACTGCTATGGATTCTCTTTCCTCACTTTAAGATGGCTACAATTGTGAAGGTAGGAATCAGGACTGGTGCAGCCTTCAAAGGATTTTTTTTTTCTCCGTTTGCTTAATAATTCCCTGGTAAATTTGGTTGTGTTGGGATGCAGTTATGAAGGACAGANTCTCACTTTAAGATGGCTACAATTGTGAAGGTAGAAATCAGGACTGGTGCAGCCTTCAAAGGATTTTTTTTTTCTCCCAGTTTGCTTAATAATTTCCTGGTAAATTTGGTTGTGTTGGGATGCAGTTATGAAGGACAGACATATTTTAAAGGTTTCCATAGCAAATACTAAGCTCTCTAAGGTGAAAGAAGCCTGAAAAGGTAATAGGCAACAATCACTACAATGGTAGGTCAAAGGATGCTGAAATCCCAATTCAGTACTGGTACAATTAAGTGTGGGCTGTATTCCTGTGCTGAATTTGGCCACAAAGCATATAATAAAAATAGAAGAAGAGTCAGAGGAAGCTATAAATTAATGACGTGAGATCATTATGCATTTGGAAGTCCTAGTTTGAAACATCTAACCAGCTGAAATCAGTACTGTTTGGGGCATTATTTAAATACTCAAAGGTCCTGAAATGTCAGATATAAGCTCACAAAAGAGATGCCAAGTTAAGACGCAGGAAGATACTAAGGGAGCAAAGAGACAAATAAATACCACTATAATACTATGCATTGCTGAAATATAATTACTTCTGTTTGTTAAGGCTAATATTCTCCTTTCTAGATAAGCTGCACAGGAATGAGTTGAACATTAAGCCTAAGGTAAAAGTCAGTCACTGAATAATATTGCTTCTCTGATGCTGGAAACTCAGTGTGAAATGTTTTTTAATCATGCCATTAACTGACAGCAGACAGGTACAAATCAACAGAATGTATACAGCAGTGCCTTCTGTTTACCTATGAGGGATAATCCCAATTAACAACAAATTGATTGTGAGCGATATATTATTAGAGAGAGAATCTTTTTCTAGAAAAAAAAAAACCCAACACTTAAAATAACGTATTTAGGTCAAACTTTGGGAGGCAAGCATTAATCAGAAATACGAAGAGAGTGACCTGTTTAAAACACTGCAGAACCAATCTTCCCACAAACAAAGTGACTGGGACTATGTAGCCAGGCAAAGAGTTCTGGCTGCACTGGCCCCCAAAGCCACAGTGTTTTCTGTTAATAGTGTTGGTGATTTAGTTAATCTGAAGCTCAAAGTCAAAATGCTCATGATTTAAATATTTCAGAGCACAAAGCAACAACAGAGAAGTTGGATGGGGCGCTAGCCTGCCTTGGCTTGACAGAACCAGACTGCATTGACAGAACAACAGACCAGCCTTCAAAGCTTCAGAGCTCAACCTATAACCCCATCTACCTATGTATTCTCATGGGAACAGTACAAGTGATTGGTGAATCTGAATGAAAAATGGGTTTGCATCTTCATGCGAACCTGTACCCTCTCCCTTTGACAGGTTTCCTCTACAAGCCTGATTAGACAGGTTTTTTTCCTGTCGTGTTTTGGGTCCAGCTGGCCACTGAAAGGAACGACACCCCCCAAGAAATGAATATGTGTACTTAAGTATTATTTAACAGCTCTAGATTCAGTCTAACAGGAATGTTCTTGTACCATACTGCTCTTTTCAATTTTTTGTGACAGGAAATGGGAGAATAACTGAAGTCTGGACTTCTTGACCAAGCTTGTTCATTCAGGTCTGTCCTGTGCCTCATGACTGATACTAGCATTTTTTGTGTAATTGAACCGGGGGNTTGGTATTCCAGTAAACTAATTTCTCAGTGTCCTGTTCTGAACAGCATCCAGTGTTAGAGACTCCACAGTCACCCTAGGTGATCTATTCCATTGCCGTTTCATTACTTTTATGATTAGAAAGATTTTTCCTCAAAGACTTTTTTGGCTTTATTTTCCTTTTGCAAGTCACAATATCTCACAGGATTTCTGTGCAGAACCATAGCCACCGTAGACCTGGAGAACATGTTCCTCCTTCCCTTTTTGAAAACATACAATCCTTTAATTTTTTTATCCTTTAGCCTATAAAATCCTGATTCTTTTCCTTGTCCCTCACAGGCAGACTGTACTAGATCCCTGATCATGTCCCTGCGGTCTCTGATTTTTTTCTTGTGGTCCTCAACATTTTCAAAGCAGAATGCCCAAACTCTAGTCAATGGCATCCCTAACTCCTCATCAAGTCTGAGCAGAGCGAGAAGATCATATCAAAACTGCAGCACGCAAAATACTGCTATGTATCCAAGTAAAATGTTCACTCTTTTTCACAAGGTGGTGTTATTAATTGATGCTGGTTCAGTTTGTATGCCACTATAGTTCATCTTGTTCAGCCATCTTGTTGTTTCCCATCCTGTGTTTATACAACTAATTATTCCTGCCTAAAAGAAAAACTTTGCACTTACTGAGCATCTTTCTACCCTCTGAGATATCAGTTTGCTGAGAAGATTTTGAATTCTGATCTTGTTCTCCAACAAACATTCCCTTCTATCACCATGTGACTCTTGAATGTTAACAAATATGTTGTTTTAATCAGTAAGATCATCAGTACAGATATTGAAGAACTGTAAAATCATGACTCTTCCCGAATTAATCCTATTAAATGCTTTCTCCCATTTTGACAATGAACCATTGACAGATAAAATTTTAAGTGCAGTTTACTTCTGTCAAATAAATATTTCCCTAGATTTATTTTTAGAATGGATTGTGAATACAAAAGTTTATGATGTGTAACACCTCCTGTTTTCATCATTATCCTTGTTATGCAGAATTTATAGGAAAATAGTGGTTTGGCTTTCCTCAGTTCCTTGTTATCTTGCAAATAGTTATCTGAATTATTTGTTCCAGATTCTTCTGAGGAATTGAAAATAACCTGACTGGTTGCTAATTCTTTGACTTTCCTTTTTTCCTAAATCCTTGACCTCTTTAAAGATTGACACGATGTTTCCCTTCTAGCATCCCATGAATCTTCAAAGATAATCAGAAATGTTTCTGAGATTTCTTCAGCTGAACAACAGAGCTTAGTGAGCTCAAAATACTGAAGCATTGCGTACTCTGAAAACAGCCAGGAAATGGACACAGAAACTCATGTAAAGAGTTAATGCAGTACCCTCTTAAAGCAGCACGTTCTGGCAGATGTAGAGTTCTAATTAAGATTTTTCTTAAAAAAAAAGTTTGAACTATTATAAAATTCAAGAATGAACTAGAGTGCTTAATAAAGTAATTTAAAATGCCAGTGGAAAGAACATTTCGCTCTCTTGTAGGCATTTTCCTTCATTGTGCAAGGGAATATATATGAAAAACAGAGTTGGAAAACAACCACTTTGCTTTCATGAAGTTTAAAAAAGATATGTTTATAATCACATTTTTAATAAATACATTCTATATTTTAACTGTTTATGGTATATAACGTAGATATTTTTTTCATCTGCAGGAGCTGACTGAAAAATGAAATTAATATCATTGATTTGGGAATATTTTTACAACATTTTATTCCTTAAATAGTTCTTTATTACTCACCTGCCTGCATCAAACAAATAAATCTGAAAAAGAAGTGAATATATTCAAACTTCTTTCAACAGTTTGAAACACATTTTAGTGAATTTCCTTGTTTATTTACCACCTAGTAACATGAGTGTAGCTAATGGTCCTTCAAAACTACTTTGTGCTTAGTGATTAGTCATTTTTGCCTACACACCAGGAAAGACTTTTGAAGTGGCTGGATTTTCAAGGTATAGATTATTGCTACTGTTGAATACTGGACTCCTTTTATGTATCTCGAGGTGGACATGCAACAATTGACTTGATAATTTCCTTCTATGCTATCCGATTTTAAACTGAAAGAGGAGAATTGTGAATGCAAATGCCAACCAATGGGGTGTTGACCTCATGAGAGTGGTATTATTCGTAACTCACACAATTTCTCCATTCTGCATCAGCTTTGTGTACCACACAGCAGAAACAGGTTCATCTTGTTGGAAAGCAATTTAAAAGTTTTCTCCGTAAGGCAATCATATTACCATACTTATTTGCTGCTGTATTTTCTCTGCCTCGTTTGCCCTGCTCACATCTATTACAGCTGGTGGCGCTGGGGAAGAAGGGAGTGGAGGAAGGGAACGAAGGAGGAGGGAGCAGGAAAAAAAAAGGGCTATGAAATTTTTACTTTCTTTCATCAAAACGTGTATGTTGGGGGTTAAGATACATTTTGCTGCACGAATTTATGTGTGCTTTGATGCATCTGTAATCCCAGCACACTTATCTGAATAGGTATTATGGACTAAAAAACTGATTATTTTCTGCTTAGCCAAGTGAACTACAAGGAGAAGAATAATTCTACAACCTTAAAGGCAATGGTCTGAAGAAAAACAAATAGCAGAAAGTAATCATGGAAGGGGCAAAAGGAGATCAGCCATTCTGCTAAGGGGGAAGCAGCCTTCAATTAAATATCTATTCATTGGTAGTGAATGCCAAATAACATTAAATAAGCATTTAGCAGAATATTAATCACATACTTAAGGGCTAATTGCAGTATATTAACAATTAATGGCCCTTTAAGAAACTAGATATACTATGGCACGTAATAAGTGTTAATTGAAAGCTATTTCAGGAACTTTATTTTGCTTTTCTTAATTGGACAGTGACACAATATACTGTTACTGAGCCCTTCTGTCCTTATCCTTTGAAGTAGTGCAGTTGCTGCTATGCTGCAGAACGCAGCAGCAGATTTCAATCAGTTCTTTTCCAGAAACAAAAAAAATCAAGTATGTTTTTCATACATATGGCCTGCCATAACCCTTACTGGTAGCACATGTGCTTCTTGTCCAGTAACTTTAGTTTATTCTACATGGAAGATGATGGTTTAATAGAGTTACTCTATGTTTAAACCTGTCTTCTAGCAGTTATTCACCAGACCTACATCATCCCCCTGGAAGTTACTGAAACACGCCTGTGGAGAGCTCTGAGCCTGTCAGAAGGCCAGATAAACCTTATTTCAAACACAGGTTTGTGCTGTAGTTGTTGAGACTTCTTGTCCTGATGTATCACAGAAATAATCTTCATGCTGTTGGAATATACTTGCAACAACCTGTAAACCTACTTCTCTATCAGAAATTCTAAAAGAAGAAAGGAACAGGAAATTAAAAAAAAAATCTTTAACTCAAAGCAAGGGAAAGAATGGAGGAGAAAGTGTAGAGGGAACAAAACGGGTATCTAGTAAAACTAAAGTACGTGGGGCAAATCTTCAGTTTTCTCCAAGAGGCTAATAAGACCCAAGTCAGAAATTTTCCCCTGACAAGATATAATTTTTTTTTTTGTGGAATCCACACCATGGAGTTGTGTTATACCCAGGGTAACAGAGGTTGTAGACCAGTGCTGCCATCAAAATAAGCTGCCTCATTTTTCCACTTCATCCCTTGTTCTCATCCCCTCACTGTTCTTCCCCTGCTACCAGCAAAATTTTTCACGCAGTTAGAGAGCTGAATAGCTTAGAGGCCTGATCCAGATCAAACGGCATCAGAGGAAGATTAGTTCTAACTCAGGTCATTGCCCCAGTGAAATTACAAAAATCCCAAAGGTTCATTGTCCAATGTGGCATTTTTCTAGTGACAGACTGAAGCTTGGACTTTGAGTTAGACATACTGTGTTCCCTGTTTATTGCAAAAAAATAGTATAGCATCAGCTGTCTGCAAATGCCTTCTGTCTCTCCATGATTCTGATAGCAAAGGAACACAGCATTAAATGGTCAGAGAGACGTACTTTGTGTTGAACAGAAGGTACTTCTCAAGTGGAAGACATGGAAGAAAACAATGTGTACTATTCTAAGACAATATATTTGGGGGGAGGGGGGGGGCATCACTGCAGTTTCAAAAGTCTACTGAGGCTGTTCATTAACCTCTAACAGTAGTATCACAATACCAGAGCTCAGCAGATTGCTGTATAGAGAATTTTTACACATCTTTTTTAGAGTAATTATGCTGTACAGGGACTTAGGACTTTACACACGTGAGTATTTTTTTTTCTCTGTTTTTGTTATGATGATTGCCACATTCTTTCTTCAGTAAAGAAGACGCAAAAAGAATCCTTGCTTCCAACCTCTTGGCAAACAGGTTTGCAAGTGAATGACTAAAATGGTAATATTCTAAAGTGAACATTTATTGCCAGCAAGTTCATAATCATGAAGTGGTCATGAGCCTATGCTTTGCTTAGAAATGCTGGCCTTCTGTTCTACCACCACTTTGGGGCCTCTCCTTCATGAGATATTTTAAGCTGTTTTCCTTATATTTAGATGTGGGCTCTGGGTTTGTTTCATTTAGTGTTTTTAGAATATTTAATATATTTGTGGACTTCTGCAAAATGTGTATATACATATGTGTAGATATATATATATTCTTTTTACCGAAGATAGGTTCCATCTTAGATTACGTACTGAGATGATGTGAATAGGTACAATTACCGGAATGTCAGGAGAGTTATATTATTTCGTACAAACTAAAGATGTGCCTTTTTATTCTTCATAGCTAGTAATTATAGAATGTATAATACCTCAAAAGAACCTACCCAATATTTTTACTCAATTACATTACTCTGAATAATATTTTGCATTTATAATTTTTAAGTACTTTGCTGGACAAGTAGAGTAAATTATTTCCACAGTGAAATACACTGGAAGATGCAAATCTGTTTGGGGTTTTAGGGAGTATTTTTAACGTGTAATTGTAGTATTCAACACAGGTGCAAAACAAAATTAGCATCAGCCAAATATAAAAATACTTAAAAAACCTGTTCTTAAACCTGTGTTTAAATTTTAGGCCAAAAATTACGTACGCACTAAGTAATACACTGTAATTTATATATATTAGCATATATTCTTTATAATTTTATTAACTTATTTATACAGAATTATTTATTTGTACTGGCATACTGTAAATCTTTTGAAACCAAAAGATGTTGCAGGAAGCAACAAACTGGAAAATATATAAAAAGGTATCAAAATAATACATGCTGTGAGCCACTTCATCTCTGTCCTCTGTTATCAAACTTTCAGAGGTAGAAACTGTATCTGCCCTCTCAGGGGTTTTTAGCTGACCATAGCTTACTAACTTTATTTTTAGTGCTTTAGTTTTGCCTTATCACATATTCTAAAATATATATTTACATATTCAGTTCAAAAATAACATGATGCGCTTTCTTATGGACAATTCTGAATATTAATATTATATATGAATGCCACATTCAAACTGTGGCCAGTCTACAGAACATCAAGAATAGTCATTAACATATTATCTATTATCATTTTCTTGAACTAAGTTTCTCTGTCTTCATCTGTCTTTCCCTCCCTTTTTAAATCTAGTTCCTACTATAAAGCAGGTGAGTGGGAAATGAAACCAAAGTAACATGCTATAGGTTGATCTCTGCTCCAGGAAGCCAAAAGGAGACTGAAGTAATTGAAAAATAGGTGAGGTAAAACAGCAGTGAAGGGCGAGACTCAGGGTAGCCTTTCTCTGATTTTGATGAGGAAATGTTCACAATAAAATAAAGCTGACTTCTCCAGATGCTCTCTACCTGTCTCTTCCCGTAGCTACTGATGAAGGGTTAAAAGAAAAAAACAAACCAAAAAAAGTCACTTCCCAAAGGAACCCAGAAACATAATGAGACTTAGCATCTCTCTGTACCAAAAAAGACAAATCCAACCTTAGAACTCAACTCTAGGCAGCTACTTTCGTTCCTGTTAAGTACCGTTAAGGTCTTGGCTGTCAACCTCTTCCTTATTCCTCCCCATATACATAATATATGACATAAATAGATATATACCATTACATATATATAATAAAAGGTGCAAGAATATTTCAGCAATGCTTTTTCTTCACACTGTTATAATTTTCATTAAAGGTGCAAAAAGTATTTCTGGCCAAAAGTCCTGTCAATGATATTTAAGTGCAGCATAGTGGCTTTGTACAGCCAGTAGTGGTGAATTGTCCCATACAGCAAAAAAATGGCAAGGTCAAGCAGGGTAGCAAATTCATCTGTCAAAAATGTTCTCTAGATCAATGTCAGCTTTATTCTACCAAGCATTGTGTGTGACCCCAAACAGCCTATCCCATTGCTGAAGCAGTTCTTTGCTACTATTTTTTAAAACTCGAACTAGGAGTAGAACTGCTTCAACTTTTTTCTTTCCAAAAGTGAGTCAAGTTTTTTATGTGTTTTAATTTTCATACAGGTCAAAGCTTTTGCTGTTTACCATATGAGCTTATAATAACTGGCAGGTCTTGGGGATTCCAGGAACCGTAATTTCCAGAGCAACTTGCACTAAAACTCCATATCTCTGATGGTGGTGCTGCTCCTTGTGCTGAGAATAGATTTGAGGACAGAAGGCACCCAAATACACTGATTTCCAGGGCATGATCTTAATGACTATTTATTCTGCCAGCCTAAGTAAAAAAAAAAATAAAAATCTGTTTTCCAGCACATAAATACAAAAGCATTAAGTTCACCTTATGTTCCAGACTGAGATTTCTGTATTGCCTTATCAAAAATTCCAGCACTGCCCTCTGGTATTCAGAGATGACTAGTCCAGCTGTGGGCAGCTGGGCCTTACAATTCTACTAAGCCTATAGCACTCGCACAGGCTGCATATGCTGGGTTAGGTGCTCCACAACCTACTGACAGCCAAGATCTAGCCAGCAGAGCTTCAGTAGTACACCCAATGAGAGGGCAGATGGAGAATGAGAGCTCAGAGACTTCGTTAACGTTGCTTACCCAAAGACAGCTTTAGCTTGGTATGACTTGTACAAATGCACCTGATCTGCCTACCCTTTTCCAAATGAAATATTCTGGCCTCCCTCATGTTTGCTGCCTAGACAAGGATTATCTCTTCCCTCATGAGGACCATCTGAGCTTCTTTTGTCCCCATCCGATTTATGTTCTTCTTTAATTCAGTCAAATCTATTCATTATCCTCATTTGTACCCTCTAGAAGACAGCAGAGAGGAGAGATCCCAGTGGGGAGAAGAGTCATGGTTTAAAGCCCCTGAAACCAGGGTTTCCCAGAAAAGACAATTCCATTCCATGGGATGATAAGAGATCATTCATTTGATCCATGAGGATAGCCTCTATCCTTTGTGAGTTTTGAGGGGATGCACTACCTTCACATTCTTTGGGCACCAAAATCTGGAAACCCTTTGCTGTAAAAAGCTGAAAACTGTAGTTTTGGAAATATTTGTATCTGCTTGAGTGTGAATGGAGTATTCAGAGGGATTGTGGAAAATGTATTTGACACATAGGCATTATCCTGTAAAATGTCGATAAATGTAATTTTCCTGAGTCTGGTTTTTGAGACCTAGAGTGAAGATGAATTATTCTGGCTGAAGTTTTGCAAAGGAAATGCAATGTGAAGTCTTCTTCACCTATATATAACATTTCAAACAAAGTTATTGAAATATGACTCAGTCATGAATAGAAAACAAAGACTTATAATGGTTTTCTGGTACTTCCTCAGTAGTGAATGGTACAGCAGTCACATTTAGAATAACAAAAAGGAGCAGATACACCAGATAGTCCATTCTTACACCTATTTTTCTTGCCCTGCCTGTAGAATGATCTCAGGAGACATCTCCTACTATCTGAGGAATGAACACATAATAGTAGATGTTAGATGATCATGCTTTAACATTATCAGTTTTCTATTTCACTTGTGTCTTTTACATTTTGCTGCAATATATCACAGGATGATGTACTAAAAAAATCTCCAAGGTCGTCGTTTCTCCAAGGAAACTATAGAGCACTTTTAAAGCTTTTGCCTACAATTTTAAATACGCAATGTTCATACAATAATAAAGGAAATGTCTCTTCTTAGAGGACTTTTGTTGCTGTTGTTAAATGCTCTATACAGAATTGTAGGTGGATAAAGTGTTGTTATTGTAAGTGTCCTTGAAAGTAAACCTTAAAAGTGTACCATCCTTATTAAAAACAGCTAGGCTTATCAAGCTTAATGCTATCACAAAGTAAATCAGGGGATTAATACTGATTCATCATTAGCATCTTTCATTTAAAAAAAAACAAGAAGTGCCTCCAGAATGCATAATGTTATTTTAGGGTCAAACCACTGATGGGACAGAGAACACGGGTTTTGAACTCCTAGACACTGTTTATGCAAAGATTTATATATGTATATCTTTGTATGTATGGCTTTTGTGATTGTGGTTGACCACTATTTGCTTATTTACTCAGCCCTGACTGTATCCTTGACCTTGCACTACGCGCACAATATCAAAACAATCCATTCCCTACAGGGTTTACAATCTGGAAGACAAACACGATTGCTAAGACGAACTTGGAAACCCAGAGGATATGTTCACTGTAAATGATATCTTTTTTTCTTCGTGTAGTTGATTTTGGTTTTTATTGTGTTCCTCACATAGAGATGGGAAAGAGCAAAGGTCTGCAGAGTCCTCTGAAAGTAGGTGGCAGGAAATCTCAGATGTTCCTGTACCTTGTCTTGACTACAGGAAGTGAAGTTTTGCAGTGGTGCTAACAGCTAATTCAGTATGGTCCTGCATCTTGCTTTTTAGAACAAAGAGAAAAGTTAATAATGATGCCAGTTATACTTGTAATATGAAGATTTTCTACAATTTCAGCAGTAATATCAATTTAACTTGCTGGGAAAAAAAAAAAAGATTTTACAGATTTCTTAGACAAACATTGACAGTTACAGGCCAACTAATACCTAACATCCTATAATCTAAGATTTTTATCTGACACAGAATGAGAGACTGAGAAAAAGAAGGAGAGAGAACAAAGACCAAACCTTAGTGTTGGGAAATTGCATATGTCATACAATGATGTAGAATAATTTTGCTTGCTTCAGTTATTTCTTGCATGAGAAATATTATGTACATTACTTGTTATATTTTTTGTTGCTGACAATTGTCAAAGATGTCCTTGTCCACTAAGCTCTCTAGTCTCTTTAAGTAAAACAGAAAAAGAAGGAACCTGTCTGGGTGTTCAAGTAGGAGGCAAAATACTGTTGGTATGTCAAGTATCAAATTTTCGACAATGACCAGTAACATTTCAATTTCCAAATCATGTGTTCCTGAGCTACAATTTGCAAAGACAAATGAAGTAATGAACTAAACTGGCAAAATACCTCATTGAGCATTGTGGGCATGAATACAATTTTGTCTGTAAACCTTAACTGACTGTATTATCCAGTCCTGTTTTGGTCTAACTAGATCACCTTAATTTAAAAATTTCATTGAAATCAAAGAGATGACTATAATCCACTGAGCTGCAATGTTGTGTACTTTATCTGACAATTTTAATTTTGGATAATAAGTCTATATATGGTTCCAGCTACTAAGACATCATAGATCAGTCTTTTTGGCCATGATATATTCCCTCTCTTTTTTCTGTTTCCTCTAGAAATGATGCTTTCTTCTTTCCCCAGGTTTTTCTCTAAGCTGTTTTTGGCAATTCCCTTTAGTAAATGTAGCTTCTAAGGAGAGATTTGTGTGAAAACTGATATTAAAGTAGATCTTTTACTGCTAGATTTTTGTTAAAATGAGAATTTTCCCTAGGGGCTGTGGAGTAAACTATAAATTAGTGGCAATGTAAATTATACCCATGCACAATTACAAGAGCATTTGCCCTGCCACTAGAAAGAAATCTATAGTGAATCAGCATTAGCAATCAGGTGCTAGTCAAACAAACCCACACAAAAGCATGGAAATTCTGAAAATAATTCTTCCTTTTTCCCTTCTCTGTTCTGAGGGAAAGGTAGAAAATCTGGTGCAAACAGCGTGTGTGTATAGATGCAAATGCTGCTTTAGGTCAATGAAATCTGATCTCAGTTTAGAAGTTCAAGGCACATGTTCAACCTACAGTCTTTTCAGTCTAAGCTGATGTGCTCTAAATGAACCTTTTCTCTCTTGACTCACCATCCAAACCCTGCAGGCTTCATCAGGAAGTTATGTTACTGAGTCTCAAAGATATTTTTTAGACTTTTGTGTGTGTGCTTGGCACAAATGCAACATCAGTTTAAACAGGAGAGGGGAATCAGTGCAGTCCTTGCACCATAGTGCCTAAGGAACCTTCAAGATTAGCTTGTCATTGTTGTTAAAATTTCAGTAAAGATGTTTTAGGAACAAGCTTGTGACTGATGTCATTCATCTCCTATGAAACTTTGATGATAGCTTCTTTGACGTAAGAAGCTGACTGTCTTTTCCTTGTTCTCTTTGAAAGCAAGAAGAGCAAAGGTACACACATACAGATTCACATTTATGAAATTATTTTAACTGTACTGAACTACAGAAAAAACTTGGGTCTGAAGGTTAGATATTTCCTGTGATCAGCTGAAGTTAATAGGAGGAACCAGATGCTTTGTATCATTAGTAAATTAAGGCCATCTGATGGCACCTGGAGGAGAAGTGATATTTTATCCGAATGTGTTTGCTCATTCTTTCTGAAGAAAAATATCATGCAAAGATAGAACTAAACATACCTTCTGGTAAACTTGCTTAGAGCCTGAGGCATTTCAGAGGTGATAAAGTGAATACTACTTGATAAGAGAAAAGATGGATGACAGGATGACAGCCACTGAAAAACATCAGTTCACCGCAATAACAACAAATTGTGTGTACTCTGCTAACCTACATTTATGATTTCTGTCTCCATTTTCCTAGCATTTAGCACTGAATACCAAAAAGTGCGAGAAAATGCAGAAGCTTTGACTCTGCTCTCTGTTGCCATCTTTCCACCAGTTCTTGAGATTTGTTACCAGAGCTGTCTGAGGAGAGTTCATTGGAAACAACACTGCCAATTAATACTAACTTGACCCGAACATGAATACAAGCATATTAAAATAATGTAATGAAAAAACATACGTGTTTTGTAACACTGTGAATGTCATTTTATATACATATGTGAGCAATGTGACCACCAATGGGGAAATGAAGGTTAGTATCAGTGAACACAGAAAGCATTCAAGTAACAGAAAGTTGCCAAAGGAAAAGGCAAGTGCACAGCACTGAAAATAGGCAGACATCTCGCTGAATGCACAAGAAGGATGGCTGGGAAGTCAAATGAAAAGGAGATAAGCGATATCAAAACCATAGCTAGCTGCTTAAAAACATCAGGCCTAAGTGAGAAAAATTAATGAACAAGGACCACCAAGGACCACAGCCATTAGTGCTAACTAAATGCTATCAGATCTATATACTCATATATAATTTAATACATAAGTGTTAACATCAACAGTATTGTATATGTACTGATGAAGTTTAATAATGTGTAAGTATTAACCATTTGGAAGTAGTGTGCTATTAATGAATAAATTAATAAAGTTTAAAGTTTAAAACTGTCCCGTTTTGTCTGTCTTCTAAACACTCCCATTACAGTGATGTCTGAGTCCCTATTTACATATATAAACATATACTCAAGGGCAACATCCAGATAAAGTAGCTTTCACTCAAGTGCTGCCTGGGAGTATGCAGAGTGTTTCTCCTTGCCCACCATGTGCAAATTTTGTAGGGGAACACTCTGTTTATTGTTTGTATTAGAGAAAGCGTGAAGCAACACTTCCTAAGAGGAAGGACTAGAGAATTCTTCCAGCTTGGTGACATGCCTCTTGGAGCATTAAAAGTCATGAAGATCAGGCTGAAAAAATCTCTACTGTTTCTGCTACAACAACGTAATTCTACACATAAAATCATAGTCCTGTCTATTTCTTCCCTGCCCTGTCATTTTTTACCCATCCTTCCCTTCACAGGGGAAACCTCCTGGTGAGAATTTTGCCTGATCTTTACAGAAATCACTCAAGGAAAGGCAGGTCACAGACAGAGTGTCTGGGAATTTTCCATCTTCCCATTGCAATGGGAAAAAAAAAGGAGTGTACTGGACTTAGCCGTAAGAAGATAAATAGATAGAGACCGCTTTACCTTCATGGCTGAAGAAGATAGGTGAATTCTTATTTATATGGCCTTTGAGATGTTTTTTGATGATATACTCTATGATTTGGATTGTGATGCCAACATACTTCATAGTAACTGAAGGAAGTCTAACAATAAACTATGAAAAGTATAGGCAGAAATGCACAAACACAGAGACAAATTAAATTGTTGGTGCAATTCCACTCACTTCAGTGGGACTACACCAGGAGGTGAAATTGTCCCTCAGCATTATTTAAGGTTCAAAGAGTGCATTTAAAACACAATAAATGGATAATGCCCAACTTCGGCACTTTATAACCAAGTTTTCTTGCTCTCATGGGGGATGATCCAGAGTCAGTGAACTGTTATAACCTTTCGTTTTTCATTGGTACTAACATATATCACTACGTACCCAAAGTACTCTGTATAAGAAAATCGATAAATGCAATGCTTAGATGATAAATGTTTACAATTTACTTCTTTGTTGCTACCATGTCCTAATAAAAACACTACCCTTAAAAGAAAGTGAGGTTAAACACTTATAAAAGGGAAAACTGTTCCTTCTTCTTGAGTACAAAAGTATGCTGTAACAAATATATTTTCTTGTTCTAAAACACTAGGACATATGAGTATTTGGAAAGAATTAAGACTGACACAAAGAAATGATGGGTAGACTTTAAATTTTTCATTGCCTTTTGAAAGGTGTTAGGCTGAGGATTGTATGTTTAAAGCCGAGAGAAAAAGTTGGCCTGAACTTCATTTTCCCCTTGATTCTGTGATTTATGTGTACAACGAAGCAAGTAGTAAATGTGAATGAACTCAGTTGGTTATTCTGTCCCTCTGCCTCAAAAAATCTTTCTCGCTGATGAAATATCTCAAAAGCTAAATAGCCTACTGTCACCATATTTAATGTGAAATGGCAGCAGACTTTCACATTTCTTTTGAAAGACATGATATGCATTTACAATGTGACAAAGAATTTTTCTGACTTATGTACATCTTCTTTTTTAACTTACCCAATCAATTCACCATTTTATGGTCAGGTGATAAGCCACATCAGAGAGAAAGAAGTAATTCATTCTCTCTCTTTCCCCAGATGATTTCTTTCACTCTATATGTTTGCTGTTGGACCTTTTTAATACTTTGGTAATGTATGGCATAGGTTTTTTAAATGTGGTGTAAACAAGAGGAAAAGATATGGACTGAATCTATGAAAACCAAAATTTCTGTAGTTACATCTTTTTATCCCATAATTTGTACATCGCACAATATTCATCATCCCACTTTAGAACTTGTAATTATAACTCACTTCACAATAATTCTGTCTTCATCGCCAGTACTTTTTTTCCTGCAAAATCATTTATCTCATTGTAAAAAAGACATGGTTAATCTCTGTGTTCCCATCCTGACTTTGAAGCATAGCTTCATCCAGACANTGACACTCATTAATAGAGCAGGAGTATACAGGATTCTTGTTTTGGGCCGTAGAGGCACTCTGAAATCATATTGTAGAGAAAACATTGACTAGGATAAGGCTGTTGCTTCCCCTATTCTGAGTAAAGACTGCTTCTGAAGAAGGTCTTCTTTTTACAATAATGGCTTAGGAATTTTCTTTTTCATCTTCCCACATTTGATACACAAATATTGCCATACATTGTGCCCCCCTCTCACACTGGAAGAGTTGATTTAGTTAAGG
Source organism: Himantopus leucocephalus (assembly GCA_003993805.1). NCBI lineage: Eukaryota > Metazoa > Chordata > Aves > Charadriiformes > Recurvirostridae > Himantopus > Himantopus leucocephalus. Next base: position 106,846,998 of record RSEF01000002.1, on the reverse strand, counting down.
TCTACAGCAAAAAGTTATGTTTGAAAATTTGACACGTCGCAGAATTCTATCCTGTTGTCAATTAAAAAAAGTCATTCAATTTTTTTCTCTTGCTCCAATCTATTGAAACATGCCTGCATGCAAGAGGCTAAGACATTGGAAACTATCAGCATTTTACATTTTTAAGGTGGTCATGCTTAGAGAAACTCTGATCTTTGTTTGTTGATTTGCTGTTTTGCCCCAATATGGGGCACTTCGGGAATGATGATTACCGCTGAATAAGGCAGTATATTTGGCAAATTTTGGAAACTCACAATGTTAAAACTAAATGGCAAAATGAAATCAAGTCTTTGAGTTTGTCAGTAATGGTCAGTGAGTGTGAATATCACAAAAAGAATCTGAAAACAGTTAAACAGGTGAAAAATATAGTGGATCTCCTAGTTCAAAATGACAAGTGAAAATTTTTCTTATAATAGAAAAACAATAAGTAACTACACTGCGTTTAAAATACAAGTACTTTGAAAAATTACAACTAAATTTGAACCTCATTATCTGTGCAAGCTAGATAAAGAGAAATGTATATAAAATCAAGTTAAATGGATTAAGAACTACTTCACTGGTAGATTACAAAAGTTATAGTAAATGAGAAAAAATCATCCATAAAGGATTTTTTTCCCCCAGTGATGTCTTAGATTTATTCTTGGCTTGGTGAAGTAAATATATTTTGCAATATTTATAAAGACAATAATAGGTTTTCTGGATGCTGGTAAAATTTTACAATGACGTGAAAGTGTGGACTGCTAAATAATGATGGCAAAAGCTGTTGGACTAAAATGTGGATTCCTTTGAATAACTGAAGATTTAATGAAACCAAATACAGGTTCAGATGCCAGGAAATAAGAATGTAGGTCATAATTATCAGAAGAGCTGCATTCTGGATTGCAGTGGCATTGAGAGGGATTTAAGGGTCAAAATAAACAATGAAATGAAAAGCGACATGCTGTAACTAAAAGGGTGAGCATAATCCTGGGATATGGAAGCAAGGAAATATCAAATAGGAGAAAGGATACTGCTTCACTAATGGCATTCACTGAAATATACTATTACTGAAGCACTCCTGTATCGTTAAGGTGTTTTCTCTTCAAAGGAAACCTCAAAGTGTTGGCAAGAGTTTTACATTATAGCCATGAAAGAATATTAAACGAACAAAACCCGCAAATTTATTTTATAGCATTCTTGTGGACTTTGAAGTTGGTATGATCAAGCAATCAATTAATCAATCAGTATGACTCAGTCCTGGTCTACAGGAAGATATGCGAGGAAGCGAATTAGACGTAATGGCCTGTACAAGAAAAAAGATGAACTTGTTGTTGGAGTCTGAAACCAGGAAGATGAGACATCAGTACAGTTAATTTCTAGAAAAAGATACCTGGACATATGTTGAAAGTCTTCGGCTGATACAAATTTCAAACAAGAGTGGACATGCTTCTAAAATGTATGTTGTAGCCATATAGTTTCGAGTCTTGAAACAGTCTGAAGTTTGGTTGTACAAAGTGGAAGTTAGTTTAGTGGCATAAAATGGTCTGTACTGGACTTAAAAAATATATGAGGAGAACGTACTCGAGTCTCCAGGATGTAGTCTAAGATGTTCCTCAAGAGCACGAAAAATCTAGCAAGTAACAAGCTGGTTCTTCCAGAAGATCCCAGCGGTCAGGTAATATTTTCATGTAAATTTAAAGTGGTAGAACTAAAATGTCTCATCATCTCTGATACAAACCAAAGGAAAGTAAGACCTATGGTTTGTTGGGAGAGAAACCTGCTCAACTGATTAGAAAGGAAGATCATAGGAAATAGCTGTTAAGCTTTTGAAGTTAACTGCTCTCCTCCTACACTTACAAAAGATCTATCCTACATCTGCTAGATCATTCTATTTATGACTATGAATCTTTTCCAGCCCACCACAGACTATTCTCTATAGTGAATTTAGCTTTAACGGTTGAAACTACAAAGGTAAAGGTAGTTTAAACTGAACCTTGTGTGTAGATTTTCATTAGAATGAGAACTATTACTATAGGTTGAAAGAACCTACATATTTTTAGTAGCATGAATAAAATTCTGTGACCAATTATATCTTTCTTTTATCCTTCAACCTTTAGAAATTAATTTTTCTGAACATACAATGGATTGGTTTTCAAAAGTGATCACCAGCTAGAAGACATCCTAAACAAATATTCCAAAAGGGGATTTATTTTTTGGTTTTAGTTCTATAATTACATGGAACTAAAGCTCCAAAACTGCACTGCAGTTTACATTCTTGCCAGGAAGATGATAAATATTTTTCTAATATCTCTACTTCGTTTTGGTTTTTTTCTCATTTTTCTCATGTGTCCTACTTGTGACCCATGTAAATTTGATCTGGGAACTGCTTTGATTGTCTTATTTGTAATGTGAATTGTCTTGGAACTGTAACATTCCGTATAGATTCTTCAGGACAATGATTACATACAAAGTAAACATCAGCCCACTTACTATATTGTGAGCTATTATTCCCTAGTGATGTTTTTTGGCCTCAATCTTCACTGGTAACCTCTTTCCTCCCACCTCTCAAGTGGATGGACTGCAAGGCAAGTGTTGGGGGAGCAAAGTCCCTCCTACTGTAAGAAAAGATCATGACCACCTGAGAAACCCGAGCATACAAAATTCTACGGGACCTGACAAGATGCATCCCAGAGTCCCGAGGGAATTGGCTGATGTAGTTGCCAAGCCACTCTCTATGCTATTTGAAAAGTCATGGCAGTCAGGTGAAGTCCCCGGTGACTGGAAAAAGAGAAACATTGCCCGCATTTTTAAAAGGGTAGAAAGGAGGACCCTGGGAACTACTGGCCTGTCAGCTTCACCTCTGTGCCTGGGAAGGTCATGGAACAGATCCTCCTTGAAGTTATGCTGAGGCATATGGAGGACAGGGAGATGATTCAAGACAGCCAGCATGGTTTCACCAAGGGCAAGTTCTGCCTGACCAACTTAGTGACCTTCTATGATGGAGTACATACATCAGTGGACACGGGAAGAGCTACGCAAGTTATCTATCTGGACCTCTCTGAGGCCTTTGACATGGTTCCCCACAACTTCCTTCCAGTGGATGAGGAATTGGTTGGATGGTTGCATCCAGATGGTAGTGGTCAACAGCTCAGTGTCTAGATGAAGATCGGTGACAAGGGATGTCCCTCAGGTCTCCATATTGGGACCAGTACTGTTCAATATCTTCATCAGTGACATAGATAGTGGGATCAAGTGCACCCTCAGCAAGTTTGTGGATGACACCAAGCTGAGTGGTGTGGTTCACACGCCTGAGGGACAGGAAGCCACCCAGAGGGAACTTGACAGGCTCGAAAAGTGGGCCCTCTGTGAATCTCATGAGGTTCAATAAGGCCGCATGCAGGGTCCTTCCTGTACGTGGGTCAGGGCAACCCCTGGTATCAATACAGGCTGAGGAACTAAGGGACTAAGAACAGCCCTGCTGAGAAGGACTTGGGCTGGGTGAAAAGCTGGACATGAGCCGACAATGTGCACTTGCAGCCCTGAAGGCCAACCATATCCTGGGCTGCAACCAAAGAAACATGGCCAGCAGGTCGAGGGAGGTGATTTTGCCCCTCTACTCCACTCCTACTAAATCATCAGAGATTGATCAAGTTGCAAACTACTTCTCTCCCTGTGAGTCTCTCTTTTTTCTGTTTCCCTTTCAGATATGCTACACATAAGTTAAAGTGAAAATTTTACAACAGTGTTTTAAAAATATCTGTGTAGCTCCATGTGGTGGTTTCAAATTCCCAGAACAAATTATCATGTTTCTTTAGGAACAATGAGAAAACCCCCAAAAGGCTGCATAGTCTTCAATGACATCTGGTAATCTAGAGCTGTTCCTTTTTTGAATTTTGGTGATGGAGTAAATGAGTGCTTTTCCTTGCACAAAGAAGTAGGTGTCATCTTTACATATTCAATGATTTATTTCTAACATACTTATCTCAAACAAATAAATATTTGTGTATCCAACATGTGATGACAGAACCTATCACCTTTTCCTTATTTGATTTTTATGGTTTCATTCATGTGTTTTCTGTAGAAGAAATTATTTCAAGTAGTCCTGATATGTATTTCCTATTATTGTGTTAATTTTATCAGCTTGTACTGAAAGAAATGTTTATTTATGATAGGTGTGCGTACTAAGGAATTTTGAAGTCTATTAAAAGAGAAAAAACAGAAATCCCATCTGATGATACTGATGTAGAACACTTACAGTGTGCTCTCCATTCTTTTTGGTGATTTATGAAGCGGATTGCAATTATTTCTTGGTCCACGTGGCCTATCACCATGGTTAGATTTTTCTAACCTTTTAGGCTGATAACTGTACACAAGAGTTGGAAAAGTAAACAACATATCCAATGAATATATAAATTACCAGATACGTGTGTTGTTAGATCATCTGATGTTCTTAAACTGCCTGTAGCAGTTTATACACGAACACAGTGTATAGTATTTGGTTCTTTGGTGTACTGCAGACTGGGCTAGGACATCAGTTTCATAAACCTGGTAGGAGGAACACAGGGGTTTAGACTCAGAGGAACCAAGTTTGTCCTCCATTAGCAATGCCTGATGAGGGCTGTGCTATTTAACGCATACTAATTCAGGTGCTATATGGTTGATCATTTAGGACTTCCCAAAGAGCCTGCAGCTTGTAAAATTGCTAGCTTTCCTCCGGTCTTTCATGTGAAACCTTAATCATTTTCTTTCACTATTCTGGTTTCTCTCTCTTTTCTCACTCATTAGTGAGTGTACGAGGGCTGATTCCCTGCCATTTCAATATTCAAGATCGCTCTGCAAGCCCTTTCTTAGTAATGAGCTAAAGGTGCAGCATGCAATAGCAGGTGTATAATTACTAGGGTACCTGAAATCGGATGGAACTTTTCTGCCTCTTTCACTTTGGAGAGGAAATAACCAAAGCCGATATCATCACTCATGCACATTCAATGACCCAGCGCTTACCTGTGTGTTGAGACAATTTATCTGTCAATAGACTTTAGCTACCCCTACTTTGTGAAACGGCACACTGAACCACTGGGTTGCAGTGCTGAGAATGAGAGGAGCTGGTAGCTTTTCCTGCAAGGCAGCAAGGTATCTGTTGTCACTTTACATGACTGGCCAGTGTGAAGGAAATGACAGTCTTTTTTGGAACAGCAGTCCAAATATGTTTATGATTTAGAATATGTAATTATACTGTTATCTTCCATGTTTAAAACTCAGACTTGGCCCACTACAGAATGAGACCTTTAACACTGAATGAAAGGATGTGAAAGAACGTTCTTTGTATAACGAAAGATAATACTTATGAACAGTCATTGCCTTTCTAAGTCTATAAAACCTGTAACTAATGTGCTAAAAATAGCTCTGTTGTGCAATATTATGCATGCAGCAATTATCATGAAGGAATTTGATTATATTCATTCATATTAATGGAGCAGTTTTCATTTATAGGTTTGTAAACATTTCAAACTCTATTACCAAGCAGCACTATTTCATTCTGTTGACAGAATATATTATCTTTTGTTTTATAGCCACAATGGAGTGCAGAAAGCAAAGAAGCCTATAGCAGACAAAAAATTCAGTCTTGATTATAAAATTGAACTTGAACACTAGCAGTATAGAAGAAGGTTCTCCTCAAAGGTCACTGCAATGGATCCAAAATCTACTTGTCATACTCAACCATCAGCTGAATCCATCCTCAGAATGCTAGGAGTTCATCACCATGGAAACAACTTATCAAATTGGCAAAGTTAGGAATTTAAATTGTCTATTTGTTGAATTTATTTAATTGCAAATGGAGACCTTTAAAAACCTAGCTCACTGCTGAAGATACAGAAAATCTCCTGTGGATACTCAAAAATGTGAAATTATTATGTAGAAAAAGTGTAAATGAGAAGGATGAAGAGGGAAGAGGGAAGCCATTTTGCATGATGGGTCAAAAATGAAGTTTATGTAAGTTCTGCAGTGGATTGAATTCCCGGACATCAGCAAAAAGTGCAAAAGTGACTCAGAAGGGCCCAAGTCTGTATTCTAAAATTTAAGATCCTTGCTGTGGAAGCAGAGCTGCAACATAGTTAATCTTGTTACAATGTTTCCTGACTTGCAGTAAGGTTAGCAATGTGTTTATGAACACTTTTCAGTTGACAATGATTTCCCATTACCAAGTTTTTCTCCAATTAAGCTGTTAAACAAAAAAAAAAAAGAAAAAAAAAGAAAAGAAACTGTATTACATTGTGCTTGACTGATGCCTATAATTCAGGAAAAAAAAATCTACTGAAAAAAGGACAATTATGTGGTGTCAGACCCCAATGCTTTCATGGCATAGAAAATGTATAGTGGCTTCAGTACTAGCTAAGTGAAAATTATACTTTTATATAATTTGAGTGCAGATTTCCAGAGAACAGCATTTCTGAATGGAGTGCTTTTACCCTATTTTAGGGTGGCATAAACTGCCCAATGTTTCAAATGTGTCCCATTCATTTCAGTGGGAGTTCAGCCTGTTAAGTTCTTCTTTCAAAATGACCAGTATGTAAATACTTTCACAGTTCTGATTTTCCAACATTCAGCACCATCAAACCAACCCAGGGATTGGTTTTCAGAAGTGCAAAACTTTCATTTTACATCTTCAGTAAGATCCAGACTTTCAAAACTCTGAATGCAACAGAACAATTTTGAAAGTCCAATTACTTATACAAGAGAATCAGGAAAACTGAGTGCCTTTGGCGACTTGGAACTCCAGTTGTCAGTGCTGATTTCTATAAAAGGATAGCCCTTACTGAAGTTACTGTGTATTTAATTATATTTTAATTCAACATTCCCACTAAAAAAGAAGATGCTGACTTCCCTCTTTTTGTCTATGGCTTATTTCAATACTATTCAACATGATTATGTTCATAGCTCTATTAGTTCAATAACACAGCTAAAAGCAAGACAGAAGACTTTCATAAGACATGATGTTTTCAATAAACATAAGCCCTTCTTATTTTACAAAATCTTCATAACTAAGCTTAAGTGCTACAGCTCATTTATAATTAGTTTTTTAATAAAACATTTTGGTGATTGTACTTCTGTGGAGTTGATCTTCAGTTATTCCTGATTTGTATCTAAAAGTTTTTCCATGTCACAGGATAACATTTCTACTCTCTAATTCGGTGGCTTAAATTTTCAAGCACAGCAGAGAGAGACAGTTCTTGCAAAGACCTAAGCCTTCACACAAATGTCTTTAAAATAAAATTTATAGACGATTGTTGAATTTTTTTTCTTTCTTTGATTGAAGCTGGTGAACTAAATATCTTTTTGCCACAATGTACAATAAATAAGTTAAAGCAAGTGTGTTGGACATAACTGAGCAAATATCAGTGAACAGCTATGCTGTACCTATCTTTAATTCCATTCCATTCCCACCTGTTGCCTGTTTTCTACTGTCCCTTGATAAATATGCAATTACAAAGAGAAAATGTATATTAAGAATGGCATATCCATTGAGCCATTGTTCTAACTAAAGGATTTTAGCTATCGTATTTCATCAATCAGCCATTTCTTACCAAAAGAGTTGGTACCAAATACGTTGACTATCTTCTCACTATTATCATCGTTCTACTTTATCTTCTAGGTTTAGCACTTGCTTTATATTCAGTCTTGTATCCATTTTTAATGGATGTGCGTAGTCATTTTTAATTGGGTGATACCTTGGTCACTTGACTTTATCTTTCTTATTAACCAGTTTTGTATGTAACTGTTGAAAAACTTAGCGATGATGGAGGCTTTCTTCTTCAGAAGTGCTTCTCAGAGTGCTGTTTGTACTATGTTTCAAAACTTGTAGGTAAAGAAAACATTGTCATTTGCTGATCATTAATCAAACAGAAATATGAAAGACAGAAAAGACTATAAAATAGCAGTGGCAACAGATGGTTTATTCTGTGTATTAAGAAGGTCCTTAGTCTAAACAGTTAAAGTTATTATTGATATAAAATATTAGTGATAAAGCATAGTCATACTCCTTTGAAAAGGTATAACTAGTGCAAGTAAAATTGCTGACAGCAAACTTTCTATTCCTGTAACTTATTGAGGTTTCAATCTCTTACTCAATGCTTATAACAAATTCTTCTCTCTGTAGTTAAGACTTTCTGAAAAGGCTGGCAAAAAATCTGGTGCTGAATAGTGTTTTCATATGTTTGTATTACGTAATTCTGCTATAATGGCTTAAGTAATTTAGAGCATGGTTTCAGCATCTTCTAACAGATATTCAGATGTTTTTATTGTACTATTGTCATATTAGTATGGAGGTTTCAAAAATCCGATTGAAACAAGCAGCTGGCCAGATACAGATCCAGTTCCCTGAAACAAACAGGCAGAAGTAGAATCATCTGTAGGAGGAACCTGACATACACCGCCAGTAAAGTAACTAAGAACAGGATGGACAAAAAGGGAAGCACGATATTATGAACGAGGGGATTATACCAGATGCCTCTGTCCAGGAGAGAGAAAGAAAAGTATCAGACTGCAGATCAAGGAAATGAGGCAGAAACCAGGATGGGTATGAAGGTATGTTGCTGATGGAAGAGAGAGAAGAATGGAACAGGCAAGAGACTAAATATGTCTACTGCATACAAATGCCAATCTCTTATATAGCACTTCAAATACATGTCAAATGCACTTCAAAAAGATCAGCCTCCTAAACAGGCAACCAGTGCATTCTTCTGCTGAATGAAAACATTTAACAATAGAGACATCAGATTGCTCTAGAGACACTTGCATGACATTGCTTGTTTAGATAAACAGCTTCTCTAGGTGTTAGAAAGGTCCTTTATGACATCAGTTGACAGGAAAGGTGAGACCATTAAACAGACTGGTAAGATGAGATCTCTGAGGGAAAAAAACTAGAGAATCCTTTTGTTTATACAAAGCAATATGTTTACCGTATCAATCTTTGGTTGTCAAACATATAGATGCAAACCCAGCTTTTTCCTTAGAAGCTTCATATTCATCCTGGGTGATTTGTCCAGTGTTAATTGTGCATCTTCTCTTTATATAGACACAGTCATCCAGGTCTGCATCCACAGAAAACTACTATGTAGAAGGCCAGATTGGACGGGGCTTTGAGTAAACTGGTCTGTGGGAGGTGTCCCTGCCCATGGTAGGGGGGTTTGGAACTAGATGATCTTTCAGGTCCCTTCCAATCCATACGATTCTACGATTCTGTGAAAATGAACCTTTTGTAGGAAACAATCAAAGCTCCTTCTGTGACATTTCTGCCATTTCCCAGAATCTGAGGAAAATTCCCTCTGATGGTGGGTGAGGGTGACAGAAAGGTCCAAAAAGATGCATATCCTCACCATTAACCAGTATGTCTAGAGTTAGGTAGCAAAGGCATTATATTGCCAAACTAAGAGAAATACTGAAATATTCCTCCTTCTAATGTACAAAACCTACTATCAAACACAAGCCACAAAACCCTTTCCTAACCCTTTCCTAGGAGCTGTATTGCTAAGGAGCAGAGAGGAGAGAGTGTGGTGGGTTGACTTTGGCCAACAGCAGAGCACCTACTCTGCTGTTCACTCACTCACCTCTCCCATGGGATGGACAGAAAATGGAAGGAAGATGAGAAGACTTCTAGATTAAGATGAAGACAGTTTAATAGATGAATCAAAAGTTGCGTGCTCAAGCAAAGCAAAATGAGGAATTTAGTCACTGCTTTCCATCAGTAGGCTGATGTCCAGCCACTTCCTGGAAAGCATGCCTTCAGCATGCATAATGATTACTTGGGTAAAAAAATTTCATAACCACTAATATCCTTCCTTCTTTCCCCCAGCTTTTATTCCTGAGTGCGATGTCATATGGTATAGGATATCCCTTTGGTCTGTTGGGCTCAGCTGTCCCAGCTGTGTCCCCTCCCAACTTCTTGCCCACCCCCAGCCTACACACCAGGGGGTCAGAGTGGGAAAAAACAGAAAGCCTCAATGATATGCAAGCACTATTCAACAACAGCCAAAACACTGGTGTGCTACCAACAGTGTTTTAGCCCCAAATGCAAAGCACAGCACCATATGGGCTGCTATGAAGGTAATTAATTCCATCCTAGCCAAACCCAGTATAGAGGACAAAGACCAAGGACGGTGTGAAGATGTAATATTCCTAACATTTCCTACTGTAGATGCCTTTGGCATCCTGCCATCTACTATAACTGATGTCCACACTAGGGACCTCCATTCTGTACAAGGCAGAAACCCTCTCCCCATCCTGCTAAAAAAGTGCTATAATGGAAACCTAATGAAAAAAACCACCAGACATTACTTGTCCCTTAACCTTCAAGATACTTTCTACAGTGGCAAAGCTACTCTGAGGGGTTTCCCATTCCCATGACAGAGGGGAGCTGTTTGTCATTGTTTCAATTAAATGGTGTCACTTTTTAACAGCTACATGTTATAACTGAGGAGAAGAAAGGAATTATTTCTTTTTTTCTACTGGACTCCACTCTAAGAAAAATATTTACATCCCGCATCCCTTCAAATGTCACTCAATGAAAGTAAACTAGATAGCTTTTTATTTTCCTCACACTACTTTCTAACTGGTCCTTAATTATCTGCAAATCACTGCAGTCACATGAGTCTGTGTACCGATCTTTCATTAACTTTTCTTAAGTTTGCCAGTGTTTGACAATTGATCCCCTAACAATTACACTAGCTTTCAATGTAATTACCACTTTCAGCTTGCTCTTACAGATACTTAGTATACCACTTAAATCTCCCAGGTGCATGTTTTTTGGAGTCATTCAGAAGGTCATTACTTAAGATCACATTTAATCATCCAATTATTTGTTCCCAAAAGGAGAGTACTAGGGATCAAGAAGTACAGCATGTGAATATAATCCCTATTGAGTTTCCATTTTTCTACAACTTGAGTATTTATTAGCAGTTCTTTCTCTAAGCCAGAAATTTACATAATAATTTTCATGAATAAAAAAGCCTCTCTGGTGAAGCCCTAAGCATTTCCACTTAATTTTCCTTCCAGAATAATTCTGGCCAAACTGGTGGAGAGTAGAACAGACATTTTCCAAGATGTCTTGTTGTTGTTGTTGTTGTTGTTGTTGTTGTTGTTGTTGTTGTTTTCCTCCTCCACAAAGGGCAAGAAATAGAACACTTTTGTCTGGGTGAGAAGTCACCTAGTCAGGATGGATCTCCTGAACTGAAGTTTTCAGTCTGTCCAATAGAATCTGGATGTTACTTAAACCAGTTTTCTACTAAATCACATGCCACAGGAATAATTCTGCCTCATGCACCCTAGTTTTGATAAGAAAAATGTTATTTATGGCTCAGGTACTGAAAAACAACAGCTAAAAGAGTAACATCTTGAAAGAAAAGGAACAGGTATTTATTTACTTTTTGCACAATTGTCATTTATATGTAACTGAAATAGCAAAGCTGCATGCATGGAGGAGTGGAGAAGGGAAGAGAGGATTCTCAAGAGACAACAATCAAATGCTGATTATCAGCTGACGAGGTAAATCCTACTAGTGATATTCTGCATCACACTGCATTGATTTTGTGATCTAGAAAAGGGATGGCTTCCATGATAAAGAAAAAGGATGGCTTCTTTCAGGTGTGGTTCCCTTCAGTACAATAGTACTGGGTTTTTTGTTAACAGCTTATGTTTAAGAGAAGTTAATTGAAGCTCTTAGAAAGAACATGACCCCATTCAAGGATAGCTGAACCTTTGTTCTCTGTGTGATGCCTCTGAGTATGACTTTCCAATCTTCTACCTTTCCCAAGACAGAATTATGTATTTCTCCTATTCTTACAGTGGGCCTCAGGTGTGTATTTTTTGCATCAACGATGGCTGTTCGGTTTGCTAACAACTTTGTTCCTCTTTCTCATAGAAGTTTTATTATAAGTTAGTGTATAGTTACAAAAGTAACATCAATTATGCAATAGGAACAAAGCAAAAGAGGAAAAAAACCCTATTTTGAACAAAATTCTGCAGGCATGTATTTTGTTTTCCCAGGATGACAGCCATTTGGTGATAATTTCAACAGCATCATAAGACAACTTCCCTATACAGTTCTCTGATCCATCTTAGAGGTCTGTTATTAAACTCTGGTAGTTCTTTTGATCTTATGTATTCCTAGGACTCCTCTTGTCCTGGCATCGTTTCTTAACAACTCTCAGAGGTTATAAAATAGCTCATCATTCTTTTAGTTCCAGACCCCCCTTTTTTCTCTGTGATATCTGTTCTTCACATTAAAACTACTTCTTTATATGGCAAGTCTTTTAGTTACTGTGAAACAGACAAAATTTATTACTCAGTTCTAATTTGCCTACATTCAAAGGTTTGACCTACCCAAATCTCTTCCTTTTTCTCCAAATAATCAAGAGCCACTTTCTTTAACCTTCTTGTCTTCTCATGCTAGAACCCCACCATACAAGCTTATATTACATCTGATTACTTATCCATAGAAGATTTCATAATGCATTTGTCTGAAACGCCCTTGACTGTTACAAGTAACTCATAAACTTAGATTCCCTTACCTGTAGCTTCAAACTCATGTCCAAGCATGCAGAGACTCACGTTAGGAAAACCAAAGCCTACCTGTAACTGAATCTAGCAAAAGATGTCCAAGGCAAGAAGAAGAGCTTCTGTAACTATGTAAGTGGTGAAAAGCAAACTGAAAAAACTTGAGGGCCCACTGCTGAATGGGGCAGGGGACCTGGTGATGCAGAACATGGAAAAGGCTGGGGTGCTGAACGCTTTCTTCACCCCTGTGTTTTCTAGCAAGATAAGCCTTCAGGAATCCCTTCAGGAATCTCAGAGTCAGAGAAAAAAGCTAAAGCAAGGAAGAATGAAAGGAAGGAATTAAATCCAGTTGGCGTCCAGTCACAAGTGGGGTTTCCCAGGGCTCAGTGCTGGGGCCGGTTCTCTGTAACATCTTTATCAATGACCTGGACAAGGGGATCGAGTGCACC
>RSEF01000002.1:106790992-106833882 GCA_003993805.1 Himantopus leucocephalus | reverse complement strand
TACCATTTGTTTCAGGGAATTTACAAGTCGTCTCTTACATAGGAGAAGATAAAAGACTTCAGAATTTCTAATGTACCTCTAGTTTAAATCCTTTCCTTACAGCAGTTGGGATAGACAAAATTCCATTTGGCAACAAAACATTTATGGAACACATTTGTGGAAATGTTTCATTTCCCAAAGATCTTTAAGTGTATTGATTGTGCAGCATCATAGTCAATTAATTCTATGGAAAATGAGAGTGAAGACACTTTTGGAAGTTTTCAATAAGCAAGGAACAATATTACTGGGAAAAATATTAGAATATAAAATTGTACATTATTGTATCCATTCAAAAAGTGAAAAATGTATTCTATAGAAGTATTTGAATAGATCTGGGGTAAGTAATTTCTGACACGAAGTATTCTGAAGGTAAGATCTTAAAAGTAGATGAAAAGAAAGTTTAGACCAAGTTTTATCCCTCTTCTAGAAGTCCCACCCACTTCACGCTTTCCCATCTCTCCCATCTACCACCCTTCGTGGCTGGTGCTGGTGGTGAATTCCATCAGAGGTAGGGAGATGGGCTCAGGTTGGGCTCCCACATACCTTCAGAATTTTCAAAACAGGACACCAACAGTGCTGTGAGATAAGTGGATGAATGTCTTCAAAGAACAAAGCAGTGACACTTATTTCTACTTCCTATTTTTGCCAGCCAGCAATGCAGTCCAAGCAGATATATGATCAAAGAAACCAAAAAATAAAAAACAAATCACCAACCCCCAAAATACCTGCTGATGACTTCTTAAAGAGAACACATTGGAAGAAGACATACACACATTTTGTTGGATCACAGTATTCCACCTTATATTTCACAGTTTATCACCAATACATATAAAACTTTTGAAATACAACTTGCAGACATTTTGCATAATTGCTCATCTGCTTATTCTGTTTCTATGAAGTAGATGGTACCATATCTTTCCATTTCTAAAGACTTTCAGAGAACTGAAAGTTATTCACAAATAAGAACTGGTGTGCTTGAAAAGGTGAGCTACATTTGCTTGAAAAAGCAGAAAAAGTGTGAAATCCACCAGAAGCTGGATTTGCCACCATCCTCCAGGTAATGACTAAAACACTGCTGCTTTCAGTTTCTAACTCCTTCATACTTTGGAATTGTACTTCTATCCATAAACTTTGTCCATTAGATAATTAATAACATATTCATTTTCCAAATACAGGAACATGACTTAGAAGTTAAAAGAGGTTCTGAAGTTTACACTGCTGTCTCAAAGTCATAACCAGGACTGGAACATAGATTACGTAATGTATTCACATTATGTCAAAATCTGAGCATACCTGATGTATTACCAAGAACAGAACAAAATTCTTCTCCAAAACCCACTTAATTTTTTTGAATAATGGACGAGGGAGTTTTTCACTTGACTAAGAGGGGTGAAAACTGGTAAACTGGAGAAAAAGCAATACCACCACAGAAAGTACGTAAATCTAACTGGTGTTAAAACCATTAAAGCCAAATCAAACTTGAGATACATTTCTATATTTCACATATTTAACACTGAGGGCATAATCTGAAATTGAATGATAGACATCCGGACAAGTACCAAAGTAGTCCAAGTGGCAAACTGGCTCAGGGAACAAGAATGTCTTTCTTGGAACTGCTTCCTATTAGCAAGCTCATTCAAAGGCAGATACCAAAAATACGGACTATACAGAGGATTCCACACTGAGATAAATCAAAGTTGCAATTTTTTCAGGTTGTTATAACATCACATCCTTTCCTTTCAGCCCTAATAGGACTAATGCCTGAACAAAGCTGCAGTCATTTGCCTTATGATGAATGAGTTACTGACCTCAGTGTAACTCATATAGATGAGAATCATCACATGAAGAACATCACCACAGCTGGTGTTAATTATCAGATTAAGGATAATACAAAAAAGATTAAGTAATGTGAGGGATTTGTTTTTCTGTTGCTGTGCTACCTTGGATATATGTAGATAGATGACTGGCTACTTTTTTATTACACAGATAAGAAGAACAATATAAGAAATTGAAATAATAATAATCCCACCATATAACATACTTTGTGTGCATTCAAATGTTATCTAAAGCAAAATCTTCATTGACACCCAGGAGCTGTCTTCATAAATCATTGAGAGATGATAGTAAACGTCCTCAGCAGTCAACATCTGAAGAGATTAATTTCTTCAACCTGGACTCAGAAGGCTATTTTCTGCAATTATACTAAACACATGACTTTGTCCAGCTAGAAACAACAGCATGTACATTGTACATGTACATCCCAGTTCTTCCACTCGACATACTTGCTTTGGAGTCAGTGGAAATTCTATGAGAAAAATGGGAATCAGAGTTGATCTCTTAGGGAAGATGAAGCTGACACAACATTTAGTTTGTGAACAACTATTTCCAGAATTCCCTAATGGTGTCAGAGGATACAGGGGATTCAACTGCTCATTTTTTACCTTTCTTCTTTTCCAGGAACCTATCTCTTAACAAATCTAAGTAATTTTCATTCTTAACTAGCCTATGTTGAATTTGTAAAGGCTTTCTTAAATTCAAATGCATCTTTGTCTGGAACTTTCAGACCCCTCCACTCTTACACACACACATGCACATGTATATGCATTATATACATTAGTGGCCCAGCTTTGTTCATGGCCAGAGTCTTAACGGCCGAACAGGGGCTGACTTTCTTTCCTGTGGTAGTCTCTCCATGACATTATTCTGAATCAAGGTCAAGGGACCCGTTCACCAGAACCATTGCATTGTGTCACCAGTGATTCCTAAAGAGCCATATGAATGCAGATAAGTGCATGAAGAGGACAGAGAAGTGTATTTCAGCAGAGTTGAGGTGGTGGACAGTGCTCCATTAGGTCACCAGAATCAGGATCCACCCCCTTTACCCAGCTCCCACACTCATTTCTAGTAAAATGAGTAACCTTATCTCCCTGTAACTCAGTTCTCGTATTTAGAAAAAACACACTTTTTTTTTTGTTTGTTTTCTGTCATTCAAACAGATTGCAAAGTATTAAGGCAGAAAATATAGCATGTCAAGCATAACTGGACATTTATCTCAGCTGCGGCCTTCAGATGCTTCTGCAGTATAATAAAAGAAAAAAGGAATTAACATGAATATGAATGGATTCTTTCAGTATTAATAATATGCAGTAAGTTCTGAAAGCTTGGTAGATCTTAATATTTTCACTAGAAGACAGTGCTACATTTTCTGTTGAATGTTAAACGTCAATTAAGGTGAGAAACAACAGGACAAAAGGCAAGAGGGAAAGGATGTAACCTGCTGACTGTCAGAGTTTCAAGGCATTCCTCTCATTATTTCCAAAGTCACTAGTGATTATCCTGACTTATACAGCAGTAATAAATATTTGTTTCCTGTAGCCTTTTCCCCTTGACTCACTGTAGGCCCCTTTCCCCCCATATCCTACAAGCAAGTTAAGCAGTTTGTCTGAGGTGATGTGAAGGCTCTAGCTTGTTTCTGATGTGGAACTTCCCTTTATAGCTCTTCCGCTGTTGGGAGAGAGGGGCTAGATGAGGCAATAAGGAAGTATGAGGATTTTAATTGCTGAATAATTATTACTAGCATAGATGGCAAAACATAACTCTCTGAAGGATTTCAGAGAAACATTAAAAGTCTATGTGCAAGTGTAGACGACATGAAGTGTATTAGGGCCCTACAAAATAATTTTGATAATAAATTAATTAAAAGGCACTTTTGAGTATGGGTGAAAACAGTACTTTATAAACAAAATAAATTGCCACTTTCTTGAATAGCTGAATTTAAAAAGTCAGAATAACAAACAAACAAAAAAAACCCTTATACTTGATTTAATACATTGCCATTTTGTATAATTTAGAATTATGGAAGTAATAAACTTGAAATGGGGAATTAGGTAATCTTTATTGCACTGTTACTGTTTTGTTCACAAGAGGGCATTTAGACATACATTTAAAAAATACAATGTAGTTAATAGCTGCTAGATTTTTGTTACTCTTGTTAATTTTGGTAATTAAAATTTATGTCCTGAAATGTAAAACAATACCTTTGAAATGCAAAAAGAACTTCCACATAAACTGTGACTCGCTGAGACTCATTACAGACCAACATGATCCTAGATTTTAGGTGAATCTCCTTTAATAATTCTAGATCGTTGGAAAGAAAGGAGAAATAGAATTAACAGCAGTGGCTTAAGAACACCTTTTAGACACTTTGAGTCCTGTCGTTGCTTGTGGTTCTGGTTGGCAAGTGATGTCAACTGTAGAAAGAGAGGAGTCTATTCCTAAACAATCCAGTTCAATCAATTGAAACAAAAAGATGTTTCAATTACTTTGTCATTTTGTTACTTTTTATCAAGTATAAACTCAACAGTTCAGAACTGACCTGCAGAAGCGATTATCAAACTGGTTTCCTGCACCTTCTTGTGCATGGATCTGTTTCTTTGGCAACAGCACAGTGAGATACTTGGCCACAGAACGAGTAATCTGATTAGACAGGAAGGGAATTGTCACTTACAACATAAATTGTTTGCCAACTATTACTGCTTGAGTGAGAACACAAAGCTTTTCCTTTGCATTTTTTACAGTATCTACGATAATGGCATCACATCCTGATTTCTGAAAATGCAATTCTAATAGACAATAAATATTGAAATCCTTTCTGTTTCCATTGTGGTATTTGTGGCTTTGATCAGAACTAGTACCTGAGTTTTCATATGTTTTAATTGTCAACAAAAAAGACAAGCTAGTGGGTTGCAGCTGCAGCAACTATTTTGTACAAAGGTTATAGAATAGATCTCAGATACAGCTGGGTGTGGTACTGCCAAGGCTTTAAGATTAAATTTGCTATTGAATATGTTGCAACTGTTAAAAATGAACATTGGGCATAATACAATCACAATGCCTTAAACAACAGAGTAATTACATTGATGGATTGCAGAGCTCTTCTTAACAAGCGTAACATATAAAAAACTATACTCAGGTGGCGTTGTCTGAGTTTAAAATGACAGAAATTGATCATTTATCAAAGCCCACAAAATAAATCAGATTCTTCATATTAAACTTTAGCACAGGACTCTATAACCTCATATTGCTGTGATACATTAAGACATAGATTAAATGAGGTTTAACAATATTACAAATGTTAGACAATGATCAGATACAGAGCTTCACAGGAATTCTGTTTTAAGTTTGAGGAGTTGTTTTATCTACATGTTCAGAGTGACTTTCATCACTGATTTCTTCATTTTGCTCTCAGAAGAACAAAGCGTGATCATTGCCTCCCCAAACAGATTCCTTCTGGCAGCAAACATTTGATGAGTCATATCTTCTTCCTCATCTTATCATCTCATCTCTGATATAAAGTTCAACTGATGACTAGTGGCACTCCTTGGGCATTGATTCAGAGACTGGTGAGGTTTTATGTCTTTGTTAATCGGCTGCATGATGGGGTTGCGTGCACTCTCAGCAAGATCACAGATGACAGCAAACTGGGGCGGGAGTGGTCCACAGAGTGGAGGCTGAGGCTGCCATTGAGACAGACCTTGGCAGGCTTGACAAATGGGCTGAAAGAAACCTAATGTAGGTCAATGAAGGCAAATGTAAAGTCCAGCATTCCTGATGAACAAGTTGAATGTGTGTGAGAAGCACATCACTGGAGCAAAGACAGCCACCTGCATTTGGGGCTGTATTGGCTAGAACATAGCTATTGAAGGAAACATTTCTTCATCTCTCCTTGTGAGATTGCATCTGGACTACCATGTCCAGTTTTGCCCTCCCCAGTACAAGAAAGAAACTAATGTCCTGAAATTAGCCCAGGGGCAGGCAACAAAGATAATTGGTGGGTTGGAGCACATGACGTGCAAGCATACATTAAAAGAGCTCAGTTTGTTCAGTCTAAAGAAAAGAAGGTTAAGGAAGGAGGCTTACTTGCTGTCTCCAATTATGTAACGGGTGCTGGCAGACAATGTGGATTCAGACTCTTCTCTGAGATTCACGGTGACAGAATGAGACAACAGACACAAGTTGCCTCAAGAAAAATTCTACTTAGATACCAGGAAAAAAAGATCACAAGCAATGTAGTCCAACATGGAACAGACTGCCCAATGAGATGGGGATGTCCACCCTTGGAGATACTCATACCTTGAAGTATCCCTGAGCTAAGCTGGGCCTACTCTCGCTGGGGCTTTGCCTCACATGACCTCTTTGTGTCACTTATGTTACATGCAATATTTTGTTACAGGCAAAAGTGAACACAGTGTATATATGGAGCTAATACATTATTTGTTAGCCTAATTAAAAAAAAAAAAAAAAAAAANCAAACAAACCATAAAACCTAATCAAAAGACAACAAACAGTTATTGTTAAACCACTTACAATAACATTAACCTTTCTACGAAAAAAAAGAAAATTCACGAGGCTATACATCTAACACAAACTATTCTGTGACTTTATGAGAACTTCTGTGATTAAGCTGATGTGCTTCTTGGATGTGAAGTCAACTGCATCAAAACAGAGGTTTTGCCTCATCAAATATCATCTGCATTGCTCCTCTGCTGCTCTGTTCTTGTGTCTTAAGTGCCATGTAAGGATCTGTCTGTGAAGTTCGTTGCTATGAGGAAGTTTGCAAAAAATAAATGCACAGTGTACAGATTTTCCCAAAGGGGTAGTTTGAAACTTTTTCATGAACAGGTGATAGAATATGATAATTACTATCTTGCCAAAGTAATGATGGCATGCCAAACTGAGGAGGAATAGTCTGGCTTCCTTGGTTACCTTCCTGGTACGACAGTTACAAGTACTCTCCATATTAATTGTCATGAACATGGACACCAGCAATTCGCATCTTATAAAATCTGAGAAAATTAACTAATTCTATCCCATTGCCATGTTACATATAGAAACAGAAGAATAAAGACATTATTTAACTCAAGCCAATGAAAAAGTCAACATAATCAGAAAGCCATAATTTTGGTGTTTGACTAAAAGATAATCTCTTCTTCTCCTAAGATATGTTTAACGTAAGAACTGAAGGGACCAGTCTCAAGAAATACTGAAAGACAATAGGGGGTATCAGCTATGTCCTCACACAGAATTGTCACAAGAAAGGGACACACACAGAGAACAGGACTTCAGCAGTACAGGTAGACTTAGTGTGATGTGAAATATACACAAAATAGTTTGGCTATGAAGTTTAAAAATGGTGTATCTTGACCTTCATCTCTATTTAAAGCAGGAAGTAATAAATGTGCCATGCCACCAGTTACTCGGGTAAATAGTCATTTGTAAAGTATTTTGACTATCTGCTTGACTGCACGAACAGTTACTGGTTTTGCTTGCAGGGATGAACTTCAAATAAGATAAAATAAATTTTAGGAATGTCAGAACTGCTGTAAAAAGCCAGAAGATATAAGCACTATAGTCCAGTGATTACCTTTTATGCCTTACCTATACTTCCTGGGATCTTATGCTACCAAGATAATTTAAGAAACCAATCTGTAGACTAGAAGACTGGTAAAACAGACTTAGAAAAGAGCATTCCCGCTAAAAGTACAGTTCCTTTGGCTTTTCCTTCTATATATGAATAAGACAACAACGGTATTGGCAAATGATTTTTTTTTTAGTTTCACCACAAAATACACTGTTATTAAGATGATTGCAAAAAGTGTGTGAAGTTTAGAATCTTTGACTATTTCTAGTTTTCAGTTTCTATTTTCTGGAAATGCCTGAGTAAATACATCACACACACACACACACACACAAAAAAACCCAAAAAACCCAAAAAAAACAACTCTAAGAGGTTTGGTTTTGCTTTAAGCCTTTGACCTAAAAGTTAGAGGAAATTCAATTGGCCCATTACCGTATTAGATTTGAAGGGGAAATTCCATTTCTGTGGTAGAAAATAGATAAACTTAATTTTTTCACTAAGATTATTTTTTTCCCGCTCTCTTACCTATAGACAAACTTAGACTGACACTAGCATTGTTCTTCCATGCTTTTCCTTTCTCAGGTTGTGACTGTGGTTCCTGAGGTTACCAGGATAGTTCTCCTGCAGTACTTGCTCGTAATTCTTTGCCTTGGTTTGCAGACTTCATTGAGTTGTTTCTTTTGCATGCAAAAGTTCCAAACCTCACTCTTTAAGAAACTTTATTATTCATGAGACTGGAACAAGTGATATATGTCAGCCACCCAATTAGTCTCCTGTAATGCACTTTTCAATTGCAATGCTATTGCAACAGCTCATTGCAGAGTTAATGGGGCTGATTGCAGCAAACAGGCACACACAACTGGGAAAGGATTCTTTCTTCCAAAAGTTAATACTTCAGTATTTCTTCATATGGAGCTTGTTTCCTGTATATTACGACTTGGTCCTCCTAATCCAAATGGAAAATTCCTCACTAATTCTTCTGTCATTGTTGTGGATGGAGTGATGCTCCTTCACTCATAGGAGAGAAGCAGCAATATATTTATTGATATATAACAGAGATTTAACAAAGTTTGATAGTAAATGCAACAGTGATTTAACAAGATTTGATGGCAAGGTACACTAGGTTATTTACTGCATAGAGGACAGGGTCAGACAAAACTGTAAGGGAGACCTTCCCATTGAGTCACGAGGTTCAGAAAGGACCCACTTGCTTTCTAAACTCCTTCTCAGAGAGGAGTCTAGGTGTGGCTTGATCTAATCCTAGTCCCAGACACGATCAATGGTTTATGTCTGAAGGATTATATGTACACAATCAATCTAAGACACAATCTTAATGAAGCTTCAAAGTTTAGCATGCCATTAGTCACTTACCGAGGATCTGTTGTGGCAAGGAATCTCTCAACCTCAAGAAGTAACCCTTTTTTTTGGTTTGGTTTTTGTTTGGTTTTAAAATGTAATTGTCATTTATTTCAAATTAAAATGTTGGTTGTTTCCTTTATTCTCCATGAGGAAGGAATCTATGGTGGACGAAAAGGAGGAGAGGTGCCATGCTAGACCTTGTTCTCACCAACAAGGAGGGGCTGGTGGAGAATGTCAAGCTCAAGGGAAGCCTTGGCTGCAGTGACCATGAGATGGTGGAGTTCAAGATCCTTAGGGCAGTGAGGACGGTGCATAGTATTCTTGCTGCTCTGGACTTCGGGAGAGTAGACTTTGGCCTCTTGATCTGCTTGGTGGAGTACTGTGGGACAAAACCCTGGAGGGAAGAGGGGCCCAGGAAAGCTGGCTAATATTCAAGGACCATCTCCTCCAAGCTCAGGAGCGATGCATCCCGATGAAGAGGAAGTCAGGAAAAAATGCCAGGAGGCCTGCGTGGATGAACGAGGAGCTCCTGGACAATCTCAAACAGAAAAAGGAAGTCTACAGGGGGTGGAAGCAAGGACAGGTAGCCTGGAAGGAATACAGAGAAACTTTCCGAGCAGCCAGGGATCAGGTTAGGAAAGCTAAAGCCCAGATAGTGTTCAATCTGCCCAGGGACTTCAAGGGCAACAAGAAAGCCGCCTTATAGGTATGTCAGTGACAAAAGGAAGACTAGGGAAAATGTAAGCCCATTCAGGAAGGAAGCGGGAGTCCTGGTCACCCAGGGCATGGACAAGGCTGAGGTACTCAACAATGTTTTTGCCTCAGTCTTCACCACCAAGGGTTCTAGCCACACCGCCCAAGTCTCCAAAGGCAAAGGCAGGGACTGGGAGAATGAGGAACAGCCCACTGTAGGAGAAGACCAGGTTCAAGACCAGATGAGGAACTGGAAGGTGCACAAGTCTATGGGACCTGATGAGATACATCCATGGGTCCTGAGGGAACTGGCGGATGAACTTGCCAAACCACTATCTATCATATTTGACAAGTTGTGACAGTCTAGTGAAGTTCCCACTGACTGGAAAAGGGGAAACAAACCCCCCATTTTTAAAAAGGGAAAAAAGGAAGACTTGGGGAACTACAGTCTGGTCAGTCTCACCTCTGTGCCTGGCAAGATCATGGAGCAGATCCGCCTGGAAACTCTGCTAAGTCACATGGAAAATAACGAGATGATTGGTGGCAGCCAACATGGCTTCACTAAGGGCAAATCATGCCTGTAAAATTTGGTGGCCGCCTCCAACGACATTACAGCATTGGTGGATAAGGGAAGAGCAACTGACATCATCTACCTGGACTTGTGCAAAATATTTGACACTGTCCCGCATGACGTCCTTGTATCTAAGTTGGAGAGGTATGGATTTGATGGATGGACCACTCGGTGGATAAGGAACTGTCTGGACGGTCACACTCAAAGGATTGCAGTCAATGGCTCAATATCCAACTGGCGAACCGTGGCAAGTGGTGTTCCTCAGGGGTCGGTACTGGGACCGGTGCTATTTAACATCTTTGTTGGCGACAAGGATGTTTGGATTGAGTGCGCTCTCAGCAATTTTGCCAACAACACCAAGCTGTGTGGAACGGTTGATACGCTGGAGGGAAGGGATGCCATCCAGAGGAACCTGGACAGGCTTGAGGGGTGGGGCTGTGCAAACTTTATGAAGTTCAACAAAGCCAAGTGCAGGGCCCTGCATGTGGGTCAGGACAACTCCTGGTATCAATACAGGCTGGGGAATGAAGGGATTGAGAGCAGCCCTGAGGAGAAGGACTTGGGGGTGTTGATTGATGAGAAGCTCAACATGAGCCGGCAATGTGCACTCACAGCCCAGAAGGCCAACCGTATCCTGGGCTGCATCAAAACAAGTGTGGCCAGCAGGTCAGGGGAGGTGGTTCTCCCCCTTTACTCTTCTCTGGTGTAACCCCACCTAGAGTACTGCATCCAGCTCTGGAGCCCTCAACATAAGAAGGACATGGACCTGTTGTAGCAAGTCCAGAGGAAGGCCANTGGAGCACCTCTCCTGTGAAGACAGGCTGAGAGAGTTGGGGTTGTTCAGCTTGGAGAAGAGAAGGCTCTGGGGAGACCTTAGAGCAGCCTTCCGGTATCTGAAGGGCGCCTACAAGAAACCTGGAGAGGGACTTTTACAAGGGCATGTAGGGATAGGACAAAGGGGAATGGCTTCAAACTGGAAGAGGGTATCTTTAGATTGGGTATCAGGAAGAAATTTTTTACTCTGAGGGTGGTGAGGCACTGGAACAGGTTGCCCAGAGAAGTTGTGGATGCAGGTAGATATCATAGTGTTCTAGAGGCCACATTAACTTAGGTTAATCATGATTCTTTACAGACCATTTCCTGTCCATCTTTCCAGCT
This sequence comes from Himantopus leucocephalus, assembly GCA_003993805.1. Lineage (NCBI taxonomy): Eukaryota > Metazoa > Chordata > Aves > Charadriiformes > Recurvirostridae > Himantopus > Himantopus leucocephalus. The sequence goes on along the minus strand of RSEF01000002.1, from coordinate 106,822,645 downwards.
GCTGACTGGCAAGTGGGCAAAATGGGCATGCTGATCTAAAAAAAAATTCAGATATTTTAACACCCAACCTTCAGAGATTAGAACCAGACCATGAGCACAGACCTTATAACTAAAAAGAAACTCCAAGCTGTTTAGATATTTTTTGTCTTCCAGGCATGCCAGAAATCAATAGACTTTTTATTTTGGTAGACTAGGATCCATCTCACTTCAGTTTAAGAGTTTAAGCAACTAATCTGAACAAATTGCCCAAGCTTCCTTTGCAGTCAAATGAAAGACAGATCCAAAAGCTGATTCATCCCATTTTAAGACTTCCATTAAAGATAAACGGAATGAATCCCTGTTTAAAGGTGGTTACATTTCACTACGGACAACACAGAATATGCATATGATTAGCTTATAACAGGTGCTTAACTCTTTTACAAGGCTAAAGCTGGAGAAGATGAAGTCTTCCCTTAGTAAGTACAGGTTACCTGACCACTATCACACTTTACCTGGAAGATACTCTTTTACAGTTTTCAGATTATAATCCTGATTCCTTGAAATGGTTCATTTACATCAAGTCATTGCAAAACCAGCAGTTTTCCATGGATTTTTCAGGTGGCAATAAGGTGCTATATAATAAGATTGAGGAAAAACTCATCAAATTTCTACTTCAGTTCATGGGTTACTCTGTTCTTGTGGGCAGACACCACTTGATGCTTCCACAAGAAACAAATGCTTTTTAGTGTTGAAAACAGTTGAAAAAAACTAGTATGAAAAAACCTACTATTCTTTATAGAATGTGGCTGAGACAATTGTCACAATGCTTTGTTCTGCTATCCACTTTTTTGGTATTTCAGCCTAATTTAGTGCTGCGCTGACTTACATTGAATGTTATGCAGACATTGCAATGTTACAGAAAACAACACTATTCATGCAGTCTTACATACTAATATTAATGAATTTCCTACTGACCAAGACGGGTAGATATGACCTTTGGACTACAAAATTGCAATAAAAAATTGTATCTTTCGGTGTGGTGGGTTGACCCTAGACAGCACCCAAACATCCACCCATCCTCTTGCTCAGTTTCCTGTCCTGTTGGATGGGGAAAAAATAGAAGGAAGATGAGAAGACTCGTGAATCTAGATGATGACATTGTAATAAGCTAAGCAAAAGCTGCACACACAAGAAAAGCATAAAGTCGAATTCATTCATTGCTTCCCATTGGCAGGCAGATGCCCAGCCATTTCCTGAAATGCAGCACATCAGTGTGTGTAGCAGTTACTTTGGAAGAAACACCATAACCACAAGCACACACCACTTTTCTCCTCCTTTCCCTGAGCTTTTATTGCTGAGCACAATGTCGTATGGTATTGGATATCCCTTTAGACTGTTGGGGTCAGCTGTCCCTGCTGTGTTCCCTCCTAACCTTTTGCCCAACCCCAGCCTGCTTTCTTTGGAGGGGAAGAGAAAAAGCCTTGACGCTCTGCCAGAACTGATCAGCAATAACCAAAACACTGGTGTGTTATCAAGTCTGTTTTAGCCCCAAATGTAAAGCACAGCACCATATGGGCTGCTATGAAAGAAGTTAACTCCATCCCAGCCAGGCCCAGCACATAGTGAAACAAAACAGGATTGGAATTATTACATAAAATTTGTTCCTTAAAAAAATGCCTTCTGATTCTTTCATAGACCAGGTGGAACTGAGAGCTCTTTCACAGCCTTTTTCCCTGTCTATAATGGTACATTTTTTCTGTGATTAGGCCAAGTTATACCTAATATTACTTTGATATAAACTTATTTATAATTTGTTGCTTATTTCTTCCAGTGCTAGCACTTCATTGGTATATACTGTCTTGTAATTAATAGGGAGTTCAAGGTTTCAAATGCATCCTTTGTAAGCTTTGTTACAGAATGTTTCCTTTGGAGTTGTCATATCTTCTTTTTCTGGACATTTCTATTGATAATAGTCACTCAAAATCTAGATGGATAGTTTGCTCTTACTGTCAACAGTTTAGGTGCTTCCTTCTTTAGAGGTATAAAATCCCCAAATTTAGGAACCAAAATGGTCTGTTTGTATCATGAAAAGACAATTTCTGTCCTTCTGTTTCTTTGTGTGTTGGTTTGGGCGAAAAAGAGTGACCTTCTAATATGTTAATTGTACCAATCCAAACATATCAGTCAATGAAAAATGAGAGAGAGGTATGAAGGCTACACCAAGACATTTTGATGAATCCTTATTCTGACTGAAAATACATGTATATTTTTAAATTATTTTGGAAGTAAACTGCAGAAGAAAAATGAAGAAGAAAAGCAATGTGATCCAAGCAATGTGATTCAGTGTAAAGGAAAAGACTATATTAATAACTGAGTTTATTTCATTGATATATATTCAAACACTATAAACTACATCTCTGTTTGGACAACAAGCTTCTCTTTAAACATTCTTTGTGTAGGAAATTTGCATCTGCATCTACATTGCCAGGCTTCAGAGAAAAAGTATGAGGGAAAAGATATTCTAAATTCATCAAAATCCTTAAAATAGAGCCCTAGGGCCCAGTGATGGAGAAGTAGGTCTATTGAATGAAGAAGACAGCAAAAATATATGCACCATATTATAAAAATACTCTGTGATACAGTAAAGCAATTCTTCTTATGATTTACTATAGTCCTAGTCTGTCTCCCAAAAATAACTGGAGATGTTGGCATAAATTTCTTTGCTGTCTTGCTTTAAACTGTGTCTCCTTCTGGGGCTTCCCCTATGATTAAAGGCACATAACTCATTTAAGGGTTCTACCCTGCACTCTTCCATGCATGCAAAATCAGTGGGATTCTCATTCGTCTGAGACTTCTGGGACAGACTTAAGAAGTTCACTCACTACTATTTTTGGTAGACTAATTAGAAGCAAGTTGTATTTCTCAGTGAATTTATTTAAGGAAACTGGTCCTCTTTTCCTTCATGCACTATCTGAAAACTTACCACGAACCCCCTCAAAAATTTCTCTGGTAAAGATTGTTGAATTTCCATGAAAAAATAATGGAGTCTCAATTTATAAGGTGTTTCAGAGTAAAAGTCAAAATAAAAATGGAGCTTATATACCAAATAGAGAGAATATCAAGAGACTCAGTGAAGTTCACTGAGAATTTTTCCATCATCTTTTTTTTTTTTACAGTGGTGATCATAGTAAGCATTAAATACAAATCAACGCTGATAGAATGATCATTATTTTGCATTTGAATAAACAATCCATTTGACTACTGTTTCTGCTGACAGCAATTTTTATCTGGAAAAAGAGACCTCATAATTTCTTTTGCTGATTACCACACTTGTCTGTGTGGCAGAAAGCTTCAAGTATTAAGCATTCCACTTTGCTGGCGGAAATGAAGGAAGAGGGAGGACCTAGATAAATGTTGCTCCTGCTGTCCCTAGATACTCAAGGGAACTACAACTACCTGTCGCAGCCCTTTGGAGCTTATACAATATGGGAACAGCCTTGCTGGGAAACTCAAAGTGGACCTCAAAGCAAAGGCTATTCAAATGGTGATATCTGTGTGGGCTCTAGAGCTGAGCCTATGCTCAGTCTGAGTATATAAGCACAGTTTATTTCCAGCAGATCTTGATATCTCATTATTTCTTTCACATCTATGTGCATTGGATGGTAATTATATAAACCATCCATTCAGGTTGCAAAAACAATATCATTTGAGCTGTGTATGAGCAATCAAATACCAAATTCACAATTCTGTTTCAGTCGATGTTTGAAGTAAGCCTCCACTGTTTGAATGCACAAACTACTGAAGCTCAAGTGGTTGAGTGTACTCTTGAAGAGACTAGGAGAGGTTCACAAAAACAGTCATTTTAAAACTGACTTTTGAATTTGAACTAATATTCACTGGGTATTACTGTTTGCTCAGCTTGACCTGTTTCTTGCCCTGTCTAATACAGTGTAAGGTGTTTGCATTCCAGATTTTGATTTAGGAAATGCTCTTTGCTCATATTGTGTGTTGGCAGGTGTGTAATTGGTAGGCACAGTTGGTAGAATGGTAGATTGAAACTCTACATGTCTTCTGAGATATCCTTTTCAGAGCAGAGGTGAGGATGTAAGAGGCAAAACATTCAGAAAGCAGCTCATACTCAGTTAACCACAGGACAATTTAGTTATATTCTTAGAAGGATGACTCATTCTGCCAATACCTCCATATAAAAGAAATGACCTATACTTCATAAAATAGCATTTCAGTTTAAGTGGACAATTCACTTTTACATTTTTATTTTTAGTAGTGAACTGGCTCTAAGATATAGCTCCATAAAAAGCCATATATAACACAGAAGCAATTTTCTAAAAATAATGTGAGGAATTTATGTAAAATGATATGAAGCTTCAAGCACATCCAGTAGGCAATATTGTGAAGCATTTCCTGTTTCTTTGCTATGTGATCTGGAAGTTGAAGAAGAAGAAGTATAATTTAATAATCTAACTCAGAGTTACAAAGAGACAAAAGCATTGGATCGAGAAAATTCATTTATACAGAATAAGATGTTCTGTAGTGCCGGAATTTTCTGAAGGTTGTTCTAATCATACATGAAAAATCGACAAAGAGAAAATGGAAGTAGTATGGAGTTGAACTATGAATACTTTCATTAGATAATCAGTATAAGAAATAAAGCAAGCTCGCTCCACTAATTTAGAATCAAATAAACAGCTTCAAAAAGTAGCTCAAATGCAAGACTTTTGACCTTAATTGAATTTTCCTTTTACCAACATGGATAACATCCTTTCCAAATAGTGGATTAAAAGTAAAATACAAAGTTGAAATAGTAGAGGCCAATGATGCAGCTCATTCTCCATGATAATTCTGCCCACTCAGGCTCTTCTATTTTTTTCATAATGTTACTAAAGAAAACACTGTTCAGCGCTCTCAGAGTTTTATTTCTCCCTCTTAGAAGTCCAGCCACAGCACACTGCAATTGTGTTAGTGGCTATTTAGACCTGAGAGATCTGTTGAGACACACAATTTGTTTTGGGTTTCAGTAGCTTTCCAGTTTGTTTGATTTTACTGTTCTTATAGAGGAATGTGACATTAGAGGGACTTTTTAATTATTTTTTCAGATTAACTTAAGACTGTTGCAAATTCTTAGTTGCTTGCTAAAAAGAATAATCAGCAGGACACATATGTAGATTATGCTCTGCAAAAGCCCATGTATCCAGAGAGTTGCAGCCTCATGTTGCTGCATTCTCAAGGATTTAACGCTTTCTCAAGGGCTATTCACTACCCACAGGAACCCTCCAGGAATTCCCACAACATGGTGAGCAGCTGGGCCACCACAGGCAACATGCAAACAGGCAGGAGAGCAACAGCAGCAGTGAAGCCAAGCTCCTTAGCCATGCTTGGCATTCCTGATGTCACGCAGCTCTGAAGCAGGACAGAAAAGCTATTCAGTCTAGAGTGAGCAGCCTGAAAGCAGATTTTAACCTCTATTTTGGCAGAGACAGAAGTGACACACTGGCAGATTTCTCATTACGCCCATCCTGTGATGCTCTACAGTCGGTGTTCAGAGTAGTACTGGCATGCCTAAGTGAGGGAAGCAAATCACAGGGGACAAGGCTAGTTGTGAAATGGAAGTGCACACAGAAGAGCAGCAACAACCAGAATTTCAAATTTATTTTCCTTCCATTTCCCTTTATTTTTGTTTTATTTCCATAACCTTACTGCTCTTTATCTCCACCTGTGTCTTCCTTTATTCTCGTTTGAGTACAAGGGTTACATCTTTTCTTTATTTTGCTGCAAGAATGATGACAATTGGCTCCTGTTAGAAATAGGTTCAGAAGTTCATGTGTTCTGAGCTCTTGCGGACTTCAGGCACCGCACAGAATATTAAAATGAAACAATACATTTTCTGTGTTGTATATCTGCAGGCTTCAAACTCAAATTGACTCACTAAATAATTTTGCAAGATGGAAAACAAGCACCAGAAGAAACATATCGCTGCATAAAGGTGGTTTCTGGATTCAAACATTTTCCACCTTCAGGTAATCTGGAAAGTGATGGAGCTCAAATCAATCTGAGCTGAGCTCTGATGACGCACTATTTGCATTTGTCTCATTTTCACATCATTCCTGGCACATACCTACGGTGGTACCATGGCTTTTGAGAATCCAAAGGTCAACTTTTCAATATATAGAAGATCTGGACTGTCATTATTTCCAAGTCCATGATTCTGCAAGGTGCTAAGGCACTTAACTGATCCAATACAGGATATCAGCTTAAGCCTTCACTCAACACAAGCTCAGACATATATTTACCTTTAAACACACTAGAAGTTCCAGGGACCTATCCTCACTGAAGTAAATGACAAAGCTTTTACTCACTGTGCAGGACCCTGGTGACAGTATTGCAATATCTTGATAGAAACCAGGCTTTTAAGCACTTTGATAAAGCATCTGGAGCTATGTGGCATTGAGGGCACGGTATGGTCCAACAAGATGATGAAGTTCCCTCATGCCAGTGAGTGGTCTGTGGTCTGTCTTCTTCCATTCTGCCAGCTTTGGGCATGCTTAACCCTCCTATAAGCCAGCAGAGCTCCCCAAAAAAAAATGGTGGAAACACATGAAAAAAATAATAGTTTCCTGCCAGACTGATGAGCTGAATGGGCTCATCACGATGTACAAGGAGAGCCAGAGCTGGCAGGAGAAGCCAGAAGGCCATGTGTGAGTGGAGGACAGCCATCAGCGGGGAGTCAGGGAGTACCACATCAAGGCGCACATGTATTCCAAACACTGGTCCCTCAGTGCATTTTTTAGGTAGATATACATACATATACAGACATATATGCACATACACTCCAACACCAGCTTCCTTTTGGTCTGGATCTCAAACAATATTCAAACCTCTCCAGTTTATTCCATGCTGGAAAGATGCAATGTAGTTTGCAATGTGTTTTATTTAAGTGAGAATTACCAGTCTTCCCAGATGTCCCTGTCTTTTGGTCTGCAATCAGTGATTTTCTTTAATCTGCAGAAGAGAATTAACAGATATTTGGAAAGGTTTTGAATAATATTTTTCTTATAGTTACATAAAATGTTCCCCTAAAAAAAAGCCAAAGTGAAAGACATTGCATGAAAGATTATCAGAAACTGGGAGTTGTTCTTATATAGAATCACAGAATCATATCATTGTTGAGGTTGGAAGGGACCTTTAAGATCATCAAGTCCAACCATTACGTACTTAGAATAAACGAAGCGTTGGATTGATTATTGCATTCCTGCCTAATACCTGTGCAGACACAACTGCAAGATAGGTTATAGTCCTGGATTTGTATTTGTAATCAGGATTACCTTACCTGTGTGAACAGGCATTCTGCTTTTTTGCAAAACCTTGCACTTTCTTACAGAGAATTTAGGAACTTTATTGTTCCCTCTGCTTTGGTTTGAGAATACACACTGACCTGTGATAACTGAGACTTAGTTGTGCAAGAACACAGCTGAGCTACTACTACATAGAAGTTTACAAAGGAATCAGATATTATTTACATCAGTTTGGGTACATTGCTGAGCCTCTTTCAGGAAATTTCAGAGGTGATCAGATATTGTGTTCTAGAAGGAAGGAAGGACAAAAAGTTGACTCCTACCATGTCCTTTCCTTTTCAACAATGTGAAAAAGAATAAGTGTGAGTTAGAAATAGGTACATCAAACTGTTTTCCTCATTATAATTTGTTGTGCAAAATGGTCTAAGTAATGCCATTTTACCCTACAGCTATGTTCTTTAAAACTATTAGCAGGATACTAAGATTAACCAAAATATCCTTTTGATAGTTGTTCATAAAACTGTATCTTGAAAGATTTTGAAGAGAGATCCCTTTCTCCATCCTTCTGTGAATTCAAGAGTTACTGAGAGAATTAGAAGGCATCTTTAAGTGGCCTTAATTTACACCTAGCTTATAGTTTCCATATAGTTAGAGTTATATAAAGATCGGGAACCTAACATATGAGAACATGGTTGATAAAGTATGTTTGATTAGAACAAAGCTGCAGATACTGTATTCATTTTTTAGATATTGTACTTATCTATCAGAGAGCCATCAAACCCACATCAAACTGAGAGACTCCTACTGCTTTTGAATGTAGGATAATGCAGAGGTCAGAAGGGGTGACATCTTATTTTTCTGAAAGGTATTAAGGTCTCTGGTTCAGATATTATATTAATGTATTCATGAAAAGTTCTTGTTTATTATAGACTAGAATAATTTTAGGTACGTTAGTAGGTACTATGATGCTGAAATTTAGGGAAATGGTCCCCATGCCATCTTTAGAGATATGTGCATATATAGCTTTTCATGTGTGTATGTGCGTGTACTTAGCACATGTATCTACAGGCATATAATAAAGTATTGACAAACCCTCTGTGATAGCTTTGACTTTGTCCCATTCTCTCTGATTTATCAACGTCAGCCACAATGTCTATCTTAAAGTTACTAATGTGGCAAGTGTTTAAGTCAATACTTGAAGACCCAGAGCAACTGTTCATAAATTTAGAATTTCACAGAGAATGCTGACTTATACTAAATGTGGACCTGCTTATTCTATTAGTTAAATTTGTCTTTTACCTCAGAAATGCAAAGCAGAAAAATATTGAATAGACATTACTTATACAAGCACTCATTTACCTCCATATTCATGGATCACATTTTGTATTATTTAACAGCAGCCTGGTCCTGCTGTTTTATTGCCCAATTGGCTAGGATGACATATGACCATAAGAATAGATAGAGGCTTACATTTGCATTTGTTCTCACATTATGGAGCTCAGAAGCAAACAGGTAATCAGAAACATATTATCTAGAATTACAAGGGACACATTGCTACCTCAGTAATGTTTTAAAAAATTAAGTGTTCTCAGTAGGTGTTTAGTGCCTCCATATTTCAATTAGCATACTCTTACTACATGCCGACAATTTTTAAGGATTTTATATAGGGATATATTATTTGGATGTACATTATGCATATCTGAATGTCTCCACATTCTCACAGCAAAAGTTTCCTACCCAATATTTTATGAATATGTTGCAAAAGAAGAAAGAAATCTTGGAGGATAGGCGATACCAGGCAAGACTTGAGGTATGAGGGATGAGGGATGTACAAAACTGATGGATCACTTCCCTGATCCCAAGGCTACTGTGCTCAGGGCTGCTCCTCAGACATAAATGTGATTTTTCTAACTCTTGGCATGTGCTGAGATACTCAAAAGGCAAAACTACAACAAGGATTCTTTATAGCACACAGTTAAGTTTGGGTTCCCAAGGCTTCTAGCATCCCTTAAATAGTCTTCAGTAATCTAAATATCACAGCAGACTACTGAAAAAGGCTACTGTACAGTGGGGACTCAATTCCCCATTTCCAAACATGCCAAACATGGTGATATCAGCCAGCATTGCCACATAAAGAAACTACATCACAACAGATGGATTGTCTGACCAAATATCGCTTTAGTTTTCACAGTGGAAAAAAAAGCTACATAACTTAGATCTGGTTTCCTTCATGATTTCATATTCATTTTGTTCCCAAACTAAGTGTAAAAATTTGTAAATCGCATTTACGTATATATGTGTGTATAGATATATGTGTACAGATATATATATTTGTACATATTTATACATATATAAATATTAACCAGATCAACAGGACATGCACGCAGCATATACGTACATTTGACTAAATATAAGGTGATGGAGTTGCTGTCAGTCCCATCAGACTCAACATGAATTGTGAATGTTAAGCACTTCTGAAGATTGAAACATGGTTATTTAGATGACTAAACATTGCAAAGAGCTGTTATGTTCGAATAAACGGGCCAAAGCGCTTAGAAAAAAACAGCTTTATGCTACTGAGTATATCAGTTTGTTCAAAGAGAGGTGGATGACACAGTAGCCACAAAAACTGAAACTGGACTACCTTTATTGAGTATAAGAGACATAACACAAAAACATTGGTCTTTTCCTAGTGGGAAGTTTATGAAGAAAAGGAAAAAAATACATATTCTATCAAACAAGATCATTGCAATGGCCCCTTTTTCTCTTAAAAAATATAATCTCTTTATTACTTTGTCTGTAGAGCCACCATTATCATCCTCTGTGTTTTTTGCAAACACATGTTAGTACAGCAAGTTCAATCTCTTTCATTTAATTCCCACATTTCTGGGAATATATCTCTGGAACACAAGTCTTGAGTTAGGAACAGATGGGTAGGCTAAACACTTCCGTCAGGGTCACAAAGAGCCTGTCCATCCAGCCATGACCACGCAGTCAGACTCTTTGATCAAGATGTGTTGCGGGATTGTGACAGATCCAGAGCTACTCCATCGGAGCAGACTTATTTCACCACTACAGCCCCCTGCGTGGTAGTACCTCTTGTTGGGTCTCAGTATGTTTGAAGTGCTGAGGGGCTCTTCCTTTATCTTGGGTGAACTAATGGTCCTGAAGGAAGGAGTATAAGCAGTTGGCCACCCTTAGGGGAATTGTCACCAGCTGGTGAAGAACTGCCATTGATTTTGGAAGCTATTAATTTTCTGCTGATTCAGGAGCTACTGAACTTAGGAACACAGGACGTCCTATGAGCACCATGCAATGTAATAGCAAAAAAAAAAATAATTTTTCCCTCAGAAACAAAAGTTCCTAGACTAAGGTTACTTAAACATAAAGACCACTTTTCATACCACTCTCAATTTAATTAAAACATTTTTCACCAAGTTATTTGTTGTTGAAATGATTTTTCAAAAAACACTAAGAACATAATAGGTCTACTAAAATATACTGTGATTTGCTTGGAATTAATACATAATTCAAAATTCAGTGGAAAGTTTGTAGAACTCCCTGAGTAATAGTAAAAAAACATCAGTAACTTAATGACAGAAATCTGTAAGAGAACAAAAGTATGCACCACCACAAATATTTGTTGCTTAAATGTTTTTAGAGTCAAGGCAAATTCCTTACCAGTAAAGGACTCAGTAGTCAAAAATACGTGCTGTTTTACAAGCTGTCTCCTCTTTGCTAGTCTGTGATTTCAAATTCTCCTATGCCTATAGACTTTTATTGGATGGTTTCTGTAAAGCTTCCAAAAATGTACATTAGTGTACAGTGAATGAGACCTGTGAAGTATGAAGTCCAAGAGGACTTGTAAATCTCAAAGCAGAAAAGATAACCTCTTACATGCAAGGATGCAGCTACCACTGTTAATTACAGGAGAAAATGTTTGCCTGCCTGGTTTCCACCAGCCTTGCAAATTACAGAAGTAAAATAAGATGTATTATTTCTTTTTTTTGTTTTCTCTCTCTCTCTTTTTTTTTTTGTTTTACATTAACTACACTTTTCTTAAAATCTACCTATAACCTTGCTTTGACTGGCAGTTTGGGGGAATAAGCACAAACTGGATGTTCAGGAAAATAAGAAAGGATGTATCCTTTGTTCACGAGTGAAAATAAAATGGTTAAACAGCTCAGGTAGCCTCAATTGTTTCTTCTCGCTAAGCAGGTATAGGTGCAGTGCCTTCATGCACCCAAGTGTCCCCTCCTGCATGGGGAAAGGAATATATATGCCATAAGACTCAGTTGTAAGGGTAAATATTTTCCACTAAGACTACAGAGAGCGATGGTCTGTCATCAGTTTTTGGCACCTGTTGGTAAATTCCTGAGAGGCACCAGAGGTTTTCTTCAGTTCCTCCGATCAGGCTTGGGTGTAAGTTCTGTGCCCTTGAAATTGTGTATAAGGATCTGGAAAAAGATAAAGCTGGGGGAAAAAACCATCTAATTCAGTGAACTCTGTCCATTCTTCTCTAAGGCTTTGGTCCTAAGAATTTTTCCTCACAGCAGAAGAATGGTGTTATCTGCCCTCACTCTGACCCTTACATCATGGCAGAAAATATTTCCCAGCTCCTGAAGAGACCTAAAGTTGTATCAGCCCTCCTGAAAGACAATAAGCAATTGCCAGCAGATATTGTAATTTCCAGAGTAGGACAGCACTTTTTCCATTTGTTTCACCCAGGTGCCCACTAGACACAAGGCAGTCTCAAGTAAGAGCAAAATATGAATTCCAGCAAAACTAAAGGTTGTGTTCTTGACTAGAAAGATGAAAACAAAGACAACATCATAAAATGACATGAAGAGGACAAGCAGACTTAGTACATACATGTGTATGTATATGTATGTGTATACACACATGTAAATAAATGGATCATCAAACATCTTTCATGCCTCTGCAGGCATATTTTGGCCAGTAAAACAAAGTAATTTGGCTGACCATATTAAGTACTGAATGGAACTTCTTTTTTTTTTGCTGTTCCATATCCAGAAGAATTATATCCTTCTAATACCATAACGTTCTGTTTGTACTCTTCAATAGCCTTTAATTTCCCGTATAATTAAAGGCGGCTACCTCTGCTGTAGCTTTAGTAGATTCTTAGGAGACCATCAGAATGAAACAGGTTTATGTTTACCAGGGAATGTCTCTTTAAAATATGTTTAGAGAGTACGTATGTGCTGTATTTGTGTACACAAAAATATCCATATATATATGTTATGGCTGTCAGTTTTATCGCTCACATTTCTCCACTTTTTAGGAAGTCAGGTGAACCAAATTTTTAACTTAACTGTCCTCTCAGATAGCAAAATCTGCTATACGAAACTCTCCTTGATAAACAAAATATTCAGTACCTACTGGGAACACTGAAATTATGCTTTAAAATAAACAGGGTTTTAATTTTTAAAGTACTGTGGATAAGTCATGAAAAAATTCATTACAACTAGATTTCTGTAATTCATCATACAATCTTGCCCATTTCTTATTGATACATAAAATTTTAAAATAATGTTTATCACCGTATACTTTAATGCATGCATATGAACTTGTTGCTGACTTGTCTTTGTTCAGATGTGGTATCTCATCCTTTACAGAAGACCTCCTGATGTACAATGGATATCTTCTCAGAACTTGGCAGTATTTCATCCATTTCCAAATATAGTAGAGGGCTGCAGTTAAAATAGCCGAGGTCTCCACAGTACATAATATTAATTATTTTGGATGGAAAAAGACTGGAGTCCTCAGTTTTGCTAAAACAGAAATGTGTAAGGTATTCAAAGCAGTACAGGTTTGGGGGCATGCCAGATACACAGCTCAGGTGATAAAGACGATAATTAGAGGTACTCCTTCACACTAGATACTGTTCAGTCTCACACCCATTATTTTCAGGATTTTTTTTTTTAATTCTTACATTTAAAATATTCTCTTCTCATTACACTTTGACTAGCTTAGTTCTTGGACTGCCACAGTGCCTGCACCCGTGCTTGAAAGGGAGTAGCGGAGAAGCAGGGGAGATTGCTACCCCACACAGAGCTTTGCCATTTAAAAATGTGTAATTTGTGAGTGGCTACTGGGAAAATGCATCAACTTGCACACTTGTTTCTGGTCTTTTCCAAATAACATCTACACAATGCATATATTCAGACCCAAGTCAGAAACTGGTGGACCTTCTCAAAGTTTTCTGTCCTTGCTTAATACCTATGAAAGCCTTGTAAACTACAAGTATTAGGAGAAGGTGTGCTGAAGTTCCTCAGATAAACTTTTCCCTTTCTCACTGTTTATATACACGATTTTATTCCCCCCTTCTTTATGCCAACGAGGTTTGATGCCACAACATAAAACATCTGCATAACAAAGTTGTAATATCTGCCACAAGCCAAGCTTATTTCACAACTGGGAAATGTACAAGTCAGCAGAGTAATTAAGACAGAATAGAAGAAAAACAGAGTAGCTTAATCTGCACTTATTTGATGTCCCTGCACATCAAATGCAATTCAAGAAGTACAATTAGAAACCAGTGTGTAATACATACTTTGTGTTAAGCTGCAAATCAGAAGGGAATTTGTACAAGTTCGAAGGCCAATGGATTTGCAAACGTTTTCAAATCTGGTGAATACAGTTCCAGCACCTCCCTTTACACACTGTGCACAACTGAGCATCTCCTAAAGGTTCCGCTCTATTAATAAAGGGCAGTAGTGTCAAAGCGTTATATAAAATCAAGAATAATTAGAGGTCACTANCGAAGGCCAATGGATTTGCAAACATTTTCAAATCTGGTGAATCACAGTTCCAGCACCTCCCTTTACACACTGTGCACAACTGAGTATCTCCTAAAGGTTCCGCTCTATTAATAAAGGGCAGTGGTGTCAAAGCGTTATATAAAATCAAGAATAATTAGAGGTCACTATGGGCCTCCCTCTTTCCAATGTTTCTGAAATGCAGTCTCTCATTTCAGAGAGCAAAGTACAGCAAGGAATACTGCTGATTCACATGTGACCTTAAAACATAAAACAGAGAAGTCTTGCAGTAAAGCTATACTAAAATGAATTTCCTCTGCCTCTGAGTTCTCCTTAATGCCATATCTAAATGTTTCTGATCAAGGACGCAAAATCCAGTCCAGGGAAGAGTGTCATAGCAAATACATTGATCATCTGATCTTCAGATTTCCCTTACGCTTCTGCAGGAATGAACCTTCTATTTCTTCCTGACGTGCTGTTTGTGAAACCTTTCTCTGTCCAACCAGGAAGGCAAGAACAGAACATTTTTTCCTTACATATCTCACTTTAAAAAAAATCTTGGTTTTGTTTGTTTGGGTTTTTTTTTTCTTCATTTTAGCAGCAGTACCCACAACTGACAGTTTTGGAGTGGATTTCGGTTTATTATCTAAGGATTTATATACTTTTTACTAGTAAACTTAAGACATACAGTAAGTTGTTGGTATATAAGCCTGCTTGATCATTTAAATGGAAGTTTAATAAGGACTGTAAACAAATCCAGTGCTTGCATGTATTTAAATCAAATATTTCAAGAACTGTCTTTTGACGGAATTAGGATCCTTTTAAAGCCTCTACCTTTTCTTCCATGTGAGATAGGCAAAATGCCCTCTGACTGTCTACAAGTTTGGATACATCCCAGATTTGCTGAACTCATAGTTTTGGCTCACCTCTAGTTACTGCAGCAAGGTAATGTAAATTACACTAAGATGTAGCAATTTAAAAGAGTGTAAAAAATGGCCAAAATATTCTGTATTTCCCATTAAACTGAAGAGTTAAGCTTCATCACACAAAAATACTGCTTACTTGTTTCTCATACTTACAGCTGAGTTTTTTATAATAAAGAGGTAATAGCTTCATCTAAGCAATATCATTTCCTTCTGTAGACTGCTGTCAGACAGTAAGGGGACAGACCTAATGCACAGTATTTCCATGGCATCCAAAAGGGTAAATAAGAATATTGGTTATGGCTTATGTTTCTTTCTTGCACTAGTTTGAAGAAATGAAGCGTCAGACCTAGCAGTACCCCAAGAAAGACCATTCACAAAATCTTAGAGCATCCTTTTGTGTGACCTTCTGAGAGAGCTTGTTTCAAGATGCCCACCGGTATGACCTCACTTACCATAAAAAAGTCCCAGGCTAGTAAGATATAGAGCCATTTTTTTTTTACAATGGCATTCAAATAATTCTAAAATCTTCTTCTAAATGGCAAAGGGAATGAAGATGCAATGTTTTTTACAGTGTATGTCATTCCTACCTCAGTGTAGGCAAAATGTCCATTTCATTATACATTTTAAAAGAAATTTGCAGTATATTTCAAGATTTCATGCACAGGATAGAAAGAAACCCTTGCATGGCATTATAGAATTTCTCACTACAGAGACTTTATATT
Source organism: Himantopus leucocephalus (assembly GCA_003993805.1). Classification (NCBI taxonomy): domain Eukaryota; kingdom Metazoa; phylum Chordata; class Aves; order Charadriiformes; family Recurvirostridae; genus Himantopus; species Himantopus leucocephalus. Next base: position 106,806,929 of record RSEF01000002.1, on the reverse strand, counting down.
TCCCTCTGAAACATCTGTTGTTGGCCACTATAGGATACCAGTCTAGATTGATGATTGGTCTAATCCCATGTGACACTTTCTCCCTTTGAATTATACTGATGCGTTTGCTCAAATGCAACTTTTTACCATGAGAGGAAATTCAGAGCATATTGACAGTGGAACCCCAAGGTGAACATGCTTCATGCACTTTGGGGTACTGGATTGGAAGAGGACATTTCACTACAAATGACCTACCTCTTTCTTTAAATCATTTCTCTGGAAAACTCAGGAATTACTGAACTCTTTGGACTTCACAGACTGATCCTTTTCACTTCAATGCTTCACAAAATTATTGTTTTTCATGCTTCTAATCTCTCCATCGTTGGAAAGTTGGCCTTAGCATCAGTTCGTCTCTCTCAGACACTTAAGGGACATCAATCAGAAAGAAGGTCACATCCAGACCTCTCTTCTGAAAGACTGGCCGCACTGAGGCACGCATAGAGGTAAGGTTGCACATCCTTTCAACTTACAGCACGTTAGCCTGGGCACCCTGAGGAAAGTATTCCCAACCTTGCACAGTCAACTTGACTTCCTAAACTTACAGAGTAGTTAAATGCCTTCAGAAGTAGTGATTAGATCTGATGCCCCCAGAGGAGCCTCTTCCTTCCCACTACCCAGGCTGGGAGAGTGATGATTCTCAGCTAAGTTGCTTCCAAGTTGCTCTAAGGTCATTCTGTTTGAACAGCCTCCTGACTGTTAAAATACTAACTTGAGATTAGGAAAGGGGAGCAAACTGAAACATTACAAGTGGTTGACCCCTGAATAAAAATAAAAATAAAAATAATAATAAAAAAAAAAACAGATGGCCTTTGCACCGCTTAGCTTTAGGGTGTGGTTTCTTTTCCACTGTATGTGCTTGGTTTTGCTTTGACTTACTATGAATGCTTCTTCCCAGACCCTTTTAGATTGCAATGTTAATTCATACCATTTTGTATACATTTCAAATATTCTAATTTCATTTGATTCTTCTTGAGAATCTTTCTATCCTAATGTATGCATATAGTTATAAAAAGCACACCAACAATAGCTGGAAATAAACAATCAGACATCTATGCTCTTACATGATCTCTGATTTATAAAGAGTTTCTTTTGCTAGTGTTTCTACTTCAGGAGGTTCACTGTTCCCTAGTTTTCAATATGCAATCAGAAAGGTACACTTAAAAGATGTCGTGACTAAGGTTCACATCAGCGTTATAATGGCAGCTTCCACTATCATTCGTATAAATTCCTGATAGCCAGTTAAACACTGCAAATTACATTATGATTCTTGATTTCTGATTCTGAATGATGTCCTCCAAGTGTGATAGTCAGTTTAATGTGCAGCATCCGTAAAAGCACAGTGCATAATTCGAATGTTCTGTGCATTATCATTCCACAAATGATTACTTCTTTGATCACAGTATAGCTATGCCAACCTGTTTAAACCTGTTGTCAATAGGAATAAACAAGCTTAAAGTGTTTGTCTTAGAATGACAGCACAAAGCAGCCTGCAATCAAGCTGGCATGTTTAGGAGACAGTAAACAGTAAAAGGTTAACTTATAACCTTTCGTAATACGATAAAGTGCTGTTTTGGTAAAAACATGCAATTAAATTCAAATCTGTTTTTTCATTACACAAAAAGCTTATTCAGTATAGATTTGCTGCATCTCTAAATTGTAAGACATTCTGGCTATTGGGCGACCATTTTCGTCAGATATATTTTTCATATCAAATTTAAAGCTAACTCCAGAATTGCTTCATTTTAAATGACAAGAAATAGCAGAGATCAGCTAATCTTTCACTGGTTCTAAAGCTTACAAGTCAGTGCATAAAAGTCAGTGGATGTCCTTCCAGACCACAGTAAATTCATGTACAGCATCTTGGAAAACTGAAAGCAACATCCTGGTGACAATTAAAGATTAAATTAAGATCTTGATATGTGCTAAAAGAAAAAGAAAAGTCACCAGGGCCTGAAGCAGCATCAGTTAACCTGACTGAGATATATTAGGATGGTTTTTCATGTCTCATGATGGGATCTATATTGTTCAGGCAGGCTGTTCTAATTGGGCAAAACTGCTTTTTTTGACCAGCATGCTGAATTTAAGCCTTGCTCCAGTGATCTGAGTGTGTGGATGGACAAGTGCACGTGGAAGTGCTCTTTCAGAGGACTTTATTCTGCACCTGGAAGTCCCTGCCTCTCTGCTGAGAACTGGCAACTGGGTTTGTGTATAATCCTAATAAGTATTTACTCCTAAGGATTTACTCCAAATAGGGAGTCATTGAGATAGTTTATGGTGCCATTAAGCAGTATTTTGAACTAACCCAACTGAATAATCCAGTGCCGTTGCAGTTGATTTGGAGCCCATAACTTGTTAGTTTCTGATCTGGGCTAAAAGCCAGGGACTTCTTCAACCGTTCTGGCTCAGTCACAGGTTTGTCTGGCCATACTCTACTGCTGGTGATTCTGCCTTCCCTTATTCTCCTCTTTGTTGGGATTCTTCCTTTTAAATTTCTGGGCTGAGAACACTTATACTTTCCTGACCTTAAACACCAAATGATTTGCTTTTTAAAAATCTATTAACCTGTCAAATAAACAAGTCAAATACCTGCACAATGCTATAACTGCTCAGCTTTCTCAAATAAAAGTGCTCTGTCAAGTTCTGTGGCTTATTGTGTTGCTATATTCACTTGAAAACCCTCACTTTTCCAGAAATCTTTGCATACATCTTTGACTAAAAGTTGATATTGAAATCCCCTTTGTTGATTATTTGCTGTTCCTTATTTGACTATTTGAGTTTGAAAAAGCATTCTACAGGCTTGGTGAAAGATGTGTGATCCCCTTCAGTGTCTAGGTGAGAAAAGAGTTAAATCTAAATGATTTCATGGTCCTTTCTGATTTAAATTTTTAGGAAATAATAATAATGCACTCTTAAGCAAGCAGACCATAAACAGTCAGTGGACTGTTTCTTTCTCACAGTAGGTGGATAGTTCTGACTGTAGGCTGATATTGAATTTACTGAAGACAGTAGAAGGATCACATGGGTCTACTAACATACAGCAAGTTAATGTATATTTTTACCATCACATGATAATACTAATTAATTGATCAACCAGCCCGGTTCCTATGCTGAACAAGTCTGTTAACCCTTTTTTTTCATGCTAGGACTGTTGTTACTATATATACACACATATACACACACATCCCAGGATATAGGATTTTTATGAGTTCTCTCTCCAGTGTCAGAGAATTAACCTTAGCCTTTAACCATTTACTCCAAGGGTGCATTGTAAACTCATCAGAGATAATTTTATTTTGGGCAGTATCTGGTTTCCATAAACTAATGTTAATGGGAGATAACTGTTTTGTCTTTATCAACTTCTATAAATCTAGTCCCACTTAAACTATTTGATTAGTTTACACAGAATCAATGTGAGAATTATATAGTTAATGGAAGTCATCACATTTGTATCCTTTTTGAATTAAAACACTGTATTAGCTTTCTGTTTTTCTTTTTTTTTTTTCTTTCAATTATCTGGAATTTCCTAATAGTTTTAAGTTACATTAGAAATCAACGCTGAGAAAGTAGGAAGCTTCTCACCCTTTTTGTTTTTTAGTCTTTGGGTGGGCCAAATCTGTTGCTTTAAAAATAGCTAGCTATAGGAGCTGCAGCTTCTGATTTATTGTTAGTGTGAGAAATATTTCATCAGCAGACTGTGAAATTACTGCATTTATTTCATTTTTTTTTCAAATAGGGAACAGAAATATTTATTCAATAGAAAAGGGAAAGATGTATTATTTGTGATATATTATTTCAATCTTGTGAGGGAAAAGTAATATTATTAGAATTTCTTTTGTTCTTAGTGTAGTTAAAAATCTCTTTCATATTGTAGGTTATAAGTTTTTCCTTATGTGTTTTTGCTTCTTTATCAACTGTCTACCATTCTTAGTTTCCAATTTATATTCATTGTTAATAGTGGCCCTGTTTTTCCATTTGTTATGTACCATATTTATCTGAATACAAGGTGATTCTGATCAAACAACAAACCAGATTTACAGTTGATTTTAGGAGAATAATATATGGCTCCTGGATATACGATAATCCCCAGTTCCAATTGTTGCCCATGTCTCAACACACCTACCATGTGTCCTCACATCTGCGGTGAAGGCCTCCCTCCCTCCATCCTCACTCTCCAACCTTTTTTTCTGACAGCATTCACGAGGGAATTAGCCCCATACAAGAAAGGTCTCAACTGTAATGCAAGAGGCTTCAGCAATTTAGTCTTTTTATATGCTAGTTGTTGTTTCTCCACTTACTCTGTCAGCACTTCTTCTAATCCCCAAGTAATCCGGGCAGAGTTTTGCACCACTCTCGTCTGAGCTGGAGGCTCTGCCACAGAACTACAGCTCTCAACTCCCCTTCCTCCATGCAATTCACTTTGTTTTTCACCTTAACTTCCCCACATCAGGGTGAACTGAGACATGGTAGGGCTCTGCTGCAGTCTCCACAGCACAAAAAGTCAGACTGGTGGATAAATGCTGAGAAAGATTATATTTTTCTTCCTCTTTTCTTTCTCAATACAGGAGGTTTGGGAGGATCTGGTTAAATATTTTTAAACAATTCTAATTTATCATTCACATTTCTACTGATAACTAATATGGATCAGAATTCTTCACAGATCTGTGACGTTGTACCAATTAAAGCTTTCAGCTTACATATGCATTCGTGTAAAAGACATAATTGTTCATGCATAATAAAGCCTAAGAAGCTATGATTGCTGATACCTATGTAAACATTTATTGGTAAGTTTCCTTATCGATAATTTCTTTGTCCAGATGAGTTTTACGGTTATATGCAACACTTTTTAATTTGCTAAATAGCTTCTTTAATAGTGCCAACAATGTTCAGAAAGCTCTGCATTGTAAGAATGCAACTGTCTGCCACTCAGGCTACGCTATTTGATGATAATGTGTAATGCAAACATAACAGACAGGTACTTAAGGAACTAATGATCCTGCTCTTATGTAGGACACCATTGTTGGTAGACATCACTGACCACTACCTTGTCTTGATTAATTTTTACAAACATTCAGACATTCAAGAACCATTCAGTACAAACTAATAACCAATTCAGAAACACTTGTATTTTAAAGCATCTCAATTCTCTTCTCCTTTTACCCACCCAATTTTTCTTACTATTGTAGTCATTGCATTGGATATTCTAACCACGTTCATTGTCCTACTGGCTTCCATTAAAGATAAAAATATATTCAAATTGATGATTTTCCTCTTTAGTCAATACTTCATATCAGAAAGATTTACTGAGTTCGTATTCCTTGCTACCTGTTTTTACAAAACTTTTGAAATAATTTTAAGTATTCTTTAAAAAATAATGAAAAATTTAGTAAGTCACCTCAGAGAACATAATTGTTTGCAAAAGTCTTTCTAGTAAATAATACAGGATGAGTTCCCTAAAAATAGTCAATTACAGAAAAAATTGTGCAAATTTTCTTCAGAATAAGAAGGCATTTTGATACAATAGCAAATAATTACTGAAAAATTCATGGGAGTCAAAAGACCACAAAATACAGGCACTATTCACAGAGCAAAGATGCCATGTATTTCACTGTCTCAGTCCAGTTCTTCTGCTACAGGAAATAGATTTTATCCTTTCAATAATTATCAATACTTGGAAATGGAGGAATTCTTGAATTGAGCAAAGTTTAGTTATCAGGAAATAACACAGGTCTGGAAAAGGTAAGAATATAATACAAGTGATAATGTTTTTAATAAATTATTTTTATCAATTATTGATTTTTAACTTTTTTATATTCAGCAATTATTTATTTTGCATAAATTATTTACATTTTGAAAATATTGATTTTAAAGATAACATAAAAAATGAAATTTTGTATTTATTGTACCACAGATAACCTTTTCATTCCAGGGCATGAAAATAACTTTGCATTTTTTCATATCATGCTGCAAAATAGCTAGAAATGTTCTTGTGACTAGGATGGCTTTCCTGGAAAGAGTGGCGAATTTACGAACATACACCATAGCACCCCAATTTACTAAAGGATTCTTATAGAACTAAAAATTTACTTATATGACTACTCCTATGGTATTCGGGGGGGTTAGTCACGCATAAAGTTGGTGCTTCAGTGCTTTGCTGAGTTAAACTCCAGATATAGTACTTTAAGTTCAGCCTTGAACATAGAGTAGAACATAACGCCACTTAGATAAGTGCTTTGGGAAGAAAAAACGGAGAAAAAAAAAAAAAACAACTGAGAAGGGAACCATCTGCTAAGTACTTCAAAAAGTTAGTCTAACTGAGAAGTTAGGCTGTCCCTGCCCCAGAAAGCATGTAATATAAATAAGCAAGACAGAAGACTATTGCAAAAGACTCACTCATGCAAGCTGAAAGAACAGACATATTTGGCAAGCACTATGTCAGTACCATATTTTGTTTTAACAAGCTTCACTTTCTTTTTATGTTATGGTGGATGTTGTTTATCAGACTAGCAAAGTGAGGTGGAGAAAGGTAGCAGGAAATAAGAGCTACAGAGCAACAAGGAAAAAGGAGGAATACAGCAGGTAGCAAGAAAGAAGGGAGAGGATTTGGCTATTGTTCAGGGATAGCCAGTAATCAGCACAGGAAAGTGAACATACAGCAAAAGAACTGTAGAAATATGTTAGATGCTCCTAATTCTTCCATTTCCTCTTCATCTACTTGACATTTTTTTTCTCTTCTGTCCCTCAAGGTTGCAAGACTAAGGAAAGAAAACAGAAACGCATAAAAGCACGTCTAGAAAATAGCTAGCTCTTGTGCATTTCTGCAACTAGGAACACTTGACTTTTCCACTTCCTGGGTCTTGTCCAGGATACAAATGTCCAGCCTACACCAAGGATTGGTTCCTTCTTGATGTTTCTTTTTCCTCATAACTGCAGCTTACCAAAGCAAACACGAATTGAGAATATAACTGATCTGGGATGACAATTTCCCACCTGAAGAGAATAAAATAAAAAAAAAAAAAGGGGGGAAAGAAAAGATTTAATTGTCTAATTGGAACCCAAATGCATCAGCTTTAATTTTCAGAACGTAAATGTGGGGTAAATAATCTCCAACGAAATATTTCAATGAAAAATAATGCCAGGTTATTTTTGTTTTTATTCTCTTGCTTCCACTGTTTCTAGACACAGCTAAATACCGCAATGAAGGGAAGTCTGAAAAGAGCGGATATCTATTTATTCCCTAATATTTGTCTAAAGTCAACAGGAGAAATTTCTTGAAACATAATTGGATCCAAGCACTATTTAAACTTAGGTTCTGGATCTAATCTGTACACTTCTGGAAAAATTATAGGTTTTCTAAGGAAAATGTTTTTTAATAGGTTTCAGTGGTTTGAATCGGTGTTTACTGAGTGAACTCAGTTTCCTTCAGATAAAAGTCTGGAATGCTCTTGGTCTAATATTGTTCATTTACAAGATTTGTAGGCAAAGTTTTATTTTCCTGAATACAGTAGAAAGCAAGCAAAATGGTCATTTTCCTAATCAGCAGTCTCTTGTATGCCTCTACAATAAATTTAGTACTTGAGAAACTGTCTCTGTCTCCCTTCAAAATCACTTTCATAACTCTGCCTCCTGCCTTTCCCACACTAATTCTCATATTTCAATAAAACATGCTTTTAATGATCTGATTTTATCTGAATTACGCCTGCACAGGCCAGACCATTCTTTTAAATGCCTCCAGTGGCAATCCTTTACCACCTACAGATATTTCATTAGATAAAGGTACTTAATCTGTTCTGCCTTCAGTCCCAAAAAGAGTGAGTGGGTGCACACCTACTCCCATTAACAAGGTCTGTGATTCTTTCAGGACCAATGACTCCTCTCTGTAGCAATGTGGTATTCTGTTGTGCTAGACAGCATACTACACGAGCGTGCCTGAAAAGCAGATAGATAGTCATTCAATTCTAGTGCAGAAACATGACTCCTTCCGTCTAGTTATCTGTATTTACACCTCTCCCAAATACTTTTGAACTCTAAATCAGCTCCTACATTCATCAGCCTTTTATCATTTTCTGGTAGTTGAGCAATGTTCAAGTTCTAGATATCTTTTTTAATCTTTTCTTTCTTCTTGTTCTAAAAAAGGAAAAAACAGCAAAATATGCTGTTGCACTGAAAAGAAGCACAGGTGGATCTGAAGAGGACTGTTTGCTCCTTACCTGCCAACATACAATTCCTAATTGGATGTCTTGCTGCGACAAAAGACCATTTGGGAAAAAAAAATAACACAGCACTTCAGTTTTTCTGTGAATGTAAATTTTATTGTAATGCCCTAGAATTAACGTACAGTTTCCATTATAACCCTATTTGTAGAGAAAAGTATTTCAAATTGTGTTGGATGAGCTAAGAAGAAAACTTAAAGACATAACACCACCACCACCACAGAAATTTTTCCTATATTTTTGGGACTTTTCCCCCAGTTCAATGAAAACAACACATAAAAATGAATGTAGCAGAGAAATGTGGTTATTACTAAATATTTTCTATTTTCATGAATATTAGGATAAAGCAGAGATTAAAACCACTGCCAAGAATACCATATATCAGTAAAATATAAACCCATGTAGTGCATGTATTGCAACTTAGTGGAAAGAAATAAGGTATTTATTGAACGTTTAAACAAATACACTTTGCTAAGGACTAAAGGAAGTTAATAGATGCTGTGGGAAGGTACTAACAGGGAGTAAACTGGACAATGGCACAGGTTATTCTTTTCTACCTCTTTTCCGAGTGTTTGAATCTAAGCATATCCTGGTTAAAAAAGAAGTCTACATCTGTGATCTGCTTTACAAGCATGGTGCTAAATTAAAAGTGGTTTAGAAATAGAAAGTAAAAGTAATGTCAAACTGTGTTTTTCCAGAAAATTTCAAACTTGTATTCATTCCATTGTCATGTTATGGTGCCTTATTTTCAGACAGTCTTTTTTTCCTTCCAAGTCATTTGGCCTAAATTGGCTCCATTTTCTCAAAGATTTCCCAGGTGGCAATGCTTTCCTAAGCTAGGAATTAACTGTTCAAAACTCAGTGCAAGGCTTTCTTCTGGAGGCACTCCTGAAGGTAGTGGAAGGTTTTGGTGGTTGGTTCCATCCAGGCACCACTGAAGGCTCTGCTTTGTGAGTCAAAAATACGAAGGTGGGAAAAACTCATTACAGCATTCTTGTTCTTATTTCTGTGCCAGTGGTATTACCAGGAACAACCTGAGCCAATTCTGGACACCCTTGTATTTGAGCAGAGTTCGTACCCGAAGCACTGCTCACAGTTCATGCCGTTTCCTTCGGGAAGCAGATCCCAAGCCTTGCGTTCTCGACAATACAAGTTTCTCAAATGATACCAGGTCCCACATATGTTACATAAAACCAGCTGAACTGGAAAAGGCTAATGACTCTGTGTTTGAGCAGCAGGCCTTCGTCTTCCTGATGACGTCCTGCTGTCTGTGTTTGGGCACCAGAGGGTTAGCCTGGAGAGTTTCAGAGCTGCCAGCACAGTTGGACTGTGCGGGGGTGTTGTAATAATCGAGGCTTGAGAGGCTCTTCTCGCTCACACACCAACCAAGTGCTGTTCATCTGGAGTGACAGTCAGGCATCGGCCCCTGCTGTCTCTATTTCTGCCAGCTAAAATGTCGCTTCTAAACAAGCGGGGAGCAAGGCTTTCTCCTTCTCATCCTGCAGAGCGCTCCCTGGGCTGGGCAGGGCAGGGCAGGTGGGAAAGGCTCCCTCCCTGTCTTGGTTTAGAAATATTTTCTTCAGTCACAGCGTGAGAAAGAGTACTGGACAAACTGTAAAGCAACTACTGGAGAGACAAAATTAATGGGAGAGGGATAGATGGGAGATATCATGGCAGGGCTAATGGACATGACAGAAGACTAACTGGGAATACTGAGGTCAATATTTTATTGGCCTATACTGATTAAATATTTAATGAAAGCGTTGCAGTTTTGGTGAATGTCTCTAGCAAATGTTCTTATCATTTGGTGAAATAGTCTGGTCTTTTCACTGTTCTTTTCCAAGAAATGTTTTGAAACTTCAAAGGACACACAGGTTATTCCGCAGTTTGGGGAGAAGGGACAGAACAGAAATTCCCAGTTTCAGCCAGGGGTGGCAGGGGGCATACAGAGAGTCACACAGTGTCAGCAGGCAGAGGAGGGTTACAATCTTATTTTAAATTCTGTCCATGCACCCTCATCTACAGTGATCAGGGCTCTTCACTTCAATAGTTGCACCTGTGGACACAGTTCTGGGTAGTTTTGGTTTCCAGGTACAATAGCCCAAGTGGAGCTCAGAGAGGCAAACGTTATCCTTCAGAGGACACTAATGTGCTGCAATGGCTTAGGAGGAGGAAATTTCTCCCCTCCTCTCATGCGCACTGCAACACGGGGGAAATCAAGTGCTCTCCTGTTTCCCACCTGCCCCAGTGATGCTGTACCCCACAGGGCCGTTCAGAGCCTGCTGAGCCCTCCGGCTCAGAACGGCAAGCCTCTGTGTGGCATGAGAGAGTCCCAAATAATCTTACTCTCATAGGGTCTGTAATCAGATTCCCAGAGCCAGGGTGCTGCCTAGATTAAAGTGAGCAGAAGGAGAATATTCTTCAAAGCATGTTCCGTGCCTTATTCCAGATACATATAAATTATGATAATTATGTGGCTCTCCAGCTGAACGTGGAGTTAAAACAGCAGTAGTAATGAATAAAGATTTCTAGATTATACTCATTTAGCCTTTGTCCATTATAAAGCTCTGGCTAGCAGGTCAATTTAAAGCAGGTCTCTGGAGACACTGAAATAAATGCTTTCATTACACCATAAAAGTCTTAGCAAAAAGCAGGGAAATAAAGTAAATCTACTGTGGATGTTAGTGTCATTAGAACATTATCCAAGGAAATTAGACACATTACTGAAGAAAAGCATGAAACTGGGAGAAAACACCCACAAAATTAACAGTACACATTTTAACCAAGTTTATTGCCTCTTATTTCCTGAGTTCAGAAAAATTGTCAGCAGCCACAAAACACCTGGAGTTTAGATTACTATGTGTTAAATTGTGTTTATGTACTTGTAAAACAGTGCTACATTGCTATTGGTCTTAAAAAGCCTCTTGTCTAAGAAGCTCTCCAGAGTTACTTACTATGTGCAAAAATATTCCCTTTACAGAAAAATGTGTGAGTGTTTTCTGTATACCTGAATAGCACCTCTTTTTTTAAAAAAAGAGATCTTTCTAAGGGGCATAATTAGAGGACAGAGGGCGGAGATGCTTCTTTAAACACCGTATTCATTTTAGAAGTCGGGTTTAAAAATGTTGATTTGTGTCCATTATTTTGTACAGGTTCTTAAGCTACAGATCCCACATCAGAGAAACAAGTGAGAGGAAGCTGGAAGCAACTTGAAATGGCAGCCTTATCCGGTCCTCTCTGCTGAGGCAGGATGTGCCCGCAATACAGCCAGTCTACCTCTAGCAGTTGCTTGTTCAGCCTCCTTTTCTTTGAAAGATGTTAAATTGCAAGGCCTTTTTGCTAACATGTAATTAAAAAAATAATAGCTTCTATTGCAATAGATACAAAATCAGCTCTCATTTGTTGTACCTTGAAAGCATAACTTTGAATCAGAATCCTGTATAAGTAAAAAAAAAAAAATAAATATGTTAATAAATTAAGCATATAACTAAATATCCTAATATATTATATTAGCATTTAAAATGATTACAGCTGCTCCCCACTCAATTTCATACTACCTGTGTTAGGAGAACTTAAAAAGAATAGCACCAACTTTCCAGAGTACATTGAAGACACATTTTTACGAAGGCCCATGTTACAGTGCTGTCAGATTTCATGACTTCACTGGAGCACAAAAACATTGTTCCTCTAAAATAAAGTTAGTTTATTTTCTTATAGCGGGCATTTACACACATGGTATTGTTCTCAAATTGTCTTTGAAGATAACCTAAAAATAATTCCTCTTTTATCAGCCTGTATATAGTACTGATATTGTAACATTGCTTTCACAATGTTACAGTGAAGGTTGTATTAGCCTTACATCACAAACCCCTATTTCTCTGGATTTTATAGCTATGATTTGCACTGTGCTCCGAACTGAAATTTGCTACTACAAGTCAAAGTTATACTGTTCCACAAAAGTCTGAAATAGCCACAATATTCATTATTTTCTATTCTGGGTGCAAAAAATATGCATAAGTTTGTGTGCGTGTATAAATGTATTTAAATATATAAATATTTATAGTTATATACTTAAGTTTAAACTCCCTTTATATATACATATACACACAGCCCCCTCATATATGAATACATACACAGGTAGATATATACACATATATGTATGATTTTCTTGATATAATTCCAAAATATTTGATTCAATTTCTCCTCTCTGCTTGTCTCATTTTGTGCTGCTAATAATGCCAAAGCGGTATTCTTAGCAAAGGAGTAATCTCTGACCACAGTTTGCTCTGAGCGTTACAGTTGCTCTGCCTTTGGGAATGAGCAGGGAGAGGAGTCAAACAGGAAGAAGAGGAGGAGTGTGATAATGCTAATTGTCTCCTGGAAGTTGCCGCCAAAACGCCCCACATTGTGCTAAAGTTTTGAGGAGATGGGCCTTGGCTGCTGTCATTGCTCCCATCTTGCAGCACCCAGCCACGAAGAAAGTAACTAAACCACAGCTATGACCGTAAGTTTTCAGCTGCGTTCAGATGTCCTCTTCAACAGAATGCTGAGTGCAACCTTAGTATTAGTTCTGCCAGGAGGTGAGCCGTTATTCCTCGATCTCATTTACTGCTTTTTCCAGTGAACAAGTAGAAATGTGTTTGCCTGACGGAATTCAACTGTCTGAAGGTGCAGTATGTAAAGCACAATCAAGTGCTGTATTTATTCCTTTGCCTTGCTTAATGTGATACAAAAACAAGTAGTACATTTGTTTAAGGTTTACAGTATTGCACATGTGTTTTTTTAATTAATCCCCAGTGGTTTTCAACAGAATTATTTATTGCATGTGTTTACATGTTATACATAGTCTGACTTGTGAGACCGGTTAGGTGCCTTTTCTGATCATGAATTTGCCACAATAGTCCGTACTTGAATCTATTTAGACCAAGTTAACTTCATAACAAACTGAATATGGTTTTGTTTATCAAAAATCAGGATATGTATAATCCTTAAGCCTTTTTCCCCAATGGAACGTACTTTAATTGACGCTGTTGTAGAATATGGTCTTAATTTTTAGCTTCTAGGATGGGGAGAGCATATGGACAATTTTCGCACTTACATTAGTTGTAACACTCTTTTATCTTGTTCATTTGCATATCCTTGATGCCCTTACAATGTACAGCTCCTTAGTATTCACTTAAATAGATGGAGAAAAAATATTGGAGATGTTTAAAAGGGCACTATTTATGAATTGTACTGAACATATTTTGATGGGCTCAAGTTAAGCCAGGCAAGGTTTAGGTTGGATATTAGGAAAAATTTTTTCACTGAAAGGGTTATCCAACATTGGAATAGGCTGCCCAGGGAGGTGGTGGATTCGCCATCCCTGGAGGTGATTAAAAAAAAGGGTAGACATAGTACTTGGGGATATGGTTTAGAAGTGGTTTTGTCAGGTTAGGTTAATGGTTGGACTTGATGATCTTAAAGGTCTTTTCCAACCTTAACAATTCTATGATTCTATGATCTTGCTTACACTTGCAGCTAAACTACTCATGACCAGTTTTGCTCACCTGTTTCTGGCCCACAACATCAGTAATTGGTTGTTTTGCCAGTAGAGGCACAAGCTCAAGAAAACACAAATTCCCCAAAAGGAAAAGCCTTAACAACTATTAATACAGAAACCAGTCTCTTAATGCAGGGAGTAACATGAACAAATAGACTAGAAATGGTACAGTTCCTCAGGATTTCTTGGTATGTACCACAGTGTAAAGTTAGTAATACTATTTTTCCCAAAGTGGGAGATGTAAATTATTTGTTTGTATTTGTTTGGTGAATATCACGAGCACCAGTACTCTAGTCTGCACCTTTCAAAACGGAGCTACTGCTGGAAAAACCACGACAGAACTATTGACTTAATGCAGTTACACCAGCTGCTCCAACCTTTGTTATAATCAAAGGCAATTAACTAAACCTGCTATGAACTATTACTCTTTCTTAAACCAAAGCTAAACCTGAAACAGTATTTTGAAGGTTTAAATATGAACCCAAATCAAATGTAAAAGCGTTCACTTGCACTTCAACTGAAACCAGAATTGTATAGAAAAATGCATTGCTTGTGCTATATATGTTATTTTCTTTGGGAGTTAAAATATCTTACTGCAAATGAATCCTTCCAATACAGTGTTTCTTACACTGTTTATGTCAGATTTATCTTCCTTTTGATGCATACGCACCCTATTAACCTTTTCTCTGGGGCTATAGGTCTGCATGTAAGACAAATACAGCTAATAATAATTATAGTCATCTTTGCTCACTGGTTAACAGGCTTGGCCAAAACAAACTTCATCCGACATTTTTATATTTGTAGACTGCAAAGATTATTATTGCTACTTATTCATATTCCTAATTAAGAATTTTGAAATTAAGGGCAATGTTCTTCTTTAGATATAATTAAAACGGTATTTCACAGAATAGTGCCTGAATTTCCTTATCTCACTCTGTGCCAATTAACTTGGCCCAATTTGCTTGCTAAAGTGGCTGGGCCAATTTAATTAGCCTGACTTCACTCTCTGATTCTGTATCTGAGTATTACAGAGTTGGTGTTTAGCTCCATGGAGTGACCATAATGAATCAGTATGTATTTGGAGAGTAATTGCTTTATTAATGAGAAAGGACAAAACAACAGTCCATATCATTATGTCATTTTTTCAAGCAGACTATCTTGTATGAGGTCAGTTGAATAAAAGAGCCCACAGTCTTTGTGCATTGTTACATCCCACTAGCGTTTCTGATGTGTGTGAGAAAGTGACAATGGGAAGCAAAGTGACAGTGACAAGTGCATAGATCATAAAACTAAATTGAGATTTTAAAAACAATCTATAAAACATTGATAAAGATGCTTAAAAGTTTGAGTAAATGAAATCAGCAATAATTTTTTTAGCATGACAAACTATTCTAAGAGAGGGGAAAAAACACCCACAAAATTCCTTGAATTAGAATGCTTAGCACTTACTTAGTTTATTTCACCTTCCAAGTGTTTTATAAATATTTAATTCTGCCCAATATTCTTGTGACATGAATTACTGTTATTACTGTTGTTATTATTAATAACCTATTCATGTGTTTACTTACTTTTTCCAAAAGGCAAAAGTGAGCAAGCTAGTTGGAGAGTTTGTAAGAGAGATTTGTGCTGTAAATTAGCCTGGCACAGGTAAGGTCAGTTATCGGGAGATAAGAGAGGTATCATTTCCAAGTCTTCCTTATCACATGGGATATGCTAACAACCTCTGGACTCCATTGCCATACCACCAGTGGGTGTAAACCAAAGAAAGGGAAGGACGTATCATACTACTCAAATCAGAAATATAGGAAGAGGATGATTTTCTCAGCATAACGGCTAGTGTGTTGCCACGTTATATTCAGCTCAAGGCTGACGACATGGGAGGGCAGCATATCTCTTCCTCTGCCATGCAGTCAACAAAAAGTGAGGCAAAATCTAGTCTGAAAGGACATATCAATATCGTAGAAGAATTTTGATACCAAAATTGAATTTAAAGTTCACACTTTCCTAGTTCCCAGCTGCCTACTCTGCTCAGCCACTTGAAATCACTGAACTTTAATCTCTAGGGAGGAAATTCAATCTGTATACGCTCTTGGATTTGGCTATTTAAGCTAAGAAGTTTTATTTAAGCTAAGAATTTACAGAGGGA
>RSEF01000002.1:106741864-106790892 GCA_003993805.1 Himantopus leucocephalus | reverse complement strand
ACCTTAACAATTCTATGATTCTAAGATTCTATGATTCTATGATTCTAAGTAGCTAATGCCACAAATGGACCTCATGGTGTTCCCTTGCAGAGAGATCCTACCCATTGTGGAGTAGTGGTGGTGGTACTAAGCAGTTGTGCATACTTGTGCAGATACAACCTTTATTTGCTGAACATGAGAAAAATGGCATATTCTGAAATGTATACAAACTCAAAGATAAAAAGGAAAATATTAAGGCAGTGAGGATCCTAGAATGAAATTTATATTAGTGGGAATGAGAGGGGTAGACTGAGATTAGAGGGGGGGGCAAGTTTCCACAGCCCCATCCTGATCAGATCACAGAGCTGCTTGATGCCAATATAACCCAGGATTGCATCATTCAATCCAATTTACATTGCGACTCATTTAACTGGGGGACGTAGGACAGAAGGCATCCTGCAAAACACTATAGGTCTTCTCAATGATTTAGTAGAGTCTGAACGCAAGTAAGGATAGTCAGTGAATATTGGCAGTGCTGTAAAAACATCAGCTATGTTTCCTTTAGAGTGAATTCCTTTTAGGCACAAGGCAATGCCATTTATATATACACCTCCCTTTATTTATAGTGTGAATTAAACCTCAGGTGTGACACTCAATCTTCTGTTCGGTCTTTGGAAAGGCAAAGTATCCTTATGTGGTTTTTTTTGTCTTTCAGTCAAATTCATCTTCACAAAACTATTTTTGAAGTATTTGTATTACATGGCCGTACAGATAGCAGTAAGGAAGCCACACAGATGTGAACTCAGGTCCCTTCAAGATGCAGTTCAGGAACAACACCAAAACTCCACAGCTAGATTCAAGCTGAGTGCAGTTATAAATGGGAAGAGATATAAATGATGTAAAACTGATGTGGGCTGACATCCAAAACTGAGCTGAGCATGCACTTGGAAGTTATGAGCTGAAGGCTGTGAAATGGAATTAGAAAAGTATAATCATTCTCTTCTGCATTACTCTGTACTTTGTGTTTCTTTTAAGAATGAGTAAACACAACACCATGACACATGCACATAAATAATGTAACTAGGGTAAAACACCCTTTTCTCACAATGCGAGTAGAACAGTTGTAGGATACCATTCTCCTTCAAAAATGGTGAAATGTCTTTCATGAAAGAACAGCAGTGTACCTGAATGTATGAACCAGTATGAACCAGCATGACTCAGTGGCACTCTAGGCATACACACCTGGGTGATACAGGAGTCATGGAACTGAAAACTTCTAACAGTCAATTTATTTATATTTCAGTTAACACAGATTCGAGTCATTAGGCAATTCACATCAGGAAAAGCTCACTTCTCCCTGGCAGTTTACAACATTTTCTTATTGACTCTGAGGAGAGAAAGAGGAAAGAAGTGTACTCAAAACCAGAACATATAAGATTTATGAATGACTACATTTATTCTATTTAAAAAAGTTATATTACAAAATTTTGTTAAAATAGAAAAATCCGTAACTGACACATAGCATCATCTTAGCTAGTGAAACACATATTGGGGCTCCAGATGGAACCCCAAGATGAGCATGTCCACTTTGTGCAACCACAGCAATCGTTACTGCTGGTGTTTTGCATCTTATTTCTCCTAGACTAGTCTATTTGTATGGACTATATATTTTAATATACATGCGTCAATAAATATGTGACAGAGCCCAAAATATTTGTCATCAGTAGCTGCCACAGTCTGATCATTTCCCACAATTTTTTAGTTTTATTGGTTATTCAAACATCTGTGTTAGGTTTTGCAATTCTTATGTTAAATATTCTGTGAAAAAAAAATTAGTATATGTGTTTATTTCTGCCCTATGCCATCTGGTTATTGTAGCCAGTAATTGCTGATCTTAGATCTTAGCTTGCTAAATTGTATGGAGTTTGATTTGATTAGTTTATAAATATATTAGAAAAAGCAAATATTATTATTTTCCTTAGTACGGCTCTATTTCTCTATTTGCCAAACATTGCATGTAAATTGGGCCTTCTCTTGCATTTCTTGAACAGCGTAAGAAGGAAAATGCTAAGCTGAATTAACAAGCATTAAGACTCATAAACAGTTCACTGGCTGGGAAGCAATTGTCGTTGTGTCTGGGTCATGTGGTCATGTTGCACAGTCAGATGGCTAGAAAATGAAACCTGAGATTCTGCTTATATTCAGATGCTTCAATGTCAATATATCAACCTGATCTATGTTAGTGTTTTTGATGATGATGAACTTTGTTCCTTTTTCATTTAGACCTAATTCACACCAAAGAGAAGTCTCTTGATGTGAATCAATATAATCTGGATTTACTATAGTCTTACTAAGTGCATACTAGATATTCTATTCACGAGTCATTTATAAATATGTATTTTTTTTAATTTGCATTATCACTGGTTAGGATAATCAAGGAAGGTACCATTTGTTTTATTTTATTTTTTCAAATAGAACATGCAATTATTTTTTTTTATCACCAGATATGAATTATTTAGTTGAAATTACAAAAGAATANGTGTGTGTCTTTCCTCATATCCAACTTGTATATGCAAAATATCTATTGTGGAAACACCATTCAGAGCTGAGAATGACAAATTCTTGTTCACCTGCAAATGCTTTTATTTTATTTTATTATTTATTATTATTTATATGCTTTTACAAACATACATTTAAAACTGCACTGGCACCTCGATGGTTGACTTAACTTTTGCATGGGGAAGGCACAAAGCAACAGCTTAGGCAAAGAAAAGGAGTTTGAGGAGTGGAAAGAAGCAAAACAGACCTTGTCTTTGTGAGCAAAGCAATCATTGCAGTGCTTTTCAAACTTAAAGATTAACAAAACTGTTGTACAGAAAGCACACATGTAACTGAGGCCAACAACAATCAAAAATGATCTGCTCAGTCACACAAAACTAAAAAATATTATTTTCCAATGCCAATTTTCTTAATATGAAACTGCCTGAAGATAATTTTTTATGTCAGACTGCAATAGAAGTAAAGAATTGCCTGTACTCCTCTGCACACAACTGCCTTCAGAGTAAATGAATCCAACAAAATCTTCCATGTTTAGCTCTGTAAAATATCCAGAGTTTCTCATGAGGGTCATCGTGTTCTCAGTTCTCCACAGTTTCAACAAACCTTTCATAGAAAGGCCTTTACAGGGTTGATCTAAAATACAGTCACTTTTTGCCTTTGGCTATTTTGCCCTACATCTTACTTTAGGCGCTCTGTAGTGCTTTGGACCATTACTGTAGAAAACAGTAGCATTTGCAACAGAGGTCTCACGTAAGTAGATGGATGGCAAGGCTGATGAACCAAAGTTAGTTCAAATAGCTGAATGCAACTGAAAATTTTTATTCCACGTGGATGATTAGAGCCACTTAAGAGGAAATATTTCATTAACCTTTCCCAAGTCACGAACAGTAACAGAGCTACTGTTGTGAGCATATTAAACTGGATATTGCCTAAAATACTAACATACCTAATCCATAATCTTTTGGCATTTTCAATATATTTGTAGATATTTTAGACCCCATGATTGGTGTTCTCTGGTATTAATATAATAGTCTGTGTTAGTTTTGTGGATTTCTTCTCTTTCACAAGACTTCATTGCTCCTGAATTTCAGCTAATGCTGAATTTAAATTTAATTTTCATAGAATTTTCAGCTCTAAGAGCATGTACCTCCCTATTTTCTTACTGTGCAACTGACTTCTGTCTTGTGTTTTCATTTTTTTAAAAATGCATTTTCACATGAATGTGGTCATTCTTTAGCTTGGGGAGCTGTTTGTTTTTTTCAAAGTACAAAACTTAAAGAAAAATAATATAAATAATGAAATTTCTGAAAAAAATGTGAAAAAATAAGCAATATTATTGGTTTTCTATTTCAGACTATCAACTCTAACAGTAGGATTTCCTTAGCTCCCACCACATCCGTCTGTAATCACTAGATAAGCACACAGGTGGTGAAACCCTTCTGTCCTGAGACTGGTTTGCTGTGACACATATACAGAAGGACATCACGTAAAACTAATATACACCTGCTTCCAAAGTGAGCATGCTCTTTACATTTACATTTATGGCCACTACTGTATGTATCTGTTTTAAGTTGCTTTAGCATCCCAACAACTGATATTCTTACAATATATTCTCAGTGGAGCACTGTGAAATTTCAAGCAGCTGAAGAGAAGATATAATTACCAAACAGCGTTATCCATTTCTAGTGACTTGTTAGTAACTGGGGATGCAAAGAATGCAGTGATGATTTGGAATGAGGCATGTGAAGTTTGCTTGACACCAATTATCTGTCTGGATGCAACCTAGAAGCACAACAGTCTCACTTTGGACAGTAGGAGTGGTTGACAACTAATTTCTTTATGCTATCCAGGGACTCAGACCTGACCTTTTGGAAGGACTTTCTAATCCTCTGTCCTGTCTGAATCATAGTTCCTCGTAAATCACTGTGTTTGGAGTTGAGAAAGTTAGTGTGAATTAATAACTGATGCACATTAAAAGTTGACTCATTTCACAAGTGGAAATATCTCTTTTCAGTCCATTAATCTAAATTGTTTTAAGTTATCAAGCAAACTTTCAATCTGAGTACTGAAGAAGACTGTTCTATGGAGGTGTGCACAAGGATGGGTTCTGCAATACGTGATCCTCATAAACAATTTCTCTCGATATAGTTCCATGTGTCTCTGTCATTGAGGCTCAATAAACATTAATAGCTAAAAAGTACTTCAAATTTATTTATTTCTTTGCACTAATATTTCCATGGAAAATATATGTGTAAAAGGTATGTTAAATCAAGATGTACCTCAAAGGAAACAGTCTTATAAATGGAATCTTTTCCTTAGAGACCAGTTTAATTACTGTTTTTAATGTCATTAACACAGGTCATGAGTTGGCATAAAGTCTTCCAGATATGAGGTGTTTGCTGGCATGAACTATTTAACAGAAAGGCTAAATCTATATACTGTACCAGTGATCAAGAAAGAAAGCAGTAAGAAATCATTGACGTATGCATGGTGGGTTTTTTTGTAAATTTAGCTTAAATAGCTTCATTACACCTACAAAACGTACACACTAGCTAATGATCCCAGGCATTATTTTTCAGATTTCAGTTAAGACTTGAATTTATCACTTCTATCTTTGGTATACTTGTGAAAGTTATGTAAAAGCATAGTATACACCGTTTATACTCTACCATATTTCAAAGAAAAGCTGCCTAAATACTGAAAGCTTGTCTATCATTTTGCAGAAATACTCGGTAATTTCTTGCTGCAAGGTTCATTCCTAGCTATGAACAAGATTAGAACAAACAAACAAAAAGTGTGGTTTAATAATTGGATATTTTCTCACTTTTCTGAAACGTTATTCATTTCTCGTAAACCTCAGGTTGTGTCTATTTCAAAGACAGTCCGGGACTGTTATAACAATATTTAATTAGCATTCCACACCACAGAAGAATTCACAGTGCCATTTCAAAACGCTACTTATTAACACATTAACTGTCTGCTCCTGTCTTCCCTCTCTAAACAAAGCTCCCATTAACATCAAGGGGAAACGAGTGCAAAAGGGCAATGGGACTGGGAATGTGATTAATTATTTGACGTGTGCTACAATAATCTATTTGAAAGTAATTTTAGTGTTTGGGGAAGTAATTAATTTAAGAAAGCATAACTTACTGACATATTTGAAATTCTACTGTTATGTACATTAAGAGCATTCCTTATTCATTCTAATGTTTTGTTTATTGTTGCACCGTTAAAAGATAAATCAGACATTGTTGCACAGCTTTTCAGGATCTTTGACAAATCAGCATTAATATTGATTTTTTTTTTTCTCTAGAAATTTGGCATGCATCTAGCAAACTGGACCCCTGCAGAGGGGTCAGCTTTAAGTGAGTGGCAGTGGTCTCCCTGCAAATAACTACATGTATTGAATTTACCAGAAAAAGTGGGTTTTTAACCAAATTATTTATTGCATTAGATTTTGCAATCCATTAATATTAAGAAATTAGTAACAAAATAGCCATATTCTACTTAATTGTTTTCTACATGCTGCTCCACATCAGACCTCGAATTCTCCTAAAGTGCATTGGGAATTGAACTGAAATATCATCTAAGCAGTTTGCAGAAATATTTTCATCTTCCATCTTTTCAGGAATGTTATTCCTCTTTCATATCTGTGAACCCTTTCTGGAAGACATAACTGAAATATTGCACCTACATCAACAAGGGCAGCTCAATTGCTACAGCCAGTGCTGTTTAATGGAACAGCTCCTCAGAAGTTCCCATGGAGGATCTTATTTTTCAACAGAGCATAATTTCCTCATGATATTTATTATTTTTAGAATCTCTCTAAAATTAAGTAAGTACAAAAATTATATTTTTGAAAGTATTTTCCATCAAGAATGTTATGTTCAAAGCCTAGGGACATATTCTGACAGTTATTGGGGCTGAAATATGCATCTTTAATTTTGCTGAGGATTGAAATTGCACATTTGAGACACAGAAAACAACTTTTGGAGTGCTTTGTGTGGAACTATATTTTCTATATTTGGTTTGAGCATCAAAAACATGACTTGTCAAGTTATATTCAGTTAACCAACATTGGGGTCACTGAGCTGGAAACAATGTTCTGTGGTGTTTATACTTGACTTTTTCTTCATGATTGCATCAATGAACAACAGTTTTAGTGATGTGGATTTTGTAGCATGAAAAGACCTCCAGTCAGGGAGAACATAAACCAAGTGCAAGGCACTGAATGCTATGACTAGAACAACTACGTTAGGGAAGGGTGAAGCTCCATTTCATCATCTGGTGCTACAGGGATCACCATCCTTCTTCAGCAATTATCCCTTCAAGAGAGTGACCATGTGGTGCTGAACTGTAACCTGACTTCTGTATTTAGAACTGAGTCTATTAAATGCCATGAAAAGCTCATATCCAAGGAGAAATGAACTGGAAATAACCTGAAGCAACAAAGAGCTTCTTAACAGCATTCTGCTGAGAAGGTCACAAATTTCAACATTTAGAGACTTTCTCTGTGATGCTGATGAGGACAGCACAGCTGCTCTGACTGCTGTGGAGAACAGAGACCGAAAAATTACTCCCTTGACTTCTCTCCAGCTCTCAAAGTCCTAGAAAGCAACTAGGTTTTTGGTAGGGTTTCTTTTGGTTTTTTTTTTACTTATTCCAAAATGTCATGAAACTATTTTTGCAGTAGAAAAAAGCACTGATTTGTCTTTTTGGAATATGTTTTGTTTTATACCATTTCCCTTTTCGTATCTTATTTAGTATATAAGCAAAACAATATACTAGGACATAGCTAAATTTGTAAAATTTTTGCTTCTGAAAAATTCTAAATTATGGCACCTAGGAGCTTCATAGCCCTTTTCTGAGGACTATGTTTCAGGAAAGAATTAAATTCAGACTTGTAAAGGTATAACTCTCATGTTTAGACATAGCAATAGCAAGTGCAAATTTCAGCCATACTGTAATACAATATTGTAATTGTAATACCTATTTTAATGGAAATATTGTAAAGCGTAATGATTTTGTCTTAAGTTCTGTGATGGTGCTTGTCTTAAAAGCTGGTTACTGAAATTATGATCTGTTCATTGAAAAGCACGTGTTAGACACTGTGCTTCTGTAAAAAAGCAAATAAATCAGTCACGCACATTTTAATAACTCTTTTCTTAACATCTTGGATGTCTAACAATTTTTATTTGAAGTAGGCATGGCTACAGCTGGCTACCATGCCCAGGAGCATAGTTTAGCTTGTAGTGGATTGTCCTGAGATAATTTGCGCTCATAGGATTTTAATAGAATTACTGGATCAAAACTGTAATTCACCCATAGTCTAAGCATATGCTTATGCTTTTGCTTGTGCATATATCTGATATAAAAACTTCATTGGATTCAAAATTTTTTGCAAATACTCAACATTCACAGAAACTTTTCATCCTCCACGAATGTTCTTCACATTATGAATGTGCTCATTCATAATGAGCACAAGCAATATAACATATAAAAATCACTAACATGGCTGCAGCCTGTTAGAGGCAGAACCTGTTCATCAGTGGTGGACAAGAGTTACTGGAACTGTTCTGTAGCCACTACTGAAGTTCTGATAGAATCACAGCACACCAGCAATGAGCTATTCTAAAAATATATCTTCAGCATTCATTCATGTTTTGGGCTACCTAAAGCTACTTTCTATTGCCTGTACATCTATCTTAGATCCTTAATTGTCTGATGTCAAGACAAAGACCGACACTCCTGGGGCCTCATGGGTAAATATATTTAACCCACTCCTAACAAATTAAACTTTAGGAAAATCTTGAATTCTTAGAAATTGATCATCACAATATTTCTTGGGGCGAAAAAAAGAAAAAAAAAACACACACAAAAAAACCAAACACAAAACCACCACAGATCTTTTATGATCAGCCTACTTAGACTGATTCACTTGGTGATGAATTTATGTACTATATATAATCAGGCCAACACTGAATAATGACATCAACTTTCAGACGAGTCAGAAATCATTGCAGTGCTGTCATGCCCTATTGTTCTTTCAGCATCCTATGACTTTATCTCAATGCACCATAAACTAAACAAACTGACACTTCCAGGACACATTCAGAAAGGGGAGCACAGCAGCCTAAAATTACTTTCTCTACTGCTGCTGTTGTGTTTTCTGCATCGGGCTACATAGTCACAGAAAGGAGTGAGACTAGAAAAGAGATGGGATTAGTGAAAGTCTGATCACATACTATGAAAATTTTAATCATTCAAGAATACTCTTGAAAATAATATTATACTGATCACTCTGTGTATCTCAGGCAGCTGGTCAATGATGTATTTCAAATGTGTTCCTTACAGTGCATTCCCATAACTTACAGTAATCTAAGTATCAGGATACAGTTTAGAACGCTGATAAAGTTCTAGAGAAGCCAAAGCACAGAGGGCTGAAGAGGAAAAAAGAAAAAAAAAAAGGAAAAAAATAGAGAAAAAAGAAAAAAAAAGAAAAAATCTAGTTGTTCTAGTTGCTGAAAAGCCAGAATGAAACTTGATTTCCTATAGGTTGGGTCCTTTTACTGAACATCTTATTTCTTCCTTTTTCCCCATAATAACCCTTGGTATGTCCTAACTTGGAAAGAGACACCATGCTATTAGCAGTCAAGACCGGCTGAGCAGCTTTTCACAGAGCTTATCAGAACCGAGTTCTGCCTTTCTTTTCTTCAGCAGAGACTCTAATTTGCGTCTCCTCTCTTGCAAACAGCAGAAAATTGTGCTTGAAGTTTATAGCAGTGTTATTATCTTTGAGACTTCTATATTTCTTTCAAATGTTGTTAGTCGTTGTACTCAGAGGTTATTGCAGAGAGAGACTAGTGGGAGGATAGCAAGACTGCATGAGAACACACAGGGCCACATTTAAAACAAAAACAAAACCAACATATAGGTGAGCAGATTAATTAAATATAAAAAGCGTTTATGCTGTAAAATACACATTTTTCTGATTTCAAGTCCATTTTAGCTAATAGGTTACACCACAAATTCTTTTGGCCCAAACTATTTGTCTGAGCAAAAAACTGGAAAGACTGAAAGTTATGAGGCAGGTCACTTCGTCCCATGCCTAGCTGCCCCACTAGCCAAAAGCTAGCCCAAAGCTAGCGAGATCCCAGATGTCAATAGAAATGGAGAAGCCAAAGGAATTTGGCAAAAAGGTCCAGAAAATATATCCACCAATTCCCATGGCTTCGGTTGATCTACAGAATATTCTTATAAGGTTATAAACATGACTTGTGTTTGTCCTTCAACAGAGTAGTGGTAGTCTCACTTATGTTTCCGTGTGAATTATCATGATACCAGTGCTTTTGTGGATGCAGTCTGGTAACCTCAGGAGTTAAAACAGTTCTTATTTTCTATGCATTGAAATAACAGTCATGTAGTGGGTCCAAACTGCACAATTAATGACATATTTGTTATACATTTTTTCTAAAAAAATTGAGTTAACAGTTTGTCATGAATTTTTGTGAGCAAGATGGTGTTTTAACTGATTACTTCCAAAAACAAACTCCCTTTCCGCAACATCAACAACTTGCAGAAAACATAAATGAATAATAGAATCATAGAATCATTTGGGTTGGGAGGGGCTTTTAAAGGTCATCTAGTCCAACCCCCTTGCAATGAGCAGGGACATCTTCAACTATATCAGGTTGTTCAGAGCCCCGTCCAACCTGACCTTAAATGTTTCTAGGAATGGGGCACCTACTACGTCTCTGGGTAAGCTGTTCCAGTGTTTCACCACCCTCATTGTAAAAAATTACTTCCTTATATCTAGTCTAAATCTTCCCTTCTTTAGTTTAAAGCCATTATCCCTTGTCCTATCACAACAGGCCCTGCTAAAAAGTTTGTCCCCATCTTTCTTATAAGCCCCCTTAAAGTACTGAAAGGTATCCCCAGAGCCTTCTCTTCTCCAGGCTGAACAATCCCAGCTCTTTCAGCCTGTCCTCATAGGAGAGGTATGATCACCTTCGTGGCCCTCCTCTGGACTCGCTACAACAGGTCCATATCCTGCTTATGTTGGGGGCTCCAGAGCTGGACAGAGTACTCCAGGTGGGGTCTCACCAGAGCAGAGTAGAGGGGATGAATGACCTCCCTCAACCTGCTGCCCACACTTTTTTGGATGCAGCCCAGGATACGGTTGGCTTTCTGGGCTGCGAGCACACATTGTCGACTCATGTCCAGCTTTTCATTCACCAGTACTCCAAGTCCTTCTCAACAGAGCTGCTCTCAACCCCTTCATCCCCCAGCCTGTATTGATACCAGGGGTTGCCCTGACCCACATGCAGGGCCCTGCACTTGGCTTTGTTGAACCTCATGAGGTTTACACAGGGCCCACTTCTCAAGCTTGTCAAGGTCTCTCTGCATGGCATCCCGTCCCTCAGGTGTGTCAACTGCACCACTCAGCTTGGTGTCATCCACAAACTTGCTGAAGGTGCACTCAATCCCACTGTCTATGTCACTGATGAAGATATTGAACAGTACTGGTCCCAAAACAGACACCTGAGGGACATCACTTGTCACCAAACTCCATATGAACATTGAGCTGTTGACCAGCACCCTCTGGATGTGACCACTCAACCAGTTCCTCATCCACCAAACAGTCCATCCATCAAATCCATATCTCTCCAATTTAGAGAGAAGGATGTTGTAGGGGACCATGTCAAAGTCCTTAGAGAAGTCCAGATAGATAACATATGTAGCTCTTCCCTTGTCCTCTAGTGTAGTCACTCCATCATAGAAGGCCCCTAGGTTGGTCAGGCAGAACTTGCCCTCGGTGAAGCCATGCTGTTTGTCTCAAATCACATCCCTGTCCTCCATGTGCCTCAGCATAGCTTCAAGGAGTATCTGTTCCATGATCTTCCCAGGCACAGAAGTGAGGCTGACAGGTCCATAGTTCCCAGGGTCCTCCTTTCTATCCTTTTTAAAATGGGTGCAAAGTTTCCCTTTTTCCAGTCACTGGGGACTTCACCTGACTGCCATGACTTTTCAAATAGCATGGAGAGTTGCTTGGCAACTACATCAGCCAATTCCCTCGGGACTCTGGGATGCATCCTGTCAGGTCCATAGAACTCTGTATGTTCACCTTCCTCAGGTGGTCACAAACATGATCTTCTCTTACAGTGGGAGAGACTTTGCTCACCTAGTCCCTGCCTTGCGGTCCATCC
Organism: Himantopus leucocephalus; assembly: GCA_003993805.1. Taxonomy (NCBI): domain Eukaryota; kingdom Metazoa; phylum Chordata; class Aves; order Charadriiformes; family Recurvirostridae; genus Himantopus; species Himantopus leucocephalus. The sequence goes on along the minus strand of RSEF01000002.1, from coordinate 106,779,148 downwards.
ACTCGAGAGGTGTGAGAAGAGAGGTTGCCAGTGAAGACTGAGGCAAAAAAATTGTTGAGTGCCTCAGCTTCTCGTCATCTGTTGTTACCCATTTGTCAGTCTTGCTGGCAAGATAATGTGGTGTAAATGAACAGCAGGCACTCAATGACCCATGAAGACAGCAAAGAATTCAAATAAGCATTGCAGGTAAATCCAGGTTAGCTGATGGGAAGAAGCCCGTACATTTTAAAGGTCTCTGGGTCCTGTCACACTCTGAGAAGGTCAGATATGAAAAAGGGAGAGAATGTCAATAAGATATTTTGAGACAGGTTGGGGTTTTTTTTGTTCATTCACAGTAACACATAGGAAAAAAAGAAAGAGTGCATGGTTCTGTCGTAGTAGTCTTTATATGAAATATTTAACAAGAAAAGATTACCTGTGTGCAAATAGCTAACAGTCCAAGTGACATCTTGATTTCCAGTCTAAACAAACTGAATCCAAGTTGACTGGACCCTCCAATTGAAATGTTTGTTGTTTTTTTATATATGAGTGTGTGTGTATGTATGTGTGCGTGTATATATAAAAATTGAAAAAAATCAGAATCTGTATGCTTATAAGAGCATAGGGTTCTGGAGCTATTTTCTTCTTTTACCTCAAGACAAGTATTCCTCTGCATGTGAGTAGTTTAGACTGTTTCTATGTTTGGTTATACATATGTTTTAAATAGGAGTTGTAGTCTATAGCTTTGAGATGATGTGATTAGGATCTTTTTTCTTTTTTTGTCCTTTCTGACTAGGATGTGAAAAATTAATGTCTTTATTTAATGTTCTACTTATTCTGAAATTTCAAAAAATACCATTAATAACATTCATTACTAATAGGCCATATGGCATCTAGATGACCAGAATTCAGATTTCTTATGCTCAGCACTCCATAAGCGTAATGATAAATGACTATTGCTCTCTCCCATCAGAAAATAACAGTTGAGGAAAAGGAAATTCTAAAATATGGGGGACAAGGATGCATATATATCTGTATACATACACACCCCAAATATACAGTTATTTTCATCCATTAAATGAAGTTATGCATAACAATATTAAACTACAAAACTTAGTGTTGAATTTATGGATGTTAAGCCTGAAAAATGGAAAAGATCCCAACTTATTTCACAAAGGTACCTTTGTATTGAAAGACTGGAGACAAGATAAGTCCACAGTGGGGGCCAGAGCAGTTTTACGTGCATGTGTGTGCTGGAATTGTGCCTTGCTAAGCCAGTGGCCTTTTTAAAGCACACATAGCAGAAGAGGCTAGCTGTTGGAAATATCCACGTCAGTCTGTTGTATTTAAAGGAATAAGGTCATAAATTCTTCCATATCCAACACTAACATGCTTGTACGTATAGTAAGGTTAAGAATAGAACTATTTGTAGGAAGTATTGAAAATCTGATTTAATAAATGAAACATTGTTAATTTCTTATCAGCCTTTCCTTTCATATACACTTTAATAAATAAATGGTGTATATTCAAAGTATCCTTTTTCACAAGGAAGAAAGAGGGAATAGCTTTATTCCTGTTAACTATACCTTCTGATCCTAAAAAGATCCGTAAAAATAAGGACTAAATTAGGAGAGGAAACTTAAAGAATCTTTACATCTAATCTGTCCCTTGGAATCTGAATGAATTAAATGGATCCAAATGTTATGAATCTGTATAATCTATGACAAAATGCCATTTTATCCTATATTTCTATACACAGTGTTAGGTAACTATGTAGAGCTGCACAGAATGGAAAGATCAAGCAGAATTGTATAAAAGGTATATTCTGGAAGCCACTGTATGTTAAACTTGCTCCAAAAGCACATACATGATCCAGCCACTCAAGTGGCTTAGAGAGTCTGGATTTCATTAGAATTTAGACGCTAGTTAAGCACCATTTCCTCAGCCCTCTCTACCATAAAATAACTCCAGGCAGACAGAGATGCAAAGCTCTAGATACCTGGGAGTCTTTAAAATGGAAAAACAAAAGGTTTATCAAATGTAAAATTCAGCAGCACGCAAAGGTTGATCTGGGGTTTTCCAAACAGCAAGCTTTGGTACCTAATCTTTATGTGAACCTTGATACTGATGTGCTCTGGACTTGGCACTTGGGTACAAACACAAGGAGCGCAGCATAAAAGCAGAATAGAGTAGATTAATGAGGGGTTGCCTTCTTTTGGTGTTCATTACCATCATGTCATCTAGAAGGTTATGTAACTCCCTCAGATTAGCGCTGGAGTCAGCAATAATAATACAGCATAATCTCTGCATGGGAAGTATTTGTTTCAGCTGAAAAGCACATTGAGAGTACATGGCATAGGAACAAAAATAAATGGAATATTAACATACCATATATTTCAGATTAATATCCTGGTCACACAGACATAATAAAACTTGTAGATGTTATATGGAAACAAAGTCTGAAAAATTCCTATCGTTAATATTTAAAATGCATATTGCCTCAGCCGACCTTAAAAATTCTGCTAACAACTGACAATATAATTAAGATAGGGTACCTCTTTGCTTGTATTAGAGGGGGATATAAATCATTGAGTGTGTCTAAATAACCACTCTCAATTAATATGAAATTTCTGACTACATTGTATCTATTGAATGCAGGCTTTAAAGTACTAGACGTGCAGGGTAACATTACTTATGCTTACTTACCAAGTATTTACATAGACAGCCTCAGTAAAAGGTATAACTCAAGGCAGTCCTTCCATATTCACTATTCCAGCTTCCTTGGGGTGGGATTGTTTGGGGTTTTTTTTTGGTTTAGAAGTTGTTTTATGAAGCATATCTCTTATTTTACCCAATACTATGAGATACATTCTTAGCAGAGGATTAACAAAAGTTCAGGGAGCAGAGGGTTGCTGACTTTTTTTCTTTAAATGTAGGTGTTGCTTTATAGTTGGCAGCTTTCTCCTAACAAAATTACTTGTAGTAACTTTTCATGTAATTGTCACCTGCCTTCTCCTTTCACTTAGCAATGCACTTTGGGTTGTTGCAGTCCAGCTGTGAACCTGCAACAATTTCAAAGTGACAGAATGATGGAAGATCGCACTTCAGCAAAATCCTTTTATGCTTCCTAATGAGTGGGTTTTTGTCCACAGTGAACATTATTTTAACATGACATTTCAAAAAGTAATACGTAAGGTTGTGTTGACTGACAAAGGAAGTTTTGTTTTCCTTCTATACAGGAAAAAGATTTTTAGAGCTTGGGAAAAATTAAAAGAGACAAATAGATGTATGTAAAATGGGAACATATCTGAAGTAAGACTACTTGACTTTTACTGAAAAGTCAAAGAACATAAATTATTATAGGCTGGATTTTCAGAGATGCACTTATTCATTCTGTTGACAGTAATTGAAACATCTCTGAATATGCCTTCTTTAAGTTTCCTACATTAGCTTTAGTTTAACCAATAAATCCTAGATATTACATATACCGAAATAAAGATTCAGCCAATGATTAAAGCAGACAGGAAGACAGTACCTACTTTTGCCTTTCAATTAATTTATTTTTGTATGGAACCTAAATATTTTGTGTAGTGACACAAAAAAATTTCAGAAGGGAAACTGTCATTAACAATAATTGTCCACCTGGCAGCCATTGCAAAGTGTACACTCACATGCAAGGTGTCATAGGTAATGTAATGTTAATCTTCCTCTGAGATAGAGAGATGTGACAAATAAAGATGGACACAAGGTATGGGGAACAGAGGTGACCTTAAAGCTGCTCAGAAGAGACTTCCAGGCATAAAAGCAAAGGCAATGTGAGACAAGGCAAGGTTAGTTTGCTCTATTCTGGCAAGTCTTTTCATTATAATAGATCCTGGACTTAGAGCAGCCTATGATGGCTCAGGTCACCTAGACATGATATTTTAGCAGAAGTAAGTATTTCTGAGGTTCTGAGAAGATGCAACAACAAAAGTAAAGTACATGCACGTTGAGGGTATGGCCTTTAAGAAGTCTTGAAAGAAAAGTCAATGGTGCCTAATACATTGTCAAAGAGCAAATGGAAGAAAAGACAGAGTTACAGGAGATCAGGTCTTCAAAATGCAGATCATTTAGTGCAAAATGATACAAACCTGACTGTTAGTGACCAGGTGCAAACACAACAGTTTTCATGTTACACAAGATTTTAAACTGGAAATCTGGGACTTCTGGCAGGGTTGTGCAGTCAGCTTGTTACATCTGTGTCATGTTCTCCTGTATTTTGTATTCCAAGGAACCAGCTCCAATCAGTTTCCGTAAAATAAAAAGAAAGACCTCTCAGAAAAATCATCTTTCAGGCCACAGCTCCCCCACGCCCAAACCCACCATATGTGGCCACATGTATTGGCCACAGTCAGAATCACCATCACAGTGGCCTCCTGCTGTCACCAGCCACCTCACTGCTTTTTACTCAGGACCTGTAAAAACAGGGGCTCCTGCAGCTGGCCCGCGATTCAACAAGCTTTGAGGCCCTCAGACGCCAAGCATGCTTGGAAGAAAGAGGCAGCAATGAGGCAGGTGGCTGCCCACCTGGCGTGGGACAGCACAGACCCAGTTCCTGCAACTGTGGAGGAGGAAGGCACCTCCCAGGAGGAGGAAGCAGAGGCAGTGGAGGAGGAGGAACATCACCCTCGTGCCATGAAAGCAATTGCCCGTGCTCATGCGAACAATGGCGTGCAACACACGGCTGTGGGCACATAAGGGAAGAGCATGGGGCCCTGGCCTATTTGTCTGCTGAGGCATGGTGTGAGGCCCAGTCGTGCCAGCCCACCAAAGGACAACATGGACCCCAAGGCCATTGACCCACCAAAGCACGGCATGGGGCAAATGACTGTTAATCCACCAGACAACAGCATGGAGCCCGCGGTTCCACCTTGCGAAGCCTCATTGATGACAGTGGGTCCACCTGCCACAGGGATGACCTGGCAGGACCCCAGTGCATTCAGGTTCCTTTGCATGAGTTCTTGCCAAGAGCACCAGAGGAGTGACCGACTGGCTCCCAAATGGCAGCCCAGCCTCTGCACCTTCATAACTGGACAATAAACAGCAACAAAACAATAAAAGTGCTTTTTTCATCTCTTATTTGACACTCTGGCAACTGCATCTGCACTCTTGTGTCCCTCCTGGTCTCTGTCTTTGAGTAGGATGCTCTTTCTGGAAACAGTTGGTTTCCATGCCCACCTTCAGCTTATGTGGTACCTTACATTCTGGGATTTTTTTAGACTGTAACATCAATAATTTGATAATAGTTTTTATAAATTGAGTAAAAATATCATAATAAAAGGCACTGAAGCCTAGGAATTTCTTGTTTCCAGGGGTAAGAAGGAAGATCCTGGTAATTCAGGTCTGGTAGTGTGAGTATGCCCTGGTAATTGAGATCCTGGCAATGTGAGCATGCCATTTCATAGTCTCTGATACTCTCTCCACACCTCTATCCATTTAATTTACACCTTTCAATAATCTCTTCCAATTTACTGGCCTGTTATGTTTTGAAACAATTTTTTAATCATTTGTTATTACACACTAAACTGAAAATATTATGAACATAAATGTAATAATCACAAAGAGAGTGACTAGCATAGCAGAGGGTGAAAGTTCACCAAAACCAAAATCAACTTTTAATCCTTGTACTTTTTTTCAGGTGTTCATCTTGGCTTTGAATATTACAGGTTATAAATAATAATGAGTTAAAGTTTGTGCAGAGTAATTAGAGAGAAGATGAAAAAAGAGATTAGTTAAAGTTCAGGATTACTCCTTCTCTTCTATACAGATTTAGATAGTGTTTATCAGTGCTCTGTCTAAGAGTCTTCCAATAAGCAATGTCACATCTGTCATATGTTGGTTCCTCTCTTATCTCCAGCCCCAGGGGAGAACTGCGCGCCAGCATACAATAACGTGTCTTGCTGCAGCATGTTTTCTGTTGTTTTAGTTGTGAATATATAAACTGCTATTTAGAAAGGGCAAGATCAGAGAGAAAAGCATTTTGTAGGGGCCAGAAAACAATGACGTATGTGAGAGGACCTTCTGGAAGAATTAGCTCCATGTTTGGGACCAGCACCTGAGAAGACTGAGCTGCATTGTAAACATCACACTCTCACTGCAGTGTAGACGTCTCCTGCATCAGGAAGAAGCTGTCGGTTGTTATTTCTGTCAAAGAGCTTTAGGGAAAACACATGGAACAGGCCAGGAAAAAACCTGAAGATAGGAATTCCTATCAGAGGTGCTAAGAGAAGTATGGAAGCAATGATGAAAATATAGCAAGAACCAAAGGACTCAAATAAGAAAGAGAAAGTGAACAAGCTACAAGAAAAGTTGATATTGAAGAAATGTACAGTATTGTTCAGTGTTAACCTTGCAGTGTGTGTGCTTTCTGAGATTGAGTGTAACAGAGGAGATGAAAAGATGCAGGATATAAATGGCAGAATGGAAAAGTAATACAGTAATACGGCACATCATGAGCTCGTATACTAAATATATAAGCCAGTTAGTTAAGCTTAAAACCCACTTACTTCTACCTAAACAGCAGCTAGGTTGGACTATTGTCACAGGTACACCCTGGACTAGACTATGCAATTCCTCTGCAGTTTTCATGACAAAATTACTGCATACCACTGGAGGAATGTGTTATAGCCATTGCAGCTAACTGTCTGGCAATGCTGTGATTTCTTACCGGCAATTCACATTATTTCTCTTGACAGTGAAAGGGATGGCTACAGAATCAGTTTTTCTCCAGCTCTGTTACTGTGTCTAAGTGGCATGGAAGACCCTGGCAGGCCTTCCCATTGACAGATTTTGCCAAAGTATGGGGGAGGATGGTTGTGTTGTTTTGTGGTTTGGTTTGTTGTTTTTGTTGTTTTGTTTTGTTTTCCTTTCCACAAAGTCCACTCCCTTTCCCTGTTTTCTCCTTTGGTCATTGCCAGAATGTGATTAATAGATAATCTGCTTTGAATGTACCATGCATTGTTTAACATCTTGAAATGGGTGCACCTGTGTACAGTACAAAATAACAGGAAGAGAGACAAACACTGTGAACTTCAATGGTTAGGTATATATAATCTGACAAAAAATGTTACAAGGCCATATTAAACATTTGCCTTTCATTACGCAGGTTCAAATACCAAATGACTCACTGGCTTTGATAGAATTTGACCAGTGTAATAGAGATTAGAATTCACTTCACAGTCCATAGGCACAAGAAACGTTCTTGATTGGTAGCCTGGGTCATTTTTTCATTTATTTTAATTATCAGAAATGGGTATGCTGGTTAATGTTCCATAAATACATTTTAATGAATGTAATATGGCATAGCTGATTTCTGTAAGAAAATCATTTTAACATACAGCTACTATCTTTTGCCTGATTTCTCACTCTCTCTCTCTCTCCCCCTCTCTCTCTCTCTCTCACACACACACACACACACACTCTACTCTATACTCTCTACTATATTCTAATTTAACTAATGTTTATAGCTTTCTCATTCTGGTGACAGTACCAACCATTTATGGTTTTAATACAGTGCAGAGGCATAAATAAAATGTGCTACCAGTGTTTGAAGCAATTTGAGATACTACAATGCATTTTTACACTGTAAAGCATAAAGAACACTACCATAAACAGTAACATTTTTATAATTCATCCTAATTAAAAAACCCCAGTCTGCCTTTAAATTTAATTAGAATGCACCTTCTATAGGAGACTCATTGGAAGCCAAGTAATTTGCATATTTACAGATGATGCATTGTGTTGAAGACAGGCTTAGTGCCAAAAAAATTATCCAGGAAGTCTTTGTATGTTAAAGACACTTTAGGTAGCATTGCAATCTACTGATTGATGGATCCAGAATTCTTGGAGGCCCATTCTGTAGATTTAAAGTCATGCAGATCTATTTACCCTCTGATCTACTTCTAAGCAGATGTTTTCAACAGCATAACATTTTACACAAATAAGCTCAAATGGCTACTGCATTGTCATCTTTCAAAAATATATCTGAACATCATGTCTATGAGAATTCCCTAATTCTCTTAGGTGGATTTATATTTAAGTGCTAAAACAGTACACAGTAGGTATAAATAGAACTGGTTTATATCCTGTATATGAATACACAGGAAGATGAAATGGCAGATATCTTTTTTTTCAACACAACACAAAGCACCGCAACTTGACAGAGCTTTTAATTTTGTACCTGAACACTGAATGCTTTTTTGGCACAACACCACAGCTGTGTAACAAGATGACAAAGATCTGTTAACCTGCTCCATAGGGCAGTGCCCGCTAACAGGGGAGTTTAACAGAAAAGCATGAAACAATGCACGGGCAGATTATTGGTAGCTCATTGCGACACCTGTGCCTTCTTTCTTACTCCATCTTGGATCTGAGGGAGATAACTCTTCCTTTGGAAATATTGATGTTCTGGGAGGTCATATTTTCTTACAGAAATCTTGGAACTGGTTCATTGGGTAAGAGGTAAAGGGTTTTGTTTACTTATTTAATGGTAGGTGAATCACCAATGTAGTACGGTAGCCATAGGAAGAATATCAGCATAGTACCCATAGCTTTGCTGAGAGCAAGGCAAGAATTTTACCTACCCACAACCCTCTGCAGGCTGGCTTGGGAGACTCCTGTGAATTACTTAATGTTTCTAGGGATTTCCTGTAAGATTTCACATGAACAATTTTGCATCCACCAAAGGATGTAAAAGCATCAGCTTTTCAAAGGTCTAGTGTAGGAAGACTGTTTCCCAATGATTTTCAGAATTAGTTTTGTTTTGAACCTTTGAAAATGGAACAGTTGACTGTCTATGGTCATCTGAATATTGACTGTATCCCTTAAGAGTCTACATGCACCTCTTGATTTTTCAAAGAACTGTGTATCAATCACTGATGCTTCTGCTTGTCTATGTGACCCTAATTTTGAAAAGGCATTTAATGTTGCTCCAGGAGAGCTTTCATCTTCTACTGAGAATGGTTATCAGTACCAAGTTCTTATGAGTTTAAGTAACTTTTGTTTGATGATTTCTAACAAATATAAATTAGGACCTTATCAAATGTATGCAAAATTAATGATAGTTTTCCATTGTTTTAATTGGCCTTCTGAAGTGAGTTATCCTGTTGCCACTAATGGAAAAAAAAAATCACATTTTTGTCTCCATGTTCCTCCCTAAACCAGAGCTTTTCTTTACTATTTTGGGGGTGTTAGTCTGTGTGTTAATGAGTCCTCACTAGTTTGAGTACTCCATATACCTTTTCTCAGCATGTTCCCAGACACTTCTTATAATCCCTTCTCCTTTATTAATTGGGTGGGAGACTTGACTACTAAGCAAACTTTGGGAAGAGAGCAACTTCTTAGAGGCGCTAACCTTTGTGTGTTATTGCTAATGTTGTCAATCCACCATTATTTTCCCCTGCAGTCTAAATCTGTCTCTTATAATTGCTGTCACCTGGACCTGGAGTAGGAGTGATCTTATGTGGCTATGATGCCAGCCACAGATTTTCTGACAACACTGAATCTTTATTCTTTTAGACATATCTAACCTTTTAATAAGCACTTTAATAGTGCATTGTGAATGCACCAGTCGGTTTTCAATAGACCTTAGAATACTTTAGAACTCTTCACCAAATGCTGCTTAAGATCATATTACTTTCTAGTGTCAGCTGATGTTAGCAGTGCTAACAGTACAGTGCTCTAATATATTTTGTCAAAATGTTTCTTAAAATATTAAACATTACTTAAGGCTCAGATCAAATAAAGGGTTTATGAGAATTACAATAAAAGACTTGGAGTTCTTTTTCCCAAAACTTTTTCTAGTTTCATTCAGTGGTATGAATTTCAAATGTACTGGCAGCTAAATCCCCCATCACTGGGTTGCAACACAGCCAGTCCACTTCTGGTTTGCTGTCCTTCTACCTCCAAGAATATTGCATTATTTCCTAAACAGAGACCGGGGTAGATGGAGGGTGGCTTATTAAAATACCTTTCTCCATGATCTATTTTGCTATCCAGAACATTCTATTAATCCCACTTTATTATGCACATCTCGGTGGGATTTTGCAGCTAAATTCATAAGCTGGGTCTGAGTTTCAAGGTGCCTATATCTCCTTTGGAAAACCTGGCTGTAAATGCAAAGCAGTTGACCTTGAGGGTATCACATCCTGTCATGTCACATTAAACCTCCAATAGACAGTACTCACAGTGTAGGACACATTAATATGAAAGATTCTGGATGCCTTTGAGTGTCCTAGCAGGTAGCTGCAGAAGATGTGAGTATCCATAATGGCTGCTAGGGAAATTTCAGAGTACCCACTGAGGCCCATAAAATTCATTGTCTCTAGGGATAGTGAATTAGATGATGGATCAGATTCTTAGCTCCAGCCATTTAAATGTACATATTGCACAATTCCCTGATGCAGATCAGTGATTCACCCCTCTGGGAGCTTATTGTGCAAATTCTGTCCAAAGGACAATATGTAAAAGTTCGAGTTGTCCTGGTAACCACAAAAATTTCTAAAAATTTCAAGACACCTAAGTGGTATATAAAACAAATAGATGTCCAATAGTGTTTGTTTCAACAAAGACTGTAGTCATGTTGTCTTACAGCTTACCTAAACAACCCTTTTCCTGCATCCCTCCCTTCATGCATAATACAGGCAATATTTCTAGTTCATGTAAGCTGTAATTTCCTGGCACACATAATGACAGTACACAGTGAAAATTAGTTCAGCCTGATGCCTTCTTTTTGTAAATTAATCAGTTATAATACAGTCTCACAGATCTATTAGAGCAGCAGGCCTGGAGGAAAGATTCTTGACCCTGGTTTTACCATTTATGAACCGTTTAACTTCATTTGACCTCATGCCATACCAATAATAGAGTACAGAGTCTTTTATATATATATTTTTTATTTTTATGTAAATATATTTTTAAAAATGCCAGCAAGTTTATGCTTAATTAAAGATCTTAAAATGAATTCATAGTATTAGAACTTCCTATTCAAAATATTATAGTATACAGTGCTAAGAACTGCTTCTAACGCTGATATGAGTTCTGAAAAAATACAGTTTTGAAAATCTCTACATTTGTATACAGTGCTTAGTGTATAAGATGATTTATAGAGTACACAACAGGCAGAGAAAGCTTATTTCAGTACTACTTTAGTTAGGACCTAAATTTAATAATATTTCCAATCCTAGCCTTACTGCTGTTGTCACAATAGTTGACACTGGAGTACAGCTGCAGCTCCTCACTGTGGGACATTCAAAACTTTGTGTAGCCTTATTTTGTTACAACTTATCTTCCTTATATTCTCTGAGATGACTCGTGTGTTAAGCTTTGGCTGCACACTTTTATTTCTTATAATATTATGTGCTGGGATGAGCCATCAACTATGAACTTGAAATCTTTGGACTTAAACTGCTGCATGAACAAAGATTCAGCCGGTACCTCAGCCACGAAACCCTAGGAGGTCTGGCAGGGACATAACAACCATGAGTATGGCCACTTTTTTTTTCTGCTGTCACTCAAATACAGTGAAGTGTGGGATTTCATCTAATCTCATTCCTATATTCTTTCACGCATTTCATTGTGGATGTAACATCATTGTTAAAATTTTAGTTATTCCCTTATTTCTAATGGAAAAATTGAGTTTAAGCTGTCAGATAAACATAGATTTATTTTATACCCAGTCTTCAGCTGGTACAAAATTACAGTAAATTATGGCAATTTATAGATTGCGAGGATCTGCTCCCTCTCATATGTGTGAAGACTGGGACACTTTTCTGGAATTTCTCTCAGATATAAATACTTGTCTGGGATATTAAAACCAACCAAACAAACAAAAAAAAAGGCCTCAACAAAACAAAAAAGCATTCCCATGAAAATGGTTGTTTGTGAGATTATGTGAAGATGAGGGTATGCAAATAACTTTGATCTTCCAAAACAAAAGGCTTGGAGTTATTTACATAAAGTAAAATAAATTAAAGTAAGTTTAAAGCTCATTAAAATCTTATCATACCTGTTATAATAACTCAGAGAAAAAATTTTCAAATGTTCCTCAAAGTAGATGCTTTTTCTGTGATATTTAAATGAATGGGTGGTGCATTTTGGCCATGAGCAACATCAAAGTGTGCTATTCATGTTCTGGGATTAATGCTCTTGTATTGCTGAAGTTAATCATCATGCAATCATATGAAGAAAGTTAAGTTAGTTTTTAAAGAGGAAGAAGGAAAATCCCTGGCGTTGATATCCATGTCTGCAGTAAAAGAAAATCTCCCTGAGAAACAGAAGAAATCTTTTTAATTTTATGTCTCATGGGAAAGTCTGTGCACATAACCCAAGGCCATTTTATTGCACTTTTGGTGAAGGATGAAGAATTTAAAATGTTCTAAGTCACACTCATTAGATTTCTTCAGTACAAACTTTCAGTGCAATATTACCAATAGAAGAGGAAATCTACAATTAGTAATGAGAAAGTAAGTCTCTAGCAGCTTTGGTTTCCCAGGACATTTGAATTATTCATTAAGAACTATTACAGAGTAGCCTAGATGAAAAAAAAAATGTCCCCCAAACCCTAAAATCTCCAACATCAACAACAAAAAGTCTTTTGTTATTCCTTCATAAGGGGGTAGTGGCAGTGAGAAACCACCAACCAAAAAGATGATTTTCCATTCAGAGCTAATTCATTGATCTGATAAAAGGAATCTCCTTTCTTATTTTGTACATAAATTAAATGTCCTGGTGTTACAGAATTAAAAGGAAGTATATTAGATTATGAATTATTCACAGGGAACTGCGGTGATAGGGAAAGGCAGCAGACACAATGAACAGAAATGCTATTAATTCCTTTTCAGACAAACATGCAGAAAGATGTATATAACAGTAAATGAAAACACAAAGGCTATGGTAAATCATACTGAAAGACTGATTGCAACCTGTTATTCACAATACAGGCTTTCCCCTTCCTGCCTTTGTCTCATTGCCATAAACTGGATACTATGATTGCACCATGGAAATGTTTAACCCCTGAGAAACATTTTTTTTCAAGACTTCACAAAGTTTCCACCTGGGCCTATTGTTTGGGTTATTGTCCATTCGCAGCCTTCAAACTCTTCATTAAGATCCTGTCAGTGTTTGATGCCAGTGGTGGGGGCATCCTCCAGCTCAGAATGGCTTCAGCGGGGCTCTTCTCAGTCCCCCAAAAATGCTTTCTCTCCCCACCTACCCTTAGATCAGCTGTCCATCAGCTTGCTCAGCTCTCCTCCTGGCCCCCTGCCCTCAGACATCTCCTGGGTATCCTCTCTAACCACAGAGCCGCATCAGCTTTGTCAGTCCTGCATTATCCCTCACTTTTGCATCAGTTTGCTCATGCCTCAGTGGGGAGGACCAGTGGCCCATGGGACCTGAGCCAGCCCTTGTAGGGGGGCTACCTCTCATGCCCAAGGAGGCATGGCAGTAGGTCTTTCCCCTTCTTTCTGTCTCCCCGTCCCTCTCTCTCTCAACCGGAATCTATTCCTGAGTAGCTCCAGCAACTCCAGAAAATGCCATATTGAGCTTTTCTGGTATGAAGTTTAGGAATATATATAACATAGATATGACCCTTATAGAGTCATAAATCTCTCTGTTCAACAAAAAAAACAATGATAGGAACTTTTGACCTCATAATTTCAAATGGTAAATTCTGGACTATAGACACATTTGTTACTCCTTTGTTTACTGTTTTGTATGTCATATCCCTAAGAACCCCACTGCTGACTTCAATGCTATACAGAAACAGTAAAACGTAGTCTCAAATCAAAATGGTTTATAATTTCAAGATTTCTGTGTCTCTTATCTTGGAGGAGAAACAGCTGACAATGCACTGGTTTAGGCCTTAAATAGCAAACTAGTGGTAAAAATGGACCATAAGAACAAAGACTTGCTATTCTTGAGATGGTTAAGACACAAATTAGATGATGCCAGATGAGAGGGCTCAAGGAGACAATGAGATAACAACATTCACACTGATTAACAATGATATAGAGATGTGAGCCTCCAAGCGTTATTTTCTAGATGCATTTATGTTGTATGCAAAAACACATACTTCAGAGACTGCATTTCATTTCAGTACAACATGCCCATTGTTGCAGTGCTGCATATTACCTATTTTCAGAAGAAATAAGAGCAATAACACTAGTTATTAGGATAGAGGGGAGAAAAAGTAAAAATTAGGCCATCAATGCTTGTACACACAAGATAATTAACGGTGAGTTAAGAAGGTGAAGGAGCTTCAGAAAGATTTAATGAAGTAAGACCAGTGTGGCAAAAATTTCTGATGCAATGCACAACACAAGAGGAAGCCAGAGGCAGCAGAAAGGTAAGACAATAAAAGCATAACATTAGATAGAGCGAGTAAACAGCATGTGAGTAAAAATCAGGAATCCAAAGGAATCCAAACCAGTGTAGAGCTTGGTCTTGCACAGTTAGAGCCAACTAGACCTGGGTTTTTGCTTTGCTTACATTGCTGACAGATTTTCTCATTTCAGTGAAAATATGTTTCGAGCTTATGATTATTTGATGTATGTCAGATTTGCATACTCAAGCAGAATGGGTTTTATGACATTATTTGCATTTTGAGGGTATTCTGGAAAGTCTCCTAAAGGATTGGCATAGCTGACTGAAAGGCATAATATTCATGCTGTGAAGAATGTCAGCATTAAAATAGAAAAAGGTTGGATTTTCCAAATCAAAATAAAAATTAGAAGTTTCCATATTGCAATTTTCTTTTCCCCACTCTATTCTCCCCAGCGTTCTATTCTTTTTGGGGTCTGAATGAGCCAGGTGCTGGAGATATTCTGTTGCCGCAGCTTAAAATGTATGTTAGCTAGAAGAAATTTCTCTTCTAGCCTGTCTCCCCATTGGATTAGTGTAGCTTTGTTTACTGGCTTTTTAATTTCCCCACAGCTAAGGTTTCAGTCATTTACTTCTCCAGGGCACTTGATTTAGCCTTTGAATTTTGAAAGGAAAAGGTCCTTCTATGTTTTCAAACATCTGTATCTGAGGAACAGGAATTCCAAAATTATTTCAAAAAGTACAGCTGAGGTCCCTCAGTTGCTTAGGCCAATTTGAAAATATTTCCTGATCAAACTTACACACTGATTAACCAGTTTCCTTTCCACAGAGAGGACCATGGCATTCTGTCCCAACAAAAGGAGCAGAGCTGTTTCTGTGAGATGGGCTTTGTCTTGCAGGACTTCACAGGAATTTGAGCCAAGAACACCATTTTGTGCAGGCAGCAAAATGACCTTTGTCTTTTAAGGCACTCTGCAATGTAGGAAGAGGTTGGTTTTGGGTTTTTTTTATCTTGCAGAATGATATTACAGTAGATCAGTGTGTTTTTCAAAGTGTATAGAAATTTTCCATTTTTATAACATTCAGAAACCCAAGCTTTAAGCTACAGAAACAGAAAATCAGACTTGGGCTCAAAGACCACCTCTGGTTTTGTTGTCCCTCAGTAAACACTCTAGCCCAGGTGCATAGCACTTCCCAGTGTTTTAAACAACTCATCTCAGACTTCCAATGGATGAAATGCACTAAACTAGTTTAAACTGAGCTGTGGGTCTTAAGCTTCCAACCTCTTCCTCTTTTGCCTCACACACAATAGCACTTAAGGTCTAGGTTCTAAACTTCTACCTAACTTTTCTTAAATACTGTTGGGAAGAAGTCTGGATGCAAATAAAGGCATAAGAATAAGTGGCCAGACATTGACTGTCTCAGAAACTGGCTGGATGATGAAAAAACTTAACAAGGAAAACTTGTTTTCAGTTGACTTTCTCCAAACTCGTCCTGAGATAAGGAAATGTAAATACAACCAGTTAGAGAAACAGCATGATAACATTACCATAATTCGGAAGTCAAGTTTCTCAGTATAAAAGGAAAGCAAATGGGATGTAATCAGAAGAGTCTAGACAAAGAGAGACTGTTACAACCTCATCAGACCCCGCCAGTCAATGTGCCGATTATGCCTTGCACACTTATTGTTGGCTATCATACTCTGAATGTGTAATAGGTATCTGTACTAATGTTTGAGATAATTTTTTTCAACCATTAGAATATAAAGAAATTGAGATTTATGCAAGCAGGTGGGTGTTCGACCAGTTTCCACAACTATTTCTATTATTATTCCTTCTTGCCGCCTGCATTAAACATCTATTTAGACTCTTTTAGCCTGACTTTTTTTTCTTCCTTTCTGCAGGAAGAAAACAACTTAGATTTACAATGTAGTGTTTCATTACACAACTTTAAAGAAAAATAAATTACAGAAGTGTCATATCATGTAACAGCATAATAAACCACTGGTAAATTATTAAGTGCTGCATAGTATTTTTTTATCATTCTTTATTAAGTATTAACTGTCTAGTCTAAGGCATGTTGCTGGGAGGTGGGGCTGTCAGGGGTTTTGTATTTTGTTCTTTGTTTTATAATGGTGCTTCATGTACTAAGAACTTCTCTGTGACTGAGATTTTAGGGTCTGCCAGCCATACCGCTGCTGCTCTTCTGCATCTGTATCTTGTCACAGCCTCCCTACACAATAATGTGTTTCTGAAAGCTATAAATAAGTGATGAAGGTGGCAAGGGTCAGGATCTATGCCCTTTTGAACCCAAGTTACAGCACTTAACAGCGGCTCCTGATATACTGCTGCTTCATGTGTACTTCCAACGATTTTAAAGCACTCTTTAGATTATGTCACACACTCACTCTCCTCTCCAGGCCCCCTTTCCTTGTCCTCTCCTCCCCCACTGCTTGGCTCATGATCTAATGCAACATAATTCAGTGTGAACAAGCATAGCATGTCGAAAAACCAAACGAGAGCGTTTTCCTCAGATCAGATATTTGTTATCAATTTGAGCAAAGAAACCAGTTCCAAATGTATTGCAGACACTGGATTGCTGACAACGGATCCTCATTTATCATGCCAAAGCAATTTTATTTTCACATGTGGTGAATAATAAGAATGTAAATTGGCCCTTGGTGGTGAGGGGTTTTTATTTCACATGGAAGGATCAATACGACTCTAATCCTGCTTAATTAGGACCAATTTACCATGCACAGGATAAAAAAATATTGTAAACATCTATTTACCAGTTAGTATACTTCTTGCCTAGGCACTGAACAGATAAGCTGCCATTATGAAATAAAAAACTGTATGCATACAAATGACATTGTATTAAGTATCATCTAGTCACATTATACCAAATAAAGATGTACAGAAATTCAGATTTTAAAGATGTAATTTCAGGTCATGTGTAATTCATGAGTCTGTTTTTTTTTAAAAAAATAAAGTGTCTCAGGACTATATAGTATTTTTGTACAGCTAAAATTCTGACTCTGATACATCTTTTAAAAATATCATGCTTGTGTGACGTTAGAGGAAATTATTTGTTATATTAGTAAGAAAATGCTTATTGATCACTCATTAATTACTTCTTATAAGTTGTCTATTTATTTTCCCATGCATAAACTACTTGGATAATTTGCTGATTGGCATGATATAGTCCATTGTGATTGAAAATAACAAAAGAGCTTGGAAACTTTCAACAAGTGCTTATAATGTAGAAAAGTGAAAAACAGAAAATTGTTTAGATGAAGCTGTAAGGCAATAATTTATTTATGTTATGATTACAACAAAGTTAATTAAATACTCTTTGTTTTAAATCCATTTTTCATCAGTTAATCACATGAAGTTTTTCCAGATGACTAAAATCTTATTCTCCGCAGAACTTGAAGAAAATTGTCCCCAAAGGTCTATCTTTAACAAGGCATTACCAAACTGATAATATGAAATTTTCAGCTTGTTCAACACTCTTTTTTGCCTTTTCAACCTCCTCATATGTCTCTCTTCCTATTATCGACACAGGCGAGTTGGACATTTCTTTGGAAGTTTGTAGACGGGCCATACTTAGAGAAATACATCAAGCATAGTGATTTGAGGCCATTTCAGTGATTTATAATGGTTATCACATGTATGAGTGAAAGAGTATCCCAAAAATCAGATGTATTCTAGGTGCTTTCAGTAAATTTTAAGCTTATGATTTTCTTGTCACAGTTCTTAAGCTGGCAGCAGCTTAAACAGTGGTACCAATCATTTAATTTCAAAATCCCCACTGACATTCTGGTATCATGTGCTTCGTGCAGGGACCAGACATTGGTTCCACCAGAAAAAACAGTTCTTGTTGAAAAAGTGTGTCTGTGGGAGGAAGTTTATTGCTAAAGGATTTCTCTGCAAGCTCACCTAGGACAGGCTGCAGCTAGGACTGAGTAGTACTTAAATCCACAGTAGTCATAGGACGACGTGAAGATCCTCCCTGCTCCCAGATTTTCTACTAATAAGCACAGACATATGGAAAGTGGCCCAAGGGCACAGTAGCACATGGCCAGCCAGTAAGCTGTGGTGCCCTCAGGGAGTAGGCCAGCAAGAAGGCAACAGGGAACGAGGAACATTAGTGAGGTAGTAGATCACACATCACTGTCCCAGCTCATTGCTCTGGTTGGTGGGTGTCACCTGCATGGTAAGTGCAGTTAAGCTGCTGCTGAAGCAACAAGGTAAGCCAACAGCCAAGCAGAAATCTGGCAAAGGGAAGGCGAGTTTTAGGAAAGATCTTGGTTTAGGAGCCAAGGACCACACCTTGAATGTTTCTTTCTTAATTGGGCTGCTCTTCACATGTAGCAAACTCACTCCCCAAACCCTCACCCTAGATGAGCCAGAAGCATCACCTCCCTTGGGCAAACCTGTCCTGGAGCTATGCAAGAGGACAGCATTCACCATGCATCATGGTATCCCGTGAGCTACATCTATACGAGTACCAAAAATGTACTCTGAGCTGGTCTCTGTAGATGAGTCCAGTTGGCGTGGAAAGCTCATGTGCACATCCACAAATTATTTTATTCTTTTGGTCCTTGGGCTGTGTAAACACCAGAAAGGGGCCAGGGAGAGAGTTATAGTTGCCTCAAACTATAGCTGGTGCCCGGACTGTGCTGTCCTTTAATGGCAGAGGAGATGGGGTGCCTGTGCCCAGGAGCATTCCCCAGCTCTGCTGAGGGAACTGGGGTGGATGTAGCCTATGACATATTGAGTCTGCAGTGCCCTTCCAAAAATACCATGCTGAATATATGATTTGGGAATCATCAGTAAGATATTTTAAGCAAAATCCTTTTCTTATGCAACTGTATGAAGCATATGCACATTTTGAATAGGTGTTCTTCCTTTAAATACTACTTACTTTACACCAAATGACTTCAGTGAATGTTCTTCCTTGTGAAAGACTGCAGTAAAGCAAAGAATTAGCAAGACAAATAAACTTTCTACTAATTAGATTTCTATGCTACATTCCTCATCCCAGTAACTGAGTGCTACAATATGTGACTAGAATGAAGAATTAACTTTTTCTTCATTCTTTTCTGCTGGCAGAAACGTGTTAGTAGATTTTTTTGTTTTATTTTTAAATGAACTGTTGGAGTTTACTTAGTTGCATTTGATTTTATCTGATGATCTTTTTAATGTATACATTTATGAATCAATTCATGCACTTTTTTTACTGGCACACCCTCAGACTTGGGCCTTGAATTATTCTGAAACTCACTGTTAGAGCTGGGAATCTACCTGGCTTCAGTGAAATCTGGGCTGGCCTCCAAGTTGTCATTCTAGCCTCCACCACTCATTTGTCCCATTTGCTGCATCTATTAAAAAAGATGGTGGATTTTTTCAGCAAGTGTTTAGTTTTTGGGGTTTTTTTTCTTTACTTTAGAGCATTTTTGAGAAGAAAGAGACCAAAAAGTGTTCTCATTTGGTTGCTGAAGACAGCTGAGAAATCAGTTCATCTAGTGCTGGAAAAAGCAGTGTTTGATTTACTGATGCAGGCACTACCTAATTGTGTGAGCAAAGCAAGCAGGAATTGGCCAGGCGCTTTTCTTTTATGCCATCTCTCTATCATAGCATTCAGTGCATTTTACAAAGTTATTAAGTATACAGAAGATGAAAGGGAAATGCCTGCAGTCTGGCTTAGAGTATATCTAAAAGGTAATATATATATATCTACAAACACACAAAGAATATTTTAAATTTCCTAGGCTTGATTCACACAGCTTCGATGGTTCAAATGTCTTCTTCAGTAACTCACAACTAATGCTTTTTTTATTTGTTTTAGTGCTCTGTGATACTCACAAAAATAAATACCCAATCACTTTAACAATCTCCTAACTGTGAGTGGCTACTGCAAGAGCTATTACTCTATAATCTCTAATTCCCAGCCTTCAAATACCTTGAAGATACTGAATCGAGAGAGAAGTGAACTGCATGGAGTGGTACAAGACAGATTGGGATGGTAGGCAAACCTAAGAACTGGTAGCTTTAGGCACCTTTCATCAGAGAGACTGTCATTGGAACAATTTAGTCATCTATTAAATCTAACCTATTTTAACATTTGCCTTGAATTCTGTGGGGTCTTAGGCACACTTGTAACGCAGTATTGCTAATGAGGTACTTACTGCTTTTTTTACCTGGGGCTTTGTACTCTAAAAGATATGCCTTTACTGTTTCCCTTGCAGAGTAACAAAAGAATTGCTATTGGCAGCAATTAAAGGGTTTGAATACCATTTACATTTCTTTATCTTTCAGGTCAGTGAGACACTAGCACAAGACAGTTTAAATTGAAATACTCCTTTGATTCATGCCTTTAAAGGCATATTAACTTCAATCAGAAAATAGATGACACCTGAAGTCAGATCTAGCTTCTGGTCTCATAATGAAATTCTGTGTTTAATCTTCTTCTGTTAGTTTAGACTAAAATCTCTTCTGCATGGAGACTTTATCCTTTCCATGTGTCTTTTGTGCAGCTCCGACCACATGTGAGCTACATGTGGGGATGTAGCCAATACCCACTAACAAATCTGGACCACGGGCGGTGTGTGGGTGCCTTGCAGCCCAGGTAACACCTTCACCCCTCCCTCCACTTATTCACAGGAGAGGGACCTGGCTAAAACAATACTGTGAGATCCTCTAACCCATGGAAACCTAGGAGCTTCAAGGACAGAGCTTCAAATTCAGCCTCAGGATGGGTAGGAAACAGGACCGAAGCACATACACAAGCTGCTGTTGCAGAAGCTGTCGCTTAATTGTTCTCAGTTCTCACTGGGTAGGCAGAGACGATGAGCTAGGAGCAGATACTGCAACCCCCTTCCAGTAATATACATTACATAGGCAGAGCACCATTCAGTGGTCAAGACCCAGACTCCACTGGCATCTTTTTAAAGGCCCGTCCCTGTTCAGTTCATCAGCCCCTGAAACAGGATGAGCATGTGGAGTAAGTACGGACAAAAATGGCTGTTGGATCAGATCCTGGGGTTATGAGGCAAAAGCTGATCATAGAGCTTAGTTCTGGTGTGCTTTCCAAACACAGACACAGAACTAGCCTTCAGGTTTGTGTGGGTTCCCCAGAGAGGAATAAGGAATAGGCTTCTCCTCCCTGCCACTGCCACACCATGGTCTGGAGATTAATGCTAATGGGACAAGTGCAAAAGCTGAGGAAGAAGGGGAGACAAGAGTGCATTTCAACTTTGCCACAGTCCTGCTGCCAACTGCAATTGCTCTACACTAATTATGGTAAAACTACACACGTTTCGACACCTTGGAATATTCCACTGTTTTCTTGCTCCTAAGATTACCATGCTTAACAGTTATGGAAAAGAGTAAAGAAGACCCAGTAAGTTCAGAAATCTTATTAGAATAGTAAGAAAAAAAATAATTCTGTGAATGTCTTTATCCTGCAAGTGCAATCTGTCATGCTATTTAGGCTATTTCATGCAAGTCCAGAAATGAAGAATCATTCAGGCACAGGAAGCAGTAACAGGATGGATGGTGAAATCAGCAATCAAAAAATGTTCTCAGACATCTAAAGTTGCTGATTGGCATTTTATTTCTTTGTTTGTTTGCTTTGTTCTTGTTTCTTTTCTCCTGAATAAAATGGGGGATTCACACAGCTGATGGGGGAGGCAGCAGAAGAATTAAATGATCCTCTGGTATGCTGCAATGTTGTAACCTCAAATGATACATAAAGCTTACAATAAACTCAATTTTTTTCAGACAGTCATTTTAGTCCAGGTTGATTTATTCATATTTAAGGCAAAAAGCCCAGATTGATATAAAATATAATTCAAATTTTATTGCTGTATTTATAGACATATTATAAAATCGTTGAACTGTTTGAATGGTGGAAATGAACAGCACATAGCTCTATGTACAATAAATAATAACAGAGTATAGTTTTATATAGGTTTGTTTAGTTCTATATTCATTATATATATACACACTACAATTTTATGTAGTAATAGGTAGTTATATGCTTATGGCTAAAGGTAAAACCTTTCCATTCCTGTTTTAATATACACCACTCTTTCATACATACTAAAACAAAGGTGGTCAAATTCACTTCAAAGCTCATTTATACACAGGCCTTGAGAACAGCCCTAAATGACAGAACGGTTAAACCTAGATGCCTGCCAGTTCTTTATCTTCTTTATCGCTAGCATTGTTGCCTTCACCGTGAAGATACAAAAGGAGGAAATGTACTATAAATAAGATGTGAAGTTAAAGATAAGACATACAATCACTTCCCTAATACGTACTCCAGCTTGACCTTGAATAACTCAAGATCAGTCTCTCCAAATATTACATGGACATAATATTTCTCTATCAGCCAAAAGGATTAAGAAGCTGATATTATTAAGGACATGGTTATAAATCTCTTCTTGCTGACTATTCACATGCAGAAAAATCTCCAGCATTTTCTGTGTCCATCAGGACGTAGGATCATACATCTGGATCATAACACTTATAGCTAACAGCTTTTGAGAGTTAAAATGGAACAGAGCACTCACTTTCATAGGCTTGACCGTGCTCATTGCTCATACAAGGTATTGGTCTTTATTAATAGGAAACAGGATGTGTGCCTGGAAACCATAATGTAGGAGAAATGCAGGTTTCCTTTTTTGTAAATAATGAACATTATTGGTAAGAGCAGTTTGTGAAGTCTGTCTTCCATTGGGTGGAAGACTAGGAAGTCATTTGGCAGAAGAGTGCAATATAGGAGGTCTGAATGGAAGGTTGAGCATAGGAGAGACTGGCTGGGAAGCTGAGGAAGTATAAAGGAAGGGAAATCAGGAGAGAGGCTTGTAAAAAGCAGAAGCAGAGAGAAAGGAAGCAGAAAGGAGCACTAAGAAAGCTGCAGGCATGGAGCAGTTGGGCAAAGCTGAAAGGCGAGAGGAAGCATCTCGCATTTGCTGGGAAGAATGAGAGGAAAAGTCTGTAGGAGTCATCTTAGGGCTTAACTGAAGAGAGAAGGCTTCAGCAAGATACCTAAATATGTATGCATCTGGGTACGTGTCAGGGTAGGTGACTAGACACAAAGACACAAACATCAGGGATTTGAGCAAGTTGGTTAAGTGTTTGAGCTGAAGAGCAAGGGAGGAAGATCAGATTATTTCTGGGCTCTGCATAGTGGAAATTAAGTCAAACTGGTAGAAAAACTTTGCAGACATGGTGTTCAAGCATTTCAAACACGAAGATATGTAATTATCACAACAACCAGATATTGTATGTTCCCACTTAACACTGTGGACTTGATCAGTTGAAGAAATGTGCCTAAGGTTCACAACTGTAATTTTCTGTACTTTTCTAAGTTAAACTTCTGAACGATTTCTGAACTTCTGAATGGAACATTTAGAATACATTTTTATCTTTACAGACCAAAATTTACACTTTCAGTCTCTACTCTGAATAAGAAAAATATTTTCTATTGAATGTTTACTTTCTCCTTTGAAGTCTAACTTCAGCTCAAAACACATCTGGTTCAAAGATAAATCAAAGATGCAGCAGCAGCTTGCGTTCAAATGAAAACACATGTATACATGTTTTTTTTAGCCCAGACTTGAGGATCTTTAGGCTTTTAAGGCCTCAGTATTTAAAATAACTTCAAGACTGTGATATCTACAGGCAAACCTTATGGTGTTTTGGTTCTCTATGCTTTTTTCTTTTCTTTTTTTTACCTAGTCTTTTTAGCTCAGCAGTAGGCATACTTATTTCAGAAAGCCTGCTCTAACGAAGTTAGACTTTTAAAGGAGACAAGGACTTTGGGAAAGCCAAGTCAGTGATGATTAAATTTGAATGATCACTAGTAGTCAGGCAAGTCATGGCATGCATGGAGTGTTGCTTAAAGCCTGACGATAAGATCAAAGCTGTGGAATACCAATGTGGAGGTTTCAAGAGACTAAAACTGGAAAAGTTTATGACCTTAACGCTGAGGGTGTCCACGTCAAGAAATGTAGTTAAAGATACTTATTTCTAGTCCCAAAAGGCAATTTTTTATAACTCTAGTTGGGGAAGAAAGGAGTCAGCATGTGGAAATGAGGAACAAAAAATTATAGTTCGTACCTCAGGAAATACACGATTAAAGAATAGTGTTGAAGGGCAATGGAAGATCCGAACTGGGAAAAAGCACGAGCGCCACTGCCCCCACAAGCACCTCAGCTTAGACATTGTTGTGTGCTGTTAGCAAGTTGGAAGCTATCAAGTCTTGTCTCTTCAGATGAGTTTCTCAACAAAGCTATGATTTCTTTCCAGAAGAAAGTTGAGGTTATCACAATTCAGGATTTCATCTTGTAGTCTGGAGTACTGTTTACTTCTTTGACTCTAAATTAAAAAAAAAAAAATACTGTTCCTATTACCCCTGCAATCCTTGGCACAGCAATGACTCAAAGAAAGATCAGTAACATATTAAATGCACTGAAGTATATAAAGTGTAAACTATGCTATAGGTCATCAGACCACGATTAGTTGAGGATGTAAAGACTAACTTGGCATATAGACCTCTGCAGAGCAGCGACTGTTAGAAAAGAGCTGGAATCCTGAGAGTGAAAACACTATTTGAATGAATTTTGAATTTGTTTCTGATCCCTTTGATTTTAGTGACTGGTCTAACATACTCAGGCACAAAGATCCACTCACAACTCAGTGAGTGTTAACCAAACAGCAAAAAACATTTCACAATACAAAGGAGTCAGTTCTGTACTGAGACAGCTTAAAGCCTAGAGGTCATCTGTTTGCTTTTCTTTTCAGACTGGAATTTAAACAACGCATAAGATTTGTGCTGGTTTTCTTCACACAGGTGTGTTCAACCACATAATGATTCATGTACACTAGTTCTAGCGCTGAGCTGGTCTAAATGACACTATTTATCTCACTTAATCAGGAAACCCACCTGTCCTAAATGCTCAGTAAAAACAGCTGGAGATTTTGAATACTTAGTACCTGATAAAGAATAGCTGTCAACCAAGCTGGAGAGCATTTTTGCAGCAGTCAGACAGTATTCTCTACTCATTATCCAATTTAAGAAAATGTTGGTCCATTCAAAGAGATTTTTCAAAGAGAAAAAGCATCACAGCTTGCTGATAAGTGCATAAGAATGTTTATTTAACAGCCTCAAGTGGCAAAGGATGCACATTTCTGTAGCTCATTTCATCCACAAATGTTTCAACACCATTGACCTACCTAGGCTTTTAACAACAAATTCACAGTATCTGGAATTCCATTAAATCAGTGGTAACCCACTTTGACTCTGCTTATGTCTGATTTCTCCCAGAGATGATTCAGAGTCTGAGAGCAACTTTCACTTTAATGTTTGTTTTTGATACACATACAGATTCAGTAGTTCAATCTCCCTTCTGCCTCCTGAAATTTCCCTGGTAACAAATATTTTCATTTCTGTCTGGTTTAAAAAATACAGCTTGTGTTCTTGGAAGTAGAAAGAGTACATGGATCCATCTTTAGTGATGTGTTTGCTCTGGGTGTTTCAATTTAATAATTCAGTCAATTGGAACTCTCGCTTTTGAAAATGTAAATAATATCAGTCACTGGCACGTGAAATAAACTCCTTGAGCCTTTCAGTGTTTTAAAGGAGCCACCTTCTTTCAAGAAATTTGATTGAAATTCATGTTGCAATATGTGATTTCACAGCCCAAGTTGTTTCAGTGAAAAGTAAAAGCATAATCCCCTCTTCATTTTTTTTGCCTTCATTCGTTTCCACACTCTTTTTGCCCCCACTCCATCAACAGATTTCCATTGTAATAAATCATAAATATCTCTTACAGCACTGTGCAGAGCAAGATGACATAACTTATCTCCCGTCTAAGTATTCAAATAAAACAGCTGGAGCATTTACTTATTGAGCATTTGTTAAGGAAAAAATAAAGTGTTGAGGTCGGAGGCTTGTGAACAAACTAAACTAGAAATCATTACTTCTTTGTAGAAATTATAAAAAAATCAAGGTTTCATGTGGTATTTCAAGCATTATTCAATCCATATACTTTAAAACCACAGGATGGCTCCAGAATGATGATTGTTTATTTTCACCCTGAAATTTGTGTATTTTCAATTTTTTTCTTTTCACAGCAATATGTTTCTCTCCTCCCCTTCATCAAACCACTAACTTTCAAGCAAATAAGGGGTTTTGTGATGATCAATACATTAGTGAAAATGCACTAAAAATTATAAAACTTGAACTTAATTCATCAAGTACCGAAAATTGCAAAGGTGCAACAAAATATTCAGAGCAAAGTTCAAACAGAAATTGACTCTGGCCTCAATACTTTATGGTTTGCTTAAGCTATGGGAGATTGACTTTGAATTTCGCCTTCTGCCTGAGAGAATTTGAACCATGATCTCCCATCTCCATCAAGAAAGTCCTAAATATATCCAGTCCTACTGACGTATAATCAAATTTTCCCCACTTCTTTCTTACGCCCCTGTAGATGGCTTCATTTTCAAGTGGGAATTCACCTAAAGTTGATCAGCTGTACCCTAATGGAAGAGTCATTGCTACTGAAGTCTATATTACATATTCACTGATCATCAAAGGCAGTGAGCTGAAATATGTACTTCACTGAGAAATATTTTTCTGCTTAGGAAATCACCTCTTTTCTTAGTTCACTAAGATTATTCTTTTCACATGCTCCTTCTGCAAGTATCTCAGTTGGTAACCTGATGGTCATCTTCAATAATGACATTAATTTACTTAAATTTCCTCAAGCAGCAAATTCATTCACTGGGGTTTAAGCTATGGAAAAACAAAATAAAAAGCAATACTGCAGTTTGTCAGTATCCACTTATTGGAGAGTACTGGTGAGAAATGCACATACCGCTCACAAGGAATAAAAATTCATAATGTCTCTGAAAATTAAGGTTAAACTAATAGTGTTCTGGAGCTTTTCCTTGTTCCCTCTTAACTGCTCCAGATGTTAAGTTCCATGGCTCAGGCAGAGCTCAGTCACCTTAGTTATTTGTAAGTCAATTTGTCATTATGCAGTCTTATCAAGAGAGAAATACTTCTGTAATACTTCTCCAGCTAAGAGTGCTTACACAATGTTCCCTAGCCAGATGAAATTCTCACCATGACTTACAGCCACCCAGCCCAGTGCTAAAGGTGGCAGTGTTTAGCCCCTAGTCTTCACCATAACCTTTAGTACTATCTAGTAATTATTTTTTGCTGCAACTACCCATTTCCTAATTCACTCTCTCCTTCACATCTCCTTCTGAGGGCTCCAGGGGAGTTCTATACCTTTAATGGGGACAACAGTCTTATCTCCTCTCTAAATTGTAGAAAAATTGCTTGTTAAGCTGTGTTATTGTCTCCCTGTAGCATCCTTGCTTCTTCTAGAAAATAGTATCTCTATGCTGGACATTTTATTACTCAGTTCTGATCCTGGATTAAACAAGTTAGTGACATGGAAGCAAACAAATATCTTTGTTTTCTGGTTTCAGCAAACCAAAGAGTGATTTTTTCATACAAAAATGTAATCAAATNTGCTTGTTAAGCTGTGTTATTGTCTCCCTGTAGCATCCTTGCTTCTTCTAGAAAATAGTATCTCTATGCTGGACATTTTATTACTCAGTTCTGATCCTGGATTAAACAAGTTAGTGACATGGAAAGCAAACAAATATCTTTGTTTTCTGGTTTCAGCAAACCAGAGAGTGATTTTTTCATACAAAAATATAATCAAACNTCAAATATCAAGTATCCTCTGTATCCTCTTTGTACCTTTTCTCAAACATGCTTCACAATATTGAAATGAAATAATACATTCACAAATCAGTTCATGTCACCTTGGGTGTCTTTGAATATTGCTTTCCCTCTGTATAAGCTCTCTTCATTCAATCTTGCTGACTCAGTGGGTAGAAAATCCAAACCAGTAAACCCAGAAATCAGACTAAGCAAAATGAATCAGGAAGCTCTCTGAAAAGTGGTGTATTCCAGCTGACCAAAGTCTGTGCAGACTTTGTACAACCCTTCCTGCTTCCAGACTGCAGCTGTTCACGATCCCGCTCTTGTGGGAATGGTTTCGCCAGTAAAAGTCTGCTGTTCAATAGGCTTTTGCTCATTGTACAAGCATTTGGGAAAGATGCTGAGGGAGTAGTTTGTTACTAGATATAGTGGACAAGTTACCAGCAAACATGACTGAAAACATCTTAATCAAGCTCTGAAGTGTATTTTACATGGAAGAAACACTTGGATTGAATTAATGTAAGTGAAAGCAGCCTTGGGAACCACAGTACTGTAACTTCATCAAGTACTCTGTGTCTGTCACACAAAGCCTGATGCTGCCACCATCCAACAATAGCCATATGATTCAAAGATGGTTTTTTCACTGGAAGTAAAAGTGTGCTTTAATTTTGGGAAATTACATGGTAATCTGGATTTATTTTATGTTTTGGCAGAAAATCTCGTACTTTCAGCCTGCCAAAATTCCCCATCTATAGAAGAATAATAATAACTCCTTTTGTCTGTTCCCTTCCACTCTCGTACCCCCCAATTTAGACCATGAGGTCCCTGGTCTGCTTGAATACACAAAATTGAGAATAACAGGTAGTAATAATGGTGTTTACTCAAAGGATTGCATCAAGTGTTGGCTTTGTGTAGTTGCTTTGTAAAACATGTTTAGCATAGAACAGTTTATCACATTGCATAGCTCCACAATATATTTTCAGCCTTCTTACCAAGGCAAAATGCCTTAAGGATAGCAATGGCTGTGAATTCTTAAGTTGGATTATTCCTTTTCAGCAGTATAGTTTACACTGTTCTCTAATAATTTGGGCTGACTGTCAAGAAAATACGGAGGCAAAGCAATAGCAAGAGTCATGTCACTATAGCGCTCAATAACATCATTATCTATTCAACTATCTTTCAAGTTTATTTCCTCTACTTTTATGCTTACCCTATATCTTTTCCACCTAAAATTCAAGAAAGTTTGCATTTTGCCTAGGCCCACTGTGTTACTTTTTTATAAATAGAGCAGCACAAAATAACGGGAATAATTCCTGCTGCTGTGTCTCCGTTTCTATTTCCTTCTCCTAATGAGAATTTCAAGTTGGAATTTAGGAATATAGTAAAAAGAAAACAGAGAGAATTTCTACTGACTGAGCCAGCTGAAATTAGTAGATATTACTGTGAGTACAGAAATACCTTCTTTAGCAGAGTTTCTCCTAATGGTCAAGCTTTTACACACTGTTTAAGCCACTGTTCCATTTTGTAGTTCAATTAAGCAAAGGTTTACACATCCTTACTCATATATGGGAGATGAGACTAATGCACTGTTGTGTTTGCAGCCTCTGTTGATAAAGCATTTGTGCAGGGTCCAGCAGTTTCAGAATGTAATAGCACGTTTTATCACTTGAACTAATCAGAACATATTTTCTCGGTATTGAAGTATTTGTTCATTGTGTTAAACATCGTATCGATTACAAGACTGCACATCACATGCAAAAAACTTTTAATACTTTCAGACTCAAATGGCCTTAGCCTTTGTTTCCTTAGCCACACTCTGCTGAATCTCATGCCAATTCCCTCTGTCTATGTCACAGTTCAATTCAGGAGCTTTAGATGCCTCAATTTTGATATTTTTTTTTTTTCACAAGGCCAAACATTTGAATGAAAAGAACCTCTGAGAACTTGAGCCACTATAAAAACTAACTTTATTACTATTCATACTGAATACTGCTACAATGACAGTATGAGTGCTCTTTTAGCTGCATTAGTCTATTCTGGTTTGTAGCTGAGCACAATCAGTAAGCCCTAGACAGGCTGTGATTCTTCCTGTTCCACAGACACAAGNAAAAAAAAAAAAAAAAAAGCCCTAAAATACTTTCACACTCTCAGGACAACATCTCAGCTTCCATAAAGTGCTTTGTACTGTGCAGACAGTTTGAGAAGTACTGCTGTAGGAATACCAGCTCTGGCTTTCAAGACATCACTGCGTACATAATGTGGCACTCATCTGAAAGCAGTAGAGAAGGTAGGGGTATTGCTTTGGTTTTGTATTGCTGTTGTGGTTGCTTTATTTGCTTAATTTGGAGTCAAAGTCTTTTCTCCCCTACCACCTCCGATATGCATCCTTCTTTTTCTGGTAAACTGCAGCTGCAGGTAGGTACTGACAGATTGCAAAATACAAAGTAGTTTAGCTTAGTCCCTACAAAAGAAGGGCAAGGCAAAGAAAAAAATAATTAGAAAACATGGGACTGTGTTTTTATATCACGTTGCCAGATGTGATATCTTAAATAAGAGCTGAAGCAGAGGATCTCATTGTTCTTCAAGCTTTAATGCTCTATTGTTGGTCTGGTTTTTTCCTTCATTGCCTTCTTTTTAAGTTTTTCTTTGAACTTTAAAGACTTTAGTCCTTGAAAACCTATCCCAGCGCTACTTTCTGTGATACAGTGTGTGGAGGAGAGATCTGTCAAAGATGGCGGTTCTGCACACCTATGACGAGAAGTTGTTTAGTAAGACTCCACTCCAAATATTGATAAAAAATAAAACTACTGAGAAACTGAACCCACACTTTAAAATATAGAGAAACAAATTTTCAAATAAACTAATCTGGACTTTGCAATCAAACCTAAATTCTGGTACTTCAAAAATTAAGGCAAGGCATGCTCTTTCTGAAACAGGCACAAGTCAAACCAGCAACAGATAACAACACCTCAATTTCCCTTAACATACCCCCCAAAACACCAATTCATTTATATAAACCCGAAATCTCCACTTTTGGGCTGCATGAGTTTATAAGTGGTGATGGTTCAAAAACAGGGACATAAATCCAGGACTTCCTTTTATAAAAATCCTCTTACCAACCACCTTTGCAGTAGTGCAGTACTATAGCCTCCTAGAAAAAAAGGGCATTCACCAGGGAGCTCCAAGGTCAATTCCGAGCTCCTGATAAAGTGTCATAAACCCAAGAACATTTCTAGCTCACTAGGGATGGCATGGGAAGTCAACATTAAAATTAATAAATCATTGTCCTAACTGGAAAAAAAAAATCTCTTCATATACAACCCTACTTGGGCAACTAACTTAGAACAACTCTTAATTAAAAGCTGCTTTTTTTTTTCTGATGGAGGCGCTTAGTAGAAATACTTCATCTAAAACAGAAAACTGTTTACAGATATATGGATTTTAGAAAACAGATTTTCTTGGGATTTTCAGTTTTCTGGTGCAGTAGAGACATGAGTTCACATTTCATACTGCAGAAATACTGGCATATGTCATGACTGGCTAGATCTCTTAATTAGACACAGTTTAATCTTTGTGAATATATCAGACATATCCAAGAACACAGGTTAACTTAATAAGTTATTTCATTCACAGTGCCTGAAACTTAAAAAGCTTGTGATCTACTATGAGCAAAGTACATGGACAAACTGGACACTAACTAAGACAATTTAAGTCTCTGCTCTGATCCCACTGCTTTTTTTTTTATTTATTTATATATTTATAAGGTGTATGCTCTATACTACACAGCACTGGAATAGCTGAAGGAAACCACCATAAAAATCACAAGTGTTCCAATAGAACAAAGTACCTTATTTAAAGAATCATCATTAATTTTTGAAGTATCAAGAGACCAGTCTGACAAGATCAGTACTCTGGATGTGGAAGGCACTATATTTATTTTGGTGAAGAGTGCTAGTTTTCCAAAACCGTAAAAGCATTTCCAAATGAATCTATAATATATCATCATGACATGCCATTGTGTAAACCAAGATGAAAAGTTAAAAATTACATTTTCAAAATAATCAGATCAAAATTTATCTGTGTTTAGGGTTGTAAAAAAATCATTCAGAAATACTCAGCTTCTTTTGCCTCATGAAGCTTAGATGGTATAAAGCTATATGGGTATTAAGAAGAAGGGTTAAGACCCAAGATAATCTTTCTGTTGATTTAAATTCCTTATCTCCCTGAATAAAGTGGCAAGGTTTTGCAGTGTCTCATCAGAGATAAGACATCTAACCTCAGCCTAAGTATGTAACTAGAACTTGTTGGGAATTTTCCAACACAATGCCTTTTCACCTGAAAATAAAGTTACATGAAAACCAGAAATTATCAGAAGTGAATACTTCCCCACCACCCCCAAAAAAAAGACTTTCTGGCACTAACAAAACAGAATGAAACTGAGAAATGTTTTCAGGACCCAAGATAACTCCACACTGAAAGTCTGTTTGAGGTTTGGAAAATTTCATCAGATCAGCCAATTCAGCTTCCACCTTGAAAGTTTTAGGTGATCTAGATGTCGAGACAGTCTCTTTCTCTCTCCAGTCAGAGGTTTTGCATGTTATATAAAACATTATAAGTGCATTGGGCCAGAAAGAGAGACAAAAATAGACAGTAACTTCACAGTCTAATGATTAGGGATCCTGGAGAGCAACATAAAAATCTCTCTACCAAAGAATATGTGTTATTTACCTAAAACGGAATGGCGCTACTAGGAAACATTGAAAGTGTCTTGTGGTGGAATAACCAGTATCTCAGTCATCCAGGAATTTACGTCCTTGGTGTCAATGAACTCTAATTAATTTAAGGACTCTTAATCTAACATTCCCAGGTGGAATCTTTCTCATGTGCCACCCTAGAGCTCTAAAATTGCCTCAGATACTTAGGGTGTGCATTTGATATTTTCTAGTTTTTCACTATGATGGCACTATCATTTGATCCTATTTCAGAATTACATATATTCTCAAATCTTACCAAAAAAAAAAAAAGCGGAATGAAAAATGGAGCTTTATTCATTATAACCATATTAAAACCACTGTGGCATTGACCAAATTCTACTCTTACTCAAGTCTGACTTCCTGATATATATCCAGGGCAAGAGTGAGATACTAATTCGACTTCTGTTTTGTTTGACTATTTCTTTTATCATACTAATTTCCTCTGACTAACTTTTGTGTTTGTTCAGTGCCCTCTGAAAGTCCATGAGTAAATTTGCTTGTGTAAGTAGAATTACATTATTTTCATTAAAAATTCCAGCCATTTCTCTTTTGTCCAACAAGAATCACTTTTCTACTTGCTTAGTAAAGACAAAACTGTCTGTGAAAAAAAATGATCAAAAAGTGAAAGATACTCTTTAGTCAAATAAAAGACTGTTCAGTTTTAAATTCTTTCTAAAGTACATCTCACTTGAACTTTCACTATTTAAAATATCACTCAGCTGGTCTCTCAGTTATGTCCTTATTGCCCCATTGACTTGAATAGCATTCTGCAGATATAACTAAGAATAACTGATAATTATATGCCTGAGGCATATAGGTCAGTAGAGGTCATTCTTTTCAATGAAATATTAGTATTTTATTTATTTATTAAAGCTATTTCAAAAGCTAAACATCCAAGAGACTTGAATATTAGGTATCTGATTCTGTTGATAAGCAAGACTCTTTAAATGACAGCATTCAGCTGTGTGAGACATTTCTTTCTTATTGCTGTGCTCATGAGTTTTCAATTGTGGTGGACCATCTGCCAGCTGGGAAATCCCACTCCTGTTTGTTGCAGCACTGCAAATTCTATTGGTGTTCATGAAATAAAATAATGTGATTTAGGGAGCACACTGAAAGCTTTGTGCAACACTTCAAAATGACTTAAATTAATAAATCAAGCAGTACATTTTTATATTGTCTTCCAAGAATCTCAGACCATACTCTATGAATGAATTCTCATTTAAGGTGTATCGGTGAAGCTGTTACCTATATTGTGCCTCTCACAAGTGGTGGAGGTAAGATCCATGTTAATACAAAGTACTTTGCAAAATTAATATTTTCTTTTCTCTCTGCAACATGAAACCTTTCCAGCCTAAAATGCCATTTTCTTGCCCTGTGGTATCCTTCCTAGTATCCCACCAAAATAATGACTTCACAGGCTCAAATATATCTCAAATGTTAGAAATCTACAGGAAGTTCCTGATCAGCTCATGAGTTACGATTCTCACACGAATATACAGTGTGTCTCTCTCTTTGGAGAAAAAAGCCACAGAGTCATATCTAACTAGAACTCTTTCACAACTCTTGTACATGGTCAGACAGGCTTGATGGGAATTGGATTTTTGTTGCATCTTAAAAAGTTACCACTTCAAGTACAGAAGTATTGATCATGAAACAATAGTTCTAAGCATACATTAACGATTACCAAACCTCTCCTTTATAGAAAGCCTACTAACACTCCAAATAACCTAACACTAAGAAGACTAACCAATCGACATCCTGTAAAATCCTGGAAACTGAGGAGTATTTATTTCTCTGGTAAAAGATGATTAATTGAGATAGGATGACCTGAATTAAAAAACTAATAAATCTTGCTTGAGTTTACAAATAGAATAACCTTATTTTATACTGATTTGGAGAAAAAAAGGAATGCTTCCTGAGTGGCAGTACCATTCTCATTTTTCAGTGCCTTCAAAAATTAAATTATAACACTTGTTGTAATTCTTTTATACATTGCATTTGTACATTTCATATACATTACATTTAATCATTTTACACTTTAAAAGATAATTATTCCCATTTTCTTTCTATAGGTCACACTGAAAAAGTAGTCTTAGTAGGGAAAAATGGCATAACATTAATGCAAAGATTAATTTTTATAATGGTGGACGATACTTTAAAGGTGGATAAGTGATGCCTAATCATAGTAGTGGCTTTTTGTAGAGGGCTCATTTTTCTTTGTGTAAAATCATTTTACAGTATTATTCCCATAGATTAAATACTTACCATTTTTTTACATTGCATTTTCCCCTATATAAACTTCGGCCTTTATTTGATTTTTTTTTTTTTTAAATCATTACAAAAGTACAATGCAATACCAATTTGGACATATTTCAAATCAAACACCATTGTATAGTGTCACATTTCATTTTGTACTTTGAAATTATAACTTGATTAACATCATTACACTGAAGCTTGTCTTATTGTTTAGCTACTGCATTTAACACAGAAGTAGATCAGGAACAATGGGTAACATATTTATGACAGCTGTATTTTGCATCCCATGGATAAGATTTGCATAAGTGTGGGAGTTGGGAAAGTCATGCAGCAGACCAAAACTAAATAATTGTAATCTTAAAATACAAAGCTCTACATAAACTATTAATATTGGAAATGGGATTTTAAGATTTATTATTTAAAGGCTTCTGTTTGAACTATTCTTAAATTCCTTCCCTACTGTACCTTTACAAAATACAACTGTACAACTTTATTGCAAAGTTTCTTCACGATGGACAGGTACCTGCTAGAGGATTTTTCACCACAGTAATCCCAAATTATCAAAAGCTCTTCTAAAGATGTAATACAGATTTGAAAGGGCAATTTAAAATCTCTTGACCTGTTAATGACTGTTCCCAAGAAAAGCTCCTTCAGTGAGAGACAGAATGACAAGAGCAATGACCTGTTTTGAATAAATGTTAAGGTTTACTTCTTTTTAATTCTTTCAGAGAAATCTCAGAGGAAGATCAGATCAGAAGAGGAAAAGATCAGATGAACTCCCAAAATTTTCATTGCTTTGCCCCACCAACACACTGCAAATTAAGTACCGCACCACTGCCAAAGAAAATAGCGCTACAGCAACAGGTTGCTAAGTTGTGTGTGCTTGTTGAGCCCGTTTTAGATATAATTTGCAAGTTTGGGGAGTGAGGGTGGCTCAGGGGAATTCATAACAGGATGTAAGACCACTGTATAGATCTATTCTGTATGGCACTAGAGAAACATTTTATCGCTTATGAAATGAGTTTGCCTGACTCTATTTCATAAGGTGAAGAATACAAAGACCCGTCAGAACTGATACTACTTTTATACTACTGGTACTAAACTAAATGCAGTCAAGTTACAGCAATTTAGCAAATTATCAATTGAGGTATGAAACAGATACGCTACCTCCGCGTAGTTGGTGTATCCATTGCAAGCACACAAACACACACTTTCAGCTCACTTTGTGAACTCTGTGTACAGTGCAGCAAAGAAAAAACAGTGAAGCCTCTTTAAAAGTGAGTTTTGCTTCCATGGCTCAGAGAGTGTCATGTCTAGCCTAAGTACACATTTTGGGCAGAGCAAAATCTCCAATTAAATCACAGATCCAAAAGGGGAAGAGAAAACATGCAACAGACTTTGAAAATTACTAGAGAAAAACTAGTTATTATGATACCTTGAAGAATTTCCCCACTTAGGAATGTTCATACATGTTATTTCTGCTGGAATTGTTGTTTGCTTTTAATTAAACTCACCTGAATGATAAATGAAATGCTAGAGGAAACGTGAGATTACTCATCATGCCACTCTCCTGTAGCTTTCGCTTAAGACTGATATTTATCAAATTAGAGTTTAAACTGAGTACAGAGAAATGAGGGAAAGGTTTGACTTATTCAAGAAATCATAGGTTTAATTAACTTTAAATATGCCAAAACAGAAACATTATTTGGATTCACTGGTGCCTCCTACTGTGATTTCTCTTTTGATATACAAAATTGATGTTTCTTTGTTTCTAGAAATTTCTCAATGCATCTTCTTCAAAAATACTTACTTCCCCTGCAGTAAAAATAAAATATTTATTAATACTGTAAAATCATATATTTTTGAACAAAGGTAACAGTTTACTATGACTTTTGTGCTCCATGGGGTAATGGTGTTGGCAGCAAGGGGGCTGCAGGGGTGGCTCCTGTGAGAAGAGGTTTGGGCTGCCCCAAACTGGACATAGCCAGTTCCAGCCGGTTCCAGCCGGCTCCAACGGACCCACTGCAAGGCACAGCTGAGCCCTGCAGCCAGGATGGTGGCACCTCTGGGAAACGTATTTAAGAAAGGATGAAACACTGCATAGCAGCTGTGAGAGTGAGGAAGGAGAAAAAACATAGAGGCGAGGCGAGGCGAGGCGAGGCGAGGCGAGGCGAGGCGA
>RSEF01000002.1:106722367-106740864 GCA_003993805.1 Himantopus leucocephalus | reverse complement strand
TTTACCTAATTGCTCTCTAACTTGTTCCTCTTCAACCAAGGGAGTTCATTTCACAATATTTTTTTGCCCTACACTGGGAGAAAATGGCTTTTTTCTTCGCCTTGCATTAATATTAAAAAAATTAACAAATTTTAACTGAAACGTTTAGTCTTTTAAAATATGTGGGACTATTTACTCATAATATTCTTGCCAGTTTGGATTAGGGTCTAAGTAGAGAATGAGTGGATAAGTGGAGTATTATGCAGATGCTTTCAAAGTAAGTTTATGTGCAGAGAAAGTGAGTACAAATACCTCGCTAACTCTTGCTGTTTACCAGATAAAGTAAATATGAGAGTGATGGTCCTAAATCTACTATTAAACCTAAATTAAAACTGGCCATCTAAAAATATAACACAGTAGTTAAATATTTATTATATGCACATTACATCACTAGTTGCATATTCTTAGCATTCTTTTTATAGGATAAAGGTTTTTTTAAATTAATCTTCCTTCCTCAAGTGTGTTACAACTATAACTACACATGTAAATGTAGATGTGTGTCTGCATGTAAATATGCCCAGATCCCTACAAAGACACTATAAAGTCAAAACTATTTATCACAATAAAAGCTGAGAACTCAAATCTTGTTTAAAACTGATCAAGCCCTCAAGTAATCTTTAAGTTTTTAGTACAGAATTCCTTTATAGTGCATCATCTTCAAAAGAGACTGACAATATCAGACCCAAATGCATGACTACAGAAATATCTCCCAAAGATTTTTAAGTTAACGGGTTTAATGAACTTTTTCATTCTATATCTTATTGTATTTCTAAAACGTAGTCTTTCACCTTATTCTGTAAGAGTCACAAAGCTAAATGTCCTCATTCCTTTGCACACTGTGGAATATGAAATAATATAGAATTAGTGGGATATTCCTATGAAATAGAAGAGAATATAATCAAGCATAATTGTTTCAAAATAGAAAAAAACCTGTAATTTAGAAACTTTTCAATGGTGTTCTTTTTTAATTTTTTTCTTATAACTAATCTCATTGCTTGTAATATTTCTGTATGTGAAGCTTGCCTTGTAAGCTTGTAATAAACCAACCTAGAACTGTACTCCTTGTACTGCATTAGGCATGACTCTTGGTCATTTTTTGTGTTGAAATGACTGAATAACAATAATTTCAGTGTAAAGCTCCGTAACACAGAGTACCGTAATTTTCTTCCTCATGAGTGCTACTTAGAGTTTTAATAAAAACATGTGTTTTAAGTAAATAACAGTGGGGTTTTTAATTATTATTTTGACTCATATTAGTCATTAAGAACTGATCTGATGAAAAAGGTATGGCTCAGAAATGCATTAATCCCTCATCCTGAGGCAATTAACAGTTTTATGCAAGGCTTTTAAAGCTCAAATACATGTGTGTTTTTCATTTGAAAAGCAAAGCTGGCATCTTTGGAGGATCCATGTAAGTGCACTCAGTGATAGAGAATATTGGATCTGGGTAGCTAGCTAGTACAAGTGAGGTGTTTACAAGCGTGATGGAAACAGGCTAGCAAAATGCCACTGTTTTTACTTCCTTTGGTCCTCAGGAGAGATGCTTCAGTTCTCTCCTTCTCCTACGTACAGGATAAAACATTTGTCCTCTGTGTGCAAGAACAGTGGCAATAACACAGCCCTACTTATAAATGAGAA
This sequence comes from Himantopus leucocephalus, assembly GCA_003993805.1. Classification (NCBI taxonomy): domain Eukaryota; kingdom Metazoa; phylum Chordata; class Aves; order Charadriiformes; family Recurvirostridae; genus Himantopus; species Himantopus leucocephalus. Next base: position 106,739,187 of record RSEF01000002.1, on the reverse strand, counting down.
GGTTTATTTGTTTATTTTTCCTTTGTAAGCAAAAAGACATATCACAGAAAAATGTTTTATAAATAAAAAAACACCTCTAAATGGACTGTGTTCATCTAAATAAAAGTGTTAGTTCATTATATACTTCTGAAAGCTTCTTGCTAGTAAAAGAAAAGAGGTCCAAGAAGAGAAAATCTGTTTATCCTGGTAAAGCCTGTTCTCTGGAGATCCAAGTTTTATTCCTGCTGCAGCAAAATCCTTTTGTGACATAAAACTTTTAATTTATGGTACCTTATCTGTAAATTGGGACACCCCCCCCCACACACACTCCACCCCCCCATTTATATGCCCTAGAACACTGCTTGGCACATATATATGTTTTGTGACTTTTTGGTGATCTTAAGTGGAATGTATTGCAGAAATGCACAGGATTATTTTATATACTATAATAGTATACAAATACAATATAATACTATATGCTATAGGTTGTTCTCTAGTAGTATTTTGTACCTGTTTTTCTAACAGTAAATGATTATGGTAAATTAAAATTTGTGTTTGTTTTTTATTTTTCTCCTCCAAATAAAGTAATGCAACTATATTTTCAGTTCTACCAAAATTACTGCAAGACCCTTCTGACATATTTTTAACAAGTTTAACAGAAATAAGTGTGATGTGTCAGAAAGTGCTGTTCCTTTAAGAAGAATATATTCATCTCATGTTTCTTTCCCAGGATACTGAGCATTAGACAAGACAAACACTTTTCTGGTTGAATTTGAAACTCTGAGTAGCTACTGTATCTGCATCTTCATTTACAACCGAGCTTCAGCCACGAACTACCCATTCAGGCTTGTAAGTTCAATTTTTCACCATGTTTTTGTATCTTTTCTATATGCCAGTTAAGTTCCATTTTCCCATCCAGAAACCTTAAGTTAACCATGTGTATCATGGTTGGATTTAGAAAGTCAAATGTAATAGAAAATGGAAAAAAAAGTCAAAGAGAGAAGGGGTCTCATAAACTCTTTTGTGTCTCAGCTTCATAAGCTCCACAGTTCTACTGATTCATCATCCAAACTTAATTTAAAGTGACTGGGCTGGTGCTACATTGGCTGCCACATAGTCTCTGACTAGTGCTACTGCTGTGTGTCATTAGGACACCTCCTGTTGGACAGAAAAATGTCACTGCTGCTGGCTAGCACTGCAAAAAGATGTCATGTTACAGGAATCCGTTTGGTACCTGGAATAAGATTTGAGTTGACACAGTCTCATTTTACTAAAATAAAATAAATGAAAAAATAAAGGAAAGGCTGAAGAGACAGTGGGGGAGAAAGGAGTGACTGGCTTACAAAAATGTCCCTGGACCTTTAAAATAAAAAATCTAACATACTGAAGAAGTTGGAGTAACAGCTGTCATCAGACTGAGATAGAAGGTGACCTCTCCCAGAAAAAGGCGTCCCTGGAGTTCTCTGGCTGACACTGCAGTGCATACGTCAGCTTAAAAGCGCCTTCATTGAAGCATATATTTTTGTAGCTAAAGTCTCCAAGCTCAGTAGGAATACACAAACACACACAGGGAGACACAGACAGAGAGATAAATACATATATTTACACATATATATAAAAGCAGGGATTGCATACATGTAAAGATCTGGAAGAATAGAGATAGACAATGTGATGGAATAGGTGGGCGGCAAGAAAAGCTGAGGAAAGCTAAAGAAAACTGAGATAATTAGCTGAAAGAAGAAATTTAAGCTCACTCCTCATTGTTTATAGGGCACATAACCTCAATTTATAAGAACCTCTTATATAATTTAAACTCCTAATTTCACATATCCTCAGAGAATTTGCCTGTACAGCTAAATTGATGTATTATTGCTAATGGAGGCTCATTTCCAGTGTGGAAATATCAAGCATATATTGAATAAATCACTTCAAAGTCAGTTAGTTTTATAAATACATTCTTTATTCACGCTAAACTAATCCACATAGACAATTAGTTCAAAGTACCTCCTGTACTATACATTCTCTACCTCCTTTATTGCACACTTTTTTTTTTTTTTTTTAATCTGGCACATCCACAGTTACCCTACATGTAAACTCCTGACAAAATAGTACACCATAGGTAGGCAAAAACCGAAGTCATTAGATCAAGTCAGTTTCTGAAATTATGGACCTTATGTAGCTCCATAATTATGAAACTTGAACAGCTCTAGGAAATTACACAGGAATAACTCTTTATATATATATTTATATTGGCATGAATTAAAAATAACTTCAAAGAAACTGGATGAAAATTACTGTAACTGAGAATGATAGAAAAAATAACTAACTTCCTTGTTTTTTGAATTTACTGTTCATTCAATTTTCCAAAGGAATAATTATTTATCCTCTGAAATAAAAAAATCTTGTATTAGAGATATTTTTATTGTATTTTAGCTTATTTTTTAATTACACATTAGAAGTTTTTTTTCTGGATTTTTTTTNTAGGGGGTTTTGTTTGTTTTTTTTTTAAACCTAAATAAAGATAAGAGATTCACAGAAGTAAGGGCAATTCAGTTTATGCTGAAAAATTACTTAAATGTTATGTATATCTTTAACAATACAATTTTTTATGTAATATAATATATAATGATATTAAAGACAGACACTGACAACTGTAATGCTGAGCACCAAAGAGAAGATTTTGTGAAGGACTCTGTATTCACTTTCACAGTATGTTTATATATAATGTGTTTCCTGGCTCTGCCTATAGCTTAGGCATGTTAGATTTAAAGAAAGCCTTGTGACCCAAAATAGAGTTACACAAGATATTAATATAGCCCATCATTAGTGGAAGAAAAGTACATCTGAAGAAAACGATGTGCTGGGTTGAAGACATGTGACAGAAAGATTTAAAATGGCTGCACATCTCTGGAAGTGTGACATTTCGTACTGGCAGGAGCAGAAGCAGGCAGAACAGACTGAAGAAAGGAAAATGCTTAATGAGGTTTGAAGAGAAAGATGTTATAGTACCTGGTCCAAAATATACCAAAATCAATTTGTATTTCTTTTTTTTTTTTCTCATGGTCTGTACCAGGATTTCTGTCAGGGTCCTCACTTCATTCATAATAACTCATACACCATGTAGGGGTAAAACAAGGAAAGGTTAGAAAAAGTAGTGTGAATGTATGATACTGACAGAAACTGTACAGGTCTCATGAAGGCAATGATTTACACCAGCTGAAAAACTGGCTAGTATATAATTTTTTTTTCAGCAATGAGAATTTCCAGCTTTCCTCCCTATGATCAATATATTCTCTGTGTATATGCAAACGAAAAATTAGCAATGTTCTATGTAATGTCTTAGGTAAAATATATAACTGTCATTATAAAGAAGAGCCAGATTTCAATTAAATGTCATATCTTTTTCCCCAAACTTATTTAAGATCTTGGTTATCTTTCAGTGGAGAATTACACAATGACATGAAGCAGAAAGCTTTAAATATGGAATGAAATAAGAAAGGAACTTCAGCTTTTGTTCTGTAAAATTGAAAAATAAGATTATTAGAAATAATTTTTTTTTAATCCAGACAGTTTACATTTAAAATAAGAAAAGAACAGTTTGGTATACTGTAAAATACCAAAATTTAAATTCTAAGTATTTTTAGAAAGGTCCTAATATACATTTTATCTAGTATAGATAAGGACTTGAATACAGCTTTCAAAGCAGTACTAAAATTACTTCCATAGAAATGTACAGAAAACGTAGCTACCCTATAACGTACAAGAATCTACCAGAACTTAGAGTCTGTAAACTTAGGAAATCAGTCTGGCTTTTGTATTTTTTTCTATGTAATTGGTGTCATGGTTACACATTGCCTAACGTATAGCTCAAGTTGGAAAACAAGTTGACAGTTATATGAGAGAGAAACTAGCACCACTAGGAAGAATCGTATTTAATTAATGTTGCTAAACGCAGAAATTCATGGAGTTGATACTTAGGAAGAACTAACAGAAATCATGCCAGCTTATAGCCAGCACTGAGACTGACATGTTCTTGACCAGTAAAGGGTATTTTTTTAAAAAAGCATAAAGAAAAAAAAAGTCTGTGAAAACAGCAAATATTACAATTTACTTTTTCTATATTACCATAGAAATAAAAGTGGATGGACCCTCAGGAGGTAATCTGGGCCATTCCAAATCCTACCACATTGTGAGCAGTATCAAGTAGGTCTGCAGGGGATAGTTTAATGTACACTGTAATATAAGTAGATACTACCCTGTAAGTAATTTAATGTACCATTCTCCTAAACTACTCTTCCTGTGACAGGAATGAAAGTATCCCAATGGTCTATCTTTACTATTAATTACTGAGATATCCGAATTGTTTAAAATACACTACTGTGTTGCAATCCACTAAAATTTGAATGCTATGGGAGAATGTATATTGTTTATGTTACAAGGGCCAAAGCCTATTGACCTCCCGGAAATCACAGTAGAAATCACAGCTAGTTTTGACTGTGTTCTTCATATTCTAGTGTTTGTTCTTCTAATAAAAATAAATAAATAAAAATAGGTCATTTTAACTGGCTTATGGAAATGCAAATTGGTGCAGGCCACCAAGAAAAAAAAAAACCTAAAAAAATATTTTAAGACACACAATTCAAAGAAAAATATTAAAAACCACAGATCAGCTTCAAGAAGTCGGAACGCAAGTGTGATTGATGATGGACAATTCTTCTCAGTTCATATATGAATAAAAATTTTCCTTACTTTTGTTTAACTATGTTTTTGAAGTTTCAAAACATTTTAGAAGCTCTTTAATCCTGCACTGCTCACCAGCTGCTACTATCTCTAACATCACCAGACTCACCAGCCAACATAATAAGAAGATTATATTGCATAATGCATTATGAGATGATGTGAAAAGTGTATTATGCCCATTGTAGGATAATACATACCCTTGTTGAAGAAGTAAAACATTTGATACATGCTACAAAAGTTACCATAAGGTTCTGTCTTCATATAGATGTCTACATAATGTGAAATTCTACAAGGTGCTGAAGCACTAATGATAGACATCCCACAGTTTTCCCTATTCATATTCAGTAAGAGAAGTTGCAAAGTGTAGTACAGCTAATTCCCAGCAGGACAACGTGCTCCTGAAACACAGATTTTCTCAATATGCTGCGTACCTTTGTGTAGTAATGGGGATTTTTCAAGTCTCTCTGTGTGGGCAGACCACATCTTGTTCACTTATTGCTAACATTGAAAAGTGAGTTTCTAGTTGATTTTTTTTTTTCTATTTCAAAATCATGTAAGTCGATGATTGGTAGATGAAAATTTTCATGACAAACTGAATTTTGATACAAAAGCTTCAAAGAAGGCTTATGCTTTGATTATGGTAATTTTTTTTAAGGTAAAATGTTGATCCTGTGGTACGCAGCCTTATTTCATTTCCATGTGAGAATCCTTTTTCACTGTTCTTTGTCCAAAATAGACATTGCACTGCTATGTCACTGCCATCTTGTCTGTGCATAATCTCTTTCTTCCCTGTCATTTTTAGACACTGACTGCCTTATTAGATTATGAGGTCTTAACATTTTCAGTTTTAGGTCTCAAAAAGACCTACTCTGCCAAGTAAATAGCAGGCTGAAGATTAGTATTCAGCATAAATGCTTCATAACTTGTGTGGTTTCTGTCTTTATTATTGACTCACTACGTCAACATTTAAGTGTATTATGAGGAAAGCTGAATTTGAGACTGCTGCTGCAGGACTGGGCAGCACAACAGCTGCAGGACTGGGCAGCTATAGGTTCAGTCTTCTTCAGTGCCACCTGAGCCCACACTGAAGCCCGCAATTGTCTTGAAATTTTTTGTTTTATAAGCTAGACGCCCATCTGGCCTTGACTGCAAGGTACAGATTATGGTTAACCAGTAGTATAGATGTACTTAACACCCGAAACAATTAATATGATTGACCTCTCTTCCTACCAGATACCACTTATTTTGTTAAAAATTACTTTTCAGTACCCTTCTACCTCTATCTAACAAGAAAAGTATGGCTGAAGATAAAAGACGTGCTGTTTGTTATTTAGTATATTCTAGGTAGTTGAACACTGTCTGAGAAAGTCTGAAGATACAGTAATTAAATGGATTGTATGTTTGAAATTTATGCTTCTTCTTATGAAAAGTTAAAAAAAAAAAACCAAAACACTTCATTTTAGCAGTGGTAGTGTCTTAGGGAAAATAAAGCAGTTTCCAGAACTGATAAATGTTTGCAAGTTAGAGAAACTTAAGTTGATCCTAGATTTTTCCTATCTGCCAAGTCCTCTTTTGATTTGATTTTAATTAACACAAGATTCAGTTCTCTTGCTCACTCACACTAAGAAGAAAAATTCATGGTGACTCTTCCAAAAAAGTCTGAATGCAGATGAACAGAATCCAAGCTCTTCAAATTCTGGGATCTTAACAGGGTCTGAAATAGGTCAGAGAAGTTTCTCAGAACTAATTAGACTAATTTACTGACACTTCTCTGGCTATAATTTCAGCAGCACTACTTCCTAAATCTTGGAATATCTTCAGTTTTACAGTATCTTGGTTGTTCTGCCAAGAAACGTGGTGTTTTAAACATAAGGCTTCTAACTGATCTTCAGTTTCTTCTTATCAGCTAAAGAAATGACAATCTGGTTAAAAATTAAATAGACTCCTAACCATGTCTCTGCATGAGGGAGAGAAAGGGACTGTGCTCATGAGAGCTTGAAAATATCTGTGGCAAAGGAGTAGGCTGAGGAGGCATCCTGGCATCAGTATATTTGCTTTACCTCTCTGCACCTTTTACCTAGTGTATTGGGTGTAGGTGGCAATGTCTTGGCAGGGGTGGCTACCCTGTGCTGGACACAGTTGGGTCCAGCCAGCTCCAGCGGACCCACTGCAGAGCACAGCTGGGCCCCTCAGCCAAGCATAGTAAGAAAGAGCCAAAACTTACTGATCCCCCTGAAATGGAATTGTACCACTGACTTGAGTACAAATCACAGCTAGTTTTGACTGTGTTCTTCATATTCTAGTGTTTGTTCTTCTATGAAGCAAGTAAAATTAGGTCATTTTAACTGGCTTATGGAAATTTAAATTGGTACAGCCGGACCCACTGCAGGGCACAGCTGAACCCCTCAGCCAAACATATGTAAGAAAGGGCTAAAGACTGCACAGTAGCTGTGAGAGAGAGGAGTGAGGAAAAAAAGGGTGAGAAACAACCTTGCAGACACCAAGGTGAGAGAAGAAGAGGGAGGAGGTGCTCTGGAGGTACCAGATCAGAGGTTCCCCAGCAGCCTGTGGAGACCCCACTGGAACAGATGTCCACATTGCAACTCATGGAGGACCCCACACTGGAGCAAGTACATAGTTCATGAAGGCAACTGCAGACTGTGAAGAGTCCATGCTAGAGCATGTTTATCCTGATAGATATTAGGAAAAAAAATTTCACTATGAGGGTGGTGAGACACTGGAAGAAGTTGCCCAGAGAAGCTGTGGAGGTCCCATCCCTGGAAGTGTTCAAGTCCAGGTTAGATGAGGCTTTGAGCAACGTGGTCTATTGGAAGGTGTCCCTGCCCATGGCAGGAGGGGTGGAACTAAATGTTCTTCAAGGTCCCTTCCAACCTAATCCATACTATGATTCCGTGATGGCAGCCCATGGGAAGGACCCATGCTGGAGCAGGGTAAAAAGATGAGGGTGAGGGACCAGCAGAGAAGAACTGTTATGGACCGACCACAACCCTCATTCCCCATCACCCTGCACCACTCAGGCAGGAGGTAGAGTCAGGAATGAATGAGTTAAGTCAGGCCTGGGATCAAGTGTGGGGTGGTGTTTTTGGTTTTGGTTTTGTTTCTTACCATTTGAATATATTTTAACTAGCAAAAAATTAAATTAATTTTCCCTAAGTGGAGTCTGCTTTGTCCATGATGGTAACTGGAAAATGATCTCCCTGTATTTATCCTGAACCATAAGGTTTTTCATTCTGTTTTCTCTCCCTGTCCCATTGAGGAATGGGAGTGAGAGCAGCTGGGTGGCTCTCTGGCAGCCAGCCAAGGTCAACCCACCACACCTATATATTTAGTTGTTGGTTTTCAAATTCCTTGTTTCCTTGAAGGGAGTCAGATGACAATACTCATCTGTAGAAGTAAAAGAAAGAGTTAAACAGGAGGAGAGAATACAGAGGCAATTTAAGGTGGATAGCAAGGTCATTGAGTGTCCAAAATAATACAGGGTTTGGTGGTTTTTTTTCAAATATTATTCACAGGGAAGTAGAAACTATGAACTTCATAGGGGCAGATTTTCATCAGTGCAAATCATTATATCTCGTCTGCTTCCATAATGGCTATGCCAATTTGTGACAGATAAAGATGTATTGTACCTTGAAATGAACTTGCAGTCTGAAGTAGTTTAGAAAAGCTGTCTTTTAGGACAGTGAAAGAGACTAATGTTTTTTGGCTGGTTTTGTTTTTTTCCAGAGGGTTTCACATTTCAGAAAAATAGGAAGACATTTTTGAAACCCTAAAGGTAGTGTTAAAATTCAAAGGATTCAACAAAGACTAAGACAGGAGCAAGAGAGAAGACAGTGAAGGATGAAGGATGTGTAGTGCAGTGTGTGGATATTCAGACCTGAGGTCTTCAATGCATAATTAGAATCTAACTTCAATATTGACTACAAAAGTTTTTGTCACAGGTCTCTTCTTGCCTAATGCCCTTTTCCCATAATTCTTCCATATATCTTTGCTTTGTTGTTTTTGTTCTGGATGTTCTGCTTTTTTATCTAGTTGTATTTTCTCTTCCCCACCTCCGCCCCATTACTCTCCACTACTATTTTACAAGCCTTTCCACAGCCCGCAGTTATGACACATGGCTTTCAAATTAATTTCAAAAAAATGTGGTTTTAATCAGGCAAAATGAGCATGTCCATTATTATTGAACATGCTCTTCTTTTGACAAGTAACGGTAGCCTGGGCTATGTATACATTGCTATGTATTACTAGATGGAGAAGTTTTCTTATTTTTAAGAAATGCACAGTAAAATCTTTTGCACATCTCTAAGTTTTGTTCGGTATTACATAGAGCTGTAACTCAGCATATTTTTTGCATTTCAAACTTTTTGCAGCTTAGTATCTGAAATCAGAATTGTTCCAAAATATGTTCCAAAATGCGCAAGGTTTTTTAATTCTCTTTTAAGTGATATAAAATTAATTGATAAAAAACAGCAAACAGATTGCCAAGCACTGTCATTCTATTGGAAAACAGTAACAGATATATATGACTAGAAGAATCTCAACAAACTGTTAAAGACTTATTTGTCTGGAAATGTTACAAGGATGTATTTACAGGGAAATTGCTGCTGTATCACACTAATAATTCCAAATTCTCTCTCTATTAAAAGTATTAAATAATTTTAGTTAATTAACTAATCATAGCAGCTCCTCAGCTGCTCAGCACAGCTTAGATAAACTTCAGACTGCAAAAAACAAAGGGAGAACATGAAAGTTCATGTTCCCTGTCATCTTACTGGCCAAGGCATTGTAGCTCCAAAGTAGACATAGCTTTTTTACAGCTAAATTGAGAGAAAACTTAAATCATGTCATTGCTGAAAAACTATTTCTGTTCATTCAAGAGAAAGGTTCTTTTGAGCTCAATTTTCGCACTGTAGAAAAATAACTCAGTTCCTTCTTATAGTATAGATATTATAAGAATCTGAATATGATGCTTACTTTATCATCTGATTACTTAACAAATACAGTTTGTAACAAAGTTTAAAGGACTCCATTTCAGCATGTGAAAATACAGGGATCTCTTGATTTACAACCTCCTTTAATTTGATTCTGTGGACCATCATAATGTACCATCCTTTCCTTTCAAGTACCAACCTCCATTATGAAATTTCTCAATTTTTGTATACCAGTATTCTTAATCTTCCACAACCTCATTCTTTTGATGCCTGCTAATTCTCAGCCTAATGTTAACAAGTGTATGCTTAAAAATCAACTTCGAATTTCAGTTAAATATGCCTATGGTGTTTATCTGCCCCCTGTCCCCCCTTCCTTGAATAAGTGAAAAATTATGTAATAAAATTGCAAAGAGCAACAAAATTTTTGATCCCTGCTATGCAAAAAAAGATGTGGACAGGCTGGAGAGGGTCCAGAGAAGCACCACAAAGATTGTCAAAGGACTGGGAAGCCTGCCATATGAGGAAAGGTTAAGAGAACAGGGTTTGTTGAGCCTTGAGAAAAGAAAGCTTAGGGGAGACCTTATCAGCATGTTCCAGTGTTTAAAGGGTGGCTACAAAGAAGATGGAGACTCCCTTTTTACAAGAAGTCACATGGAAAGGATGAGGGGTAATGTGCACAAGTTACTGCAGGCGAGATTTCAATTGGACACAAGAGGAAAATTTTTCCCAATGAGAACAATCAGGCATTGGAATAATCTTCCCAGGGAAGTGGTGGATTCCCCAACATTGGAGACTTTTAAGATTCAGAGGAACAGGGTGCTGGGCCATCTTGTCTAGACCATGCTTGGACCAGATGATGTTTGAGGTCCCTTCCAACATGATATTTTCCGATTCTATGATTTCTCCATGTTCCCTGTATTGATATTTTCCATCTTTGTCTTATCAATGTGTTTCATTATTGTATACCTGTTTTATGCCAAGGCTTCCAGTGAGAATATGGAATGGCATTGGCCCCGTAGTTCTTGAGGATTTCCAAAGCTCAATAATCTTTACAACAACAATATGGAAAATCATAGAGAATTTCTAAGTTAACACTACTTTCCATGATTACACATGGCTTTTTTCCATTTTCTGGGAATTTCTTAGTGAAATATCCAGGCAACATTAAGAATTAGATCACAGTTCCTGATACCAAAGAGAAATTAAGAAGCCCACAATCAACTAAAAGAAAAACCCAAACTTGAGGAATCTTCTTTTGGACTTCATATCAGATCACTAGTTAAAGCCTGACCCTGTCAGACATTCTGAGCAGTTAGCCTAAGAAATGTTAATATTAGAAAAAACCCTCCTAAGTACCATATGTCCTTTATATGAATGCATGAGGTTTGGGAGTATTGCACTGAACATCACTTATCACGTGTTAATTAAATCATAATTAAATCACAGTCATATACAGAAAGTATTAACAATACAATATGTACATCAAGAGCCATGAAAATAATGTTTTAAAACAAACTGAATTAAAAAAATAATTTTTGTGTAATTCAGGGTGGTTTTTTTTTTTTTTAATTTTGTGATGTGATTCTTCCCCTAGACACTAAAGATAAATCTACGTTTTTTTTAAACCATAAATTTTCTGGTCTCCATTGTAGCATCTTGTATCAATAACCTGCAATGTAATCTGGCTGCAGCTGGCTGATTGTGAATTATTCTCCCTGTGGAAGGAAAATCTTTAGTGCTGCTCAGCCTCAGAATACTTTCAGCACACAAAGCCCCTGACCCTGAGACAGACTTCTCTGCCTGAGATAAGGAAAAGAATGGAATGGCTCTTTGTACAACTTGACACAACTGTTAGCTTTGTGGATAGATTTTTAGAGCCATAGTGTGTTATAAGAAGACGAAAGTAAGTTGAGAATCAGAGTGAATACCTGTGTCTCTGATGTCACCCTTCTCACCCATACTGGTGTGGGAGGCTTTGATATGAGTCTCAGTATCAGGGAGGATGCCAAGAAAGCTCACCACTCTGATGTCATCTTCTACACCTTGAAGACTACTTTGTGGTCCAGAGGAGAGTCTATTGCACTTCTGCTCCTCTAAGGCCCTTGTAACTGTTTGATGTACGGAGTCAGACCAGTGTGTAGGGGTAATATTCACTCCAGTGCAGGACAGTTTGTAAAACAGACACAACTTCACCAAATCCTTTCAGTGCTGAGCAAATACTTCAGTGATGCCATGACTTGAGCTAACCTCCTTTGTCAAGAGGACAATGGCCCTTGTAAAAATCTGAGTGTTCTTCAGAAAGGTGTATTTGTGAGTAGGAAAGAAAACAGTACATCTAAGAGGTTTTTCTGTGTTTCTTTGTTTCTTAGCCCTTCACCCTTTACTTGATGTGATCTAATTCTCAGCATTATTGTTCTCATTATTTGTAACACTGTACACTGACAGCAAAGTTTATTTCTTAGCTTTATTTCTGACCTGTATGATGAAAAGAAATATCTGGAATGTAGAATAAACCTGGACTGAAAAATTAAAAATTAGAATTTATTTATTATTTATTTAGTGTCTGATTTCTATGATTCTATGATTCTATCATTCTGTTCTCATTGTTATCAGACCTGGAAGGGAAGCTGACAGGAAAAACTGCTTACTTTACAGGTCACTGGTTGAACTCCGCAGAGTCAGCTGGCATGAAAAAAGCCCGAGCTGAGAAAGAGACCTCAAAGTTTTTGTAGCATTGCTCCTGAACTTCTGATCCATAAAAGAGTCATCAGAACTCAAAAGTAAAGTGATCTGCAGAACATTTCCCAGCAGAAAGAGTTGGGTTATGGATTCAATTAACAAATGCATTAAGAAATTACTATTATACCATGAAATATGAATGAAAAGCCTGCTCATTCTTATCTCAAACTATTACAGGTGAAGGCAAATTTTAAATCAGCAACATCCTAATGTTTTTAACAGAACTGTCCTTATCTAGATTAAGCCTCTCCTTAAGATTAAGGAAATTAATCGAGATACATAAAATATCCGTCTCTAGATTAGGGACATTAGGGAGCTAATGGTTCACAGAGTTTTCAATTGTACAAAAGGATAGAAATTACTAGACTTTCTGCTCAGTGATCCATCCTATCTTAGGACATGACACAAAACTGAAAAGAACTGGAATTCTCCCATTGATTCCAAAAAGCTCTGTCCCAGATCTTATAGCTGGCCTTATGTAGTCCTTAAAAATGGACAAAAATAAACCATCAGAAAGACAATTTTAGACTTTTTCCTCAGGAAAAGGCCAACTCTTAAGTGACTGTGAGTACCCAGCCTTGTATATGGGAAAAAAATATCATTGAATGATAAATTCAGTGCATCCAGTCAGGATTAAAAAAAAAGAAAAAAAAAAAATCTTTCAGGATCTGATTTTTTTTTTCCCCCCTAAGGAACATAGTTATTAAGTTTCTAAAAGAAAGTAAAAGTGAACGTAAAGATGAAATCTGTCATCTTTAAATCCAAATAGATTTGTCCATTCCCTTCATAAGTCCCTTTATCCGTTACAGAGGATTCTGGCTACTCATCATAAAGGAAATCCTTGCCTGACAAACAGCTGCATGTCTGAGTTCTCTTTGAGACAGTAAATAATAACTCTGGTACAATGCGTTTCTGTAATTTTTGTTAGTATAAAATTCTGAGGTGACCTTTTGTTCTGAGATGGCCTCAATCAGCTTCAGCTCATCTCCTTGTTTATCTGCTAAGAGTAGAGATTGAAATACAGTTTTTAAACAAATATAAAGGTATTGGGTTTGCGGGGAGGGGTTGTATTTCCTAGTTTTGTTACTTCCTCCAATGTTATTACTTTGTCTTTTTTGTAGAAGCTCTATAAGACATTACAGAAGACTGAAAACCAAAACCTTACAAAATTGTACTGGACTTAATTCATAGCTGAACAGAAAAAAGCATGGACTTTACAGAAGGAAAAAAAAGCAGACAGAAAGCAAAAACTGGCTGATGCAATTGATTTCAACTGGATTTTTCTGACTTACATAACTGAAATCTGTCCAGGAATTTTTTATAATTTTTTAGAATGCAGGGTTTGATTTTTCTCCAGAGCCTCCTTTTGATACATTCATGGGATTTCTCAAAGACCTCTGGGGGTAAAATCTGAAATGAACTCACTTATCTGAGAAAAAAAATATACTACTGATATCATTGCCTAGAGAAATATTAGGAAAAACAAATAAATCACAATAGCAGAATCATTCCAACGGGGAAAGAAACTCCAGAAACACAGTGTTTTCTTGCACATACAGTATATTAGAGATGCAAGTTACCTCAAGGCTTTCAATTGATTTGATTTTTCCGTGGTTGGTTTAACTCAATATTTCAAGGTCCTTGCTTCTTTATTATGTTGCCCTTTGCTTCTTTATTATATTTTTATTTTGAAATATTATGATGAGAAGCACTATTTTGAGCATCATATGAATACACAGGAATACATAATGGCACTTATATTTTCATATGACCTCGTTATTCCCTAGGTTAAACTGATCTTTGATCACTCCTTTCCCTCCCCCACCCCCTCCCCTCACCCCTTTGTCTCACACACACATTTAACACTTTAGGAGAAACACAACTCAAAATGTTAGCTACTATGGTAGAATAAGTAAAGATATTCAGGGTCCTTGTCAATAGTGTCTGATTTTAAGTCAGTTATTAGGAATGAAATCTGTGAACAGCTTCTCATAAGTAACACACTGAGAAATGTAGAGAAGGGGACGGAGAGCAATGCATTGAAAAAACACCTGTTTTTCCTTGGCAGGTCTGTGATTCTTAACTGCTGGTCTCTGCCTTAAACTCAGGACACATCTTAATTACATTGGCTATAGTGGTACTTTTCCAGTAATTGAAGTCTGTCTTTAAACAAAGATGGACGTAGAATGAGATGCCGAAGTGACTTTGCTTCTACCACCTGAGAAAACATTATGGGCTGTGGCCAAAACTGGATTTTCCAGGTTTTCTTTAGTTTGTTTGTTTTTAATTTTGGCAAGCTGTCACTAATAGCTAACCAGATAGCATCCTTTATGACTTTTCTGAAAAACAAGAAAAATAATTAGCATGTTTCAGTGCTGTTAGCTGTCATATATGAAACGTCTTTATTTTTTGGAAAGTCATTTCTTGGACTGCCTCTAATATTTTGTAATATTCCCTGTGCTAGATGTGGACACTGTATACTGATTTTCTGACAGATTTATGAGATCAAGACTGATGATAAACTTTACTGTATGACATTTCTTAATGCATTTTTTAAAAGGCTGCAAACTATCGAAGTGTCTTGAGGATTGCGTTATTTGTTACTATTTTTGGAATGTGTCTCAGATATAAAGAGATTTTTGTTTCTTAGTTTGTTCCATTAATATTTAGCAGTTGTATTCTATGTCAAAAATGTGAGGCATTTTGCACCTGTTTCAGTTGTGGTATGTTATGCAGTTACGACAAAGGTGCCACCCATACAGTACAGGGAGAAGAGGATTTTTCTGCCCATAGGAGTTTACAAAGAACACATGAAAGGTCACTGCAATACCTAATTCTCTCCAAGAACCATGACAATGAGAGCAGCAGAAGAGCACATCATGTAGGGGAGGTGGTGCTCAAAGGGGTTCAAAGGCAGACACGGTAACGCTCTATGGCTGAGCAGGACAGCCTCCGCAGGCAAGGTGGGAGCTAAAACAGCTTTTCCGTTCAATCTAACCTTCCTAGGGGGATATTCCTGGGGTCAGTTCAAAGGCAACTGTGCAAATACTCCTGTGCTGAAACCTCAGGTGAGTTCAATGTCTCAACCACTGTTGCTGAAGGTACAGTCAGCTGCAGTGTGCGTAGCCCGCAGGCTACCAGCTATCCCCAGTGCCCTTGCAGATGGGGTCCCCTCTGTTGCACAGAGGGATGAGACCTGTTGGCTGTGTGTGTCACTGCTGCCTGATGCAACGACGACCACGTTGTTTGTGTTTAAAATAAGGCCTTCTTCCAGTTCAACATCTCTTAGTGGAGTAAGCCCAGTGGCTCTAGTTACTGAGAGGTATCTCTTCTGCACTGAAGGTGGTGCTTACTCGCTCTGTTGGTCACAGACGATGTTTTTTATCCCCTTGCCTTGGCAAGCCTATTCAGAACTGATTTCAAAAAGCAGTATTCCATGTTCATACTTCACTGGCCAATAAGTAAACAAATAAATAAATATATGACACTGAAACAGGTAAACGCAGGTTAATACACAGAACACAGCTTTCTTGTAAGGTTGGAAAACGCTCCTACTGGAAAACCAGAGATGTCTGGATATCCATTTTGTAAGTTTGACCCAATATTTGTCATACAAAACCACTGGACTGTTGTGGTTTAACCTGAACCAGCAACTAAGTGCCACAGAGCACCTTGCTTACTCCCCTGCAGCAGGATGAGGAAGACAATCGGAAGGGTAAAAATGAGAAAACTCATAAGTTTAGATAAAAACAGCTTAGTAATAAAAAAAGCAATAGTAGTAGTAATAATAATAATAGTAATAATAATAATTTGTAAGGAAAAAAGGGGGGGAAAAAACCAAAGAGAGAGAAAAATAAAACCTNGTAATAATAATAATTTGTAAGGAAAAAAGGGGGGGAAAAAAACAAAGAGAGAGAAAAATAAAACCTAAGAAAGACAAGTGATGCAAATGAAAACAATTGCTCACCACCAACCAATCGAGGCTCAGACAGTCTGTAAGCAGCAGCACCCACCGCCAACTTCCCCTGCAGTTTTATTGCTGACCATGACATCATATGACATTGGGTATCCCTTTGGTCAGTTGGGGTCAGCTGTCCCAGCTGTGTCCCCTCCTGACTTCTTGTACACCTCCAACCTGCTCACTGGCGGGGCAATGTGAGGAGTAGAAAAGGCCTTGACACAGTGGAAGCACTGCTCAGCAGTAATGGAAACATCAGCGTATTGTCAACACTATTTTCAGCACAAATCCAAAACATAGCCCAGCGNAGTAGAAAAGGCCTTGACACAGTGGAAGCACTGCTCAGCAGTAACTGAAACATCAGCGTATTAACAACACTATTTTCAGCACAAATCCAAAACATAGCCCAGCACAAGCTACTATGAAGAAATGTAATTCTATCCCAGCCAAAACCA
>RSEF01000002.1:106701221-106722357 GCA_003993805.1 Himantopus leucocephalus | reverse complement strand
CTGAACAGCAGGAAACACTTTTTTCTTGGTGCACAGATTTCCCAGGGATGTTGTGGAGTTTTCATCCTTGGAGATATTCAAAAGCTGTCTGGATATGGTCCAGGGCAAACGGTCTGGATGTCCCTGCTTGAACAGAGGGGTTGGAGAAGATGATCTTCCAACCTCAACCATTCTGTGATTCTGTGACTCTGTGATTCTGTGACATCTGACGTCCTTTTGATCTGTTGCTGGGATAAATAGACCAGCTGCTGGAGAGATGAAGAAAGGTACTTTGCCAGCATTCTCTTATGTAATATTTGGGCAATTAAAAGCCAAGCTTTAAAGAAAAACAGGTCAGCCAGAATTTGTTCTGAAAACTTAACTTATAACAATAATCCAATGCTTTCAGAAACATTTGTGAGACATAGCTAGATCTTGATAGCCTATATAAATTTATACATTTCCCTATGATAAAGATTGTGGAACAGGTTATAATTAATGAAACATTCATGATAATGAAAAAAACTTACAGAGACAGTGTTTTTGTCAGAAAAACTATTATATTTTACGCTACCTGAGGATTTGACCCTGAGATGCATCAGATGCATCCAACCTTTTTTCTTAACATTTTTCACAATTTAACTCAATGGGGTAATTTAATTTTGACAATTATCTGGAGATTGGAGAAACATTGAAACATTCATGAAACATAAAAAGCATCTCCAGAGTCCCTCATGCTCATGTTTTGTCACCTGTACATTTTGTTTAATTTATAGTCTTCCATAGGTGATGAACAATAATGAGGACAGCTTAGGTTTGCCAGGATGAATATGTGTGCTTTGCTAAGGGCCATGAATTACCAACAACATTTTCAATAATGAAACACAGCTTGTTTGACACATTTGTATATCTTAAAAGCTAGCTGAACATATGAGGTTTTTCAGAAGAATCTTTAAAAGCAAAACTGTAAAGTATGTTGATTTATGCTTCGCCTTGATATTGAAATGCATTATAATTATCCCAGTCAAAGTTTTATGTGGCAACATACTCATTCCATAACACATACCTCCAATGAGGCATTTTAGCCAACAAAAACATTTCTCATAGTATAAAATGTATATGTATATATATTTATATTATATATAGCTATATCACATGTTTGTTTATATCGATGTGTGTGTATATGTGTGTGTATATGTCATATATATAAAGAAACATATGATATGGATAGAATACAGATATATCTACATATGCACTGGTCCTAAAAAACCTGTAGTCTGACACTAAGGCTTCTGCATTTCCATACCAGAATGTTACACCTCTATTGTGATAAGATCTCATAACCAAGTCAAGTTATACTTATGCAATGCAGCATAAAACCTCATAAAAAGCACAAATTTGGAATTTGTTTCAGTCCTGTGTTCTCTGATGTGACACCGATTTATGGAGTTCTCAGGCTCTGGCACTGCAAAGCTTCATTTTACATTTTAGCTGTAGAATCATAGAATTGCCTAGGTTGGAATGATCCTCTGGTGGCTGGAACCCAACAGTAACAATTCAAACCAGTAAATGGGATGGTTGCACCCTAAACTTCTTCATGGAACGGATGAAGCAAAGTCTTTGTCCCTTTAGGGGGAGTTTAAAAGGTACCTCCCCTCCAAATGGAATCATGTGCTAGGGTATTAACCGTGTTTCCTGTGCTGATACAAACTGATCTGTGAACACAGATAGAATTTTAAGCATTTATTTCTATGATTACCTGGCCAAAATTTACTCTTTTCAGAGCAGGTGCTAAATCTCCAGTACACCAGATCTCTCATAATTGCTTCTAAAAATCATATTTTTCCCTTTGTAAATGATAAGCTTTAAGCACAGACAACTCTTATTTGTAGGTCCCAAATGCTCAAGTGAGATCTTCAGCAACCTGAGTGTATGCTAGACACTACCCATATTCCTTTCTGGGTTTGTTCCAGCCCTAGGAATAGTAACTTCAAGCGCAAGAGCTTTCAATTTCTTCCCCCAATTCTTCCTGGCCTCGTTTGGACTTCAGTAGCTGCAAAGGATCTAGGTGCATAGAAAAACCAGTATCCAGAATTGTTGAGGCATGCATACCCCAGCCTGGTCCTCTGTAAGGGCTGACATAGCATATTTTTCTCTTGCTGTGCTTCTGGCTCTGAACGTGTGTACTCATAATATTTAACAGGGAGTGTGGAGCAAATAGTAAGTACAAGTTTATTACATGTAACACAAGTCTTTTTGTAATCTCTGAATCAGAGATGCACTGGAATCATTACTGTCATCATAACTACTGTTTAAAACCAAAAGATGCCCCTGGAAAAGCAGAATTGCTGGTACAGATGAACTTTGATGGTGTTTCTGGCATTGTTTCAGCTGTTCATCAAAATGCTTCATTTTTATCTCTGCACAAAGAAACAGGAATGAGATTGAGCTCAATGGCTAGCAATTTAACAATTTAGTAGTTTGGAGGTATATGAGCTAGGAAAAGTATCTGTGATTTGCTTTGATCACATTTTTGCAGTGCCTTTATAATAATCACTTAGTATCACTATTAAACACTTTTTAATGTAAGTCTGTGTTATTAGGAGTTTTCAGCTAATATACATTATCTCTTAACAACCATGGCCTTAACGTAAAAGGAGGAAAACATATACTTTGTAACATTTTCCATCTTTTTTTTTAATTTATTTTTAGGATAAAATACATAAAGCAGCAGAGAAAAGATCAAAACAATTACTTGATCTGGTTTTAATATGTGATTTAGGCTTTTTCACATGCATAATCTTAATCAGTTATAAACCAAAAAAGAATTAGAGATATGTGAGTAATAAGAGCTGATTCATACCCCATGCTAACGACCAAAAGAGGAGGGTGGGGGCAAACCTTCTTGCCAGAATGTGCTTCTTCAGGAAAAATACCTTAATCAAACCAGTATTTACATAAAGCTAAGCTCATGCCTAATTACCAGCATCCCAAGTTGTTTTGTCTTATGAAAGAGGTTGAAATGAAAATTTCTTTTAAAATCCACTAAAGATACAGACAGTATAGTGGCAGTATTTGTATTTTAGAATCTCCTAACCTTATATTTAACAACCATTTCTCTAAACTGGAGAAATGTCTTTATTTACCATTCTGGTTAATGTAAGATGTAAGTCAGACTGTGTAACAGTGCAAAAAAAATGTCATGGTGTTAGTCTCTGACCTTCCAGAGGAATGTGAACTAGAATATATAGACCCAATGTGTCATTTTTTCTGCTGTATGAAGATTACGTTTCAGGGGTTCATCCATATTGTAAGGGAAAGATATATATTAAGACAGCAGAGGTGTATTTGAGATATTTAATTATTGCTATTTAATTTCTCAATACCTAGCCTCAGAACTACTGAGATGGTTCTTCTCATGAAAAGTCTGGTATATTACAAATTAAATAGAAAACCCAGTTATTTTTAATCATTTGAACAGTCAAGACAGGAAAAATGGATCTGAGTCTGACAACAGTTCTAAGCTGAATCACAAGGGTGAATTTCATACCTTTGATCATATAAAAGGCCATTGGGATTTTGTTAAGAAAAAAAAAAGTTTAAATGTCAAAAGAGGTAAATTCATGATCATTTCAGAATTTCAGAAGGACATGGAGAAATAGAGGTAGATCATTATAGTTTAGTGTGTCACAGTGAAGGAAAAGGAAAAAAAAGATCCATTACATTTTTAATTATGACAATTTGCTTAAAATTTTCTGCCAGGAAATGAAAACACATCTTGCTTCTGGAAATAGCAAACATGGTGTAATAGCTGTATACCCATCCAGCTCCTGCGAGCTACAGGAAGACAGGATGTGGGAAGCAAATACATTCTCTAAAAAGCATGAAGTTAGCCCTTGAGTGCAGGAGGAAGGAAATAAATAAAAATGACATGTCTGTACTGAAGATATTAATTATTACCAGATTTTCACACACAAATCCCACAGGTTGTCTGTCAAAAGAAATAAATTCAAAATCAAAGCAGGTTATTATTTATGTGTAGGTAAAGTAAGAGGAAGTTTATCAAGGACAACCCATTCTCCTGGCATAGAACAAAGCTCCCTTCTTTCCTGGCAAGAAGAGGAGTTCCTTCCTCTGGAGAATACTTCTGTTCCGAGAACAGGATGTTCAAGGGATGTGGGTTTTCTGTAATGTTCTTCTGGGACCTTCCCTGGTCTAGCCATATTCCAGTTCTACATATTGCATAAAATCTGAACAAGAGTGAAATATTAAAGATTCACTAACATTCATTCTTACTATGTGGAAAAAAAAAAAAAGAAAACAAAAAGATCTGCATTGACTCAGTCAGTGCAATATTCTAAGTCTTCAAGGCAGGGCCAAATTGAAAAACAAGTACTTGAAGCAAAAAAGAAATAATGATGTATTACATAGGTAGAATAAATGAGGGGTAAATGCACCATTTAACCCACTGCAACGAAGATGGAGTCCTCAGTGTTGTCAACAGAGACATGGTGGTTGACAGGGTTGCCTAAGGTAGTTATCTTTTACACATCACAGGTGAAGTGGAAAACATATACTGGAAGAGTATGAGATGTTGGATCAAGAATCAGAATAATAAACTTATTCACATTCAGCAGACATATTCTTATAGCACTTATGGTCAACAAACTCCAAATGAGAACAAGAAGGTAGGTGGAACTCAACGGTTGAAAGACTTCACCAAAAGGGACATAATTTGTAATTTATAGGCTGACTGTGGGAGGAAAGTACGTACCATTCATGTTGGAAAGGGAAACTTGTTATGTATCCACCATGTATTGGCATGTAAACTCGTCATGTATCTTCTACAGCTGAAGAGGAAATTGAAAGCGAAGTAACATATATCTAAGCAGTTTTGAGCCGGAAAGCTTTTCAAATTATATATGCAACAAAGTGCACCTTGTGAAAGAGGCACAACCACCTCAACTCTCTTTTAATCAAGGTTCAATATATATACCAGTTTCAGACATGTTTTCTTTAAATAAATTTACCAAAGCAGAGCAACTGATGAACTCAGATGCTGTCACAAGCAGGAAAAAGATTATCCACCAAAGCACACTTTGTCAAGTTTTTAACAGGAAATTGCAAATTTTATGTGGATTCCAAACAGACTGGAGGCTTAGTCTGGCACAGGAACTATGTTTGTACTGTTTTATATATCCAGCCTACAGACTGCTCCCTGCTCCTTAAGCCAAATTATATTAGGCATTTCAAATATGCATTGATGTAGGCTATTCCTCCATCATGGAACATTTACAATTCACAACTCTTAGAGCAATCTGTGGTTAGATACATATCCCATATGCCTCTGTGCATCTTCATCCAGACCCTTCAAGACCATAAACGGCATGTTTAACTGCAAGAGTGGCTTTCATTAAAAAATTTGCCACGAGCTCAGCATTGAGGTAACATCTGTTACAAGTTGCAACAACATTCTGCCCACTGCCATTGCTCCTGGTGTCTGTCATTGAAACTGTATATTCTGCCTATGCTTTTGGCTGACAGACTTCACTATTTTGGACTGTTCATAGAGAGATCTTCCTCAGTCTCTGTCATTATGTCACTACGGCTGCCACTGGTTCGAAACATCAAATGGGATATGTAAGACAGTACTTCTAAGAAATTAGGATTAAACTCAGTGCTAATGGTACAAGTATGGAGTGGTTACTTCTGCAGTTTTCTTCTGGAAGCTGCCGTGAAGAAACAGCACAACCCTTAGCAAAATTTCTTATCAATTGAGACAACAACAATTATTGCTCCTGTGGAGTCATGCTGCCCTCAGCCTCTAAGAGGCAGTTTAGGATTGGTGAAACACTTTAGGAATGATTGCATCAGTTGTCCATGCAGTCATTACCCAGGTTGCCTATGGGTGATTTACTGTGACAACTTATCTGAGGTCATGGAATATTTTGGGCAACATAGGCTGGCCAACTAGCAGAGGGCAGCAGGCAAGGCCAGGTAAAATGTGTCACATGAGGCTTTTATGGGTATGTCACCTGCAGTTGCTGGCATTCATTTGCTCCCGAAACACTACCAAGGATCAGCAATAGATTAAACCATTAACTAGTCACACGTAACATGCTAGAGCCTTTAAGGATTCATCTTTATATGAAAGGGGATAGGATGAAAAATTCCTTTTATCTGTGGCTATCAGAGCACAGGGGGCATGAGCAGGACTCTACAGGGAACAAGACCCTCCTTTAATCGTTTTTACTGTGCATTCACTTTGGGACAGTCATGGGCCATGCAACATGTCTGTGGAAAATACATTAATCCAACTGACCAAACGTGTGATCAGAGGGGTAAGATGTATGATACCATTCCTAACAGTGTGCAGATTATCACTGACTTTGTGCAATCTATGTGAAGCCGTTTGCAGTATACTCATGGCAAATTAGTATTTTTCATGCTATTTTCGGTCTTGTATCTACTATTGGTAAATGTTTCCAAATGCAGATTTCCAAATAATCATACTGTAACAGGACTAAATACAGTAATATAGCACGTGCTTTGAGTCACATATAGATTTAAGATGAGGAAGTTTGGAGAATGCAAATAATTCATAAGAGCCAGCCTGACCAGGTGTTAAGTGATATTTATAGCATATATACTCACAGCTTAAAAAAACCCCAAAGTGTTCTCCCTGATTCACTGACTGCGTTCAGCACTTTCCATGTTTTTTATGGTGGGGACCTAAAAATGCAGACTCTTGCACTGCTTTGTTAATGTACATTCATTGTTCCTGGAAACGGTTTTAAAGAAGGGCAGAAATCTCTCTACTCTTCTTCTGTATCCTGTCTAACAAACTCCTTATTGTCTCTTACAATTAATTTACATCAGAGATACATCATCTTCATAAGATCAAACTATTTCACACAAATCGCTCTTGGGACATCACAAGGGTACATCTACACTATAAACAGGCTAGGTGGGTCAGATAACAGAAATGTGGAAGATCAGCATAAACTAACCAAGTTAGTGCCAAGAGTGACTATGTAAAAGTAATCAGAATATGATAAAGATAGTAGAAATTGTTTTGCACTCGGTATACTTTTTCTACATAGATATGAAATACACAAACAGCTGTATTTAGTATTCATGTCAATAAGTTTATTCCATCCTACAGAAATCACATTGGCGCTGTAATCATATGAAAAAAAAATTATCTCTGAGAATTAAGCTGATAATTGCTAATTTAATTTGTGATAATCTAAACTAAAATGTGAGGGATTTTTGGCATGCATGGGGAAAATATATTTTTATATATACAAAAGCTATCATTGACTGCTATAGAATTTGTAACATCTAATATATCTTGTCACAATGGATGGCAGATTTTACTGAAAAACTTACTAATGAAACCATTGGTTTTGGATTCCTTACCCAACAGTATAATTGCAGCTGACAAAAAGCATCTTAAAATTACTTCAGCAAAGGTATCAAAATAATTTTTATTCAGTCTGCCTCCAGTAGGCTTTACTCCTGATGGCAAAGGACAAAAAATCTGAGCTGCAAAGAACTTACCAAAAATGTACAAAGGTTTTGAAAAAGTTAAGTTTATTATTTTAAAGTTAAGAAACTGAAAACAAGTAACCATGAGGTACCCTTAACAAAGACATTTTTTACATATTAACACATGCATCATAAATAAAAATGATTCTTGGCCCACTTTGAAACATGCCTGGAGGCAAATGGCACAAATAAAAAGGATTCGGACTAAATCTTGAAATGGAATTCAGGTAAATAATAAAAGCATAATTGCATGTTGAATTTAAAAGAATATTGACCTTCACCACTTCACCACTCTATATTGAGTATGTCTTCTATATTATGGGGAGATTTTATGAGTGTTTGGAGCAGGTGCCCAACATAGCGGTAGGCCTGATGTAAAAATGACTAAAGAGAGGTAACCTTTAAGCGACATTTCTGAAAAATGTAAAAAATCTCATTTTTCAAAATTTATCAAGTTTGGGGAGTTTTTTGGACCCACAGCCACTCAGTCAAAATAACATTTGTATTTTTTTCCCAGAATGGCCATACTGTCCAAGATGTCCCTGCCCATGGAACGGGGATTGGACTAAATTATCTTGAGAGGTCCCTACCAACCCAAACCATCCTTTGATCCTATGATTCCATGATTAATTCTTCATGTTTCATGTATTTGATTATAAGCCTGTTTGCCTATAAGAGAGTTGCTGGTTTTGACAGGGAGTAAGCCACCTCTGTTCTTTGGGGATCCAGCAAAGTCTTTACATACATACACTACTTCAGCTTGTGAATGGCATGAGACAATATAGTTTAACACTGAGTGTAACACTCATACCCTAAAACTTGCCACTGTGAGATAGAACCGAGAGTTTATTTGGGCAATTTATTCTTTTTTCAAAAAATCAGAAATTTTGTCGTTCATTGGTTAGATCTAACTAGTCAAACAGTGCTGTATTTAATCCATATAAATTCATAACAAAGTCAAATTAGATTTTCTCTTTTAAACATAAACACACATACAGCCTTGAAAAAGATGAAACCCTAAATTTACAGTGGTTCTTATGATGTGCAGCAATGCTTATTTGTTTCATTGAAATATGTATTTCATATATCTATATCTCTATATCTATATCTATCATCTATGTATTTCATATATACATATATATGTTAAAAAAAAACCAAAAACACTTCAGTGGAATTTGTACCAGACTTCTAATTCTCTCTCTTGTATACATTGAAATATCTTGAAATTTAAAGACCTTCAGGGAGTTCATATAGGTTCTTTAAATGTTCAAAGACAATGCTGGTTTAAATTATATTAATTTATGAAATATTTTGGTACAGAAGAGTATCATTTACTATATATAAAAAGCAATTCTTTAATGAAAGTCAAAACATATTAGAAAAAGTAATTTAGGAAATTCTCTAAATGTGCATATACAATTAAATTATCAAGAGTTGAAGTACAGGACATTCCTGAGAAGGTTATCAAGCCAGTGGATTTACCAAAGAATAAAGGTAGCTATATTCAAGGCATCTAACTCGTTGCAAAGAAAACCTAGTAAAGCTGTCTTTAGTACTTACCCTCTAGGCTCCACATTGAAATGAATGGTTGCTGTGTTTTCCCAGATTTTTGTGGTAGTACAGAATTAAAATCCTGAATGTGTGCTTAACTGTACAGACTTATTCATTTTAATTTTGGGCTTGTGAAATAATAAAATGAAAAACTATACCTTTTTTATAAGACTTTGCCCAAAATCTTTACTGCAGGAATTTTCCAAAAATGTCAATATTGGACTCATGTTTGTCCCACTGAACTCAGTATCTGACTTGAGTTTGGAGAACACTGGACCAGTTTTGAGCACTTCTGAAATCATATTCTAACTTCTTAAGTATTCAAGATAATTTACCATACTATAATTTTTACTAACAGAAACTTGACACAAACTTTGAGGAATTTCAGGATTCAAAGGACATCTATCAAATGTACACAGAAACACATACTCAGATTTTCCTTTCTCCAACACCTCTATGTCCACATCAAAATTTATGATACTTTTCAAGTTTCACACACTCATAAATCATATGTCAATATAAATTAGCCTTCAACTGAGGTTCATATTTGTTTATTAAAGGGATCTGGAATCCATGCCTTAAGCAGTTTTGACTTCCTATCTAGTTTATTCATCTGGAATCAACTCCTGAAATTTTAAAAACTTGGACCATTATGGCTGATAAGCAGTTTTATGGGGGTTTTTTTGTGTAAATTCAGAAATGTAGATTACAGAAAGTATATTTATTTTTTATTAAAGATGCAAAATTTTACTCCTTCTGGCAGATCCTGTGCAACCACCTCGGAAGCACAGTTCCACAATAACTAGAGTTCAAGCTCAGCACTTAATCAGATCAGACGTCACTAATTTAGACGTTGTCATTTTTTACATATTCACTTTGGACTTCTTCTTATAAATAGCTAAAGAATTTAAGTTATGACTTCAAGTCAAAATAAAGATTTCAGTAGATATTTGGATGGGTCTTAAATGGGACAATGGCCAAGGCATTGGTACGCCACATTGATTGCCAAGTAAGTGAGCGCCGGCAGGGTTGTGTGCAAAATTCATACTAATGGCCACAGAACTACACATCAAAGACAGAAAGTCTTTGGCTAATGTTTGATTTAATGCACATCTGAGCTTTTGAGAGGTATTCTGCCTGGTGCATGGAACAAGGAGATGCAATCACCTAGCAGTAACTGCGTGCAAGAGCTCTGATGAGCTTCAGAAGAGGTGTTTGGACTGATGAATTTGCAGTGTTTACATCTACCTCTGTTCTGACTTTTCCAGTTTCTCCACAGGAAGCCAGTGCTAATGACACAGGAATCCAGTGCTAATGTGAAATTCAAGAAAAGGTCTGTTACAACTTTAAATACCTTTTCAAAAGAGGAGAGGGAGGAAGATTAGACTTTGTCAAGCATTTTTCTTGGTGCCAGTGATCTCAGTCACTCATTTCAGACTGTAAAATGTAATGTACTTTCTCTGTGATTGTACTTCTGTGCTCAGAACAGTAGGTCGTTTGGCACATGAAGCTGAGTAAGAGCATGGAGATGTATCAGTT
The DNA here is from genome assembly GCA_003993805.1 of Himantopus leucocephalus. Lineage (NCBI taxonomy): Eukaryota > Metazoa > Chordata > Aves > Charadriiformes > Recurvirostridae > Himantopus > Himantopus leucocephalus. The sequence continues at coordinate 106,711,737 of RSEF01000002.1, read as the reverse complement.
CGAATTGGATCATATAATAAGAGCTTACATTTGTTTGCAACAGTGACAATGGTCAAAAAATTGTGAAGTATTTAAATTGTGTCCATTGTTAATTCGCTAACCTGTACAGGTCATTTCCAAAACTCTCTCTCATACCAGAATTTTAAAAATGTGTGAGTTATCCTTTGTCATAACATGCGATTCCAGCTAATAATCTTGTCATACGCTGGAAGTTAAAATAAAAAATCAAAACTGTTTGAAGACCCAAAGTTACAACAAAACAAAACAAAACAAAACAAAACAAAACAAAACAAAACAAAACAAAACAAAACACCACCCCCCAAAAAAATTTATAATCTAGAAGGATACACGTTGGAAATATATGAGCTAGACAAAAATTTAATACATAAGGAAATTGAATTAGTAGTCCAAGGTATTGAACAATTTCTTAACCTCAAACTATCATTCATTTTTGAAAGACTCTCAAGGTACTTGAAAATCGAGAATCTATTATTGTATTTATCTAGATTTGCTCTATTCTATTTAGCAGTTATGCCTTGAAATGCTTGGTCCATGTTTGAATGACAGTGGACCTAAGAGACATTTTTTTAATAATGTTTTGCTTTGCATGTGACTGAATGGTTGACGTCTGTCACCAACAGCACTCCAATACATTGTCATTGCACCTACAAATGAGAGCAGAGTTGTACAGCCTCAGATTACTTTATTAATTATTTTCCAATCTTAATACCAATACCCTTAATGGAAACAATGTGTAGTTTTCACAGAGGTGGACACTACCATACAAGAAGATAGGAGATACATGTGATTTCAAACCAAGCCTGCCTTTTAACCCTATACACCTCAGCATATATCAGAATACTGTATAGAATATTGCTTATCTCCACCTTGACATTCAGCCACCATCACTGCAGTATCTGAAATCAGAAAACAGTGTGTCAGGACAGCCACAGGTCTGCCTATGCTGCAGGGTTTTGTGGACTTATTACAACACAGGCTGAAATTAGTTTAAATAGTTGCAGGCTAACGACAAAGGAAAAGAGGGGCTGGATTTTGTAAATCCCTCAGAAAATTAAAAAATACCTGAACATATAGTTTCATCTGCTCTGACTAGGCTACAGTCCGGTGCACAAATTAAAGCTAGCACGTGGTTGCCTTGCTTCAACCCAGTACTGTAGATCTACCCTTAAGCTTGCCACATCCTTGATACTAGAATTACTGAGCCAGTAGATGACTCAGATTATAAGTGTAAATGTTGTTTATGGAAAGCACTAGGGGTTGATTTACTTCAGCTTGGCCCTTTTTCACCTCTCAAAGTAAATAACAAACTAGCTCTCTAAGTGCTGAAATGTCTTCAACTTTTCTGTAACTCCAGTTGGCGTTTTAACCTTGCCTGAGCAGTTTCTTTAAGACCATCATAAATGAACCCCTAAGGATAAATGCTGTAGGAGTGAGCTTGAAGCAAAATCCTTCCCCAATCAGTATTTCTTATAGATAATTTATGTCAGACTGATTTCAAAAGGTTCATTCTGAGATTACACATATTTATCTGGTTATTTCTTAATATTCATGTTATAAAATTGCATGGCTCCTCAGTTCTTTTTGATGACAAAGCTTATGCTGCTTCTCTACCATATTAATTGAAGCCTCCTCTACCAATGTACTTTCATGTCTGCTGGTATCCCAAAGGCAGGCTTGTCAATCACACAATCACTCTGCTGCTGTTCTGCAGTTGACCTGATTTGGCACTGAAAAGGAAAAAGTGCTTCTGTGCAATCAAACTGGAACTGATGGATACCAAAGAGACCTTGATAGACTCACTTAATACCATGCAGTGGTACTAAGGCAGGCAAGACAGAGCAAGAGAGAATGCACTGGGGGAAACAGTTTCATTGAAAGTGATTTTTTTTTTTTCCAAATCTGTGCAGAAAGAAACAAGTGAAAGTAGACGAATAGGGTAATGCCTGTGCATATACGCTGTGTGTATCAAACATTCATGCCCACAGCTGTAACTGCAAGAATGTTAGCTGATTTTGGAGTAAACTCAAAATACAGATTTGTTTAGGAAACCCTGGATGACACATTTGACAAACCTGATAGTACCAAGATCCACAAGGGTATGTTCAATGGCACTTTAATTTGAATTCAAGTTTAAATAATTCAAAACCTAGCAATGAACCACATCAGAACCCAACAGTTCTAAGCATAATTTCCAATTGAGAATTTTCAAACAATTAAAATTATGGGGGTTTTTAGAGAGGAAGTTTATAGCACTATTAAATTGTCACCCTGATGACTTATAATTGCAAACTTTAACACGTAGGTCACAAAGGTATCTCCTATTGCAGGAAGCTGATAAACTGATTAAGCAGATCTCTCAAGCATTTAAAACATATTCTTAGGCAATATAATTTTTAAAATAACAGTGTTCCATATAGTGAGTAATGATACATTAAAGACTTCTATGTACAGTCCAGTATGAGGAAATAATCTGTGATTGTTTTATCAGAAGATACTAATTTCTAATGGCTACCATATTGGACCAGTAAGATTACACATCAGTTTGCCAATGCTCATGCAACTTTACAAGTACTCGGTCTTGAATTGGTTACGGCAGTCTCGCTTATTTGTCTGGTTTTGGTAGATCAAAGGTGAGTTCTTTCACAGACATAAATGATGCTCACACAGAGCTCAGCTTTAGGTGTTCACCTGAAGCTGGTTTCTAATTAGGTTTCTAATCACCCAAGGCTTCCTGTGTAAGTGAAAAATTTCCTTTTGTGGGTAACATAAGGAAACACTTTTTCATTGTGAGGGTGACTGAGCACTGGAACAGATTGCCCAGAGGGGTTGTGGAGTTTTCATCCTTGGAGATATTCAAAAGCTGTCTGGGCAACCAGCTCTAGGCGCCTGAGCAGGAGGGGTTGGACCAGACAATATCCAGTGACCCCTTCCAACCTCAACCATTCTGTGATTCCATGATTCCATGAACTCATAAAACCTACGTCACTCCTTGAAATTCAGAGGAAGTCCAGGGCAATGTCATTGCCTCATTAGGCATCAGTCACTCAATAGAAGTATCCCTCTCTCCCTGGGTCCCCTTTCCCCAACCCCCAAATGGTAAGTGTCTTTAATGGTTCTTAAGAAATTAGAGAAAACGTAACCTATGTTGAAGTATTTCTGTTAGGAAACAATAAACAAGGTGTACAGAGTTTCAGAATTTTCTTTTGGAAGAAAAAACCAGATTTTTTTTTTCCCCTAAAATGTAATAATATATGACAGAAATAAGAATTCTGCAATAAATTAACAGTTATAGCCTAAGAATAATTTATGAACCATAACAAAGCCAAATTTGGATTTTATGGAAGACTGTATGGCTGGCTTTCTGGTGTTACCTTTTTTGGAATCAAATTAAAGGCTGATTGTGTATAGCATCTTGACTTTTACAAAACAGACATTTTATGGGATTTATCAGTTAAAGGCCTGTTGAAAAACAGTTGGAGACAAAAATCTGATTAGATGTTATTCTGAGCCTCAGTAAATATTTAGGAAGATAACTCTTTCTGAAAATAATGGAAATTAAATTCCTTAAAACCACTGAGAATGTAACCCATGGATGCTTGGATACATTGAAAAAAATGAAGACATTACACGGCTCATTATGTGTTCTTTTAAAAAGCTGGAATCTGGACCCAGATTAAATTAATCTGATTCCAGATTCAAGTTTACTCCCCTTTCTAAGAAAAAGAAACACTTTCAAGATTTATCTGGAAAGGGCATGAAGTCTAGAAAACTGTCCTCAGGCAGTTTAGTTACCTAATGTACGACCACTTTTACTTAAATTTGAAGTGTGTTTCACCTTTTGAAAGAAGGTAATTGTGTTGGGATAGGTATTAGCACTTTTATCTTTTTGTCCTGAAAACTATTCTCAGGAAGACAGTAGTTCAGATACAAAATCTAAGTGCACAATTTTTAAAAGAACAGCTATCAGTACAATAGTACTGATGTCTCGCAACAAAAAATTCTTTAAGGGTTAGAAAAGATACACGTTGAGTGGTTTAAGGTCTTTCAGAAGCTACCAAAAATTATCTATAAACAACCATAACAAAACATTAATTGCACCTTTGTAGAATGAGAAAAAATGTGTGGTTTAGTGCTATGTAAAGAGATCTCCATATTAATGAATCAGAAATCTTTTCTACTTGTACATGTATAACAAACAACCACATTGCTGTCTAGCACTTAAGAATGTTGGAGACATTTTATTGAAATTTATACCCTCATAAGAAGACAGTTTCCTATATCGGATGCAAATGCAATATTCAGTGATCAAATGTAAACAGACCAGTAAGATCAGGGATCCCAGTTGATGTGGGCAAGAACAAGAACAAACACTATGTTCAGCTTATTTCTTCTGCGCATTGTGAGAGGTTGCACCAAAGATATACTTTGATCTGCCTGTGAATATATGCTGTAAAAGCCTCCTCCAGTGGCCCGTTGCCCTCTGTACATCATCTGGAGTTTGCTGCTAAAACATGTCTAAGTGTAACTTTATTCCAGCAGCTTCTTTTCAAAAGCTATGTTCAGTTCCCTCTCTCATGACGTTCATGCAACCTGTCTTCGGTCAGCTGCATTAGTCACCTTGACTGCAATTTCAGTACCTTGTAAGTTGGGATGTTCTGTGGGAAAGAGCTTGTTCCGTTTATCCTCCACAGTATGTAGCTACAGTACAGGAAAGGTAGTCGCAGCTATTTACTGTTCTTACTTACTTTTTTCTTCCTCATCTGCAGGAATTTGAACAGGACTCTGCATTCACACATGATATTCTGATGTGAGAAAGTGGTAAAAATGGTACTTTCACCTGGAACAGTCCTCAGCATAAACCAAACTGCAGCTTCCAGAGCAGTGGAAAGTGTGTCTCACATCTGGGCATGTGTGTGTATTTCTGTTGAAAGACAGAACATCAAGCNACTTTCACCTGGAACAGTCCTCAGCATAAACTAAACTGCAGCTTCCAGAGCAGTGGAAAGTGTGTCTCACACCTGGGCATGTGTGTGTATTTCTGTTGAAAGACAGAACATCAAGCACAAAATATACCAAAGAAAGACAAAATTTTGCTTGGTGGTGCATTCTTCTACGTCTAGAGAACAGAAGTAANATCTAGAGAACAGAAGTAACAATCCTTATATGATATCTTTGAAGAGGACAGACCAAAATGATTTGCACCTCAGAAGGTGAGTTTCTGTTTAAACGTCTCTAAGGAATGATCTATAAAGATTTCATGAAATGACAGAACTGGACAAATGCTAGAAAGGATCCTTTCAAATTTTACAAATTCTACAGCTTTGCTTTTTTGAGCACTGTGAAGACACCTAAACACAAGACATGTATTTGGTCTCTGACATCCATGAAGATAAATTAGAAAGACTGAATCAGAACATATTCTTTAATGGATTACCTTATTTTCAGGAGTTACGGAAAGACATAGACNACTGTGAAGACACCTAAACACAAGACATGTATTTGGTCACTGACATCCATGAAGATAAATTAGAAAGACTTAATCAGAACATATTCTTTAATGGATTACCTTATTTTCAGGAGTTACGGAAAGACATAGACAGTGTACATAGGCAGAAAAGGACTTTATTTCTGAAATGTTTAGAAATTAACTCTAAAATAATTGTTCTGAAATGATTAGATTTAGATCATCAATATTCTCTGATAATATCAATCTTGAGGTCTAAGTAATTATATATTTCAATAAAACTTTACCTTTTTTTTTGTGAGTTGATTGCTTTTCTCTGACTCTGTTGAACCTCCCCAACTTTTGTTTCCATTCATTGCCGTCATCTTGTGTATCTCCTTTGTTTATCCCCCTATATTTTACTGTACTCTGGAACTATTTTGTCCATTATACATAAGAAATAAAAGATGAAGACTAACTTAATTTTCCAGCAAAAATGGCATTTGTCTCTTTTCTTTAAATAAATTTGTTAAACACTTTTGTCTTTTGGAGAGGCCATTGTGTTCTAGCCAGAATCAATCATCTGATCCTGATCTTAATGAGGAGGAAAGGGGATGATGACAATGATGACATTAACTTCAACATTTGGATCTGAAAATCATAACTTCCCCTAAAATGAAAGAGAAATAACAGGCCCATTAAGTACCTACAGAAGGAAAAAAAATAATTAAAAATCATATTCACAATCTCAGGATGAATTGCTCGCTATTGGTGTGTCGACCCTGGCTGGACACCAGATACCCACTAAAGCCACTCTATCACTCCCCTACTAAGCAAAAAAGGGGATGGAGAATGGGGGTTGCAGTCAGTTCATCACAACTTGTCTCNAAACTTGGGGAAAATTAATTTAATTTACTACCAATCAAATCAGAGAAGGGCAATAAGAAATAGAAACTAAATCTTAAAAACACCTTCCTCCCACACCTCCCTTCTTCCTGGGCTTGACTTTATTCCTGAATTCTCCCCGCAGCAAAAAAGGGGATGGAGAATGGGGGTTGCAGTCAGTTCATCACAACTTGTCTCTGCTGCTCCTTCCTCTTCAGGGGGAGGACCCCTCACACTCTTTCCCTGCTCCAGTCCCTCCCACGGGAGACTCCTCCAACGTGAGTCCTTCTCACGGGCTGCAGTTCTTCATTAACTGCTCCAACGGGTGCAGTCTTTCACAGGGTGCAGTCTTTTAGGAACTCCATGGTGTCACAAGTCCTGCCAGCAAACCTGGTCCAGCGTGGGCTCCTCTCTCCATGGGTTCACAGGTCCTGCCAGGATCCTGTTCCAGTGTGGGCTTCCCACAGGGTCACAGCCTTCTTCAGGCACCTACTTGCTCTGGCATGGGGTCCTCCATGGGCTGCAGCTGGATATCTGCTCCACTGTGGACCTCCATGGGCTGCAGGAGAACAGCCTGCCTCACCATTGTCTTCACCATGGGCTGCAGGGGAATCTCTGCTCCAATGCCTGGAGCACCTCCTCCCCCTCCTTCTTCACTGACCTTGGTGTCTGCAGAGTTGTTCTCATATATTCTCACTCCTCTCTCTGGCTGCANATCCCAGAGGCACTACCACTGTCATGGGTTGGCTCAGCCTTGGCCAACAGTGGGTCCACCTTGGAGCCAGCTGGCGTTGGCTTTAACAGACATAGGGGAAGCTTCTAGCAGCTTCTCACAGAAACCACCCCTGTAACCCCCCTACTATCAAAACTTCGCCATACAAACCCAATACACTACTACACTGTCTCCTTTGCTACAGAGAGACACACTGAGAAGTGCAATCAGGTCAGATAAACACATTTTGGTAGGATTTTAACATAGAAGTAGTGCACCACTTGGGTGTTACTCTCTGGTTTTTGTTTAACAGCTTAATTCTGAAAAGTTACTGCATGCTTTCATTCAAAAACCATCTCTTCTGACACAAGTAAAATGAAGAAGAAGGTAGGGGAAAAAAGGAAAATGTGGCTTTGCTTTATAGAGATAACCAGTTCTCTTTAGACATATTCAAATCAGATGTGAAATACATATTCGATAATTTGATGAGGAAAAAATGATAGCTAAGCCATCTTGACCTTTTATACAGCCTATTAACACAGTCCGCTAACACCTGCTTTGTAATTAATGTGCTAATCAAGGCAGCAGGGTTCACCAGTTACCACATTTCCATACAGGTTTCCAGCTTTGTTGCCATGTTGCCATCTCAATTAGTCTGCAGCACTCTTAATGTAGTCTCCTCCTGCAGGAACAAAATTGGTTTCAGATGTGAATGCTTCATAATGAAGCAATCCCTTAATGTATAGTGAACTTATTATACATTGTGCTGAAACTAATTTTCTTTCTTCTAGAAGTGTATGTGTGCTTAAAACTTAGGTGAAGAACAAATGATATTCAGATTTTTCCCAGAATGAGATATTTTGGAATAGTTTACAATAAACAGGCAAATTGTCACAGCCATAGAGTTGAAAAAGCTGTACACTCAATATGCTGTTTGCTTAGGTTCTGCCCACATACACACACAAACAAATCATTTTATGTCATATATTTCATGTCCACTTGCAATATTAATACTGTTAGAATTACTGAAATGTCACCTGGAAAGCAGAAAAGCGTTTGAAAACTGTCATGTGGATAAGGTTCCCATGGAAACCAATTTCCTTGATATCCATGTGTTCAATATAGCTGCCTGTAATTTTGTTTGGATACTCGTGAAAAAAAAAAAAAAAAAGCGGTAACAATAACTTGGAAATAATTTACACATTTTTAAAAGATTATAAAAATATTCATTTAATGCACTATATGGCTTGTGCGATAGAATAGCGCTAACCTGATCAGCATTCATCACTTCTAGCCACAGCTGTCGTGCTACATACGATGCATACGGCGTGTTGACTTAGAAAACCAACAGATTTTACCAGAGTAAATACAGTGCCTTGAGTTCATTGTTCAGTATATAGAAGAGTTACACTAGAACAGTGAGGTTAAGCACATTTGCAGCGTAGACTACAACGTCATTGAATCCCCTGCTGCAAGTCCCTAAGACAGGTTACCTTACACAGTGCTTCTGTGTCACCAAAACACGGAGTGCCAAAACAGGAGACACTTGTGCTGAGAAAAAAGTTGTGTAAGGCTGCCCCTATCCAAAAGTACTTATGATAAAATTGGATGTGGCAGGCATAATTAGTGAGAAATTAAAGTAACTGAGATGCAGAGATGAAACACTCTCATAAGGCTGCCTGTGATAAGAGTTAATAAAAGCAATTACCAAAGGAAATAGTCCTTGTGAATAATTTTAAAGTTTATTCCCTAAAAACAAAACAAACAAAAACCCACCAACCAAATCCCAAAGCAAACCCTAAATGGTTTGTTGATATTTTTTGGTTTTGTTTTTTTTTTTCTTTCTAGTTTTGATTCCATAAAAACAACAAAAAAAGGCAAAATCTCTTTCTCTCTTCTTTCTCCAAAAATGAAACTCAGCACCCTCAGATGCAATCTGTTAAACCATAGCTGAGTAACTAATGAGCCACATGGTCAGGACCCTTGTTTGGAATAAGAAAGGCCTCTTATAAAACAGTAAGGGCTTGAACTTCAGCAGTTCGATGTTTTGATTTCCTCTTTGGTCTGGTTTTGGCCAGAAAATTTGTCTTGTACATAACAAACATCACCAAGTCCCCCTTCCTTTCTGTTTTCCATCTTAAGAAATTTGGTGTCTTTAAGGCTGGATTTTTTTAGCTTTGGTCTCCTTATATCCTGGAGTCACTTAAGACTACATTAGTCACTTATATCCTTAGTTACCTTAAGTTCCTTCAGCCATCTCTCATCCTTAGTCACACAATATCTTTCGCACCTCACATCTCTGTTTACTTTGTAAATGCTCCGATGAAATACACAGTCCTGTTATTGAAGTAAGATGCTTCTTCAACAGGAATATGTGTATCCATGTGAACTATGAGATAAATAGTAAGTATTTTTTTCTACCTCTTTTCTGAAGATGAAAGCCAAGTATCTGAAAGACATCTACATTTAGTTTAAGAAATCTGCAAGTGAGGATTCTTTTTTCTGATGTTTTTTGTGTGCAGAAGGGAAAAACCTCAACACCCTAGAAGTGGAGAGAATATGCATTTGAATAAGACGACTGGTAATAAAGGGGAAAACAGTAAAAATACAGACTTTTTGCTTCTTTCAAAACTAGTTTGTGAAGATTTTAAATTATAAGTCAATGTATTGTTTCAGTGGGTCCCTAGTTAAACTGTTTGCTGTCTTATAAAGCTGATAACCTAGATTTTCTGATTTATGTGGCTAAGTTTTTAGCCCTTGTAAAATAGAAATAAGGAATGTGTTAAAATCTTTTTTGCTGTTGTTGTTGTTGTCATTACAGCTGCAATGACAGCTGTAACAAGTACAAATTTCCCAGAAACTTCAACTGCATATTTTACCACTTTAAATATATTCTACTTATTACAAAAATGTTAACCTGAGTATAATTTGCTACACTACCTGCCCATCCAATTCAACCCATAAGCAAAAAAGAACTTAAAATTTTATATGCCATTTCCTGGAAGTAGCCAAAGACTGTATTATGCTGCTGATAATTGATCATTAACATCCCTGATTCTGAATTAACATCCTTAATTCTGGCTGTGCTACACTGATGATGTGCTTTGGCGCTGAATGAAGACCTGATGGTTTTTTTCTGTAGGCTACATCACTTGTTACTTTATGGGATGTTTTATGAAAGAAAAAGACTATAGTCCTTCCTGCCAGGCTCAGATTTTTCTGTTTTCATTTAGCAGGTTTTTCATGCTCAATAATTGTAAGTAATTCTTTCTAAGTTGTTTTTCCCTTTTATACACTAAAAGATGTTTTCTTAGATGGCAAATTTGAGTAGTAGTTATCTAATATTATTTGCAAATAGTTGGTAAAGTGAGAAGACATGAAAATGAGGTTATTTTCAATGTTTATGGACTATTCACAGAATCACAGAATCACAGAAAGGTCAGGGTTGGAAGGGA
>RSEF01000002.1:106684663-106700235 GCA_003993805.1 Himantopus leucocephalus | reverse complement strand
TATGTTTCCTTTCGTCCATCAATTCGAAACAGGCAATTTAATTTGAACACCAAAGAGCTGGGAGCATCAAAAAGGCCCTGTGTGCTATACTGTCTATGCCAGGTTTTATTTTACAGAAACACAAGGTAGAGCATCAGCTGCTAGGGTGGATTAATATCTGCTACTGTTGGATGGTTTCTCATAACAAGCTTTTCTTCCTACTGCCTGTTTCTTTCATTCAGTAAGAGCAACAAACCCTATTCCTTTTATTTCTTCCCCTTTTTCTCAGTATGACATCTGTGTCTTATTGCAAGGAGCAGACAACTCACATTTTAGTTTCTTTGTGCAACTGAAAAACTAATTTTTCTTACAGTTCTTGAATGTTTGAGTTGGGTCCTCTGTCCTGGTTTACTCTTTTAGTCTGTTCAAGACTTTTTTTTCTATATTTGACATTCAAGACTTCCTGTGTTCCCTGTTCAACTCTGTAACTAGCACTGTGCCACCTCTCTTTACTACCCTATCTTCCTTCCCTCCATGGGGATGTATGGTAGGATTAGGAGGAGGATGAGTTAGGAACTAATGTCTCTTCCTAATTCACCCCTAAAAGGAGAAGAGTATTAACTCCAGATACTCCTGCTTTTGCTGAAGCTGAGCTGATAGACAACAGAAGGGACCAGCAGCTCCCATCTGAAATCAAGCTTTCCTTCTTACCCTCTCCTCACACTTCCTTCTCATCCAAAAATGATAAATAAATGAAGCCCTGTCACTCTGAAAACTGTGTACGGTTTCAATGCTTGCCTTGCACATCAATTGCAAGACTACACACAAAGAAGATGGAAATGCAAATTTGTACAAGGCTTTGAAAATGTAAAGTCCTATGCAAGCGCTAAGTATGATTATGATGACTATTAGTGACCCTAAGTACAGTGTGATTTTTTTTTAGGGCAGAACTGAGACTAGCTTGACATGTCAAAGAGAAGTTAGCCTAGATTTGAAGCTCTGCTTTAACTAAGTCAATTTCACACCTGCTCCCTTTGTCAGTCCATATGTTTGTCATCAATGAAAAATCCTCTCCACACGAGCATTTGCAGTGGGAATGATTATGACACATTTCATTATCTTCAGTAAATTGGATGGTTCAGTCCTTGAACTGCTGAATACCCCACACAGGTCTTGTCCGCATTGCAGACTTCACTCAGTTACAGCATAATTGAGCTGAACTCGTCATATAGAGCCTGTGCTTCTAACTCTGCTGCTGAGAGGAATCTTTTCAGCTGTAGTTCAGAGCATGCAGGGATTATTTTTTCCCAAATCTAAAAAAAAAGAAAAGTTCCTATTTTGATACCATTTAAAGTCAGTGGAATTGAACAATTTGAGTAAGTAATCAATAAGAGCCCTTATTTATTTGTGATTTCTTAAGTATTGGTTAGAATTTCTAAAGCTACATATTGATTTTTTTTTTATATCCAAAAGATTCTCTTCACTGAATGAGTCCATGTCTATTGTACCTCACAATAGTTATTGCTTCATTTGTTCCTATTCAAGAATGATAATTACACCTGACAACATTTTTACTCTATTATGAAGCATTTGTCAGGTTAAAGCACATCTAAAGCTTCTATGTAATGGAGCTAAAAGATGTTGAATCAAAGTAAACAGCCTTTTTCTGCATTTCATTATTCTTTTTCTTTAGCAAAGGCCAGAATTCAGTATTTTCAGAGTGTTTTAGAAAGTTAGAGTTCTACCTGGGGTTACGGCACACAGCTACCCGAGAAGAAGCTGTTCACAGTTCCCACCCCCTTAACAGAAATAATACAATATATTTTCTTGGCATAGTGAACATTTATTACATACTCTTAAAAAGGACTGAAAATTATGTATGGAATAAAATATGAAATAACATTTTGACAAAAACTGTGTTATGGTGTTAATTTTCGTCACAGAACTCTTTCCTTCATAAATGGAGGAAATCAGCCAGACGCAAGATTTAAACTCAAGGTTTACATCTGTGTATTTCAAGACCCCATATAAACACATTTCTCGCTGATCTTTCAGAGGTGAGTTGGCAGTCTCTGGAGTGTGACCACAATACATAAGGTATGTGTCACCTTGTGACACTTGCTGGATTGATTCCTTCAAGTGAGGTAGTTTGAGGAATTCCTACTTTAAAGTTCTCAGTGGGGTTTAGAGATGAGAGAGATTTTGAGCTGTCAGGTGCCAAAGGCAGGAGCAGAACTTTCTTTCAAGTGAAGTTTTATACTGGAATAAATACACTCACAAATTTAAAGGTGCCTCCAGGTGGTTAAGTCTTCAGATAATTGCGTAGGTATCTTGTGTTTATAGAAAAATAGGGTAAAGACAAAGAGTATTCTCTCATTTTTCAGCAGAAACTGCCAGCTAACGATTATGAAATGGCTGAAAAATAAAATGGGGGGGAGCTTGTTTAGGTTTTGATCTTTCTTTTTTTTTTTTGCCTTTTTTTTTTTTTATCTTAATAATAAGAAAGAGTTTCCAGGCAAGAAGGATCACAAGGAAACAGTTAATTATTTCCCACTTGGAGAAGGTAATTGTTTTATATTCATATTAACTCCCCCCCCTGTGTACTGTGTCATATGAACACAAAAAAAAAGATTATTCTTATGTTGGGGGGTTGTACACCTCTTTTTAAATCAGAGGAATATTAACCAGGGCAATTGAAGCATTATGATTCAGTTTGGGTCTTGGTTGAGGGAGTGAGAGAGAAGTGATTTTAGATTTTAATGAGAAAGCCTTCAGCATTTGAAGGGCAACTTGTTTATTACAAGATCTGCCATATCACGAGCAACGTGAATTAGTTTTCAAGAAGATGCATTTTTTTGTCAAGCATCAGTAAGTAAAACAAGGAGTGATGCCTCATGAGGAGCCGTATTGTCTTGCAGAAAACCAGGGTGTCTCCATCAGATCTTGATTTATAAGGCAGGTGAAACAGCAGTACTTCTATCACCTATATCACAAAACCAACAGATTACTAGAGAAATTGAATGAGAATCAAAAGACAGTTGTTCTGTCTAGTTTGACATATGAATTCAGATCGTTAAGATTCACTTAAAAATGTCAGGTCTACTTATTAGCACTTCCTCTTCTAGTAAGGCTTACCGGAAAATCATATATTTAAATACAGACTCAAGGCAAGGAGAAGCAATGTATGATTTGTGATGATCTATATGACTTACCTTATGAAGAAATAAATTTGTACACAATACTATGTCTCCAATGACATTTCCACTGAACAAAGTTCCCAACACATTGCTGACTTTTTTTAGAGAACGTTAGGTAACAAGATGTTAACATTTTAATGAGTAGACACAGTATTTTTTTTTTTACAGCTTTATATTTGTTTCTTGAAAAAGATTAAAAACATGCCAAGTCTAGGAAAAATGCAAAGTATAATTAATATGGTCAAAAAAAAGGCAGTGAAAATACAACTAGGGAAGGCTAAAGAGAGTTATGTCATCAGAGTTGAAATTCTGGGATGGGATGGGATGGGATGGGATGGGATGGGAGAATGGGGAATGTGAGTTCTATGTGTAAACTACTCCCATGCCAAAGCCATCAATCCGTCTTAGTGTCCATTATATAAATGCAGCAGAAGTGGTGCACAGGGGGCAAAGAAAAGAGGATTTACTTTTTTATGTATGTCCAGAGTTGCCATGGAATTAAATGCACTTAAGAACTCCTCAGGTACACATGCTTAATTCTTAACAGCTGTAATGTATTCACATCCTATGAGAAGGCATCTCTATTATGAAAGCTAAAACGTTTGTAGAATGGTTAGGATTTTATTTCCAGAAATCTATTACAGATTTACTTCCTAAAATTATGCCTGATTGTATTTAAGGCTTACTGGTTAACATTGTTTAATCATTTTTAATTCATTTGTTAATCTTTGTAATAAAATTAATCATGATGAATTGACTTTGCAATAATGGCGTTGTCCTAAGTGCTTATAGAGGATTTACAGTATAAAATCAGCACTGAAGGCTGGATGTTCTCTTTAAGTTCTTTTTTATTGATGACAGATGTAAGAGTTCAGTAATCAGAGGGAAGAACAAGCTTTATATTCTCTTTGAGATTATGCTATTCTTTTTGAACACTTAGTTAGAAATGGTAATTTTGGATATTATAAAAACAGCAAGCTTTTCCAGGAACGGAATTAGTGAGGAAACATTTTTGAGAGGAAATCATTTTGCCTTTGGCTTAAGTATAAAACCAGAGTACAGAATAAAAATAGTGTAAAAAAAAATCTTTTATGCCTAAATACCCATCACGTTCCACTAACGCCATTTTTAAAGACTGAAGCGGCATCCAGACTCGGTATATCTTACTCACGAAGATAAGTTACTTTTGGAGTTAGCCTTTTGAAAGAAATATCATTTAAAAGGTAGCTGTACTATAACTGTGACAACAAATGGAGAATATCTCTGCATAGGAAAGAGGGCCTTTTTTTGCTACAAATTCTCTCTGTCTGTCTGTATGTCTGTCTATCTATCTACCTATCTATCTGTCATGGTGCAAGGATTTCTTGCAGATAATTATTTGACAGGTTTAAGGTGAGAATAATGCCACAAGTAGCTTGCCTTACATCCCCATTAAAAAAAAAAAAAGAAAGAAAAAAAAAGAACTGAAATTTTTACTGAACCTTTTTTATTGTCACTCTTATTTGATTGTGGTATTTTTTAACACGTTCATAGATTAAAGATGGTAAGAAAACAAGACAACTAAGTCTGCTGCCTCTGTTGTTTCTAAAATCTGCTTAAATTGTCCAAAATATTTTCCTCTCAAACCATAAAATTTTGCATGCTTTTTAAGATTGTAAGTCATGACCTTTATTTATACAGAGCATATTTTTAGTAATTTCTTTTTTAAATCTGAAATAAAATATTGTAGATAAATAATATCATTAATTTCATTAAAATTCTTCTAAGTAGTCTGCTGTATTAGAAAAAAAAAATAATGGATGAATAGATAGATAAACTTTAAAGGTGAGAAATCCTTGAAAGATCAGAAGGAGATTTTTAACACTTTATGTCCTTTTTACTTTGCATTAGGATTTTCTTAACTTGTTGCAGTTACAATAGATTGGAGGAAAATATACATCTGAGAAAGTAAGAAGCAAGATATGAAGAGATGAAGACCTCATATCTTCACTTGGCATGCCACTAGTACCACTGTTCTTCCGCATACCTCCTGAAAGCAGAGTGAAAGAGATAATATTGCTCTAAGTGCTTGGAGGAGAAAAGAAATTACAATTAGGTACCGTAATTTAACTATCTGAATGGTGTTCACTAATATCTCCGGCAATGCACAACCTCTGTACTCTCAGGTTACTAAAAAAAGAAAAGCTTCACCTAGGCAAATACTGTTGTCAGTGATGTAAGGTCAGTTTATGGTACGATATTATATTGAATAAGATTTTCCTCTTTTCCTAGCATCTCTGAATACTGAAAGAATATTTTGTATTCCACTTCTGGATTTTTTCTTTGTGTTTTTGTTTGATTAACCCACAGTTATCATAGATGTGGTCACATTTATAAATTTGCCCTTCTCCAGAAACAGTATGATCTGCAGTGACACATCCAATTTAAAACTCCAGAGGGATCAACGCTGTTGTTATGTTAGTATGTGATGGAATGAAAAATTCAATTCACATTTATTCGTTTCTTTCAGTGCTCATTTATTCAGTTATTTCAGTGAGTATTTGCCATTTTCCAATCCTTTGCTTCATATGGCAACAGTGAACAAGACAATCACGTCCCTCAGCATGTCATTTGCCATGCAACCACCATTCTAAGAAGGCACTTCCTGAATGTGCTAAATAAATTCCCAGGCATCTTGGGGGATATTTATTTCACTGGAGAGGAAGCAGTGAATTAAAATTTGTTACCACTTTTCAGAAACCATTCTGCTGCTAGTCTTCATGTACTTTTGTCCACATTGCAACATGATACAGTAATTTTTTTTAAATAATAATAATACTAAAATAAAAGTTGTTTTCTAATGATTTGCTAACTTTCAGGTTCTAAATAATATATCAAATACCCCATTTTTAAAAAGTTATTTGTGTTGTTCAACCTTTTGTTTTACACAAAGGAATCCTCTGAAAGAAATTGACTGTGAATTTTTGTTCTTCAAATAAGTGCTTTTAATTTGTTATTTTAATGCAAATGACTTATGTTCAGAGGTTCTCTGAAAACTTCCCCTGTGAATTAGCCGTCTTCTTTAGAAGCTCCAACGTTTTCTTAGGATTTTTTTTTCTATGTGTTGTGCTGTTCTTCCGGTGGTGTTCCATTCTTTCATGCACCAAGACCAAAGAACTACAAAGGCCATATGACACTTGTTTAGACTAACATATCAATTTCATCTTCTGTGAACTATTCAACATATCCATCCAAGTGCAAGTTCTAGCTGATATCATGCAGTGATCAAGGTTAGAATAGATATACTCTTCTACAACCTATGACATCCAACTCTGCATGTTACTGGATTATTTATAGTTCATTATGCTATTTTTTGAATAACTATTTAGATTACAGTTCTGCTTCAGAGAAAACTGATGTATGTAAAACTTGCCTATTATTTTATGTAAATAATTTTTCATTTGAAAATAACATCAGTATATGGACCCAGTTTTATATCATGTTACACTCAAATAGAACAACCCATTCATCATTTTGGAAAATCAAAGATGTCCTACTGTATGGAGGAAATGAGGAAAATAATTTTTCATAAAGATTTGAAATACTGATTTTACTCTGATGCACAGGTTTTGTAAATATTTTCTTCGGCTATTGAAAATTTTGCTAAAAAACATGAGAAAAAAGCCTGTCATCATTTTACTTATTTAAAATTATTTTAATAATGCTAAAAATTTTAATACATTATATAAATAATGTCAATAACTACATATAAATACTTTTTTTTAAACTGCTTGTGTTTGGTTTTTAGCATAAACTGATCAGTGTCTAGTTTGTTTTTAGATATTAACTGGCAGTATGTGCTTGCAGCTCAGAAAGCCAACTGTATCCTGGGATGCATCAAAAGAGGCATGGCTAGCAGGTCAGGGGAGGTGATTCTCCCACTCTAGTCCACTCTCGCGAAACCCCACCTGGGGTACTGCATCTAGTTCTGGGGTGTCCGGTGTGAGGAAGACATGGAACTCGTGGACCAGGTCCAGAGGAGGGCCAAAAAAATGTTCAGAGGTCTGGAGCACCTCTCCTATGAATAAAGGCTGAGAGTTGGGGTTGTTTAGCCTGGAGAAGGGAAGGCTTCTGGGAGACCTTATTGCGGCCTTTCAATATATAAAGACGGCTTATAAGAAAGATGGAGAAAGACTTTTTACAAGGGCCTGTAGTGACAGAAAAAGGAGCAACAATTTTAAACTGAAAGAGGGAAGGTTTAGATTAGATATTAGGAAGAAATTCTTCACTGTGAGGGTGGTGAGACACTGGAACAGGTTGCCCAGAGAAGCCCTGGATGCCCCATGACTGGAAGTGTTCAAGGCCAGGTTGGATCGGGCTTTGAGCAACCTGATCTAGTGGAAGATGTCCCTGCCCATGGCAGGGGGGTTGCACAAGATGATCTTTAAGGTCCCTTCCAACCCAAGCCATTCTATGATTCCATAAATGCATTTAAATGTAAATGAACTAGGAGGAGCAGAGAGGAGAAAGGCAATAGAAGTTATAATAAGCTAAGAGATAAGATGAAGTCTTACATGTTATCAGTAGAAACATGTGATACTCATAATGGAAAAATATGTGAAATGTCTTTTTTATCAGACAGAATTTGAGGATAATGAAAGATACTTATATTGTACTTAATAGACACTGTCTATGCAATTCTTTCTTTTCCTAAATTTTGAGCTTGTTAGCAGAATGACCTTGTATGTTGTGTAGGTGGCAAGGTTTTATTAGTGGAGGGCACAGGTATTTCCTTGCAGCCCATGGAGAGGACCATACCAGAACACGTGTTTATTTCCTGAAGGAAGCTGCAGCCCATGGAGAGTCCGCTCTGGAGCAGGTTCTCTCGACAGGAACTGCAGATGGTGGAGGACCCATGATGAAGCAGGGGAAAGGTATGAGGAGAAAGGAATGAAAGTGACAAACTGTTTTGGACTGATCACAACCGCCTATTCCCAATCGCCCTGCGCCAATTGGTGGTGGGGATAGGGGAGCTAGGAATGAAGGAATGAAGCTGAGCCTTGGAGAATGGGGGAAGTGGAGAAAAGATGTTTCGTTTTTGTCTTGTTTCTTAACACCCTGCTCTGTTTAAACTCATAAAAAATTAAATTAATTATCCCCAAGTTGAGTCTGTTTCAACAATCATGGTAACTTTTAAGTGATCTTCACATCTTTTCTTCAATCCGTGATCTTTTTAATCTTATTTTCTTCCACTGTCCTGTTGAGAAAAGAGAGTGACAGAGCAGCTAGATGGGCATCTGGCAGCCAGCAAAGGTCAACCCACTGCAGAACTCCACATTAAATCCACGGAGTTGGTCTTAGGGAAACAATGTCTTCACCCGTTTTCATGTCAAAACTACAGTAAGACTTTGAAAAGGGCGGACTTTTGATATCTATTCTATTAAATGATTTTTATTTATAGTGCTCCGGATGAAAAACACTAAACTATTGTTTGTGTGCATATGTATGTGCAGGTGTGTGCGTATGTTCATTTTTATTTACCAAGTAGGAGGCAGGAAAGAGCAATTATCTGATATAAAACAATAAGCCATAAAATTCAACATGACAGTAAGAAATGGTAGGCATATGTCTCAGGGAAATTAAGCTGAAATAAGCAGAAGTAAATATGGGAAAGAAAGGAAGTATACAAATTCTGTTGAGCATGTTGAGCATATTGAGCAAATGAAGAATTTAGGGGTGTGGTAGGTAAAATGCAAGTATCTTGTCACAGGACATAATGAAGCTAAAAGATGTATTGATAAGCAGTGAACTACTGAATAAAATCTGAAGGACATTTTCCCAGGCACGAATAATGACAAAGGGAGTGATATCACTTTAAACACACTGTGTGTCATTCCAGTTGCCCTTTTGCAGTCATGTTATGGAAATAAAAAGAGCAGTAAATTACAAGGCATTAGGAAAGCTCATCAAGGGTTTCTATTGCTTAGAAAAAGTGTAGAGAAAGCAGATCTATAAGAAATTCAGAGTAACATCTGAAAATTCCATAGGCATGATAGCTTCTACAAGAGCCAGAAATAGGTTTTTCAGCTATCAGTAAAACTGATATTTTTTTTCCTGAAAATTTGCTTCAACTGAGGTCTGCCTCAGAGAACCTGTGGTTGACTCAGTTAAAGCAATACAAATGAGAAGGAAGAAGAGGAGAACTAGTCAATATGCTCAAGGGCAGGGTTGCCATCCAGAATGAATGCAAGTTTAACCTGAGCCAGATGTGTACCTTCACAGCAAAGGTGGCCGACAGCATCCATTGTTGCATGAAGGAGTACAACCAGGAGATCGCATGGAGGGGGTTATTTCCCTCTAGAGAGAACTCATTAGACCACATCTTGAGTATTGCATCCAGTCTTGAGCCCCCTCTGCTTCCCCCTCAGTATAAGAAAGATATTAACAAACTTGAGCAACTTCAGCAGAGGGTACCCAGGACACTCAGAGCTCTTGCCCTGTGAGGAGAGGCTGAATGACCAGAACTTGCTCAGGCTGGAGAACTGACAGCTTTGGGGGCACCTAACTGCACCTTCCCAATGCAGATCGCTGGGAAGAAAAAGCCAGGCTCTTCATGGCAGGATAACAAGAGGCAACGGACATAAATTGAAACAAGAAAGGTGTTTCCCAATGAAGAGAGTCAGGCAGTGAAGCCAGCTACCCAGAGAGGCTGTGTCCTGTCTGTCCTTTGAGGTTTTCAAAACCTGACTGGACAAAGCTCCAAGCAACCTGGTCTGACCTCATAGGTGGCCATGCTCTGAGCAAGCAGTTGGACTAGCTGTCCCTTGAACCTGAATTACACTCTGCTCTATGACTATGATAAAAAGCAGGGACAGACTCATTGCAGATTGGTCTATTAGGTTATATAGCATTTGCCACAGATAAAGTTCCAGACACCTCAATTCTGGAACATTTTACCATATTATAAAGTTCTGGCCTTTAAAGAAAGCATCTGATTTTCAAGCTGTATTCTCCTGAAGCCATTTGAAAAGTGCATTTCAATTCTCTTTTTGTGCACTAAGCATGAAAGATAGCTTTTATTTAATTTTAGCACTCTGAGCTCCATGCAGTTCTTATCACAGCCTTAAAAAAATAATGGAAGCAAGCTTAATCTAAAGCTAATTTATTGTTTATGGAATTCTGTTAGCAGTTGTTAGTCTGCCTTCACTGAGTCTAAAAGGGAAGAGTCAATGCATTAAAAATTAAACAGGGAAAAAAGGTGGTGGGGAGGAGGGTGAGGGGAAGAGAAGAGAAAAGAAAATAAATTAGGCTTGTCTTGTCACAGTTTTCTACAGTAATTTCACTTAGTGAAAAGCAGAGTTACAGTTTTTCAATCAAACAGAAAACCACTCTGAAAGAAGATCTACAAAATTAAGCACTGTCTATTTAATTCATATATATAATAAATTGTGGCATTTCTTTTAGCACTTTCCAATTGCCTCCTACCATTACACAGGAAACCTATTCAAATGGATTACCAAAGGCAACAGCGAGGTCAAGGAAACAAATTCAAATTCTGCAGACTCCTCTTGAATATCCCATTGATTTCCACATTGCAGCTAAATTTCTCATTTATATTTTTAATTCATTGTGGTTAAAAAAAAAAAGGTCCTGAAGAAAAAAGGATATAGAGAGTTTAGTAAATCAATGCAGAAGCTTTTATTCCTTGCAGCACTCTCTGGATTGCAGATTTATTCCTTTGGGACTAGATTGTCTCAAATACCTTTCGTTCTTACGGAAATAAATCTGACCCTCAAAATAAAATCATATAGTGTTGCCCTAGTTTTAAAACTACTCAGTCCTTTAAAAATTACATTTTTTTTTGTTTTTTTATTTTTATTTGGATCATACAAGCTAAATTAATGATGCATTATTTCCTTTCTAATCAATTCTTGGGTTTGACTTGTTTTCTGTGGTGTTTTTTTTTGGCTCAGATAAGAATTAACTTATGACTTAAAATGCAACAAAGTAGAGAATATTGAAAGCTACAGCACAATATTGACAAAGTACTCATCTTAACAAGAAATTAGAAAAAAAAACCACTCCTGTTTTTTTATTTCTTAGGCAATAAATAGTTAATGTATTGTGTGTACCACATGCCAGCTGATAAGATGAAATGACTTTCTGCCTATGAAATTAAAATGGCTCCCTACCTCTCTTTATAGAGATCCTACACCTGCCCAGGACATTGTAACCTTTTTAATAGAGACTGAGTATCCGGTGTCTCCTTGAAACTTCTCACTGCATTAATGTATTTCTTCTTCCACGCTGCACGTGGATTGCTTCTTCCCTGTTTAGTGTTGTTATTGGTTTTATATTTTGTGCATTTTGTTTTTTATTCAGCCTGGCACAGGGGTGAAATGAAAATACACATCCTGAAGTGAGACCAAAAAAAATGAAGACCTAAACTAGAGCTACATATATCTCTATCTATCTATATCTCTACCTAGCTGCATTCTTTAATCCATACTATGGCTATAAGGCAATGTTTTACATTCTGTTGAAGGGTAAGGTCTGATCACGATCATGAGATCTTTCCAAGTAAAAGAGGAAATCTGAAAATGGCCACGCAGAGCTCATCAGTTTATTTTCTAAGGAATTATATTCTGTTTCTCATAATTTATTTCTGCAAGACCATGATTTTATATTTACCTTCCACAATAAAGGTCTTTCAGGACATAAAACCTCAAGTATCCAGTCCCAGTGGACTCACCACTTGATACAGCATGCATGATATAGACAGATTTTCTGTTTGCATTATGTCATCTGGCTTGGGTATCAGTGAACATGATCTTTCAAGTTAATCAGTTTATTTTTATACCTTTTTAAACTAAAAGTCTGTAATCAGACAGTATATTTTGACATCTATCAAAATAAAACTCTCTACTGGAACTACTATGATAGAATCTTTTAGTACACCATGAATGATAATGTACCATGCCTAAATAGTATCACATCCAACCTTTCCTGGCACCTTTACAGCTGTTTGTTGTTCTTCCTGATCCCTCCCAGGACTATTATCAGAAATTATCTCATGCAGAGTTGCAGCTTTGAGTGAGGACTGGCTTTTTTGCTTTCCAGAGAGAGCATCCTGAATTTTTTGTATTGCAAATGAGAGAAAGGATCTACTGTCTCACTGTCCAGATCTACCACATACTTTATCCAGAAAAGGATAATGCAGAAGATAA
This sequence comes from Himantopus leucocephalus, assembly GCA_003993805.1. Taxonomy (NCBI): domain Eukaryota; kingdom Metazoa; phylum Chordata; class Aves; order Charadriiformes; family Recurvirostridae; genus Himantopus; species Himantopus leucocephalus. The sequence continues at coordinate 106,687,853 of RSEF01000002.1, read as the reverse complement.
ATAACCAAAAAACTTTACAAAAGCACAGTTTTGGACTTTTAGGGACCAAGTTGACCATGTGCACTAAGATCTTGCAGAACACACATATGTTCAAACTTACTCTCTTGTCAAGCAACACCCTCTATCACATGCCACTTTTGCCAAAATGGAGAAAGATTTTAAAAGGTAATATCTATTCTCACATTTCCCACAGGGTTTTTCACTTCACCCTATCTGTAACATCTTTAAATAGTTAAATGGTATTCCTGATTGTCTAGTAAAACTTCTGTGTATATTTTACCACAAAATTCAAGATTTTCTGAAATTATAATGGATCTGAGTAGAGTTGGATCCGTGTTTATCATTCAGTCTACTTCAGTTCATAAATCATTATCAAATATAACCAAAATCATAATACAATAGTTATATAGGTATCAAACATTTACAAATACTGATACAAAACTGTTGGACACAGATAGATGGTATATTAATAGCAGGTTGCTAAACAGCAGCTCTAATGAATAACTATTATTTTTCAGCCACAGTTTTTTTTGCCTTTTTCAGGTTATTATGGAAAAGCCAAAATATCTTTAAATTAAATCCTTCATTTTAAAACCTTATATTTTACTTACATTTTTTCTGACAAAATTTGTGTGGCATTCCAAACCAAAAGCTGGAGTCAAGCTTTGTTTGAATTTTACTAGCAGTTTTAAAATAATGTAAGAGTCTCCTAATATGTCCTAACATCTTGGGCTGTCAGAAGGTAGGAAATTTCAGTCACACAAAGGAAATTCATTTTTAGGGAATGATCTTCTAGGATCTGCTAGGACCTTCACACCTTTTTAGGTAGAACCAGCTACCTTTGTAATCTTCACATGTACTGTCTTAATAGGTATTCTTAAACTTTTAGTGATTAATCTGGCAAAATACTTCACTGTTAAAAATTTTGCAGTTATAAAAGAGACCTCAACCAATCATAAAAGACAATTCTGTATATGTGCAGACCCCCAAGCAGGTATATCCCAGACTCCATCTTCTCATTGCTTAGTTGTTCCAGCATGCTGAGATAAGGCGTATGACCAGAACTAAACCAAGTCACCATAACCTGTGATTGAGGAAAATGATATCAAAATCCGAAGTGTGTGCGATTCTGCCTTTTAGCTATAATCTTAGCAGACTAAGCGGCATGTTTAGTGTGTCCCTTTGTTCTAAGATCTTCGTAAACAGGTAACAACACAGAGTTTTAAACTGTTTATAAGCAGAATGGTAGGAGTTTTATTCATTTTCCTAATTAATGTAAATGAATAGTATGGTTATAACAGCATTGCTTTTTAAACAAGAATTTGAAGTGGAATTTTACATATTATCTGTATTATACTATGAAGTGGAGCTTTACGGTTTATGTATACTATTACATATATCATTTATATTCAGAACTGAATGAAATGATCTGAAGTCAATTCTTCTGTGACTTGTTTCAAAAAGCTTATAAGATTGCAACATGTGAGTTGCTAAACTTATCCAATGACAAAGCNATTGCTGAACTTATCCAATGACAGAGCTAAATTCTCCAATAGAAAAAGAGTGAATTAATGATCTCTGATTACAGAAAGCAGGGCTTGTCTCTCCAAGTGTAANGTTGCTAAACTTATCCAATGACAAAGCTAAATTCTCCAATAGAAAAAGAGTGATTTAGTGATCTCTGATTACAGAAAGCAGGGCTTGTCTCTCCAAGTGTAAGCCTAAGTGCTCAAAGGTGGCCCTGCTTCCCGTCTGCCTTTCCTAAATGATGAACAAATGTGAGAAGTACTTTGCTCACAACGGTAGAGCCTCCTGGGCAGGCCTTGCGGGCATTCCCAAACCAGAAGGTCAAATCATGATGTTGCTTTGGCCTGCTACAGCTTACACTGACTATTGATGGTTTTCATCACAGCTCTGAGTGTCCAGGCTTGTTGGGATCGATGAGTCAGAAGGTCAGACTGTCACATGGCCTTGGTAGGATACAATTCCTTGTAGCTTCTGATGATTTTCACTGCTCATACTTGGAGTCTCTATCTACTGAAATAGTTTGTCAGATTATGAAGGTCATCCTGTCAGAAAGTGCTTACGATTTCAGAATTTCTGAGCTTCATTGCAAGGCTTTTCTCTTGTGCCTAGATGAACTTGCACATCAGTGTAATCACTGAGCTTTGGAAAATGCTTTCTTTAGTGTCTCCTAAAAGCATCTGTGATCACTATAGAAAGGTTGTTGTAAGAAATGATTACCTTTGTTCTGGTCCTCATCCGTTTTTAATGCCTTGTGAGAATGGATTCATTTTGTGCTATCTTCTGCCCTCATTAGAGTTTGCCAATTGGGAAAGAGAACTGGGAAACAAGTACATTTTAGCCTTTAAGTTACATGAAAAAGGTCACAGTGAAATGGTTTCATAATGTGTGTCAAACAGTTGAAGATAAATGTACGCCAAGGTTCTTAGAAATCATGTACTTAGTGTTCAAATCACTATGGATCCTATTTTCAGATGCTGACCTTTTCTAGCAAGAAAACATAACTCAGTACAACTGAGACTTGCAAAAGACCAAATGGAAAATCTAAAGCAAAAAAGGGAAATATTAAAAGAAAGAGTGGGTGTGTGACAGTGATACGGAATCAAAAATACACATGTAACTGTAAAAATATTTGTTTACAATTTCTATCTGACGTTTATAGCTGCATAATTTGCCTTAAAGATATGACAGTTAGCATAACAGGATTCCATTTTTTAATTAGAGATGCCAAGAATCAGTGACATATAGTACTAAAAAAATTAAATTAAAAAAAGCAAATACTAATTATACCCCAGTACAGCCATGATAATGGTTCATTTCATTTGGTTTGCATTTAGAAAACATTAAGAAAAAGAATATTTTGAAAATAAAACAACATTTTTCTACACTGAACAAGACTTTTAAGGTTGAATTCTCTCATAGACATGGTTCTTTATGCTTATTCAGCATACTTATTTGTAAGTGGTTGAACTGCCAGTTGTAAAAAAAGTATGTGACAGATACTGTAAATAGCAAAAGAGAGTTTAACTAAAGCGCGTAATGCTTAACTAAAGCCTCCTACGTTATATATTTAGGCTTTCTATTTCCAGTGAAAGAAAAAGATTGTGTAAACTTAGGATCTGCTGACCACCAGAAGCCCCAGGTGCTTTTCTGCTAAGTTGCCTTC
>RSEF01000002.1:106657663-106670407 GCA_003993805.1 Himantopus leucocephalus | reverse complement strand
CCATGATAACAACTTTATTAACAGCCTGCAAACATCTGCTTCACCCCCAAGGAATGAAGTGGGGCTCCGGAATGGTCTGCTACAACAGCTATTTGGTGCATTTTGATTGTCCTCACAATGACTTACATTATGAAGTTCTTTTCCTGGACAGCAAAAAGAAAGAAAACAAGANTTACTTTATGAAGTTCTTTTCCTGGACAGCAAAAAGAAAGAAAACAAGTAAGCATCAGCCAAGTAGATTCTTCTTTGGATTTCTGCTGTTCCAAAATTTTGCAAGTTTATAGGAGAAGCATTCACTTTGTGGATCTTTTTTAGAAGATCTACTCTCTAATCATCAGGTCCTCATTGTCTCTACCACTCTCCAATAATAATGGAAAATAAACATTACAATCCTGTTGCAATAAGTATTGCAGACGGCTTCTGGATTTTCTGTTGGGTCGCTGTGTTGGGTTTTTTTCATGAATCCGAACCATCTAGCACATAGGACCAGTTACACAGCAGAAGGCTGAGGAGCTTTTCGGCTGAGGAGCTTTTCAGCTGAGGGCAAGGATCTACAAACCAAAGCATGTGGTAAACAGTCAGGAAGTTCATATTGCAAATATACCCTGAAGAAATAGCAAGGATGGAAACACATTTCTAGGAAATGATTAGAAATTATACCAGTTCTAATGTTGGTTGCTTTTTCTCTGGTAACTCAGACCAACAGAAAAGTCAGGGTTATCGTCTCCTTCTTTCAGAGGTGATTACTCTTCAGAAATACTTAAAATTGCGGCATACAGTTAATTTTTAGTTTCTGATTGTGATTTCCCTTTGAAAACCTTCCAGGGACTGTAGAGTTGTAGGTAGTAGGTGTGGAGATTACACAGTTTGGGAGAGGTTTAGTGTCAGGATAACACAGGATTCAGGACCTGCCAACTATTCCCTGGACTTATCTTGGTCTGACTGGAGATATGTTTTGGCTTTTTTAACCATAAAATAAATTGCCTAATGATCAGGTGACTATTATCTACTTTGTTTTAGCTTTGCTTAGCTTTGTATAATTGTATGGTGCAAATATATATATATACACATATATTTGTATTTAATTATTTGAAACAGTTATTTGCTGTAGAATGAACCCATGAGCTTAGAATAAGACACAGCATAGAATAAAAGCACAGAATGAGAAGAGGCCTTGAAAGTATTGGCCCAGGATGCTGCCATTGGCACAGAATGCTACGGGTTGCAAGCAGGTTGCCAGTCCTTAGCACCTGATCACCAAAGAGATGCAATATTGGGAGCTAGATAAAATAAGTTTTAGAACAAGGGAGTATTCAGTCTACAAAAAAAAAAACAACATATAAACTATATTCAGACTTGTAGAACAGTGAAGAAAGATTAAGGTGTAAAAAATGTTAGCAAACATATAAAAGTGCTCCCGAGCAAATGGTGGAGCAAGATGTAAGAAATGATCCACATCAGTGTTGCATTCTTCCTGGCAAACGACTAGTGATACGGATGACTTGTGGTACCATTCCTCCCGCTCCAGATTGAAGCCTTAGGAGCATGAGCATAAAACCAGAAAAAAAGGAGTAGAGAGGAAAAAGCTTGATTATATCGCACTTTGACTATGTATAATTTGAACTATTATTTTTAACAACTGGATTAATAATAACTTTAATCAGACCAACAGTAGGTTCTTGCCTTTGAATATAACTTTTTCTATAACAAGATATTGTGTCTAATAAATTGGTGAGCGTTCAAGCAACCTAGTCTGCAACTTGGCTGCAACTAATCAGTAACAAGTCAATGGTGATTTCCTTAAACATTTCAACTCTATCTCATTTCCTGTTGCCCTGTTGCTTCTCTACAATTAACTGTGAATCTTAGTCATAGACTGTTATTTACAAAGTTCCTATTAAAAAAAAANAAAAAAAAAAAAAAAAAGGAATATTGTGAGAGATCTACATTTGCTAAGGCTTTCTGTTTCTTTTAAGGTGCAGCAGGGCAAAGGTGAATCTAGATAAGATATATCAGGGAGAGGACAAGATAAAGTGTTTCCCTAAGCTTGTACCCTTAACTTGCTTTTTTTTTTTTTTTAAAGCCATTTGTGCACTTTTGGTCTAGTTTGTGTTGGGAAAAAACATCATAAACAAGAAACTAGCAATGGCATTACTTTGACCTGGTTTGACAATGGTCGCATGCAAAAAGTTGTTGAAAGTGACTTACAAATCCAGAACAGATCAACTCAGGTGAACAAAGATTTTTAATTTTGAATTACTTTATTATTCACCAAGAAAGCACAAGCAGAGCTACAAAAAATTAACTGTAGTCCAGGGAGCTGGGCAGTGGACTGAATGTTTCAGGATCTACAACTTGTTTCCAGCTCAGGAACTGACCAGCTACATAAATCATTTGACCTCTCTTGGCCTTGATTTCATGTCTCTTTCTCTGCATTTCCTGAAATTTGTGGTTGCAAAATAGCTATCTCCACAAGGAGCTGACTTGGAAACCTTTAGCTGCTAGTAAAATACTATAAAGCAATAATAATCATTCAAGACTGACAGAGACTGTTGTCAAAGAAAGATATTTATTAGGTTTGAAAAAATAAACCCAAATGTACGTGAAGGTAAGAAAACAATGCAGAATCCTTATACCCCTATCAGATTGGGGAAAGCACATGAAGCTTTGAGGGTGATTCACCAGTCAGTTTGAGTCCTCAGTGACATGAAGGAGATGTATTAGCAGGAGTTCTTTTATGTGGAAGGTCTACCATGGCTAAGTTGGTCCCGTAAGGAAGGATGGCGCTCTCATTTTGCAGTCGTCGAGAATGTCCAGCCTGCCCTGAACTTCTGGGATGTCCAAGGGAGTGGCATCACAAGATGGGAAGGAAGATACTTACACTGATTTTTAGGTGGCTAAGGCTCAGTGAGAGGAACTGCAGTGGATTCAAATGCTTTTAGAAACTAACTAGGATGTTTTCATATTCAGTGACGGCAAAAGCGGGGTAAGATTTTTGTGAGAATTAGTTCCTTTGACAACAAGAACCTGGATAAAGTTCAGTGACTAGAGACACTGTAATCTTTAAGAAGTCTCATAAAATATTTGTAAAGTCATTGTAATGATATTTTGAATTCATAAGTGATGTAAGTAAACTGGCATTTGAGCCAATGAAATGTTTCACAGACTATATAATGAAATGTGTGCATATTGAATTAAACTGTTGAAATTATAAAAGGAGATGTTTAAGGATAACTTCTTTTATCATCTCTTTTACATCTGTTGGACTCTTTGTCTGGTCTTGCCAAAGAGTTTGTACATATGGAATAAATAATAAATTAGGAACAAGATTTTGTCCTATGAAAATGCTTTAATAATAATTAATATTGGTTATACCTTTGGACTACTGTTTAAATAAATGTGTGACTTTCAGAAACAATATTAGTGTGGCTGGTCAGAGTCTGACAAAACAGAATGAGCTGACAAGTAATTAAACAGTTAGGTAATCTAATCTCAATCTAATTTCATGGTCAACATTTTCTTTTGTCTATGGTATTTTCTCGTACAACTTTGATTCATATTTGATCTTTTTTTTGGGGGGAGGGCTTTTCTGGGCTTAATCTTGTTGGCAGTTCATAGTTATTTTAGCAGCTTGAATATCCTTGTCCTGTTTAATTAATCTACTGCACAAGTGCCCAGTATAATAGCAGATTGTTTTTTAAGGACTATTTCCAGAGTGGATGATCTTTATTTTTGCTGTTACACTTTATCCATTTTCTAGTCTCCATACTTCAAGACCATCCAGTTCTTGCTTATAACTCAGGTATTCTCACTATTAACAACAGGGGATATTTTTTGACATACATACAGAATCAGTATATAAAAAATTCTCATTCCAACTCCTAAGATACTAAAACAGTTGTTCAAGATGCCCTTTGTAGTGTGTTTTCGGACTAATTTATGATGACAGAGATTAATATACTCATAACAATGTCAGAAGGGATGCATCATATATTTGTGGGTAGGTTTGCATCCTTTAAGTTTTAATCAAATAACTTGTGTTGTATCCTTTTGGTCAGATATATGTATGCAGATGTTACTGTTTCTTTACAAATCAATCCTATTTGAATCACCACATGTGGAATATTGTTTAAATTATAAACTAATATCATTAAAGCATTACCTAAATCACAATTAAAATGTTTGGGGAATTAAGAGCCATTGATATCCTGTTCTGGTTTCTGCTGTTGGAGAGTTTTGCGAAGTAATGATGGTTTCTAATTGTGTTTATTAGTATTTGCTCTCTGTGCCATACCTCTAACTACCTTTGCTGGCAGATATGCTCTTGATTCTTATACTTATTTGTGAATACTGCTATTATCTATTTGCTGTGGGTAAAGTGTTTCATACTGATCTAAGCAGACTTTCTGTATGGATGTTTTATCCTTCTGTACGCTATAGGTAAATCGTACTGTTCCTTGGACTCTGTGTTATAAGGCTGATATAGACCCATATATGATGATTATTTTTTTTCTGAAATATGAGACCATCCAAATTACTGTTGTAAAATGTATCAACCTTTTTTATAAACATTCATCCACTCTATTTTTCTTTATAGGATATAGGTTTACCAATTTTCTGGTAGAGAAATCTTACAGACTTTACTAATAGCTACTGATTTCTTTCATAGAACTTCTATTCTACTTGTTCATATTCTGGATCAAGGGTAGAATGTAAAATCACAATAATTTCCTTCAACTTTTACTCCTCAGAGAGCATATATTAGATCTGACTTTGAAGCATAAAATGCACACTGTCTTTTAAAAAATATTTTACTCTCATCTGACAGGGTTACCCCGAAGAGTTAAGAATGAATGTTAAAACAACCACATTTAAAATGCAAATTTTGAAAGCAAAGCTAGGAGTGTAATGACAGTATCTGTGATAAAATGTGGTAGGAAAATTATGTGAATTAAAGACTAAGATTATCCTCAGTGGCAAGCAGGATTGCTTCCCAGTGTTATGATAATAAAAACTCTACATCGTTATATACAAAATTATATACCCTTTTCCAGTCACAACAATGTGTCTGAAGCTGCAATGTGCTACCAAGTGATTTTGTTCTTTTGCTTTTTAAATTCAAACATCTGAATGTTAAACATTTATTAATATATGCATAGTCTTCATTTCCTTGGCTTTAAAAAAAATAAAACCAACACCACAACACCCTGAATCCCTATGAATGAGGACTGAAACAGGAAGCCAATCTTTGGTCAGGTACTTCACCAGTTCTTAACTTGTCTCATTACCATGTTACAGAGAAAGAAATATGCAGGAACATCTCTTCAAAGCATTCATACAGAAAATCAGCATGTATGATCATACTTCCTTTGACCAGTCAATAAGTCTTTCTTATATACCCTCAGGCAGGTCATGAACAGCTAAATATGTATTTGCCATCTGGTACCATAATTGCACTCTTCAGCCAATACCATAGCTAATTCTAGCTACTAACAAATTTTAAAAGATAAAGCTAATGAATGACTCCCTTGGGAAAACCATTCCACAGTTTAATAGATCTCATCATCAGGAACTTTGGCTTATAACTTATCCTTTATTAATTTCATACTATTAATTATTGTGATATCTCTTATGTGTTTAATTTTGGTTTCCTCAAAATGTTGATTTCCTCAAATAAGCAGACACTTCTACAAAACCTTTTTTCAGACATTCTTCAGCTAAATTAAGTACATTATATTAAAAGAAGTGTGAAGTTACTAGGTCAGTTCAGTGATTCTTTTCTCACTTGTGGAAATAAATTATCAGGTTTGACTTAGATTGAATACCAAGAACCTAATAAGATGTGGCCCAGAAACAGCTAGGAGTAATTTCTTACTTTGGAGCAAAACACTGCCCTTCTCTGCTGTGCAAACATATTCTTATGCCTTTTCAGGTAAAGTTTATTTACGATCCATTGTAGATGACTATTCTCTTTCATATAGAATTTACTGACAATGGCTTACATTGTTTACAAAAATTACTTGACAGTGGTACGCACTGGTTAAAAAAAATATTAATTATTGTTAAGTTTTCTTACAGTAAAAAGTGGAAATTATAAGTGCAAATATGGTTGAGTGTTCAGGGCTATTTTCCCACGTAAACTGCCAAAATCTCTGTATTGAGAAAGGATCAGACGCTATTATCTTTTTTGTATTAATACAACCTGAAAGCATGAGGAATTCTATTAATGCCACTGGGAGGATCTGTGGAATAAGGATTTGTTTAGGATATAACCCACATTAATCTATAGACCTAATTTTGAAAATATACTTTTTACCGTCTCCAACAAACAGCGCGTGTATAGTTGTTCTCTCTTTCTCTGGAGTAAATTACTAACGTACAATATTATCTCAAATAAACGTTATTTTATCACATGTGTTGGACAGCCATTGAACACATAGAGTCATTAATACAATGTTTTTATTTGTGCGTCTTTTAAAGGTCTTTTGTAGCTGCTCATTCTTACTGGTGTCCTAGCATGAGACTGGCAAGAACCAGGTTTTCCTTATGAAGCAGATGCTACCTTGTCTGGACCTGGTCAGATGACGCCCCCCCTGTATTTTTCCAGCTATGAATATCACGAATATTGTTTCTGCCCTTTCCAGACCTCACATTGGAAAACACCTGATTTTCAAACACTTCCACATGTTTTATTTTTAACTGGCAGGAATTTAAACTCTGCATTGGCACCTTTCCACTAAGCCTATGTGCCTTGGTTTTCTTCAGTGAACCACGATTGTAGCAAACGTTGCAGAGCTTGTATGTTACATGCCCTTTGTTTGTTTGTTTGTTTGTTTTTTTCCTTGCATAAGCTTTGCCTGGTTCTCTATAATTCAGTAGTGCTTACCTAAAATCTCATAAAAAAGAAAAGGGTGGGGGGAGGGGAGAACATGTTGCATAATTTTCTTTATCTTGATGGCACCTTTTAGCTGTGGGAATTTATCAGTTGATTACATGATGTAATTTCTGTAACATAAGTACCTGATAGAAGACAGGTGAATAAAAACCAGGCAGGTTGCCCTTTCCAGACAGAGCATTTTGAACTTTTTTGATGACCCTCAGATCCAAAATTGCTGCTGGGTAGTGGTACAAGTAAGAGTGAAGAAATATTCTGAGGCAGCTTTATATTCAGTATGAAATGTTTGGAAAAAATACAGTGGGAAATTAATTTTGAAGTGTGGCTTGAGTCTCGCAGAATGATTCAGGATCATTGTCAGAAGTGGATTAACATTAAAGCATTTTATTATCTTATTGTCTAATGTTATACATAAAGTTTTATAACCATAAGTTTAGCATTTTAAAGATTCTTAATATTGTTATAATAAAACTGACTACTGCAGATAATTTTATATTTCAGAATAAAAAAATAAATCTGTGCTGGTAAATCAGTCATCCTTTGAACTCTTAATAAAAGGAAAAATGTCTGTATTTGGATAGCATTTTGTTCTAAGTACAGTAATATATAATGTTGCTGATTGCAGTATTTATGTTGCATATTGATTCTAACTTGAACTGACTTCTTTTTTTCTATCTTATTTGCTAAATTAAGTATTGGTTTATATATTTTCCAATAGCTCCATTAAAAACTAAAATGGCAGCAAATGGTTGCTGATGTTGTAATAGGTCTTTATTTTCACACTGTTAGAAAAAGGCATTTGTTTTATCATCTTAAGAACAATAAGTGGCTGATTCTGTGAGCACTTCTGACAATTGTATTAGAATAGCTAGGGTCTACTTTTTCACACAAGTATATTTATAGAAGGAAGCATTACACAAATATGCCTGTTTAACTTCGGTTAATGAATATCTTCAACTGCAACAGCAAAAATCTGTCTTAACTTTGGAAACAGTTTAAAGCTTATGGATGACAGAATATTTACAATATCCATGTATGGCTTCTACTCCTCCTTTTTGTACTTGCTGGACCCAGGTTTTCAATATCCAGAAGGGTGCCTAGTTGTCCAAAGCAGCACAGTTTGCATTTGTGCACCTAAACGGCCATGAGACTTTCAAACAGGAGTCTTCACCCCCTCATCTCATGACATGCCTGGTATGATTTTCCAAAAGATCTCTACATCCAAGACTTTCCAGAAAAAAAAAAAAAAANAAAAAAAAAAAAAAGAAGAAAAACTTGAACTTTAATTTTTCGTGCTTAAATGTGGGATGATCTCCTTTTTCAAAATCCACAGTTGTTTTTGGTTGCTGAGATTGAGGAAAACAAAGCAACAAATCAGAGTAACTAATCCCCCACACTTCTATGGGAAGTGTACATGCCTGCAAGCTGTTTAAAATGAGGTCCCCAGTCTGTAAGGTAGTCATAACTCTGATCTGCATCTGACATGTTTGAACCTAAAGAGCTGAGGGATCCTGCCAAAGAGCCAGTCCCCTCAAATGCATAGGTTTGAAGTGAATCATATGGAGGAACTGTAGGATCTGTATTTGCTTCTTGGAGCTTTTCTGAAATGAATTGCCTGAAGATTGCGCTGTCAGGGCCAACCTGCAGAGACTGTCTGTAGAGGCTGTGGATTTCTGTGGTGACCTTCTTTCGAGGTTTGTGTGTTCTCACGACAGTGCGTGTCCTCAGTGCTGAAATATCAAAGGCTTCTGTGTCCTCCTCACCACCTCCTTCATCGTCATACCTGACAATGTTCTCTCTGAATTCTTCCATTTTTTCTGAAAAGGGAGACTTCTTCCTCTGCTGCCTTATAGCTACAACTGCCAAAAAGAACACTGACCAAAGNAAAAAAAAAAAAAAAAAAAAAAAAAAAAAAAAAAAAAAGAAATGAAAAGAAACAAAACAGAAGATAAGAAAATAATATAAACAGAACTAGAGACATTGAATGTGCTTGGAAAGACTTGAAAAAAATGATAAGATTTCTTAATATCAATACTATTGCAAAGTGAAGCTATCTTAACAAATTTAAAGAGCTGTAATTTTTATGGATATTATGGGTCTGAGATGAGCATAGAATGTGGTGGGAAAATGGCTACAAAGGGGCTTACAAAATAGGTGAATGAGATGGAGCAGGTCTTTGGGTAGGTGAGAGTTTGAAACTGATGGAAACACAGGTTATGCTTTTTGAAACTGCTTTGATTTATCACATAATGTATGAATTTCACATTCAGAATTTAAATTCTTAATCTTTCACTCTCTCTTGGATCAAAGCCCCAGGAAGATCAAATGACAAATGAGGCAATGAGCAAGAGAACCTCCTCAGCTGCTGGAATCATTCAGTTCCATAGTCTATGCAGGGTGTGGTTCAATTATTTCTGTTATGCTAGTTTGGAAATTTGAAGTCTATCACTAACTTTTATTTGAAGTTGTAGTAGTATGTACTACCAAGGCCTATGAATCAGAGCAGCTTGTTTCTCTCATATATGAGATCTTTTTTAATTTTATTTTAAAGTATTATTTTTTAATCCTATTTCATTTCATTTTTAGCTGAATGATCCCTTTGAAATAGACTATGACTTTCACAGAGATTAATGATTTCAGTTTTTAACTAAATCTTACTGCAGTTCTGTTTAATAACTGAGTAGTTTGTGGACTGTAATATTTTACTCAGGACATAACATGATACAACTACCAACAATGACAGGATTTTACCTCACTTAGGGATATGAGGGACCTGAAGTAGTTCTTTATTTCTACATATTTACTGTATTCTACTTCATTTGATTGGGAGATACCAACACCAAACTTGAAAACACTAGAAACAGGGATTTCTACAATGTTATTATACATTTACAAAACCCAGATAGTTTCAACTCTCCAAACCCTTTGCATGGTGAGCTCTTCTAATGGTACACATGATGATACAGGAAAATGGGGAAAAAAAAAAAAAAGAAACTTTAGGTCTCAGATATAAATGGCAAACCTACTATACATAGAACAATTTTATTATTTCATTTTAAATAATCACAAAAATACATTCAAAGATTTAATGCATTTAAAATATATTTGTCTGTAAACAGAGTGGTAGATTAGTTTCTTTTTCTTTCTGATTAATATATTTAGCTATATCCCTGCTTCGACTTTTATGATATGCGTAGGCCCAGTAGACACCACGGATTTATTCCATCTGGAGACAGGACCTTGATGAATTCCACTGATGGTCTGGATAATACAGTGATATAGTTTGCCTGATCCTCAGTCCCTTAAGTGCATAACACGAAGTGATCAGGTTCATACATCCCTCAACAATCAAAGAAAACTTGAAATGCACACTGGGCTTCCAGTAAGCTTACACTGGCTGCCAGTTCTAAGGGAGGGACTTCAATCAGGGGGGCTGCTTTCCAGTGCCACTACTGAAGATTCCCTGGGACAAGGAAAGCTCAGATTTGAATAAGGTGACTCTGGGAGTGCAGGCAAGTCTAGAAACCACAAATCCAATCGTATGTTCCTGTTTTCTCTGTTGGAAATTGGGAGATGGAAGTAGGGGAACGAGTGCATCCCTGGAGTCAAGAAATGGCTAGTGTCTGACCAAGAGTACTACCATCTAGACATAACAATTACGAGGTTCTCTTCCCTTGTCTTCATCCTTACCCTATCTATTCAATGTATTCATATGGATAAATAGAAACACATGGAGTTTTTTGGTAAGCCATTCTGTTTCTGCAGTTTCCTGCATGTCACCTAATTTTGAGAGCCCAAGGCCATATGAAGATGCTGACTCATAATTAACAGGTATGCGTGCTGCCTCTGGGCAACTCATTTAACTGTGGGACTAAATTATAGGGTCCATTTGAGGAGAAATTTCAATGAGTTCTTACCCAGAGATTTGGTCAGGAGGTCAAAGGTACTATGGGAAATTAGATCCAGTTTCTATTCCTCATGCTAAGGAAAATAAGCTGTAACCTCGTGGACAGAATGCAGAATATGGGTGATTTTTAACTTGCTAAATTTCTTTTTTCACTGGTGTAAAGTTAAAATAATTCCATTAGCTTTATCGGACTTGCCTTTCTTGGCTTCTGTTGCTATTATGGCAGATCAAAATAGAGCATCAGAATAGAGCCACAAGCCTTCATTTTCAAATCTTGGCTTTCTTGTAGTTAATGATGATATGCTTAGTGTTGTATGCTGTTATTTATAAACTGGTAGAGGTCATATTGTATAATGAGGGCAGAAAAAATAATGTTCTTTATCTAGTTACCCTTTATATGGCAAAAAAAAGGTTTACTTAAAATTGTTTTGCATTTCTTTCAGTGATATAGGAGTTTAAAAATATTACCATTGTATCTACTCTCGTTAACATATTGAGAGAATAATTTCCAGTGAAAGTTTTTGTTTCTTAAGGCAATGTAATTTCTGTTATTATTACGTCTTTCTTTCCAGACATTGTGTAGCTAGAGATTATGCTGCAGTTTTCTTCTTTTGATTATGATTTTATTTTTCCTTTTTTTTTTTTAGAATTTCATTGAAAAACAATTTATGGTAGTTTTGCACAATTTATAATGATGATTTGATATTACACTGCTTAGTGAAATCCTGATTCTGTCTTCTTTTTCTTTGGAGTTGTTTGTTTGTGGTTTCATTAGTGGAAAAATAGTTTTACTGACATAATCCATCAGTTGTTTTGTGGTATTTTTAAATACAATGTTTTATGATATATACTGCTATATGGCATAATACGGATATGCCATGTTATTACACAGGCAACAGGGATTTGGAATTCTTTCCCTGTTGCTTTGTTGGCATCAGCTTGACTTTGGTCTTGAGGCCCATGACCACCATCAGTGACCAAGCTCTAAGGTCAGTCATTTTGCCTTGGGAAACAAACCTACCTGGGTCTATCACATCTCTTTCCTGGCCTCAGAAGCTACCATACCTTAACCTCACTAACTCAGACAGGTACAGAGTTTCAAGATGGATATGTAGTCTTTCAGGAATGATTAGTGCAGTGTGCCTGCTGTTATAATGTGTCAGTGTCATTGAATCACTCATCGAACACTGCAGGAATATACTTTTCCTCAAAAAAAGGAAACGCATTTTAGCTGCAATAGCTGCATGCTTTGCCTGGTGAAGAAGTTATTTCCCTGAGGGCTGTCACTCTAATACATCTTGGAGCAGCACTGCCCCATGCAGTGCAGGAGCAGCCAGCCTTGGGTGGTTGGTCTGGTTTTGAGTGCCGTGCATAACCCTTTGCAGAGATACAAGCGCAACTTCTGTGCATTTAGATCTCTCTCAAACCCACTTTTCACATCCAAAAGCTCCCAAATGTAATGGAGGTTAATTTGGTGTCCCATGAGAGGAAAAAAGGAGATGCTCAACATTTGGAAAAAAGGCTGTCTGGAGATGCAACCTTATTATATGACAGAGAAACTTCCTGTTTGCTTTCCGAGAGTATCTGGAAAAAGAGTATTCTTTTATAACTTTGTATTGATCTTAGCTCTACATTTGTCATACCTAAGGCAGAATAAGTAGGGTGCTGCTCCTTCTAATATATTCTTATACTAGCCAATTTCCTTGTGTAATGCTGTCTTCAGCTTTACCTGGGGTCAATACAGACTTTGGACCAATACAGACAAGTAGGACCATGACTCAACTAAAGCCAACTTGTAGCACGTTGTGTTAGAATTCAAATTTTACTGAAAACTCGGGGGCAGGAATTATAGTTCAGAAAATAGAAAGAAATGAAACTGAGGGAAAAAGAAATGAAAATGAGGGATCTGGACAGGCTGGACCAATGGGCCGAGGCCAACTGT
>RSEF01000002.1:106643338-106657653 GCA_003993805.1 Himantopus leucocephalus | reverse complement strand
GTGCTCTAGACCCTTCACCAGCTTCATTGCCCTTCTTTGAAGACGCTCCACCACCATGTTGTTTTTCTTGTAGTGAGGGGCCCAGATCTGAACACAGTGTTCGAGGTGGGGGCTCACAGTTGCTGACTACAGGGGAACAATCACTTCACTAGTCCTGATCACCACACTATTCCTGATACAGGCCAGTATGCTGTTGGCCTTCCTGGCTACCTGGGCACACTGCTGGCTCACATTCAACCGGCTTTTGACCGATACCCCCTGGTCTTTTTCTGCTGGGCAGCTTTCCAGCCACTCTTCCCCAAGCATTGCATGGGGTTGTTGCGACCCAAGTGCAAGACCCAGCACTTGCCCTTATTGAGTCTCATACAGTTGGACTTGGCCCATCGATCCAAACTGTCCAGATCCCTCTGTAGAACCTTCTTATCCTCAAGCAGACCAATACTCCCACCCAGGTTGGTATCTTCTGCAAACTTACTGAGGGTGCACTCGATCCCCTTGTCCTGCTCATTGGTAAAGAAATTAAACAGAAACGACCCCAATACTGAGTCCTGGGGAACACCACTTGTGACCGGCTGCCAACTGGATTTAACTCCATTCACCACTCTTTGGACCCAGCTATCCAGCCAGTTTTTTACCTAAAGAGTATGCCCATTCAAGGCATAAGCAGCCAGTTTCTCCAGGAGAATGCTGTACCTGCAGATCTTCCTTCCCTTGGTTTGACATGACATATTTATAAACACTTTTATTACATAAAAAAATAGTTTTTTCAGCCTAGTCTACACAAAACTTTCGTACCATGAAATTAGTATAGTTAGGTCTGGCTTTTCCTTGTCTGAAGTAGTTATAGCAACTTAATCTTGTGTAAATGTAGTAAATGCAGGAAAAAAGTACCTTATATTAGCAGAGTTTATTTTCCTTTTCATAAGGGAATAAGCGATACTGACATGGCTTTTATTTCTAAAGTCACAGTAATAATGTATACTTGTATGACAGAAGCAGTACAGCTTCCATGAGTACAAAATGCCTGAGAATTAAACCTGTTGTGCAAATAGTACTTGCAACAAAACTATAAGCTCAGTCTATGAAGTCTGTCAGCAGTAATGCCTTGGACATGCCTGGGCAAAATCAGACTTCTATGTAAGTATGTGTTTGGAGACCAGTGGATAGAATAGCTCTGTTGTACCAGATTCAAAGTCTCGGCTTTCTGCCTTGGCCAGGGTTGGGTGTCAGTGTCCACTGCAATTACTCCATGGCTAGCGGTGGCAGAAATATTTTTAAAGCATATGAATTTTGGTGAAATATTCCCCCAAAGCTTCAAAATTTCGAAATACTAAAGAAGAGGAAGAGTAATGAAATTTCTTAAAGGATTGTGACCAATCATTGTGGTATTCGTGATGTTAAGTGATGTTAAGTAATAATGTGCTGCTGCCTTCTCCAGCCGCTCTGGCCCAGGACCCTCCTGCCCGTCCGCTGGAGCCCAGCCCGGTGCCCAGCGACCCGAGGCCTCTGCCCACGCTCAGGGATGTGACTGACACTTTCCTTTTTGCAGACTCAACCTGCAAGGCAAAGCTGAGCAGGTGTCCCGGAGGCACACAAACACACAGACCCAGAGGACACCACCACAGCCGGTGACACAGACTGCCACAGACAAGGTGCTGCGTTCAGCAGCACCTGCATACAGGACTCACATAAACCACAAGTACAGACAGCCAAGTCCCCTCCTCCAGTTCGGCTGGAGAGGCAGAAGGTCACTGGTGCAGGCACACACACATATGTGAATCATTCCCCAGGTTCACAAGCACGCACACATACTCATGGATCCCTTCAGTACCTGTACGGACCCTCTGTCTGCCCGACACCCCTGCCCAGATCCCAGATCCTCTCATCCACTTCATGGGTCCTCAACTCACCAGTTAGTGCATGCTTAATGCTCACTGGCAAACCGGCAGCGCTCACACACTCATCTCTCATGTCCCACACATTCACAAATCCCCCCCGAGGGTACCAGCATGGACCCCCCTGGGCACCTGGCCTGGACCTAAGGACTCCCACTCACCATTGAATCCAGCTTAAAGTTTGCTAGCTGAAACACACGCACATCCCAAGCACACCGAGTTTGGGGAAGATAGACATTCGTCCACTGTGTCCCCCACTCACTCCAGTAGCTGGCACCGTGGGCCAGGGGTGCCCACCCCCCTGTCTGACTCCAGTAGCGGGCACCAATTTTCACTCACACATACACAGGTTTCACCCGTAGCTGGAACTTAGTCCCTGCAGCACACATACACATGCAGTGATAGAGGCTGAGATTATGCAGAGAGATAGCTAAGAAAAGATATAATAAGAAGATACAAGATGATAGGACTGGTGATCTGGTGCAGGACTCAGCCAGACAAGCATACTGACTGGCCCTGTTTTACATGTGACTGGCCCCTTTTATACCCCTTTCTGTCTGCCTCATCTTTGGTCCTCCCTGTGTGTCCCCCATGGGTCTGTACAGCTGCATTGATTCCAGTGCCCCTCCGGGGGCCCCTCTGGGGTCCCTCTGATTTACAGTCTTATCAGTTGCAAAGTCAAGGTTGATCTACCTGGAACTGTAGCCTTTGGTTTCTGGATAGACCATTAATTATCATGAGGTTTGTTTCTTGTCATTGTATCCAAGTTTGCTTTGTCAGGTCTGTGTCTTGGTATACCTTGTTTCTGTTTTCCCCTTTTTATCCCTCAGTTTCCAAACTGACAAATCCCCCAGTCTGATAACCTCGGAGGAATAAACATTCTCACACACTCATGTGCCCCCGTCATTTACTGTGTCTGACCAGGTTTGGTTCTCATCACACCCTCCCTTACCATTTTTCCCTGTGGTTTGTGTCCCTGTATGTTCTTGTTTATGGCTTCCTCCTTATTAACTCTTGTTGCATTGAATAAGGTCCTTGACCAAATACCCTTAGAGGAGCAGACACTCTCCTTCCACATAACCTTACACATGACTAATACAGTAAATTGTTCTGTGTGAACAAAACCTTATTTAATTTCTCCAGATCAGACTTTTTTTTTTTTTACATTTTAATCAGTTACTGACTTCATAAGTGAAACAGTGAATAAATCCAAAATTTTGCATGAAATATCCTTATATATTTCAAGATATAGTATTATAATTTAATGTGATGGATTGGTGAAAAAACAAAACAAAAGAAAACCCCACCACCTTTTCTAAACAAAACCCTAGCAAAGAAAGAGAATTAATTTTTTTATATGTATAGGATATATTTGAACTCATTAAAAACATTTAGTATAAAATGTGTCTGTAGGTCTCAGTGACTATTCCCTGCAGAGTATACGTGAAATTTTTTAATGTCTACGTTACTTTAAAATACGTACTAGATTATTTATAATTTTTGGTTTCTGTCTTTTTTAACCATTAGGAAATCCTGAAAAGATTTCAGAAGCAAATGTGTATATCCAAGTTCTTGATGTTAACGATCATGCACCAGAATTCCCTAAATATTACGAAACATTTGTTTGTGAAAATACGGTTTCTGGCCAGGTAAGCATGAAAGAGTTAGCCATCAGTTTGCTCATTGCAATGAAGATTTGTTCTGAGATGTTAAGGTTCCCTTTAGTATTGATTATTTCAGTACTGTGAGTACAGGCTGTATTTTGTCTATTTCCAAAATTAGTTTTATTATTATATGTATAGTTTGAGATTTAGATTTCAGAAGACTGACATGTATTTTTCCCTCTTTAAAACAAAATCAATACATCTTGTTTGTCTGCAAAAACAGGAAATGGAGAAGTATAGCCAGAAACTTCTGAAAAAAACATAAGGCCCAGATTTGCTTCATGTTAATGTCACAGATGTAAAACCCAGGCTGGGTATTTTCAGAAACAGCATAACATAGTCTGGAAGAATGAGACTTAGACCAGATTCAAACCAGATTCATCGTGTTCTGCAGTTAGAAATCATTTATTGCAAACTGAATTCAAACCTTGTCTACTTCAGTGAAAGTCTGAAGATGTTTAAGTCACAGCCCTTGCAACACCTTCCTTGCTGGCAGCTTAAGGGATTTTGTATTAAGCATCCTTCCCTGGAGGTTTTTTCCCATTTCCTACTTGTTGCTCAGGTGAATGGGCTAACGTCAGTCAGCTGCCCTAACCCTCCAGGTACGCTGCTGGCTCTCCATTTTCCTCCTGCATAAAGAAAAACAGGATGTTCAAAATTTAAAAAAAAAAAAAAGGGTACAAAATGAGCAACAAAAAAAGCAACAACAAAAAGCTATAGACAGAAAAATCTATATTTTTTTTCACCATTCTAAAGCATTATTTGGACATACAAAAAAAGACCTTTGGGATATCCATGATGGTTCCATTCAAATGTTTTGCTGTGTTTTGATTTCTGAATTACAGAGCCTCGCTTTTTACACCAGCTTGGTTTACTTTGACCTTGATTAGTCTGCAGTTAAATAAAGCTTTCCTTGTTGCTAAAGTAATTTCTTTATAGCTTTTTACATCCATTTATATGTTTCTCTATCAGCAGTTGGTTTGTTTGTTCTGCATTTGGTAATTTTCCACTCCTCAAAGGCTACCGCTGGTTCAAAGGTACTTGGAGCAAGCCATTTCTTTTTGTCTTCAGGCAACTCATTGACAGATCAAAGTATCGGCATTAAAGCAAACGCCACTTCATATTCCTTGTCTTCAAGACACCATGAATTAAATATGGAAGCTTATAAAAGGGATATTTGTAATCCATGTTTTGGACTTGCCTACAGTATAAAAACCCATGTGATTTATTTCCCAAGGTTTTTATTATCCCATAGTTTCTTACTGATAACACCTGTGTGCTAACAAATTAATGGCTACTTTTCAATAACAATTAAGTATATATATATTAAGTATTTTGAAAATGGCACTGAAAAAAATACTAGCAGTAACAACAATAATAAACTCTTTGAGCATAATATACAGAATTATTCCTGTTTAACATTGTAATATCTGAATGAGGGATGAGCATGACATTCTTCCCATTTTACAGACAGGCAAAATGTTACTCTAGAATATATTTTTTCTTTTTTTTTTTTTTTTTTTTTTTTTTTNTTTTTTCATTGCTATAGTTTTTTGAGAATCTTTAGTTTGGCCTTCAGAGACCATGACAGTAATGTCAAATAATTTTCTTATTAACAAATGATATTAGAAAGAACAACCAGAAATTGCTACTGAAGTGCATAATTATCACAGTCAGAGTTTATGATATTTTATTCAATGTTTACGATTTAAAACAGAATTGACAACTGATTTATCTCCTTCAGTGCTATTATTCTTTTTTTTTTTACTTTTTACTCACAAAAAAATGTTCATTTTCATCAGCAAGAAGCCAAAAGGTTCAAAAGTGATTTTATAGATGGCCTGATTTTCCACTGAGTAACATAATATACATTTCAGAAGAAACAGTTTAAGTGGTTTAAGGGCTTAATCAAGACATTACATACCTTTTTATCTTAGCCATATTTCTGCAATCAATTCCAAACAGCTCAGGAATCTGCTTACATGTTATGAGTTGAGAACAAAGCTTGTATAGATACTCTATCACATTTCAATTTCTAAAGTAGCTATCTCTATCCATTTAGCTGGAAACGATATGCTGAGAGATATTGTCAGAGATGCTCTACACTTCTGGAATTCACTTCCTTCCCTGATCTCAGCTGAGTTGTGTCTACTTTCATGGGATACACCAAAATATATCTGCATCCCCCAGGTTTTAGTGTTTGGGGGAAAGGAAGGAAAGGCACTGCAGAGGGAAAGATACTACCAAAAATTAAATTATTTTACTTGGGTGACTTTTTCTTGGTGCCTGCCTGGTTTACAATAAAAGCAACATAGAGTCATGTGGCAAATACTTTATTTTTTTACATAGCCTTAGAGTATACCAGGTTATGATAAAGAATGTGAAACACATCATGAATAAAAGTAATTGTTGTCCTAATTATCCAAACTCAGAGACAGTTAATGGTAGTTCAGTCTAGACAAGAAGGCTTGTTTTGAAGATTTGGATTTTCTGAAGGATTATAAAAAAATTCCTTGTCTATTTTTATTGAATGAATTGATCTTCATGTCCTGTATGTTGGTTTTGTGAGAGTTACAGACACGTTTTTCTTAGTCTCTGAAAGAAGTTCAAACAAAAGGATTACATTTTGGTCTGTGGGACCATAATCTGAAATTTGAAAATAAATAGATGTAAAGAAGATAGATAGGTGTTTTTTGCCATCATTCTAAATCTCTTAATCATGTTTGTTATATATTTTGAATGGATTTTTCACTATCCATTTCATGTTATAGTTCTGTACTGTCCCATAATCCATAAATCAGCTGTATACTAACCACAACTGAAGTTTTCTTTTGCACATTGAAGGACCACTTTCACTGCACTGCCAGTATTAAATACATTATTTTCAAAATGACTCAAACATGAAAGTTGCTATGTAAAATAGACTTCTATCCTGCTACAGCTATAGCTAATATCAGATCAAATAGAACAATATTAATAAGGCATCCAAACCTAGGATTTCCTTTTTATTGGACCTTTTGACTTTATAACTGTCTGTAGACATGGTAAATGATGACCACAATGTGATATTAAATTCTTTATAGTTACCCTTTATGTGTGTGTACAGTAACTACAAACTGTTGAATTCTAGAGGAAATACTCTATAAAAATGATGAGAACACAAAGGGGACCAAATCTGTCCCAAAGGTAACACTAGAGACATCTCAACAAGAATGGATTTGACCCAGAAATCTTAATTCCCAAGGCATTAATAAATTAACTTAGTCTGAAACTGCAGCTTGAAAGTTTGATGTAAGCTATATCAAATGTTTTACATTATGTGTAAGCAAGCTGACCATCCAGAATATACCTATTTGTATGCATGGTAATTTCAGCCGTCTTGTGGATATTGGTCTTTCTTCATATCATGCAGGAAATGGATTTCAGCTGAAGACAAGCTACACTGAACACACCTACATTCTGAATTAACGCTGTCTTCCCTAATGCATATTTATACTGGCAATTCTGAGTTCCTGTAATTTAGGGGTTACGTATGAAGTGACTTTGATGTTGCAGCTTGCTTAGCAATTTTTATTAGATCCAAAGAAGCGACTATGTATGCAGAGCACTTTGAGTTAGAGATAAGAAAAAAAAACCCCAAATTTATTTACTAAGTACTTAGCATGTAATAAAATAATCATCAGTTACAGTGAAAGTGAAGAGTACTCATTTGATATTACTTCTCTACATAATGAAATGTTGACAGAAGAAAAGAGGGGAAATCTTTAACCAAATTCTAGGCATATACAATTAATGTTAAAAATGAGCAGTTTGCTAAAACGGATCCTTTCTAACAAATCATGACGGAAATTGATTTTTGATAGCAGAGAAATGGAAGTGATAGGTTAGTAAGCCAGTGTTCATTATTTCGCCTTGTTAGGTTCTCTTCATCATTTACAAAAAGCATGTGAGTAGTAGTGACAAGAAAATAAAAAGCTAAAAAACAAAAAAAGAAATGAGGGCATCCTATAGAGTATAAAAACATAGTGAAGCTGTGAAAGCACCATATATTCTAGCAGGTCCTTACTCTAAGCTACACCTGCAGGTACACTGAGCGTAACTTGTGACATTTTGAAACAGTGGGCACTGTGGACCATGGAAAATCCTTTTTTCACTTTTATTCGGACCATGATTCAACAACATTATCTCATGGCATAATGGAACAGTTAGGAAGAGTTTGTCAGCATATACAAACAAACATAAAAAGGCACCCAAGTGTCATGGCATGAGCTTTGTAATTGTTATTCTTTTTCTGAGATGTACACCATTTTATTTATAGCTGAGCAGAAACATCTTGCAGTAGACCCAGAGAAATCAGATAAATATTGTGCCAATTTACTTTTCAAAAAAGAAATAGAAGCAGTCAAAGTGAGAACCTTGGTCTTAAGGTAGAAGGTCTACCTGGAAAATGCAGGTGGTGACTATAGTAATGAACATTTTAATCTTTTACTTGCACTAAACTCTGGTGGTCATTAAGCATTATTAAGCAATGAGAAAAATCCTACTACTTATAAGACCTCTACCAATTTGAACAAAACCAGTTCCGTACTCCCAAAACAGATGGCTGATCAGATCTCTTGCATTCTATAAACCACAGCAGAGCTCCTGTTGAACAACATTGAGTGGGAAACAAAACAATAGAAACTAAAGTAGGAAGAGAGAGGTGGCAAATCTGTGCCTACTTCCTTCCATCTGTCTAATGGGAATGGTAAGGTTATAGTTGGATATGGAAGCGCACACAAAGGACTCCAAATTATACACTCAGAGTACTCTGGCATCAAAATTAATGGTACTGATGGTTGTTCAGATGGACAGTCTATGTCTTAAGCTGAACTTGGTAGAGAGAAAGCCCTTAGAAGCAGAAAGGACTGTAACAGGGAAGCTTTCTTCTTTCTTCTAGACATCTCCATGATTCCAATTCAGTGAGACCACTTGGAGTTGAGGAAATAAATTTTCAATGACTTTTCATCAAGACTACCAAGCAGTAAACTACTCCATACTCCATAAGTTGTTATTTGCAAGACAAACAACACTCAGCTAGACATTCAGTCCAGAAGGGTTTACAGAAAATCCCTTCTATGCAAAATAATTAATCCAGAGACCAGAGCTGTTACAGATATCTTAGACTACCTCACTGATGTTTATTAGTTGAAAGCGACCACTAATCAGATAGATGGGGAAGTTGAGTATAGCAGGCCACATCTTTTTATGACCTTTGATCAAAGGAGCCCCTGCTGTTCCAAGCAGTGATCTCAGTGTGTTTAGAAAGAAACCGTAAATGAGGCTCACCAACCATGAACTTAAATCAGTTTTTCAAGAAAAATTGAGTTAATGAATCTCAGTTTTTAAAAAAATGTACATTTTTAAATGGACTGCTGGATTACTAAAGCTTCTAGATTAATGAGACTTGAAATAACAAATTTTACAGCAATTAAATTTCAGCCTAGTCAATACAACAGCTGATATAATGTTGCAGAAGCAACACATTCACTTGATTTTGTTTGTTTACACACTAAAAGGTAGGGGTTTTTTAAACCTTGACTCACAAGCATTAAGTGCAGTTTTTTAGTCTGTGATGTCAGTTTCCCTGGTGAAGGGCTAGAATCTTCTAGGTTAGATGTACAAAAGCCTAGGAAAACAGAAAAAAAAGAAACAGTTTCCTTCTCTCTGGGTGATTTTTCCTTTACAGTCAGCAAAATCAGAGCTGCCTATTGCTCTCTGAATATTTTATAGACTCATCTGGGTTTTGCTGAATCTTAGTGGAAATGATAGAGTAAGAAATAAACAATAAGGGTTTGCCCTGTCCTTCTGTTCCAAATATTCCCCTTCTTCTGAGGTGAATTCTTAAAAGCATGTGAATATGTCTAGAATAACCACAGGAACCTTAGATTTCTGTAGAACTGCACAGTACAGATCAAAACAAGGGAAGGTGGTTTTTGTTTTGTTTATTTTTTTCAGCTAGCCACATAACCCTCAGAATTTTATTGATTGAATCAGATATACATAAAATTTATGGGGGCAAATATATTCTGTATGTAAACTAATGGAACCTAAAATGAAATAGCAAAACAGTATCTAATTCGTAACTGCAATAATTTTATGATTTTTAAACGTGATAGACTCCTAAAAATATATTTTCCAAAGACATTGCTAATACCTGGTTAAATAACTATTAATCAGAATGAAAACTGGAAGTATAAAAATCACTTCTATAATTAATGCTTTTTTACCATGTTAGGTACGTAATTCTTCTCTACCAAGTAACTAAACTAAAACAAAACAAAACAAGTTAGATGTGACTAAAATGTCTTTGTAGTTTACTATATTACTCTGCATATTCAGTCTAGCTTGATAGACCCTGAATTGTATGGCCAGACACATTCATACAAAGCTTTTTCTCAGCTGCAGCCATGGAGATGTTACCACAAAATCAACAAAAGCCAACATAGTATTTTTTAATTTTTTGAGGTATATGGCAGAATATTTTCATGAAAATGTGTCATTGCTTGTGTTTTATGCTGGATATATAGGTTGTTTTTTTTTTTTCTATTGCTGTTCATATTGAGCATATTCTGGAAACTGTATTCCCATATATAAATGATATCTGTGCTTTATTATCAAGGTACTATTAGTGATCACTTATTGCTCTTCACTGATTTCTTGACCTGCACGCCTATACTTGTATTTGCATCACCTTTGCTATTTTGTTTGCTCTGAGGAAAGGGAAAAAATCCCTCAGGAAGCTTCATCCTTCGTAAACTGTTACCAAGTACATCACTGAATCATCACTCCTCTCATTAGTAGCAATAAAAAAATCTCAAAACTCCTCATTTTTCCATAAAGTGAAAATATAGATTTGAAATAAATTTCACATATGAAAAGGGTAGAGTGTTAAAAATACAAAG
Source organism: Himantopus leucocephalus (assembly GCA_003993805.1). Classification (NCBI taxonomy): domain Eukaryota; kingdom Metazoa; phylum Chordata; class Aves; order Charadriiformes; family Recurvirostridae; genus Himantopus; species Himantopus leucocephalus. Next base: position 106,647,150 of record RSEF01000002.1, on the reverse strand, counting down.
CTTCTGGGGTGTGAGCCACATTTTGCACTCTGCTGTGATGATTTGATGAACCTTAGCTCGCTTGCAAAGAAAAAGAATGTGTGCTGAAGTCTTAGATCTTTGACTGAAAAATGGTTTAATCGAGAAAGAGTTTTCAAAGGCACAGATGGAAGGCTGTAGTCACTTCCATTGGCTTTTAAAGCACTGCTTGTAGCATTCAGGTGCTTTCTGGTTTGGGGAAAGTAGAGGATTCAACTCTCTTGGGTACAAATATCTACAAGACATGAGATGACTGATAAAATAGAGCCCAAGTTCAAACTGGACACTATCTTTTCTGAAAGTTGGTGGGCTTGCATCAGTTCACTTTCCTCCTGATTGGCGAGGATACTCACTTATTAACATATGCTGATGCTCAGGTCATTAAATATTTACTGATAAAAGTAACAAATAAAAGCTCTTTTTAAGCAGAAATATTGCTGATTTTGTCGATTGTGGTGTGGTTGCTTATTTACAGAGATGAAAGATATTCTTTTGAATGATAACTCTTATTTTTTATTTTATCTTGCAATGACTATCTGGTTTGACGTATTTGTAAATGAGGCTATTTTGCTTTCTTGAGAAAAAGCAGCCAAGACGTTCCATAATCAATCTGTTATAATATCCAGAATCAACAATTCAGCACATGAACTTGTCACCATATTTCACTTACTGGAGCTACAATATATCAGTTGAATGATGTCAATGTGTTTGTGGGCTGGAAGGAAATGGGTTTTGTATAGAGGGATTTGTTCAAATGTAGAATGATATACTTTTCACCTTGAAAAAAAAAAGGACAAAACACTATATATATGATTACTTTTTTCATTTATGGAAACTTCATTTACCCCTGGCCTTTTGATCCAGAAGATCTTTTACATTCTCTCAAGGTTTTAATGCCTGCCTCTTTCAAATAGATGAAAAATCAAAGCAGAGTATTTGCAGAATACGAGTCTCAATAAGCCTGTTCGGGTATAGAAGGTGTATATTTGTGAGTGCATAACATGCACTCAATACGTATTCACAGAACACATCTCTAGCATCAACAGTTTAACATACCTGATATGCCCTTTTATTGCTTTAAAGAAAAAGTAAATACTTTTATTCTTCACAATTCTGTTTATCTGTGTTTCCAGCTAATTCAAAGCATCAGTGCAGTGGATCAAGATGACTCAGTAGAAGGTCACCATTTTTACTTCTCATTGGCTCAGGAGGCCACAAACGACTCACATTTTACTGTCAAAGATAACCAAGGTAGTGTCATTCATGTAGCTCTTTAAGACCTTTCCAATGAAAGATGCATGCTTCTGTGGCACTCACATCACTAATTTTATAAAAATTTACACTTAAATAGAAATTGTAATATAAGATATAAACATTTCATGAGGTGCATTTCAAAACAATAATTCAGTAATACCAAACAGTTGATTTTCTTTTTTCAGCTGAGTAACATAAACAGCAAAATACAGTTTTATTTCAAGGAAAGAAAAAGCGCTGAGATGAAAAATATACTGGTACTCCTTAAAATTTATTTCCTTAATGTAGGATATGGTGGGAAATACCAAATTTCTTGTTAAAATTATCTACCTATCTAAGAAATAAAATTGCCAAAAAGAGAAGACTGCTGTTAATGTAAGTCTGTTAATTCATCACTTCACAAGACAGAAATTATAAACACAGATAAATAGGAATGTAATCTTATTTCCTAATGCATTTTAAACTGCATATGCTGATTACTGATGACATCATACACATCTTCTATATGTATTTTAATGTTATTCAGAGCTGATATTTATTGAGACATATTAAAAGAGTGATATAGAGAGATATCAAGCAAAATCAGTCTGTGGTTAAAACGTAAATGCAATATTTGATGGAATTTCAGGGAAGGTGGCCACTTAGAGTCAGTCTGCTGAGACTATAAAGAAGAGCTTCTTCAGAGTCAGCTAAAGTACACATTGCTCTTATTGACTTTGCTAATTATTTGAATGTTCTGGCCAGGTGAATAAATCAAAGGAAATAAGTTTTGGAAAGTTCAGACTATGTTAAATGGCAAACTACTTCCCTCAGTATCTCCAAAGTTAAAGTCAATCTATTAATATGTATTTCAATTCCCAACTTCATTATCCTCTCACTCAGTGCCAGGAAGAGATAAGTTGTTATATTAAGGTCAAATTGTGTACAAGCTGTGAGCTTTTCCCACCTTTGCTCATTCTGTGCAAAGCCTGAGCAGACCCACACACGAGGCAATATGTCTGCTCCCTTTTGGTGGCTATTGATAGGGGAAAAAAGCCAATCTTTTAAAATACGCTACGATCAACCCTCACTCTCTCCCTTTCTGCCTCATTTCATAGAAATGGCTGCATGAATTGGGATAGTCCAAGGCAAAAGCAAAAGTGACTCTACAGATCTGGAACATTTTATCTCTGGAGTTGTAACACTCTCTGGAGTTACTTTCTGTACTATGACAGAAACCTACAAGAACTTAAATGTGAGGGGGTTAACTTTAGCAGACTGTTTGGATAGATGTATTATACAAGTAATGGTAGAAACATTTTTTTGTTCTACACACATGTATGCAAACATGCAGTAATTCACCCTGCCATGATAAAAAAAATTCTGATGTGTGAATATTTATAGATTTTTCTTCTTTTCATTATACACGGATTTAGACAGGGCTAATTTGTTTTGCAACAAGCTAAGTTTCAGATTTGAATTAGTTGATATGCAGCAGTAGCTGAACTTAAGCTACTTACTGAGTTTTGTACAGAACTGATTTCTAAACACTAATAGTTAAATACAGAGCAAGGTGAGAGCCTCCAGCAACTTTTCACAAATGTAGATAGTAGGAGCTCAACTAGCTCCAGTTTTTGAGTCAGGGAAAGAAACGAAAGACTATTTTAGTAGACTTTTTTCTTGCTTTGTCTTCTTTCCCTTGCCACCTGCTTTCTCTGCGTGCTGCCAGACACACTTTTGAAGCCTTTTTATTGGTAAACTGTCTATATTTCATCTGTGAACTGCTGGATTAGTAGCAGCTGGTTACATGGAACTTTTTAAAGCATGAATTAATTAGTCTGAGCAGGTGTCAGGTATTGACCACAGTGGGATTTTTTTTATCTCTGAACATTAAAAACATTTCTCCTAGGTCAAATTTTATTATTGCCCCTGGAATAGATATGTAAAAAATAAATGCAATTTATTCACGATTGATACAAAAAACCCATCACGTGTCAGTGACTGGTTTTACTTTTTTAACTTTCTTAGTATGCTTCTTTGCACAGTACCATTGTTTTTAAATAGGTCAGATGCCATTGGAGTTTTATTGTTATTGTTACAAAGTGATAAATGCATATCATGCATAATAATTTATCTTCTAGATAACACAGCTGGAATTTTCACAGCAAAAAGTGGCTTCAGGAGGCAAGACCAGTTTTTTTTCTACTTGCCAATCTTAATTCTGGATAATGGAACCCCACCGCTGACAAGCACAAATACTCTCACTATCACTGTTTGCGACTGTGACACTGAGGTTAACACCTTCTATTGCCGATATGGAGCTTTCATGTATGCTATGGGTCTCAGCACAGAAGCTTTAGTTGCTGTTTTGGCTTGCATACTAATAGTCCTAGGTAAGTACAAGTAAGATAAATGATTGTTTACTTTTAGAGTAGGCTTGATTAAGTGACAAAGATGTTCCTTTGACTGGAAGCTTGGAAGTCCTGTGCTATTGAGAAAAAATGCAATAAGGCAAATGTTTCATAGAATCATAGAATTGTTAAGGTTGGAAGAGACCTTTC
>RSEF01000002.1:106574453-106611583 GCA_003993805.1 Himantopus leucocephalus | reverse complement strand
TTTAGGGGACTCTGCAAAGGTTTAATGTACATTTGGGATCATTTAAATTTTTTTTCAATTTATGGCAAGAAAGGTTCTTCTGGGATTTTCATCACAGCAACTTTGTGTCACTTATTGAAAGGATGTGTCTGTGGTCAAATTTGTGTTGCAAAATAAAGAAGCTTAAACATAAGAAGTGGCAAAATTCCAAAGCAGTATCAAAAATATTGTTTAGAGTTATCAATGGTTGTCACTGGTTTCCTCCATTTGAATTTGCAGGGAACAAGGTAATCCAAACCAAAATAATCTTCCGTTAGATAAAAATCTCCTAAAATGGAAATAAAGAAAAAAATAACTGTAATGAAAACTTTAGGTAGGAATACATACTTTGCAGTGATCATGTATTTAACTTTTGCAGAAACTTGTCAAATTAGTAAGATATTGTTATTTTATGAAGAACACATTAATACATGTAGCCTAGTGGAATAGGAAGGGTCAGAGATTTTTTAAAATTCATTATTGGTTTCAAGGATTAAGATGAGCACACCTAGCAAAATCATAGCAAAAACTCAAAATTGCACTGTGAATGACAAGTGTCTGATCAGTATGAAGTTTGAATCGTAATATCTGCTTTTTCTAGCAGCTGTACCATGGTTCATATGCAGACAAGAAATCTGCTGCCCTTTGAATATGACATTAAAAATCACAGCAAGCAAGTTGGCATTTCGTCAGTTCTCTTCATATCTCTCCTGGATGTTTGGTAATGGACTGAGATCCCCATGATGACAGCAGTAGGGGAAGATGATGCTCTCTTGATCTCAGTGCAGAGAGTTTTGCAACTTATTTGGGCAGAGTTTGAAACACTCAGTGTGCACAGTCTTCTGGAGACTCTGAAAAACAGATGTCTTCTGAGAACTTCAGGCATTGAACAGTGATCTGCATGCTGAAGGAAAGTATAAAAAAAAGTAGCAAGATAGAAAAATGAAGCAGAAGTTGATTTAAAGCATGTAAAGAGCAAGTGAAGAACTTTTATTTTTTTAAAGAGTTTAACTGTTTAACAGAAGCATGGCATTTTATAGAATGAAACCAAGAAGATTTTCTCAGTTCTGTTAGAAATCTAACACTTTCCTTATGCAGTAAAGTATCTCATACTCAAGCTGTAGATTGTAAGGCCTAAACTAACTACTAACACTAAAAGTTATAGGCCCTATTCTTAAAGCTGAGATATTTAATTGGTTTGGAAGACTAGTCTTAAAGTACTTTTTGACTAGGATCCTTCCATCTGTCTATGACAGATTCACCTTGACATATCCTATAATGTTGGCTGAGAAGAGCAGCACATTTTCCCTTTTATAAATTATGAACAAGTTAGAGATTCATGTGATTTATATGTATATATGTGTGTGTGTCTGTTGCTCAATATACTCAGAAATTTAACTGACTGTTGAAGTGTCAGTTATTTAGCATGGAAGAATCACATCTGAATATTCTGGAGTAGTGAATTTTCAGAGGCATCCAGGAAATAAGTCAGTATTCACTGTCCTGACCATTAATTCTATTACCATTACAACAAACTAAAGTAAAACTTTCTGTCTTCAAAAGTCAATGATGTTGTTTGTCTGCTCAAAAAATGTGCACAAAACAGAATTTTAAATCTTCACATTGAAATTTCTATTATTTTTTTCTGAGGGAACATTTTCAGTTTTAGCCTGAAGATGTTACTATGTAAAATAGCTCTGCGTAGTAAATGGATGCTCAGACATTCAAAGATTACACATTTATTAAATCAGACTAACATAAAATTGCACATCACTTATTTTTTTTTCTGCAGTGTTGGCTGTAGTATATTTAAAGTTTTAAATGGGGTTTTATATTTGGGATAAGCTAGGAAGGAGGAAAAATATGAAGAACCTGGTGAATCTACTTTGTAAGAAACACTGCAGTAATACTAGCTTTGAATTTTAAGCATGTGAGTAAACTTTTCTAAAATAGTCAAGTAGCATAGCCCATTAATCACTATAAAAAGAGTAAGAAACACTTTTAAAGTAGTCTTTTCATAGTTTTGGATGGACAGATGCACATGCTGTAGAGGCTTAACAATTTTAACTTATTTGCTACTTATTTAAACATAATTACAGGTCCTTTCTAAAATTATTTGAGTGATTAAAAAAATTAATAATCAGAACCTTGTTAGGAGTTGGCAAGATTTCTGTAGAGTTTCCTGAATTTTAAAAGCCATCAGAGTGGTCACTTGGTGACAGAGCTGGAAAAGAGCAAGCCCGAATCAATGGGCCAAGAGAAACATGAGGTAGGCGTTTCCGAGAAGCCCTCATTTAGCATTAGCGTAGCGTGGCAGAACCTGAGTACCCTGGGATCTCTGAAGGAGGGATCAAATAAGGGAGAACAAAGATCTGTGAGCCTTTAAATCCAGGGAAAATACAGAAAGCTTAGAGCCAAACCACTTAGAATAAAATCAAAATTATTCTCAAGACAACATGCCTATGTCCAACGTAGCATTAGCTATAATGACTATGAGCTGTTGGCTGCTCCCTGGCTTATCACCATATTTAAACTGTCTGTAGGAACAGGTCTCACATAGAATATGCTATATAAAATGGAAGACTGCGACAGTCTAGTAAAGTAAATGGGATTGAAAAAAAAAAAAGGAGTGAGGAGTTTATAAATAGCATGAGAAAATGAGTATTCAGTGTTCACTGCGCCTTTAAATACAGCATGATCCCTGCTGAAACAGCTCCCATTTAGTGTTTCAGTTGGGAAGCAGCATGATACAATTCCTCTTTTCGCTGGTTTTTTTTGTTTGTTTGTTTCCCTCAATCTAGAATAAAAGTAAATCAGCCTGAAAAAAAAAAAAAAAGAGGTTTGCCCTATAAGTATAGCAACAAAACCATGACAAAGAGATTGATGTCTCTATTAAAGAAATAAGTGAGGGAAATCATATCTTAGTTTTGCTAAGGCTGTGTTTGCTGTTCTCTTTCTAAATACTTCACGGTACAATTTCGGGTCTGAACCAAAGAAAAAGGAAAAAAAAGATTAATGCCTTGATCTGTCAGTGGAAATTTAAAGCCACAAGCAGCCAAATAATCTTTTAGCTTTGAAGATCATATAGAAAATAGTAAAGTATTCAGGTCGACACTCAGACTCCCAACAGACTATAGCTTCAATGATCAGAACCTTTCCATGCGATTACCTGGTAGCCTCTTTGAGACATTGCAGAGGATAAAAATGGCTCGTGGGGTTTGTTTGGGGTTTTTCCAGTAAAGGCCAACAAGCTGTCTTCTTATATTGGTTGCCACACAGGGAGCTGCAGCACCTGTCATTATGAACAACTGGGAAGATTCTGGGTATCAATTTTTTTTTTTTTTTTTAAATTACTGATGAATACATAAGCAAAACATCAGTGGTGCAGTTTAGATAGCTGGTTACAGATATTCCTCCTCTTTTTGCCAGTGCTTCAGCTTTGCCACTCAAAATCATTGAAACTGACATGCACTTGCAGAAACACAGAGGAAAGCTCTCCAGTGAAAACCTTTTAACATTTGCCTTTTGCCACTTAAACTCCTCTAAAGCAATGGACTTTTAACAGATTCAGAATCTGAAATGAATCTGTCAAATGAGACTGAAAAGAAGATGAAGAAATAAAAAAAAAAAGACTCCTAACAAAGTAAACCTTGTTGCAATTTTATAAATTAAAACAGTGCTGGGGGTGAGCTGTAAGAAGGGAAGTAAATATAAATTAATGTGCAAGTAAGCATTCATTTGTTTCTGTCAGTGTAGTCTCTCTACCTTTTAGACTGCAGGAGCCTCAGAGACTGAAGGTCAATGCGAGTGAGCAATGCTGCACCACACTCATGGTTTACAATTTGAGGAATAATAAAACTGTTGGTCTGATTAGACTGCCTAGCTGAGCCCACGTAGTTTGGACATGTTTATATGTAGTCATGATGCTCTTCTGAACTGATTCAGGACTTAAGCACCAATGCTGGTAAGGTCAGGCAAGCATACAATATTCAAACATATTTCTTGCTCTGCTGTGTCCCCTATTGGTCTAAGAATGAGGAATTATAGGGCATGTGAATTGATGGTCTTATATCTGCAGAAAGCTTACATGGACGCTCTGTGTTCATAGAAGCGTCCCTCAAGAATTTTGCTTTGCTCATGAGTCAACTGGGGATTAACAATAAAAGCGAGGTTTTCACTCTAGGCTCAAGGACTCTAATCAAAACTACTTTCAGAGACAGTAACATCTTATGGCTTAAGAATGTTGTTTCCGAACTAAATTTAAAATACTGCAGCCTGGAGTTTTTGACTTTTTGGGTATTCCTATGGATATATATGCTAAGTTTTTGGAAAAATCAAAGCTGTATAACATAAGTGACAGGGACTAGACGAGCATTTAAGGGACTTGTGTCTATTTCTGTCTTCATGACTTGGCATCTGTAGAAAAAACTTTTTTTTTTCCCTTCCCACCATCTAGCTGTCTTGTCCTTTTTTTCTGAAAACTTCCAAAGGCTAGGATGTGCCTTCCTGTGTGTATGAGCATTCTTCATTATTATAGGAGTGCACTTATGTTTTTTTATTTTCTCTAATATAAACATGTTTTGGAGTCCTGATGAATAATACCTATAGAAAAAAATACTTAATAAATGATGACTGATGAATAATATAAATGTGAAGTATGCGTACATCATTCACACACACAAACTGAAGTTTAGAAGAAACAGAACTTGCAGCTTAGAACCGGTAAGGATGACAGTCATCTATCAGTCCTCAGAAAAAAAGTATAGCCTCTAAACCATAAAAAGTATCCAAGATCATTTTCTCAGGGAGTGAATCCAGGTTCCATATTCTTTATGAGCCATAGCCAAAGGCAGTAATATTTAAAAGCAAACTGAACTGTGAATATGCAATAAAAAGAGTCATCTGTAAACCATTTTATCAAAGAATACAAATGTGGATAAACAAGCATTGTAATTAACATTTCTCAAAAGACTTTTTCTTTTTTTTATTAACACTAATGTCTAAAGATTGATATTGCATGGTAAATGCTCATATGACCAAACTGTACCTGATCTGAACCATACAACTTTTTTTGTATTTTCCACGTGCAGGTAATACAAAATATCTACACCAGATGTTCTCAATCTCTGCTACCATTACAATGATTCTAAAAGCCCATAAACCCATGAAAGAACTGCTGGAATTGAATGATTATTCTTCACTGGCAATAAAACCAATATTTTCAACTTAATTAAACCTTTTTTTTTTACTCTTTCTTTTTTTTTCCCCCCACAGATGAGTCTTGTGGAGTATCAAACACATGTATAACCTAAAACCCAGTAAGCATTCATTGTGCATTTTATTTGGAAATAATGAATTATAAAAATTTCTGGTCACATTATTCGCTAGATGTTGAAACACTGAAGAGTATTTTTGTAAGAAAACACACCCACCCCAAAAAACATCTTTCTGTATGTCATGAACTATAGTAATAACTGATAATACACTGGGACCTTAATGCTCATCTATTCATTCCATTACTATCAATACCCATCAAGTCAGAGAGGTTATTTTACTATGCAAAAATCAGTGTCTTATGAAGCAGTGTTAGGCCCACACAGGATTAAATGAAGTAGATGAATGCCAACAAAACTTGTAAATAATACAAAAAGGGGAAAGGGTATAGCCATTTTCACAATTAGATCTAAATTCTACATCTTAATTGTACTGCTGATGACCAAAATCCACTTCTGTGCAGTGGTTTTGGAAAGTTCTAGATGGGAATCACTTCCTAATGCCTATGATGACAGGGTGATTCTAAGCATTTTATTTCAGAAATAGCTCCTCCTATCCCTGCATAAATCCCTGTCTATTTTTCTATCTTACTGTCTACCTCATTTTATCATATAAATGATAATCACAAGGCTTCCCACTGCACTTAGTATTAATAAACCTACTTGACAGTGTCTGAAATAAAGCAGATGCCAAATAGACCTGAAACCTTAACTAAACTGCCAAGACTTTAGACAAAACATTTAGCTCAAAGGTGGGGGACATGGAAACTGCACTGGGTTGCAGAACTTGGTATCACTTCTTAGTTGTGCCCTGGCAACACCTCAGGGCAAGACTAAAGCGTCTACTGCCATAGCTTTTTGTCTGCATGCCCTGGAAGCAAAATAAAGGGGGGAAGTTCAGATATAGCAGCAAACTGGCACAGGACAGATGACTGATGGACCTATGTCATAGCAAATATACAGACATACAATGCAAGGATGAGAAACAGCCTGTAATTAAGCGGACGATCAGTTCTCTTTGGCAACCTCTCTTTTGGTGTTTGCAAAGGAGCTATTGAAATCGAAGACAACAACAAGATCATCTCATAAGAACAAAGTTGTAGCAAGTATTTTGTTGACATAATGAAACTGGAAACAAACAAAGGAAAAAGGACTGACTTTCTTGGACCTGCAACTGTTGGTATTAAGTACCTTCTCATCAACTTTCAAACTTTAAAATTAACAGAAAGAGTCAATCCCCATTTTTTGACAAATTCTGCAGTGGAAGTGTCTTTAAGAAAGTAAACTCTACCACTATGTCAGGTCACAGTCATCTCATTTATGTAGGTAATAATAAGCTCCACAGTGTCAATGAGAAAAAGCAAGTTGCTCAAAAGAACAAGTCAGAGTGTAAGCCCTTACTTTAGGTGTTTCAGCACAATTTTTTTGATACCATTCTAGCTTGATTTTCATTCTAAGACTTTGGTTTTATTATAAAAATCATTCAAGTAACCATGCATATTTGAAGAGTCATGGGATCCCACCACCAAGTGCTGGTCTCTGTCCTCTGCAACTGTCACTGAAAAGGTAAAGGTGAGCCCAACGCCCCTGTGACCTTGTCTGCCAAAACGTATATTTGTAGTTTCCTGTCTAGGATGCCTCCAGAAACCCCCAATGTTAAGGACAGAACAGAAATTGAGGAATTACTTTGCCTTCTTAGCTTTGGATACATGTGACTCCCAAACAGGGAACACGGAGATCCTGAGGCAGTCTCCTTCTTACAGACCTCAGCTGTTTTTCTTGCTGTCACAGCAGCCGCAGACAGCTTGCTTGGACAGCATGGTGAGAGATGAGTCAGACCTCTCTATGCATCAGGAAGTTTCTTCATACCCAACACTTCTGAAGATTGAATGATGCAGATAGAGTAGTTTGTACCAGAGGAGGTATCATATTGCAACAGAAAACTATGCAGATAGCTTTTGAAGGAAAATGTTGCTTCAACCAAACTGCAGTGTGGATGGAATTTCTGTCAGAAATGTATCTACAGTATCAGAGCCTCCTGGGTCTGAGACCTCAAGCCTGAATTAAAACTTGACCGCTTAGTGCAGCAATGTCTTGAATGAGAAATGCCTGACTCTTTTTATTGACTTGAGAGTTTAGGACAATAATGGTCTTTCCTTAGACACCTTCTGATAATTAATAAAGTAGGGTCCTTATTTAGACACTCAAAGAATGTTAAAACTTACCATGTTACTCATAGTTTAAAACACAAATTAATGTAAAGCTTATATATAGCTTTATATATTATATGTTATATATATTATATATTATAATATATAAAGCTTATATATTCTGCTGTCTGACTAATATTTATTCAAAACCCTTTCCCACTGCAGCTGGGAGTGCTGTTTCTAACCACCAAAGGCAAGTGCAGAACACTGGGGATGTAGAACAATTGGCATTGTTAAAGGTAACAGGGAGAGCTTTCATCCAAAACATACTATGTAACACACAGATGCTGGTTTAGCTCCCAGTGCTGGTAGTGATAAATGATGTACAAAACGAGTGAATGCTGAGACACAGCCACGCATAGAAAAGGGAATCTAAGAGGAATTCCTTGACAGCAAGAGACAACTGATTTTATGAAGAGAGCAGGTACGACACTTATTTTTCCCTTGCACAGCTGTCTTCCAACTCTCTAAAGTTTGGGACTTGTTTTTGATTCTCTCAGTGTGTTCTGTTTCAAGACAGAGTCTTGGTCACAACAGCAGCAAAACCCTAATTTCCTCCTATCTAGGATGGGTTTGTATAGGTATAGATGGTAATCAAAAGCATGTAAAGGTGCTCTTGTAAAGGTATCCTGCACTTTTGAGAAATTTTTGTGCATATTCAGAAGGTAGTTTTGGTAATCAGAAGGGGTCTGTGGTTCACTATGCCTTACTGTTACTCCATCATAGTAGCTAGCATATTCCCAGTTTTACTCCTTTCACTTTTACCTGTTCATGAATTTTCCCCAGTTTCAAATTGTCTGAGTTGTCCTAAAGAGCATCTCTATTGATTGAAAGGGTGTGTGGGTTTTCCAAACTAACCTGTCTCATATATTGAACTTTGTAAAGAACATCTGCAACTAATTGAAAACATGCATACACTTCACAGATGAATGCCTCAGTCATTATCTTTCAATTATGAATCTTGGCTGCTTCTATTCTTCAATATCTGGTTTTGAAACCACCTTCAAACCGTGGCTGAGAAACTCAGTAGCTTATATAAGATCTGGAATAAGAAAAACACTGAATTTCAGCTCTGAATTGTCAGATCTTAATTATGGGGAAACATCAATATTACAGTGTACGCTGACCACAGTATGGCAAACATTTGTTTAGAATAGGCATAACATCTCAGAAGCACCACAGTGTGAAAGCAGGAATCTAAAATTTTGCAATATCTTGTACCAGGCCCTGATCTAGTCCCAGCAAAAATAGGAGAGTTTCTAAAGGAAATCACAGGCCGTTATCAACCCTGTTCTCAGGTTCTGAATCAAACAGTGTTGAGTAAGTATTAAAGTGTCACTTACAGACATTGATCCAGGAGTCACTGAGGACATTTTAAACTCACTTCAATACAGATTGTAGTCAATCCACTTTATCAGAAGCAATAGCCTTCAGCAACCATAAGGCTATACAGATTGCAAAATGTTCAAAAATTGCTTGTTTTAACATTTTTACTGCTGGTGTGAAAATGTTTTTCTTCAAAAAAGTGTTTCTATTTATGCAATTGCTTCCAACTATCTGGGAATTTTCTAATGATTGTTTTTAAAAAAAAGTTTTGTTGAAAGTAGTATGAATAGATGGAGAAATGTTAAGTATTCACAAATTTCTTTGTCTTAAACAGGAAGGGGAAAAAAAGACTTTTTTTATTATTAAAGTATAATGCCTTAACATTTTCAAGTTTTAGTTACTTGTTTAAGTTTTAGTTGTTCCATTGAAATAACCTTCCACTTGGGAATTTATTTCATTTTAGGAAAAAAAAAGAGGCACATTTTAAGATTAATTATTAATTGACTAGATAAAAAAATGCTAGCAATTACCAACTCATGCATTTATTTTATGTTTAATTTTTATTTTCGTATAATTCAGGATTCTTCTGGGCTGGGGGAACAATAAGCAAGTATTTTTAAATGATCTACAGCTAAGTACAGGAAAGTGAATAAATTAATCGAGATTTTTCCTATTTATTTTCATAATTTCCTCTATTTCTTAGTTCAACTTTATAATATAATCACAGAAATGTTACAAGTCTGTTAAGCCTCCCATGATAATAAACACTATGTTTGGTTTAAAAGAAGATTAGGTAGGTAAAAACTGGTCAGAAAGTAATTTGGCTGGACACTAGAAGAACAATATTAATCATCAGAAGACAGTATACTCTGTTACCCCTATTCATTGTCTCAGAATTAGTTCTAGAGCTTAGAATTATTCTATGGCCAAGGTAGTCCTGCTTTGAGCAACAAAATCAATTAACCCAATTTATCATTGATCCATTTGATCAATGAAAGGCATGATATAACAGCAGACTATGGTACTCAATGATTAATCTATTTTCTTTCAGTCCTGAGAAACTGGAAATATGAGTATGATTCTTCTGTTCAATTTCTACCAATAATTATAGGCCTCTGTGCAAAATGCCACACTAGTTTTATCATAATTGACACTTTTTGCTCTTCTAATGCTTGTTGAGAGAAGAGGCTTAAGTATTTACTCATTCACTCCTTTCCCTTTAGTCGTAGCAGGGGTGACCAACCAAGGAAAGGCTTCAGCATGGTAGGCAGCCTGGTCCAACTACCTCTCCTATCCTGGCCCCCTGCAAGAAGGGTTATGTTTTGAAACTTAAAAGACAGAAGTAAAAAATCCTCTTAGTTCTGTTCCCCAGGAAAGGATTATGAGGGCAACTGGGAAGAGTAATCAGTATCCATGTCTGCTCTTTCTCTTCCCTCCTGTGGAATCACATTTTTATCATTGCATCACACAGAGCTTAGAGGTTTGCAGAATTTTGTAAGTCTGGGATGCATTTAATACTTTCTTTCCACAATGGTGGTACAACATCCAGCTCACCACAGTTATTGTTTATGATAACCTAAAAAGAATTAAGCAACGAGTGAAAGCCTTATAGCTTCTGTGAATCATGAGCTATTTCTCTACAGACAACTGTGGGGTGGGGAGGGCTGTTTGCATGTTTTCCTGTGGACTATGTTATGAAATGGCAAATGTCACGGAGTAAGCAACAAAAAATTGTGATTCACAGTCTAATAGTTGGTTTTCCGTAGCTTGAATCCAGTGTTATTCCTCTCATGGAAGCAAACTGAGTTGCAAAAGTGGTTTTCTTCACACCTGCCTATCTGTGCTTAATCTTCAGTTGGATTACTTGATTTACTTCTTTATGAGATATATACTAGCCACATCTATTCTTTCTTTGTTCCCCTTCAGGGATGTAAAGAAAGACCCACACTCCCCTTTATCAATTTGTTAGAGTACAGGATGGCTCAGTTGCACCTCTGTAAGCTTATCTGTCTAGAAGCTTTAGTATATTACCGTACACAAAAACTGTACAACTGATCCTACAAGGACATGTATGAACAACACATTCAGCAGCAGTGTGCACAATGGATATGATATAATCCCACTCTTCCTACAGAAGCAAAATATAGCCGTCAGCAGATTTCAATTTGATGCCTGTGTATACAAATCTGAACCCTTCATCTATTTTCCTAGCAATAGATTGATGTGAGACACCAAAAGAAATAGAAGTTGTTGCCTTGCCAGTCTGTCAGGCCAACGATCCACAAATAAAGAAGCATTCATGCCAAGAATTAGAATAGATTGGAGATCTGTTTCTTTTGTCTTCAGCGTACTTGAAAAATGAGGTCCATTATGGAAATCTGTGTATAGATTGGGTTTCTTGTTTAGGTTTGTTTTGCTTTTTTTCTGGTAATAAATCCATTTTTTCAAAATGTTCATAAATGCAAACACAGAATTAATATACCAGTGCAGCTTTAACAGAGATATTGAAGTATGTCAAATGTATACAATATTTTAAATGTTAAATGTATTTTACCAACTGTATAAATAAATTTTACATGCAATTATTTGAATTATTTACTACAAATCAGATCTTGTACTTTCACAACATATTTTACTTGAGTATAGCTGAGGATAACCAAATGAGATTAAACAAGAGGAAAACTCTCTGGTAAAATAAGACTGTCTTTCATTAAGTTCAACTGTGGCTGTCATTCTGTTATGCAGTAACAGATCTGGGACCCTGAAGTTCAGTTCCTAATAGGACAAGTCAGTAAGTCTGGTATTGTCTTAATTTGCTACATTTACAAAAGTGCACAAGTACGTTCATATCAGTGATAGATATCAAGGAACACAGATAGATCATTGTTGGGGATTTTGACTAAAGTATTAATGACAACTCCCTCAGAAGTAGAATAATGCAAAAAATTAATCAAACAGAAAAAAAAATTTCATACCATTGCAACTACAAGTCCACCAAAACATTTTCAATGCAATAGCGTCCTTCTATTATTCCACAGCTATAATCCTGCTTGTGTGCTGCAAAAGAGAAATGACAAAACTGTTTGTACAAAGAGTCTCTAGCCTTTGTGTGGTGATATCTTTCCATATTTAAACAAAATAACACATACTCATTGACCTTTTATACAATAACAACAAATTTTAACTGATACAGTTTGCTATTTTTAACTCTGTTAACTTAAGCTTACCATAAAGTCACATTTCTGTGAGAAAAAAGTTTGCGTATTCCCCTTCTTGGTACGTATCTTATTCAGGCCTTGTTGGTTCATTCTTAATTCATATAGACTGTGGCAGTAATGTGACAGACACAACATAAAGCATAGAAGATGCAAATAATTTTGATGTAACAGAACTAAGTACTTTTTCCAAGGAAACTAACAGGCCTAGCAAAATACCAAATTGCTTAAAAATTCTCCTATATCAGCTTGGAATACATAATGCTTAGTCAACAAACAGTACTTTCATTGTGTTATATGAAGTAATATTTACAGAATATTGTTTTATTTTTCTAAACAATGAGTGGAAATATATGTGTGTGTGCGCATATGTTGTTTAATTTTAGCAGTATTTAACTCATACTCACACAGAGCAATACTGTTCGGAGTCATGATGTTGCAAGGGAAAGAAAGGGACTGTGGCACCTCTCCCAACTTGCTTGATTCTTTCAAGTTTTCATTTTTGAGTCAACAATTTTGTCTAAGCATCTGTCTTATTAGACTACAAGCAAAACTAATATAATCAACACAGGATTTGTTTTTTCATAATATTAATGAAGATTCTGTCAGAAAACACAAAAGCAAAATTACGACATTAAACTAAAAAGTGAGATGACAAGCCTTTGAATATACAGCACAGGTATAGACAAGATGATAATGAATAAAGCAATTTGCAGTGAGAAATATTCCTTTTGAGTTTATCCATATTTACCAGACAGCTGAGTGGAACCTGTCTTAGATTCTGGGTTTCAAAGCTGCTCTTCGGTTGTGCTACATTGGATGGACAAATTATGTCATCTTGATTTAATTTGTCACATGCCACTTACTCACCAAAATCAGGGAACAGAGAACTCTTGAGGATACTTATATATAACTATTTCAGTAATGAAAAAAGGTTCTTTATGCTCCCAGTGTCCTCTCCTTGTAACTCTCAAACACGAAATGAATAACCAAAAGTGGTGACAGATGGAGTACAAATATTCATTATGTTATTATAAAGCTGTTTAAAATACAACTACAATTTCCTGTGAATGGACGAAAGCTAACTGATTTGTTCTTTCTGTATTTAAGGCTTTGAAAATTTTACTGCTCCTTTAAAAAACTTAACACCAAGGAACCATAGAATATCTGATTGAAGGCAAGGAGTATTACAGAAGGAGAAAAAAGTGGAGGAAAAAGGTTGGAGCATGTAGGACTGATTGTCAATAGGGTTTTATGTGCGTGAAACCCAGTGATCTTGGTGGCAAAAAGAGCATCAAGCTGCACGACATGGCTTGGCTGTTGTAGGACATTTATTATCTGATTCCCAAGACTGTTGTGGTAGACTCACTGGGATCTTAAAATTAATTACTCATATTTCAGATAAAAATGAGAAAAAAAGGGGCGGGAAATAATAAAAATGTTAGAAGACCACAGATCTAATACATGATTATGAGGTTGATGTTCATCTTTAAATTGTACAATACATTTTATGTGAATTGTATTTAATAGATTTTATCATGCTTTGAATGTCTCAGAATGCTTCTAGGTGACTTTTTATTCTAAAGATAACGAATATTATTTTGTATATACGTGTGTACATAAACATATATATATACATAACAATTAAATATGCTTTATGAACTTGGGCTGCTGACCGTAAGCAAAAGTTCATAAACTGGACTGACAATTGTACCTGGAAGATAAGGTCAGGTCACAGGTATAAACACAGTGCTTAGTTGGTATACAACTCCTAAAATTATGAAATAATTTGACAGTATAGAAAATATTTTTCATATGCTTTTTGGGGATAGCTTTTGTAGCAAAATAATGTATCAGTCCATTAACCCTTTAATATTTAATATCTGATTTTTATAACTGTATGAAAAATAGAGTTTTGACATCATTGTTGTGATGTAAACAAAGCCAAAGCCAATATAGTTATACTTCAAATTTTATTTGGGTTCCCTGTATTCACTATTTATTCCTCTTTAATTGCTGTTATCTTCATTCTTGAAGAAAATCCGAAACTTTGTGAATTCAGAAATCAGACTTTTATGCCTGTCCCTAACCAGTTCATTGAACTAACTGAACAAAGGATATGAATTCAAATTTTAAAATTCTGTCTCCATGTTAGATTCATATGCTGGGGTATAGTAGATAATATGATGTGTATAAGAATCTCCCTGTTGGCAGGCATTGCTTACAGAAAAATAAGTTCAGATTCACTGACATGAAGTAAGAGAGTACTGCAACACTGAGCCACAGACTCTCCAACACTGAATGTTTTTAACAAGAATCTATAATGTTTCTTACACTCGTATCTGTAGGTTTAGTATCCGAAAAAGAAGAAAAATATCTATCACACCAATGCCATAAATGTAATGGAGCAAGTACTCTTGACTTCCCTCAAGGAATCTCAAGTATGATTTCTGTTACAGGTCACCAAACTTCAGTCTTGATCTTCAGGTTAGAAGAAGACATGTACTATGTCAGGAACATAATCTTATTATGGAAAGAGCATTATGGCCTCTGGCACATGTGAATCTGCCTAAAATCAAAGTACAGACAACCTGGAAGGTGGGATCACTTGTGATGAACCATTACTAACAGTGGTAGCTACTTTAACTTCTCAATCCTGCAGAAATACAGTAATTAGCATTGCTCAGCATAAGGACTCCATCAGATTTCATTTACAGTTAACTAAGAATGATATTGAGAAAAAAGTAAAATAGTTGGAAAGTCTAGTTGGCAGCTACTTACCAAGACTTTTTTCCATGACACCACCAAATTAGTATGCAAGCAAGGACTGGGTTGGAGTTTCAAGTACTTGCTTTGGAAAAGCACCTCTGTGTATCTGAGACAATCTGGAAGACTATGACCATCTTTTTAGGTGATAATTTTGTGGAAGCCTGTACTGTCACCAAGATTTGAGAACAGGATATGTAATAATTATTTGTCTATTTTTCACTACATACCTTGAACATTGGGTAAAGTACTTAAAACAGCAAGCTCAGTGACAGCTGCACAGGCCTCATAAACAGAAACAGGTAGCTGTTTCCCAGGAATCTCAGTGCTGTCAAAACTAAACTGCTACCAAACCATCCAGTTTAAATTTGATGTATCTGTGTGACTCATATCACAGCATGTGATACAAATAACCATGAGCTACTGTGGTTATTTCTACTAATACTATACTGATGCTAATTCATAGCTTTCTTGACTCAGGCTTTTTATAAAGGTAAAAAAAGAAAAAGAAGAAGCAGAGCAACTATGATTAACACTTGAATAAGCGGAAGAGAAATAATTTGCTTCATTGAAAACTTTGTCCAAACTTTGAATAAAGGCATGGATTATTATAGAAATCAAAACAAAATAACTGTGCTGTGGTTTTAATTGTCATTTTACTTATTTGTTGTGCATTTTTTCTTTCTTCTTACTTAGAATACAAAATCCTGAAATGCCTGTATATAAAATGAGTATGGATGTGTATACCTATGTCATGTAAGTGAAAGAAACAAAACAGTTTCCACAGCTAATATTCCTAAACTTCCCATAGCATAATTTCAGTTACATGAAATGGAGATTTTGTTTACTAAGATTGCTTTGACATTTGAGTTCAGTTATTGCCATGGCAGAAGACAAGCCGATTAGGTCATTTGCATCATCTAAATGGAATTCTGAGTAATGTCATCATTCAGCGGGTCATTGAGAACAGAAAAGTGATTGTATCCCATCAAACCAGGCTTTATAATCAAGTAAATAATACTTGGAATGTATGATTAGTCTATGCAGGAAAAAAGTCTGATTGGCTGATATTTAGATAAGGAATATGGACTTTTAATTTGAAAAGGATAATTAAGAGGGGGGAAAAAAGGAGAAAAATAAGAAAACAAAGGAGAAGGAGGAGAAAAACAACTCTCAAGTGAATCCATGTTTACAATCAAACTTATTCATATTAGACTGATTTGAGATCACCTTTAAATATTCTGTGACACAGTCAATAAAAAAATTATTTTCAGTAATAAATTCATTTCATTTACAGACATAGTTGATTTATTCTGATGGAGATAGTGCACTGGGTACCTTTGACATTTGTTTGATTTTTTTTAAAAAAAACACACAAACAGAAATATCCCCAAACAAAACACAGCAACAAGAACAACAAAAACCCAAAACACACCCTACAGATTCTGTGCAAACTCTGGGCAGTTTTCTCTTTATCTAATTGAATTAATTTAATACCTCTTACAGGTATGAATATTTCACATACTAAATATCCAACCAAGTCAGTAATATGCTCAGCAGATGTTGAGTATTGTTTCTATAGTGAAATATGTATTTTCTGATGTAGAAATGTTCAAGATACGCCCAAACTGTAAAATGAACTTTAATTTAAAATGTATACCACTGCTGCAGATGTGTTGAATCCGTTTCCTATTAAGTTAGCCTTTGTCAGCAGAACATTGCAGGGATTTAAACGTGTGTTAACAAATTACCTTCATTCAGAATACCAACTTGACCTGAATCTCCTGAGTTGTAAGATTCAGCATGATCAAAAAAAGAAAGGAGAGTGACAGAATAGGTTAGACTCTTTTGGAATTGCAATGTCCTCACTTTCAGTACAACTGGCAAGAGTTTTAAGTAACTGGAGAATGTCTTTTATCGAATGGAATATGAAGTAATCCTGAGAATAATATCGTATTTAACCTCTATACTGTAAAGAACATATATTCACACATCTCTGTATTTCTTGCCTTACGCCAGTGTCAAAGAAGACAGAAAGTTCAGTCCTGGAAGGTGCTGAGTACTCTGGCTGCGATCCAGCAGAGCACTCAACTGTGAGTTTAAATTTAAGTACGTGGATCACACCACTAACTTCAATGGGATTATGCTTAAAGATAAACTAACCTTAAATGCTTTGCTGGATCACAGCCACAGTGCTCAGCACTGGGTCAATGCAAATCCAACCTGAGAGGAGCATTTTCCTCTCTATGTTTCCAGAGCGAGCTCACAAAATACACACAAAGTTCCTTTCAGGAAAGAGAGTTCACGTGATAGCTGGACTGAATAGCTCAGAAGGGTGGGATGATCTGTAAACCTTGGGATGGTTGTGTTCAGACAAACAAAAAACCAAACAGACAATGCTCTTTGGCTTTCCCAGGTTCAGATATTCATTTATTCATTTAACAAAATGACTGAGTCTGGACAAGGACATAGATAAAACAGAAGAAACCAAGTGAAAGAGGCACAGGCAAACAGTGTTCCCTATTTTCCTTTGCCAAATTTCTCTCTTGATTTTAGCTGTGGAATCTGTTACTTTGTAATTGAAAAGAACAAGAAGTCTCTAAGTTTCAGAGTGTATGAATACCCTCACAGAATCCATGTCAAATGAAACCAGACAATACAGTCTATATAATTAGACATAAGTAACATTCTTATGGTTCTGCTGCTGTTCCAGCTGAAAACAACAGGAAAGTGAGCTTAGGAAACAAAGAGTATTTCAAAAAGCAAAAGTAAGGCTATGCTTTTCAGCATGATATATTAAGATTACTAACTTTGTCATTTGGTATGCAAGTTTTGAACTTTCCTTGGCTCCCACAAACATAGGGAGGACCTGGTTAGAGCACTGGAGCCTGCTGAAGGAAGACAGAGGAACCATAATTGTCTTTCAAAAAGTGAAGGAAGTGAGAAGAGAAAGATCAAATCGTGTACACCTCCTTGCTCACCTATTCTTGATGGGCAGCAACAAAGGTTATGCACCTATTTTTCTTCTCTTGTTTATTATTTTTAGGCCAGCTTGCCAGCTCATTGGGCTAATGTCAAACCTGCAAGCTTGTCTTCAAACAGTAGCTGTCACAACAACAACATACAGATGGTGAAAATGGTCTGTGCAACACTGTTTTGCCAGGGTGATGATATGACTTGAACAAACATATAATGGTTGCTACACCCTGGACATCTTGACTGCCAAAATGAAAATCAAGCCACATTAATCTTCTTGTAAAAAGAAAAAGAGAAAATGTGCCGTAAAATAACATAGAAAAACCTAGGACTGCCTCAGCAAAACTTGGCCACATGTGGCTTTCTCCAAGGCTTGAATCTTATTTAAAAATAATACGCAACACACACAATAGGGCTCCATATTTCAAGGGAAATAATTAAAGACAGCAATGCACTTTGTAGCTAACAGCTGTCATTGAAGCAATGGGCAGCTCTGGTAAAAGTCTGCCACAGTGCACCCTGCAGTACTATCAAATCAAACTGATAAAGAATTCTATCAGAGGTTAGTGAACATGAGACACTTTTGAAATACAAAGTGCCCAAGCAGCTCAGCATGTGTACCTTCCCCCACCACCCCCCCCTCAGGTTTATCCTATTCCCACAATTCAACTTCTCACCTTTTCATCATATCCATCAATCTCTTCCTTGTTGAGAAACAATTGCAACCTAGGAATCTCTTGAACTCATTTATACTCTTTCCTTTATTCTCATTTCCTTGAACCTTGTTCTATGGCTTTATTATCTTTTATATGAGCCCTGCTCCAATTTTCTATTTACTCCTAGATCCTTAATGCTATAAAATGTTCTTCAGATTCTAAATCTGTCACCAACATATATCAGTTCCTTTCATAAACTGGAAAGCTCGATTTTGATTCACCTCTTGAAATTTGAAGAACGGTCTGTAGTCATGCAGGTACATTTTATGTTTTCATCAAATATTCATAACAATATTTTAAAGCAGGAACGTATTTTCTCAACTATATTTCCATAGATCTACCTTTCTAACTGCGTAATCAAGTCAGCTAAAACCATAAACTGAACTGCCTGATATCTGGTTCCCGTTGTACATATATTTTTATCCTTCAACTTATGAAGTAAATAGAAAAGAGGCTACTAGTTGTATGCAATATATGAACTCATTATCTCATCTTTTGAAATGTATTTGCAGAATAAACTGTGCTCTAAATATGCTAGCAATTTTTTAAAAAAACCTTATTCTCTTTGACTGAATATTCCACTTGGCTCCACTATGTGGAAAGATTTTAATCTGTAGTTCATTGATTGCTGTCTAACTCAGATCAAGAGATACTTAAACTTTTCAAAGTGCAGTATCTCTTCGGTAGCATGTGTAAAATGACTGCAGTGATTGTAACAGCTCATTTCCTTGGAGGCAGGTTTCCATCAGGAAATCCATCATCAGAACTAGCATTGTTTGGGAACTTCATCAAAGAGACTGAGAATTAAATGCATTCAGAAAGATGGTTAGGCTTAGGTCTGGATTAAGGTGTTTTGGTGAAGGTCTTTATTGATTTTTGGCTATTGCAATGCCCTCCTGAGGCCCACAGCAGCTGGTACAGTTTAAGGCAGTCTCAAGATTAGTCCTTGGTTTATTTTCAAATGGTGTTAAGTTTTCAATGCTTAAGGGAACTCCTTTGCAAAGTCACTGCACAGGGTGATCACAATAGCAGCACACAACAACTGAGCTTCTTGATTTTAAACCCAGAACATCACATGGGCCAGCTAGCTCAAACTGAAGGTGCTCATTAACTCTAGTGAGAAGTATCCAGCTGTGAATATGTATGAAGTTAAGATCAAAATGAAAGATAAAGCCTGAGTTCACACTTCAGTAGAAAAAGAGACATTCAGATTTTTTTTCTGTTTATCTTTTAGAATCACAAGGGAAATGAACAAAACAAATTTCACACAGAAAAGGGAAGCATATTTAGGCAGAGAAAAGCAACAAATTTCTTCTATTGTATTGACATATGAATATGTTTGCTACAGGCTTCTATCTGTGTCAGTCTTGGGTTAGATATCTGTTACTGCAATATGGTTCCTCTAACCCCACAACTAAAATAAATCTCAGTTCTCAAGAAAACTAGCAAATGCCATTCATTTTGGTACGCAGAGGAGATATTTAAGTTCTGTTGTTTGGAATTGGTGACTAAACATAAGCACAATTCAGATTTCTTTCTGTTGGTAGATAAGTGTTTTAAAAATTGGGAAACGGAAACTTCCATAGTAAATAAGATGTGTTACCCGTGTGGTCATTTAACCAAAATAACCCCATATTATATAAACTGAAAGTGAGATAAAATACAGTCATTGGCTAGGACATAAAAAAAAGAGTTATTCCCTTCCCTGGATGCAGCTCATTGAGACAACAGATAAAACCAAATTGCTCTCTGCTGCTGCAAGGGGTTGACGTATCTCCCTCTTCTTCCTCCCCTAATCTTCCCTCTCTCCTCTCCAGCTCCTCCCTCCCCACTTCATACCTGCTCTTGTCTCTACCCAGCAATCCCGCTTCTCTTGTGTCTGCTCTGACACATCTGCTCTTGAAGGCAAATGCACATCAGAGTCTGTGAAAGAAAGGGGTCAATAAACCCATTCGACTTGCCATAACAACACAAAATTACTGCATTTTTTTTATATTCTCTTTTCTTCTGCCAGATTTAGTTTACTGAATTGATTTACTGCACAGACTGTGCTTGAGATGGCTCAAGGTTGGGAAGGGTTGTACAGGGAGGAGTGTGGAAGCAGCAGAGGTAGGACAGTAGGATATTGCTATCTCCCTTTTGGAGGTAGCAAGCTATTAAGTCATCTCAGTTTCTTATATAACTGCACCACTATGATATATAAGTCTGGAAAAGATAACAGGGAAATTTGATGTGGCAGTACCACATACAGACCTAACTTAAGTCTAACTTTATACATCTACATGCCTGAAAATGGAATTTTGCCTCCAAATATGTTAACAGATTTCTCAGAGGATGATTCAACCCTCAGTAAAGAACTTAAGAGCTTGCCAACTTCTAAATCCAATGTCCAAAGTTAAATGGGGCTAATACGTTAATATTCATCTTAGCACAGCCCTGAGGACCTGGTATAGAAACAGAGATCTTGAAGTTTTGTAGTCTATGAAGAAGCTGAAGGGATTATTTCTGACCTTGCAGAACAGACAACTGCAGAGGTAGGAGTCTCTTACAGAGAATGCTATGCCAGCAACCAATATGCTTTTGCTGAGAGATGAACTCTTTTCTTACAAACAAATTGTAATGCAGCCGGCTGCCTATCTGTACTCTGTGATAGTATAGGATTTTAATGGAGCTTTGCTGACACAAAACTGGAATAATGTAGTATAAATCAGTCCTGCACTGAAAAAGAGGGTCAACTTATACTAACACACTTCCTGATATTATTCTCTACCCTCTCATAATAGAATAGTAAAATTACTAGCTTTTCTGACTGCTTTTCACATTGACACACCAAGTTCAACATGTTGCCTGTGTTAATACACAGATCTTTTTCCTGATAGGTTAAAACTAATTCTAAATCTATTACTTTATATGGATTTTTTTTTCATCCTTTGTAGGGGTATCACATTGTTCTGGACTGCAATGAATATAATTTCCTAGCACATCTCTTCATTTTCGTTTTCATGTAGTCCCCCTGCCCGTCATTAAGGTGCCCACGGGCCGAGCTTCTTGTGGCGGTTTGGCTTCAGCCGCCAACAAAGAACCACGCGGCCGTGGGGAAAATCGGAAGAAAAAGGCAAAACTCGTGGGTTGAGATAAAGGCAGTTTAACAGGACAGCAAAGGAAAGAGAAAACAATAACAACACCGATAAAGGAATATACAAGTGCGATTACAGTACCGCCGCTCACCGCCCGCACCCGGCCCGACCTGAGCGTCGACCCCCTGCCCCCTCCCCCGGCCAGCTCCCACCTATAGCCCGGGCATGGCTCACATGGTATGGAATACCTGTGTCCCCTGCCGCATCCTTGGGGAAATTAACCCCATCCCTGCTGGAAACAGGACACTTGTGACACCTAGATTTCAACTCACCGTCCTCAAACCTCCTAACATTTTTTCTTCTCTGCTTTAGTTGTGAAGTTCCACAAAACCACTTCTCTCCTTTTCCCCCCGTGGGTAAAAGAGGTCCTCTCCATTCCCTTCAGCTTTGTTGGTGCAATTGGGTAGAGCTACTTGAGTCGCCTCCCAGCAAGGTCCTTGCAATTTTGTTTTGTGCGCGCTTGGGTTTCCTTTGTTAGAGGTTTCTCACTTTGCATTACGTGTCAGAGCACACTCTTTACACTCCTACCCCTTCCTTGCACTTGCTGTCTAGGGCCTAGTAGCACTGCTACCGTAAATGTTATCATCTTGCAATTTTATCTACAAAGACAAGTCATTTCGGTATATATTTTGATACGCATAATGTGAGAGTATGGTTGCATTAACTCCAACTTGGAAACAGACTGGCATTCAGACTACCTCTTAAGAAGTAATAGCTGTATTTCTTTGTAAGTAAAAGCTCAGATATTTATGGTTTGAGAATATGCAGGAGCTGATCTCTAGCTTGATCTAAAGCCTACTGAATCAATGAAAAGACTTCCACTGGCAGCAGCTAGCTTTGTTTTGGGTCCCTTGTGTGGTATCTGTCCTCCAATAATGACAGATGCCTTGTACTGTGACTCTCTCAGCAAAGAAAAGGAAAGAACATCTTTCTTAACAGCTGATACAGGATGCACCTCTGCTAATTCGGAGTGAAAAAATAGTTAAAAAATAGCACTTCAGCAGAAGATGTAAAGGAGATGTAAATGTATTTATAAAAGCAAGAGTAAAATTACAGACCTTTATAATTAATTTATCACTGTTTGCAGTTTCCAGTCCACAGCAAAAGAAATAACAATAAATATTTAGCAAAAGAAACTGAATCTGCATTTAGAGTATTTTAATAAATGTTTAAAAGAAAATCAGCATAGATCACTTGCCTCTGGCTAACACTTTTTTATCTTCAATCTGTCTGTCTTTGATGGATGTTGTTCGTGCTCTTTAGTTTACAGTAACAAGCAGGTTTTTAGTTTTTCTATCTTCCTTCTCTCTAGTGCCAGTCTGTGATGGATGATGTGACAAAAAGATTCATCAGTAAATTCTAAATCCTGAATACAAAATAAATTAGTAATACAAGAAGCAGATTTGCATTCTCCTTTGACAGTGTTGCAACTGCATCTGCTGCTCTCTCATTTTTCCCTTTTACTTGTTCAATCTTGATAATAATAGTAACTCAGCATAGGGACATCTTGCATTTTTTAAAGTACGTGACTGTACAGTATTGTCCTAATATACTTGGTGTCATTATTTGGGCTGCACTATTTGGATTTTGTATTGAAGCAGCAGCAGCTGATTGATAGGTAACAATCTCAGAACCAAGAACCGGATTTCAAACCAGCTATGTTCCACTCTCTAAACAACATTTCTCAAACATTGTGATACCAATTTTCCAGGTACCATGTTGTTCCTAAAGACTAACCATTTTTAACAGAAGGATCATATGCATCTAATCATTTCTCTTTGACTCTCCTGAAGGGCAACATTCACCTTAACAATTACTTTCCTCAAGTTTAGGGATGTCTGGGATCCTAAGAGGTCTGCTGTAGTTAAATGATTGCTTGGAATCCTTCCGGGGTCCTCTAACCTTCATGTAGATAAAAGTTAAGGTTCCCTCATTGCCGAAATGAACAGCAAAAGCAGTGATAAGGGGAGCTGAGTACAATTTTGATCTTTTCTTCCATTCTAAGTGTGTTTTCTGTTGCATACAATTTCTACTTTAGAAAGGAATTTAATAGTTCGTTACTCTTGTATGAGAACTCTGTTAGGCACAAACACACACGCACACACACAAAGATGACTGTGATGCTTTCCTGAAGGAAGAAATAACTATTCAGGAACTTAAAAAAAAAGATGCTTAATGAAGTCAGGCAGGACTAAAATAAATTTATAAAACTAAAAAAATAACTAGCTAAAAATCAATAGTAAGAAGAAGAAAGCTGGTTGAATTTAAGATGTTCCTTCTTACTTATACCATATTTGCAGTAATGATGTCTCAGCATTGCAGTTATTCACTGAAAAGCTACTTTAAGATCAATCTCAGTAGCGGCTCAGATTGTCTCCAAATAAAGGCTTATTTTTATTGTGTGGAGGGCCTCTTCTGCAGTCCCTTTTGCAGCTCTCTTCAAAGGAAAGACTGACCAGGTTAAAAAGAGATGGTAAGGCATCCTTATTCTGTAGGCAATTTTGAGCCACCGGATTAGACTTTTTGGTCACTTAATGTAACCTTTTAAATTGCAAAGGTTACAGGTTTTCTCCCATCATTCTTATATCTATCCTAAGGCTTTACATTGTTACTTAGTTTTGTGGTACGTGAACATAGATAATATATGGTGGAGTTATAACATTTCTTTTCGAAAGGTTCTTAGACTTTGTTTAAAGACTTGCAGAGATACAGTTCAATAGCCCATTGATTATAGGATTTCAGTGTTTAATTATTGTCAGTATAAAAATAGAAACTGATTTCTAGCATAAAGTTTCCTCTTCTGGCTGGTGGATTTTGTGATAAGCAGGAAAATATTGAATCTCCCTTAAACAAAACAAATCTGGCCACAAAATTTGTGCTTTGAATGGTCAGGAATGAGATGTGCCAGGATGGCATATTTTGAAACATTGAATTCTATGCAACCCAAACATCTAAAAGGATGAAGCACCCAGTGATCAAACTTCAGCTCACCCCTCCCCCTCTAGCAAACAAAACAAAACCAATATGCCAGCACAGTTTATGAGGTCAGATACGGGCTCTGAAATGCCATTCATTTTCTTTTTACCCATTTTATCATTGAATGTTTCAGCAAATGTAGAAGCTCCTGTTGGGAAAGAGAAGCTGAAACAAATCTTTCGTGGGCCAGGAGAAAAGAGATCATCATGCCTGGGTTCTCATCAGGCAGTGATGGTGCCCTTGGGAGTCAGTATGCTCTCAAAGGGATTATTACAATATCTGTCTAAGTGGGAATATAATTTTTGTGGGGCTAGAACTTAATGAAAGTTTGTGGGACACAGAATGACAAAACCACATTACTTGGGAAATGAGACAAAATGGGTAAAATCTACAAATGCACAGAGAAAGCTTTGCAAAGGAGAGGAAAACAATTGATTTCATGTATTTGGGAAATTATGATCTCGAGGCAGAGAGAAGGTAGAATGCTACTCTGGCTTAATTATAGGACCAGACATGACAAAAGAAAGGGTACACGTACAGAAGGTATTTGATTTTACAGAACCCTTTAAATACAGAGGATACATAAGAGTATGCTCCCAGCAGTAACCCAGAACACTTCAGAGCAATGAGACCACTACAGCAGGGAAGGGTGTTTTGGTTTTTATTGCTTTTGTCCGATACTTCTCATGTAGTCTCACATGTAGTCTGATAGCAATTTGCTTTCAAGTATGAGCAAAGTGCCCGTATGTGTAATACTCGTACCTGCCACAAATTCTCAAAGCCATTAAATATAAAACTAAAAGAATTTTGTCTTCAGCCAAAGGTGCTGGAGATGCCTGGGGAAGGCAAATCTAACTTACAAGACAAAGTGGGTCTGGGCATTCTGGTGCCAAAGGATTATCAGAGTTGCTGGGGGAAGCTCATATCTTATGTACCTCAGGCAGGGACAGAGAATATCCATATACAGCACCAGAAAACTCATGACTTATGGGATTCAGAGTTATAAAAGCTCTCACAGCAGTCTTGCAGTATTCAAGCAAGGGTGCTCAATTAAATTTATGACATATTCTGTTTTCCTTCCTGTGCCAAGTTTGTTACATTCACAGCTGAAAATTTAGCCTAATTTGAACAAAACTTTCAGATAAAATGCATTCAAATAAAATTTATGTTCTGTTTGTAAATATAATTAAAACATAGGGATTCTTCATTTTTTCACCATCATAAGGCTGTAAAAAGGAACACCTACATGTATCTCTCCTTTTTCATTTTTCTTGGAATCCAGTCTTTTTCCCTCTGAGGTGCACTGCAGGAATGATTCTACAATTTTAAGAAGTATTTCTCAGTCCATAAAGGAAATTAACACAGTTTTTGCCTTCTGCTCTATACATTCATCCCCTCCCGATAGTGTTCAATATGAATACGGAAACTGGGACATCATATCTGAAAATACATTTAGAAGTTCCGGTTTCAGTGAAAAATAACCATCATTCCAAGTAACATTTGAAAAAACACAACCTTTTTGTTTCACACTAATTCCAAAGGCTTAGCATGAACTGCTGCTATAAATAGCAGCGGTTACTGAAAATACTGTGGTGTGTGTTACAAATGTCTTTGAATTACTGCACCAGTGTTGTGTAAAAGATGATATGAATATGCAAAAACCATGCTGGATAATTCAAAACAGAGGAAAACTTGTGGGGTGCAACACACATCCATTTTTGCCCTTTGAAGTTGAGATCTNAAGATTTTCTCATTGAGACAAAGTTAAATAAATACTTGAAATGGAGATGAGAGAAAAACAAGCAGCATGCTAAAAGGAAACCATACAAAGGAAAAGCTAATGTGCTATGGAATTTTACTTTTTCCTTCCTTTAACTGAAAGATAAGGAAAAAAAGAAGGGAGAGTACACAAAACTCTCCAACTAGGCCTTACAGGTTACTTACAAAATCTGGGGAGATAAAACATACCCAGTCATTAAGACAAATCTCAGATCTGTGTTAGGAGTACATTTAAGATATCTAGTCACGGTTTCAGGCTGTCTTTGTCACCATACCAGGTAGGAAACAATTTAGCTGGGACATGCTGGGACACAGTTCATTGCTAACTGTTCCTTGCTTTTAAAGATTTAGCCAAAGAAATTGCATTGCAAAGAAAATAATATCTATGAAATATTATTATAAAAATGATACTCTTATCTGCTAAAACCAGAACTATTTCAGGAGGCTGGAGTTGTTCCTTAAAGGGGAAGCTGTCATACTTTAGGATTTTCCAGGTTCATTGGAACAGGGAGATTTAAAACAAAAACAAACTAAAACCACCCAAAGCAAGCAAACAAACCCCCAACAACACAAACCTTTGAAGAAAAGCTTTATTAGGTTCCCTTTGGATCTGATAGCCAATCTTGAAAAAGTTTGCCTTGCCCTTTTTTTAAGCATTTGAAATTTTCACTTTACCGTTTGCTGGGCAAAACATACATTGTGCGCTACTTCCTCACTCCTGACACACGAGATTCAAACAGGTAAATGAATTTGCAAAGGACCATGACAGAACAGGGTTCTCCTTTTCCTTTAGAGGTCTGAACCTGCTACACATAGCAAGTGGCTAGCTGGATCCTAAAGATACCCATGAGAAGTTTCCCTCGGAGCTGTGACACCAGCTGGGCAGTGCACAGCTCACAGGGAGTTAGAGAGCAGTGAAAGGACTGTGTGACACACAAAAGGGGAAGTTTCTATCAGGTATCACACTTTACTACCAAGTGCATGAGTCCTTGGCTAGTGCTTTAACAGCTGGGAAATCCCACTTTTCATGTTACTTTTCTCAGAGGGAGGAAAGTAAGTCTCCCTCCAGTCAGATCTGAGAAATGCGACCTGTGTGACTCACCATTGCATCCATGTTTGTGTGTTGTCAGGTGAGAACTAGAATTTTAGGGCGGTACTTCATGGCACCCAAGACCTTCAATACATTCACCTGAAGTCCAAAGGCTAAACCTCATTTAAAAGTAGTATGCCCTTGAACACAGAAAATTATTTTTTCCATTTTCAAGAAGCTACAATATTTTTATGCCATTTGGTAAATGCATGGTATGTTGATTATGTCGGGTGTCAGAATTCCAATTTTTCATATTAAGGTTTTAGCTAAGTACTTAAAGACACTGGAAATCTGTCAGTTACAGGCAAGAGAGAGCTTCATATAAATATCGAATTTAGTCAAGAAGGTTTGTGTTCTGGATGTCAATGAAGGGCACAAGGGGGAAAGGACGGAGTGGAACAGGGAGCTTGCATGAATGACTTCAAGCCTCTGGGTGAGCTCAGGGCAGACCCTGTGCCTATGAAATCATTTTCTATTGTTAGCCTCCACAAAATGTTTGGCTGTAAGCCCACAGCAAAACTAGGCTGTTTTTGTGCCAGACTACTGTTATGAGGACAGTGTATGATTGCTACTCTGCACATACAGAACAAAGAATTACAGAATCTTTTTTCCTTTGTCTGTGAAAGTTGGCTTAATAACCATTACTGTAATTTTCTAAAACAAATCTGTAGAAAAATATCATGTTCAGGCAGATGTGTTTCTCATGCACTAGAAAAGGGAAACCTTGACTGTCTGTGTCCTGAGGGTGAGAGGAGAGTTATTCCTACCCTTGGAAAGGTGAATTGCCCCTGGACATCTCAGCTGAGATTTTCTGCCTTGGCTTCCTACAAGCCTTTACCTTTACCTGCACAATAATCCTGTCTGTCCACCCTAGTGCATAAGAAAAATATTTCTGAACATGAAGGCACATAGCTTTGGTTTTCCCTGAGAGAACCAATGCACTCTGAGTATATCAATGGCTGGGGGAAAAGAAAACACTTTTAGAAATATATATAGTAATAAACAGTGAGAATAATTATATACCTGAAAACGTCTTGTGGTCCCATGGCTCAGTAAGCTCTACAGTACAGTGTTCTAGTAAGAATCAGTAAGAGATTAATATAAAAGTTCATTCAAAATAATTTTATTTTAATAAATTAAATATATTCCTTTCAATCCCTGCATTTTAGCACTAGCACCTGAGTGTGATTCTTGTCTTGAACTGTATTTCTGCTTTACTGGTTGTAAGAACTACTCAGGTTGGTAATCTTAGTTTTGAATATTCAGGGACAGGCCATTTTGTTTTGGGTCCAGGTTACACTTACTGCTCACTGTCTTCAGATCCGAAGGTGCAAGGCTATAAATACACAGAGTAGAAAGTACTTTTCACAGGTCATTTGATTCAGCTTTGGAGAAAAGCGTGTTGTGATATCGATCATGTCAGGGTCTCTTCCTCTGCTCTAACCAGACTAGTTTAACAATAATTACAGAACCTTTAAAAGGCATCTGTTTAAAGGGGAATAGCTGGGAAGAAGGCTAGATGAAAGAAATTAATAAAGTGCTATCATGTTTGACATGCATTTTGAACAGTAAAGTGTGTTATCAACCTTGAATATAATTCACATTCTGTCAGCGTGTTCAGGAAGTGGTAGTTTTCTTTGTAGCAAAAGTAAAATGAATGTCATTTTGAATGTGAAATAAACACACAAAACAAGAATCCTAAAACATCATTTCTCTAAGGAAGTTGTCACTGTCAAAAGTCATAAAACAGTTTCTTATAATGGATACACTAGGTAGTTTTACTCTTCTCCTCAGGGCTCCCTGGCATTAATTATTTGCAGGAATCTGTATATTCCAATGAAACAATAGAGAGAAGGAATATCGACTCTGAAATAAATAGTTACGTTAAGTAAACGCCTCTAGGTAAAAATATGTTCTGTGAAACACAAATCTCTTAAAGCCCTATATATGCCTGTGTTGACACTGATCCTAAACTGAGGTTACATGACTATTTCCAAAGAGGGATTTAATTAGTTAATAAATGAGTACAGCATATCCACTATGTTAAGATGTTTTTTCTTAGATTGAGCTGACCATTCTGACACAGAATTTGAACAATTCTGACCAATTCTTACACAGAATTTACTTTTAGATGTCATTTGAAATGAAGACTTTTGGTTATTATAAACAAGTTATGGTACAGCTTGTACTAAATAAAATGTAAACTCAACTTGGTAACTGTTTTATCAAGCCAAAGCTGTAGTGCCGTTTTAAAATCCATTAATCCATCAGTGCTTGCCAAATTCTGAATAAACAATATTCACAGACTTCTGTTGATAATTCAGGTGGTTCTTCATACTAATCTGACATGTTAGCAAAGGCCAAGTGCAGCCATATATCGGCTTGTAAATTACTCTTGGTAGCGTGAGCCTTTGCATCGGATGAATGGATAAATATCATATCTGGGTAAATTGAGTTTTGTTGTCTGTATTTGCAAGTGTATGCTCAGCCTGACTTATTCTGTCAAGTAAATATTAGATTATACTTAATGGTGGAAGTCTTAGTTTATCTTTACTGTTATTATTTTTATGAGAAAAAAAGTGATGCAATCTCATATATCAGTTCTGGCAGTTTTATGTATTAGCACCTAAAATAGTGGCATAAAGTGGGTGGATTTACAGTGCAAATCCACCAAAACGGGCTTGCATTCATCTTTCTAGACATTTTGCCCAGCTCCACAAAAAATAAACAAGCAAAACAGAACAAACAAAATCATTACAGTGATTCAACTTACAGGTTATACAAGCAATAATCTTTCCATAATAAGGTCTTAATCTTAAAGGCATGTTTGAAGTCTTCTGGATAACGAGTAATGAAATATGGGGTTTTTTTTCTAACAATCTAGATGATGGGGAAACATTTACCAGTCTCCCAACAGCTTTTTAAAATGCTGTTGATCTGCTTGATGACTGATGTCTTTCAGTATCAAGGGTTGTGTTGAGAAACCACCATCATGTCTACTTGCAGATGACATAATGAAAAAACACTGGCAGATAAGTGCTAATACACAGCAGGGTGAAAACTTTGCACCATGGCCCTATGAACTAAGTCAGTAACGTGTTACTGTCATGAGATCACAGTTCTGTAAAATTAAAAACTGCAATTGAGGATATAAAAGGAAGAAAACAAAACAAAAAAGAAGTTGCTATTATCAGTAGAGTTAGAACAGTTACTTCATGATTAGTGATGGATTAATTTTACATTGTCACTGGAACTCAACTCAGGTCCTTCAATCCTACTCAGTCTGCACTGACTGTGGTTCTTCCATATCAAAGCATGAACAAACGGCTCATCTCTGTTTAAAGGGTACCCATGGTATTCTTGAAGATCTATTTTCAAGAGCTTATTTTTGATATTTTAAATCTATTCAGGAGCCTTCTATAAGTGTATAGCAGTCCAACAGTCTGCAGTTTGAGAGAAACAGTGCAATGGATTTGAAGTCCATGTAACTCAGCACTACTAAGTGAAAGGCATCATCTGCTGGCCATCAGCCCAATAGAAAGGTGTCAGAGATGTCAGAATAGGCTTTCAGGCTGAAGGTGAGATTTATGCCTGAAGGGGATGTTTTTACAAATGTTGAGATAACAGAGGGCAGTATAATGTCTGTGACATTAAGAAGATGATATTTCCTATTAGTGGAGCAGGGACCTTGGTATTGCACATACAATTCTGCTCAACCTCATCAAGACACATTTTTTTCTGTTTGAATGAAAGATCACAGCAAGGTATATTTTGTAAAGAAAGCTTATACAATCAAAATGAAAATTGAACTCTTACAGAGGAAAGAGTTTAACAATAAAAGCTGTAAAAGTCCCCTGAAAGTGAGATTCAGTCCAATTTGACACAATAAATTGTTTTACTATTGAACAGAGTTCCACTAACAAGTATAGATTACATGTGTAAGACCTGGTTTTGCCTGCAGCTAATGTACCTAGAAGATGTATTAACTGTGCAGGTCTCCTGTTTGCAAGCAGTAGAAAGAATTTGGTTCTTTTTAAGTATAGGAGGAAATTGAGAAGAATAGGAACAATAAAGCTTAAGAATGGCCAAATATTAAAAAATGCTTAATATCAGTAACTGACTTAATGTTCCAAATTATCTACAAGTATAATATGTGTTATTATTTACTGGAATACAGAATAAAAGGCAATTACATTAGCCACAGATAGTAAAATGCCAAACAGGGGAAGGGGAGGCATGCTATGTATTCTGCAGCGTGCCTCCTTGGAACTGTTAGTGCTTCATGCTGTAACAGGCTGAAAATGAAGTGCAAACTCATCAGTGTAATTATTTCTTCTCTTCCTTTTGTGGAGGCTGTGTTGAAGGATGGACATCTTTAACTTAATCACTGATTACATTTGCTGCTGTATGAATCTGTAAAACAAGTGTAGCAAATCTATTGCTATGCTGAGTCGTCGGGAGCCCCTGTTCCTGTTCTCAAATTTGTAGCTCTTCTGTACGAAAAACAGAAAACCCACTTTCCCCTGCTGGTGGTTTGAATTGCTCTAATTTGTTCTGGTAATGGCACCAGATGTCACAGTATAAAAGGAAGCCCGACCCAGCAAAAAAGATTGCCAATCTGACCTTCTATTGAATTCTAGAGCTCTTGCCCTTTTTTGTCTTCTGAACAAACCCAGCACTCACAAACATGCTGAATGGAGTGGAAAAAGCAGCTTGACTCTTGTGAAAGAAGTTACAAGCAGAGCTGAGATGGCCGCTTGCCACTTTCCCTGTCAGGGTAACATCTGCCACCATTTGGTGAGCTGCTTTTTGAGGAGGGGGAAATGAAACTTCACCCCAGCAAGGCTGGCCCTCTCCCCCCATCCCTGCACCTTTGTCACTGTTTCTTTTTATCCAGAAAAGCTTTTACTTTTTGTTCGGTCATTGGAGTCTATCTTTTAGGAGAGATGAAAGCCATATCTTATGGGGCTTTTACTTCTTCAGCAAGATCCTGACACCATTTTGTTTCTCATACAATGAGCATTTAGTTTATTATATATACCACTCCATTTGTCTTGGTAAAATGGTTTTACATTTGTAAAAAAGCCCAGCAGAGTAAATCAAAGTTAATACAGCCAGCTGCCTGCTTGCATTGATAACAATCCACTTTCATGATAAAGGCAGTCAACTTCCACGATTCATGCATCTTAGCCTTCGAATCATATTTTTGTTTAACTGATCTTTGTCATGTTCAAGATAATCTGTGTGAAATTCTGTTTTCCTGGTTGCAGGAAGAAGTTACAAAACTTGGCAGTATTGATTTTGGATCCAAATAGGTGTGCAAATGTATATTTACACATGTGTGTATTTGTGTGTGTCTATACATTTCCAAGGTTTTGTGACTTACTTTATTTCCATAACTTTTGTTTATATAAGCCTAAAGATGGGTCTGCCACAAAACTGAATACAGAACAGCTCTCACTAGCAGAGGAAAGGGCATTAAAAGAAAAATAAGAGAAAAGATTCAAAACCTTTGTCTACTTGGTGAGGTTGTAAGTACCTTTGGCAACCCAGAGAGAGCATAGATTGTGACCTGTCCTCCTAACTGGTTCAGATGTACTGTTCAGCATCCTCCAGGGCAGAGACGTGCTGCTTGGCAAAGGGCATAATCTCCCAGTGCTACATGAGGCTGCCTGTATCCAGTGAGGGCAGAAAAAGAGGGAATAACCACTAGAGAGAAGATCAAGGGACAGCCAAAGATATAATGAGCAAATCATCCAAAAGAACATTTTAGAACCAGTCTATAGCCCTTGCTCACGCTAATTCATATTTGCTCAATTAGAGAAACCCAACAAGCATGTACAGAGCTTTATGAATATATTCAGCAAGCAGAATTACATGGATGGGTATTTTGATCAATATAAAGCATTCAAGTGGGAAGCTTTTCTTTATGCTGAAATAAAATATTCTTTTTGTGCATCATGTTCAAGAGAGAGAAAAGCAAGACAGGCATTAAAGGCTAAAGTTAAAGCATGCTGAAAACAAAGGATTTTAGAATCTTAATATTAGAACCTGTCTTGGATGTTAAAAGGAGGTTTAGCAGTGACTATTGAGTTCTTCTGATCTGTCCCATGAGATTTCCCATAGGTAAACATGGCAGGTGAAAAGTCTCTACTATAGAAGAAACGTGGAGTTTATTTTATATGTTTACATCTTTGTATCTTTATATATTTATATACTTATATCTATCTTTATATCGATCTTCATATCATTAATCTTTATGTCTGTATCATTACATCTTTTTAATACATTTTATCATCACTGTATACTTCATTAAGCTAGATCACTCATTTTGGGGTTGCTTTCAATTTACACAAGAGAAGCAATTAAATATTCACATCTTGAGTTGTTCTTTGGTTTCTGTTCTGGTTTTAAAATGGAATGCAGATAAAAATATGTCAATTACGGGGTTTCTGCTTTGGATCAAACCCACAACTGATAGATTAGACAATGAAGGAACTTGGGACACAGCTAGTTACTCACTCATCTCCCTGGCAATACTGGAGTTCAAAAACCCCACAATCTACTGAAATCCAGAATAAATCCTTTCTTCTGATATGATCTCTAGTCAATTAACAAAGCAAGTTTCCATTTCTTCGCAGAGCATTGCTGTGCATTGCTAAGCTATTTCTGTGCATTGCTAAGCTATTTCTTTGTTTGACTTCTGCATTAGAGACATGTAAGTGCTGAATTCAATTATTCTTTCATCAGAACCATTCTTGTTTTTATAATTCAGAAAGCATGGAGGTCTGTACATAAATGTGAAATACAGTTTTTGGCATGAGAACGCAGCTTCATGAAATCGCACATACACGTGCACCCAAAAAAAAAAAAAAAGAAAGCAAGCTCAGCAAATATGGCATTTTCTGGGCCAACAGTCCTTCTCCAAGGATTCATACTGTCTGGAGATTTCTATCCAACTGTCTTCCATTTTTCTTCCCTCCATTCTCTTCTATTTATCAACAGTCCACCTCTTCTTTTTATTCTTTACAGCAGTAACTGACACCCACTAACAACAGCAAGTTGAGGTCACTGAGGCAAATGCCTGTGTCTTGCTAGAATTGATCATTGACCTGGGAGTAAGACACACATATGACAGAGTAAGGTCACTCAACTTCTTTGCCTCCATTTTTCATTTCTATGCAGGTAGCTACCACTTCAAGGTTCTTCCTCCCAGCTTGACGTTTTGTTTCTTATTATACTTCCTCATGAAAAATAGAGAGTACTCCAACCTTTACAAGGTATTACCTCCTAAGTATTGCTCTTCTAACGGTTCAGAAACACACTCTCCACTACAAAATGTCACTGAGGTACACTGTTTTAAAAATATGATTTTATCTAGTAACAAGTGCTACTATGGGAAAAAACTGCAAAGAAAGAGAGAAAGAAGCCAACTCATTAAGAATAACCTATTAAATCTTAATGAAAATGTGTTGTGGAGGAGTCATATATCTGCAGGGATGACATAAATAAAAATCCAATGTGAAGTAAAAATTCACTCAAATACCTATGATAGTAACTTTTGTTGATGTAAAGCCCTTTAGGATATTCCATAAGTGTCACTAGGCTATTTATCTTCGAGCAAAAAAAGCACTTGGGAGTTGTGCAAGGTCTTTTATTTAAAATGGATAAACCTGCATATGAAAAATAAGCCTCATGCTCTGGCATCAGTACTCGACTCTCAAATATTTAATGTAAAAATACATGTATTTATGTGAATATGTGAAACAAACTTCCTGGATTGTTCTTTTGTTTTGTTGACTTGACATAGTTATTTAATTCTGTGTAGGAATGAATGGCACATTCATTGACAGGTTCCTAAAACTGTAATTTCTATCTGACCAGGGTCTGCAGCCTCAGAAATGGTTGTAAATTAATACTAATCCAGAAGTGAAATAACTTCTCTGATGGAAGAAAAACTATTGATTGTTCTATTTCACTGATTTTCCAAAACAAAGATTGGATGTAAATGTAAAAGTTGAGGTCAGCCCTTGCTAGACTGTCTTCATGATCTAGAAAGGACAGAAAGCATCATGTTTTTACAGATATTATAATAAACTCTGAATGGGGCCAGAGTTTCAAATGAGACCCAGCTGCTGCAGTCACTAGTGCAAATCAAAATCACTGTCCTTACTAGTTTTGATGCCAGGCTATCTGACGTTGATGAGACCTTACAAAGGCATAAGAACAGGAATGGAATAAACACGTTCTGATGCCAACGACATAAAAAAAATTAAAAGATTTCAGAGAAATATATAGAGATTTATTTTTTTTTTAAAAATATGTTTCCTTGCACATTTCATTCAATGGGCTTAAAAACTACTGAAGACTGAAAATGTCTTCAAAAATGCAGCATAAATCAATCTCTAAGTGATGGATAATAGGTAGAAGGATTCACTAAGGACAATTATTACATTGTTGAAAACTGACTTTGGGAACAAATTATTCTGGCAACCCTGTGATATTAAAAGGTGTGATGTTGATGACCTCATACCCCAGAACCCTGGAATCACAGGAAATAAAACTGGGATGGACCTTAAGGCATCATTAGATCACTTCTTTACCCAAAGGCAGAATCAGCTAAACTTAAAACATTGCTGACAGGTGTTTGAGTAGTCTGATCTAAAAGTCAAATGTTATTACGCAAATTCCCTCCTGCATCTAGACCTCCATCACCCTCAAACTTTTTCTTGCTACATCACATTGTGGACTCCTGTATAAATCACTCCCATCTGAACGCCTATTATTTTATAACCAAGAAATAACACTTATCTATTCTGTTAGATTTTTCCCCTGATATCTATCCTCATGTTCTTTTGCTTAGAATGACATTCATTATTTTTTTGTCCTACCTATGATGACCACGATGAATACTTTATCCTATTCCTTCATGTTTTTCTTTTCCTTTCTCCTATGTTCTTAGCAGATTTCAGCATATCAAAAAAGTCATATACTGCCCTATCATGATTAACCTGTTCTTTATTAAACACCACAGTAACTGGGTTGGTCTTTCAAAATATTGTGCATGACAAGCTTTTCCTCAGTCCTGTGGAACAATTGTCCTATCTGTAACATGATCTTATTGCCTGGGTGGTTCAACATTGTTCAGAGGTATGTTCTTTATCTGTCTCTATCCATTTTCTTGAAATGTTACCCTCATTGTAATATTTTAATTTCCTTTAAAACAGCTTGCTTTTCCTCTGCATTCAAGAGTCTGACTCCAATATTTGTTCTCAATTACATTTTGCCACACTGCCAACTTACATCTAAATCATTGCACTCTTTACCCCTGGGATTGTGTGAATGACCAAACTTAATATTGATATTATTCAGTTGCATGAAGCTCCCAGAACAGAGGAATGCATCTTTGCTTTATATGTAAAATTATTCAACTGTAACCAAATATAAGTAACACAGTTAAACAGGTTATGATAAACTACAGATAGAAAGGTTCAGGCTTGTGAATGTGTGCAGTTATAAGAAAGCAAATACACCTAAGTGGCCAGGTTTCTCAGTCTTTCCTCTGGAGAAATAGGTATGGGGAGGGGGGAAGAAAACATAGATATCATGTCCAGAGAAGGGCAATGAAGCTGGTGAGGGGTCTGGAAG
>RSEF01000002.1:106538648-106553875 GCA_003993805.1 Himantopus leucocephalus | reverse complement strand
ATATTGACTTGAGTTGGCTATAAACTGACACTCTAAAAATGAAAACTCAGTAGTCTTTATCCAATCTCCTGTGTCATGTATCATATATTTAAACTCCTAAAATACCATATCACTTCAGCATAAGATTAATTAAACTGTAAAACCCCTAATTTATTTTGTCATATTCCTGTAAGATTATTAAAAAAAAGTTTCCAGTAAAATGTAGAAACATATGAACTGAGAAAAAAAAAATCAAAAGTAACACCACCTCCTATTTGTCTGACTGGGTGAAAAATAAAACAAGATCCTTGTGTGCCTCCTTTCTTAGACACAGACTATCTGAAGTAGTAAACTCACAGACTTGCANTCAAAAGTAACACCACCTCCTATTTGTCAGACTGGGTGAAAAATAAAACAAGATCCTTGTGTGCCTCCTCTCTTAGACACAGACTATCTGAAGTAGTAAACTCACAGACTTGCAATGATCCAATGTATGATATGTTAATCTAAGTCAGTCCTATGGATCTTGAAATATTTTTTACACTGCTTCTTTTGTGTTTGACTTCTCTAGTACTAATACCATAGCTATTACAGAGATCATTCTTTCACTTACTTCTTCCATATAGACACTACTATACATACTAATGTGTATGCCTGGCATATAAAATTTAAGTGGAGTGGTGTATAATTGTATATACCTTAACAGTGGTCAGCTCCAACAAGTGAAACAGCTGAGCCACACGCCGTGAGGACTTCTCTGGACTGACTTACCCTGCTTCTTAAAGGGTAGGGACTGCAATTCTGAGGTGAAACCTGTTTCAGCGTGCATCCTAAAGCATTAATCCTTACAAGGAAATTTCTAACCTCCCAGTAGATAGAAACAGTAACCAACTAAAATTTGCAGCATTGATTCCGTAATGGTTCATTACATCAGTGCTTTTATCCCAGTAAAATAGAACATCCTCTTGGATAATAAGGGATGTAGACCAGAATTAGTTAAAATGATGCAGTGCAAAAGAGAGACTTGGCCTTTGTTCTGTTTCAGAGCTCTCTAGCAGCAGTTCAGCTCACTGATGCTAGACCTGGGATCTCCTGGTAATTTCCTCCCAGAAAACATGCTCAGAAAGCGTAGTCAATGCTTGGGAAAGCAGCTCACTATTAGTGAACATTTTGTCTGGAACTAAGAAAACAACGAGAGAATAATTCACAGCTGGTGACTTGCCTCAGAGAACAACAGATAAACAGAAAATAGGGACAGATAATTTTGCCTTAAGTTAGGTACAAATATCAATATATGCATATACTAATATGCCAACAAATTAAAATAAGTGTTACTTCTCTCTTAGCTCTCTTTTATCTTCAGTACTAAATTTTATTAGGATTTTATATGCAAGTGTCACAGTAAATGAAAAGCATGTCAGCAAATGGACTCTCTTCTGAGAACACAGGACAGTGGTTTTCCCTTAGGCGTTTGGTCCTATTTTACATTAAGTGCCTTCCGTATAGCTGTTAAACTTGTACAAATGCAGTATATCTGATGGAATGGTTAAGAGTCAGATGCAATAATATATCAGTACTTAATGTTTTTATAGATTTCAAGCTCTAGTTAGAAAAATGAATAACTCTTTGCCATATGAGGGCCCTATAGTTCACCTAGTGGGCTGCAATATATAAATGGCACTACTATGTTTTTCTCAAGAAAGGCAAAAAACAAGGCTGCAGAAATACAAAGAAAAATCTTATACAGAAATCAGCAAAATATGGTTTGCCTTAAATAAAGCTAATAAAAAGCAAAAAACATGTAAGCACGTTTACTATCAAGCTTATGACATTACTCTGTACATAAAACACATATTAGGGGCTAAACTTTATATCAACATCACACAGACTTCCATATTCAAAAATGCATGTTTGAAAGTCCACAGACATATTCAGTTAATTTGTCTGTGCCATGGTATTAATTTCCACGTAAATATTGTGAAACTGTATCATAGTTCGACTGTCAATTATATCACATCATGGATGCAATGTTATGAGGTGGGGTTTGGATTTCTTTTGTTTGTTTTGGGGGGGTTGTTCTGCGTTAATTGATTTTTTAAAAAGATATTATTTGTATCTGATTAATTATTCTTCCCCCAACCGTGGAGTTACAAAAAATGGCTTTTGGAGTTTTTGAGTACATGATACTAACATTGTCATTTCTATAACTCAGATTCAAATGTTTAGGTAAACATGATTCCATTTAGCAAATGGATTGCTTTTTTTTTTTTTTCCTGCAGGTTAAATGTGTAAAGAATTACAGGCTGTATGGCAGTGAAAAATTAAAAAAAGGAAAAAGTATTCTAAACCCAGGATAATATTTTTCTTCTGTATATTACACAG
Organism: Himantopus leucocephalus; assembly: GCA_003993805.1. Classification (NCBI taxonomy): domain Eukaryota; kingdom Metazoa; phylum Chordata; class Aves; order Charadriiformes; family Recurvirostridae; genus Himantopus; species Himantopus leucocephalus. The sequence goes on along the minus strand of RSEF01000002.1, from coordinate 106,551,514 downwards.
TTCATATTTAATATACAGGTTCATGTGGTGATTATGAAATCTTTGTCCTAAAAAAATCTGAGAAACCATAGACCTCTTTTTACATGGTCTCCTGCCACCCCAGTTTAGAAATTGTCTTCCTCCTATACCCTAGAGTGCAGAGAGATCTGTTACTACTTCCTTCCAGGTCGGCTCCCTCTTTACCAGATACCCTTGCCTGCTCACCTTTCCATTATATCCACCAGCTGCATCTCCCTGAGCCCAGCTGGGCAAATTCCATGCTTCTGCCTTCTGCTATACTCTGGAAGAGTCAACAGGCAAGCAGAAAAGTAGGCTTGGGTTTAGAGAAGCAGTAAGTGCTGGTTTAGATTCAATATTTCTTTCTAACGTTTAGAGACTGTGCAGAAAATGAACCTACCTTTAAATTAGTGAGGTGCGCAAAAGCTGTAATGATAACTTTGCAGTCCTATATATGTTGGATTTTATCCCTGATTTATTAAATACGGTGTTGTAAAAAAATCCATTCTAGATGTAGTTGTGGACACTTGAGTTTACTTAGTAGAAAATTACATTTATAACAGACTGTACCTATTGGATTATTCACAGTTTTCGATCCCTTCCTAATTAGCACTCTATTTTCTTTTTTTCAAAGCAACTACATTCTAGTCATGCTAAATTGTCTTAGAGGATAAATTTCCTGTATTAGTTAGAACACTTTCCATAGACTGGAGCTGATATGAAGTTAACAGTTGTGTAGCTGAAGATTTTCTTTACCCTTCAGTCTTATTAAAAATATTGTTATTTCTGAAGCATATATGTGCCCTAATTAAATATTAATCTGTCATTTATCTTTAACATTTATCCAGAGCAATAGGGAGCAGTATATGTGTACATCTATACACACACCTAATACACATGTAAATGTCAGAAGTTTGGTATTGTAGGTATGTTTTGAAGGGCATATAACTCCAAAAGTTGGAGGCAATTAATAACATTTTAGTGTACCTTCACTCCAACAGAAGATAACATGCATTATGGAATCACCTGAAGAGCTGCTGAATAAATTGAAAGAAAATACGAAAAAAAAGTAAATTAAATAATGAAATATTTCATTCAGCATATCCTTATATGAGAAAGACTTCTTCATTTGTATTTAAAAATAAAACTATTGAAGTCCTAGAAAACTCAGAAATTAATATATTTGTTTTATTGAGGATAAGTATCAACTTTGAGTTTGTCATAAAATAGGTGTGTCTGGTCTAACTCTTTGAACTCCATCGTTTCTTCTTCTTTTCTCCTCCAGCATAATTATACAGCTATATTGGTAAGCAGGTGCAACCATGTGAACATATTCCAGAAAGTTTTAGAAAGTAGATTGATTTCCCGCTGTTCCTCATGAGAAGTGATATTTGTATTCTTATGCAGAACCTAGGTGAGGAAAAAAGACAAAAGTAATGATTTCCTTACAAAGTGATGCTACTGTGAATGTTTTCTTCTAAAGGAAAATTATCACTGATGGTGCCATGAGATTGCTGTCAATCTGGTATCTAGGATATAACCAGCTTCCAGCCAGGGGTGGAATGAAGCTCTGCAGACTGATTCTGCTGTGGTTTTGCACTTGGGAATCTGCTGTCACTCTTGTACTGGGACAGGCTTATTAAAGACTCAAGGATAAAAAATGTTATCAGAGCCTTGTTATACTTCTTGGCTGCTTTGCTTGCTAACAATTAATTTCTTTATCACCAGTGGGCCTACTGGTGATAAAGTGGCTGTGTTTTCATATTCCTATGGGAAATTTCCATAAAATACTTTGAACAATATAAAAGGGTAGAAGAAACAATTTACTGTACTCCACTTATGTATCAGAAATTAAGGGAAAAAGGCATGTGATATGTAGTATTTTAAGCAACAGAAATATAGTGCTGAAAAGTCATATGTTATTTATTTTTATTTTAATTGAAAATCTGAATGCAACAGGAGTAGTTGCTGAGGAAATATTTTCACTTTTTAATGACAAATTTTAGAAGATGCCATTTGCTCCTGTAGATTTTCACGACGGTGAAACTGGTATGTTAAATGTTTTTTAAAGAGTTTGTGTTTTGTAACTGCGAGCTAATTTATACAAGAAGAAAATAAACCTAATCTATTTTATTTTTTCCTTGAGGTACTTCGGTTACACAGGTAACAGCTACAGATGGTGATGATCCTTCTTATGGGAATAGTGCCCGTCTGCTTTACAGTCTCATTCAAGGACAGCCTTATTTCTCTGTGGAGCCAAAGACAGGTACTACGATGATGTTGTAACTTGAAAACATTAATGAACTAACATAAAATGGATGCAAACAAAAATGTCTTTCTTCATTTCAACACAAAGGTCAACTTATACCACCCTACACTTGTATATCTTTGCATAGTTCCTAGATTTAAAAATAAAAAAATCTATTATTTCTTTCCCATAGGAAGCTGCAATTCTTTCTTTCTAGAAAATCAACAATTTATTTAGCAACTTATCTTGCTAAAGAAAAGAGTTGGATTCTGACTACCACATCCAACATATAGACCTAGTAACACTTCTGGGTTAACAGCTCTAAGACTCATTATGTGACATTCCTATCTCTGTGTTGGAGAAACCACAGATATGTGACATCCCTCCAAAATCGTGATTTCTCGGGAAGAAAGACGGTTATATAGGGTAGAGGAGATAGATGGTGTGTTCCGCTCCCCAGAACTCTAAGTATGCAGAATGGATCTGTCTTACAGCATAGATGTTGTCATGAGTACTCATTACCAGTATTAGGACAGTTGTGCAGTGCATGGTCTAGAATGCAAATTCATAACTGTGTCCAATGATGCATTTTATACCCATATTATATGGTTAGATGTTGGGAAAAAATGGCACCAGTATATGTTATTATATTATGCTTTTCATTTCTAGGGGTCATCAGAATGGCTTCCCAAATGGATAGAGAAACAAAAGATCAGTATTTGGTCATCATCCAAGCGAAAGATATGGTTGGGCAAGCAGGGGCATTTTCAGCAACAGCTACTGTCACCATCAACCTCTCCGACATCAATGACAATCCACCTAAATTTCAACAGCGTAAGTATAGGCTACTTACAGTAGTTGAAGTCTTGAGTAAATTTAGACATATTGTAGCTCTTTTATGTTCACTGGTAGGTCTTTTCAGAACAGGTCTGTGCTTTGACTTCAGTGTACAGATTCAAATAAAAATAAAATTAAAAAAATCCCCTACAAAAGCTAAAAAACGAAGACAAAAAGAAAACCTGTCATTACAAAAAACCTCAGGCCTGCTGTTTTTATCATCAGGCTTTGGAGATAAATGACTTACTAAACTGCTTTCCATATAGTTTGTTCTACCCAAGCCTAAAATCCATGCAACAGGGTATTTAGTACCATTTAACCTTATTTCTCTTTCTTCTCTCTTCATTCTTTGCTGACAGATACTGTAAACTTCTTAGCAAATGATGTGACCTTCTCTGTCCAGGGAGTTTCTAGGAGACATGGGAGCTGCTAGCTGGGCTGTCAGGAAGAACTAGTGAAATGCAGTTGGGAAGTGCTGCCTTCCACTGTTTTTTTCAGCCTGTTTGTTCTCCTTAGCTCTTTATTTACTGCTAAAGAGGGGCTGAAAGAGGAGGACTCATGAATGGGAAGATTGTCATCCTCTGCCCCCAAGATCTGTCAGAACCCGTTCTCTAATAAAAGCGGGGGTCATTCCCCAGCTTTCTGAGACCTTCAGGCCATCATAGCTACAGCAGCTATCAACTATGGCAGATCACTAAACTGTGCAGTATTTGTTTCTTTAGGACTCTACTATATGAACGTCTCTGAAGAGGCTCCTGTGGGTACTACTGTAGGCAAAGTCTTTGCAGAAGACAGTGACATAGGGGAGAATGCAGCCATGAACTATTTCATTGAAGGAGATAGCTCAGATGTTTTTGACATCATTACTAACAATGAGACTCAAGAAGGAATTATCTTACTAAAAAAGGTGAGATTTCAGAAACATCCTAAAAACTCTCTAAATCTGGAAAAAACCTCCTCAAGCAAGCTGGATGTTTAAAAAAGACCTATTGCTTTGGATTCTACTATTTTTTTCTTTCTTCGGGCTTTGTGATTGGATTGGGATAACCAGGGGATAAAAAGAAACATGCTTTTCTTTTTGTTTACTTTTTTTGACTCATTCCTATCACTGCTGAATACAACAGTGGCAGTCAAAGTAACTTAATGTTTAGCCTAGCTGTGCAACAGTGTATCCCATTGTGAGAAAATGTTCTCTTTTCTGCACATCATCTGTAAAATCTTTATCAACAAATCATACGCAATATTTCCTCACTTCCAACACCTCCTGTTAAACTTTACTGAAGCCAGACTGTGTTACAGTATTAGACAGACAGTGGAGTTTTTGTTATGACATAGCTTTGAAAAGACACTAAATACACGCAAAGAGATACCAGTTTATGAATTAAGATATTTACAAGGCTTTTATACTGTGTGATTTATTTTGGAATCACGCAGGAAGCTTTCTGGGTCATCTGGTCATCATCTGAAATGATGACAGAGTTTAATAGTTTAGGGAAATCCAGGAGCCTGAAGAACTGAAAGCTATAAATTTGGGGTTGGTTTTGGTTTTGGGTTTGTTGTTTGGGGTTTTTTTCCTATTTGGATTTATTACAATTCAGGAAGGTATTTATTCAGTATTCCTTTTTTTAATTGCAGAAGATAATGACTATCTAAAACAGTGATGCAACTATGTGTTTATTAAACACTTATTATTGCCTTCTGGAATTTATTTCCTTTAGAGACTAAATGTTAACATACTCAGCTTAACCTCCACAGATTTACTGATTCACATTGTTTATGTAAGAGTAAAGAATAGTGTTCACTAAGGTTACGCCTATGTTGGAAATACACGTACTAATAGAAGAAGCTGGTATTCTTAGGGCTGACATTCTACGGGAAGACTTCTTTTACAGTGTTGTTAATGTAACATTAAAGCCAGCCTACACGTGAAAGCAAACAATGGCATAGCAGTTTAATTTTAGAGTGGTTTTAACATAAAAAAGAAATCTTAAAATTAACTACTTTTAAAATATTCCCAAAAGAAGAGTAGCACTATTTTGTCTTACACTACTTATTGAACTGTATTCAATTCAAATGTGAAGAAAGAAATATTCCACAGCTCACTTTCTTTCTTAATAGAGAGTGGATTATGAGAGCAAGAGGAGATACAGTATTCAAGCCAAAGTTGTAAACAGGTACATCGATTACCGTTTTCTGAAAGAAGGACCATTTGAGGACAAAACCATTGTCAAAATCAATGTGGAAGATGCTGATGAACCTCCAGTTTTCACCTTGGAGAACTATGTGATGGAGATTGCTGAAGAGGCAATGAGCGGCTCACTGGTGGGAGTTGTAACTGCTAGAGATCCAGACGATGATGACTGCCCAGTCAGGTACCTAACTTAAAATGGGAACAAGCCTCAAATATAAACGTGGTTGGGGTGTCCAAACCTTACAGTTCCCTACCTTACAGTTAATCATGGTTTCATTGGGATTGCCTAAGTTATTCTAGGTGTTGTGGTTTAACTCTTCTAGTCTGCTAAGGACCACACAGCCGCTCACTCACTCCCCCACCCACTGGGATGTGGGAGAGAATCGGAAGAGTAGAAGTGTGAAAACTCATGGGCTGAGAAAAAGAGAGTTTACTAGTAAAAAAAAAGAAAAAAGAAGAAACAAAGAAAACAACAAAGGGAAATAAATCCACAACAAAACCCCAAGAAAAACAAGTCATGCAAAAAACCCCAAAACAGCTGCTCACCAGCAGCTGGCTGATAACCCAGCCAGCCCCCGAGCAACAGCAGCCCCTCCCAGTTTTGCTGAGCATGATGTCATGTGGTATGGGATATCTCTTTGGTCAATTGGTGTCAGCTGTCCCAGCTGTGTCCTCTCCCATCTTCTTCGCACCCCCAGCCTACATGCTGTCAGGGCAGTGTGAGAAGCAGAGAAGGAGCTGATGCTGTGTAAGCACTGCTCAGCAATAACTAAAACATCTCTGTGCTATCAACACTGTTTTCATGACAAATCTGAAATACAGCTTCACCCAAGCTACTATGAAGAAAATTAACTCTATCCCAGCCAAAACCAGTACAGTAGATTAAAACCTGAGCCCTAGCGCAAAATCTAAATAAAGGAGCTTTGTTTGTGATTCTTTGTAATCACTTTGAGGTTGGGTAATATTTTAAACAGTGGCCTGGAAGAGACTCCGAATAGCAACAGAGCTAGGGTACCACAGCCAAACTTGTAAGTGCCTGGAGGTGTTCCAGTCTGTTTCCAATAACTTCTGGAGATACAGAAAGATGGACTTATTGCTGGGAGGGAGACACAGAACAGCTCCACTGGCATCTGCTCAGCTCAGCATGACCAAAAATTTACCAATTCCCTACACCTACCACAACTGCCCTACAGAGATATTATATAAAAAGAGTCCCCCAGGCTTTTAAATTTGCAAAATAATTTTGCTGTATCTTAAGGGAGAAAACAGCTAATTAATCTTTAACATGGGGTTTATAATTAAAATAGCTTCTTGAGTTACTAGATGTCATTGTGTACTGTGTAATTTAGACAAGCTAGGGTACAGGGACAAATGGATGAGACACAAAATAATTTATGGTGTGTAGATTCCTAATAGCAGAAATATATATATATGTGTATATATTGCTGCCTATAGTTACAGCTTGGGAGGTTTAGTTAGGCCATTAGTTATGATTTTACATTCATTTACTGTTATTTAATAAGCTAGTCATAGGTTAAATTAAATAAGAATAAATAAAAATATACATATATACTTTTTCCCCCCAAAAAGTGCTTGTTTTGTGGTTTATTTAGATGACTGCAACGTCCCCTGTGAAATATTTAAACATAAGGCATATCTATGACTTCTTAGTTTTAAATATTTTGATGGAACTTTCTACAAAGTGAATATGTCTGCATAGTCCCAGAACAGTGACGCATATATTGCATCACTGAATGTCTTTAAAATCGTACGTCACTTCTAATGTAATGATATGTTTATTGGGTTAAGTGCTATGCATATGAATCTAATTTTGAAACCCCTGCTATCATAAATGACAGCAGTTGTTTATAATATGGAAAACCAACTGTGTTGCCTTGTGGACCCTAGTTTTCAAACAGACAAAGTAAAAGTCATGCAACAAAACCTTGTTACTTCAATAATAAAAAATAACTAAGAGTATCCAGCATAGATTTCCTAAAAATTACATATCAAGAATCAGATTACCAAAAAAACCCCCAAAACTAAAGAAAACAAAACACCAATGTCAGAAAAACCTAAACAAGCTTTCAATGCAGAGGATGAGGAATACTAACATAAAAAAAAGAAGAAATTGAATTGTTAATCCCTAAAATAGAGGTTTATAAATGTCAAATCTTTGGCTCAAATGATAAGAACTTTCACTGACTGTGTTGTGCTGGTTCCTTGATTTATCCTCTTACTGATTTTCAAAACAGACAAAATGTAACTATAAATAACAAGTTAGAGAGTCATCCAACCACTGGAACATAATCTGAGCTGGAGTCCTAAATGCCAACAGGAGATAGAAAGGCTTTGTTAAGGAGTATTAACGATACAATAAAAGAGGGAATAGTTGTATGTGGGAATTCCAAACTGGAGTGGTAAGAACCTTTCAACTCTTCAAACAAGTTTTATTTCCATGAAATAGACTCTATTAGGAACTGTGATATACGGTCTTTTTTTAATATGTCATGGAAAATATTAGTAAATATCCTTTCCATTTGAACCAATACCTTTGGTGTCTTTTTCAGTCCATCTCTGGCCTGCGACCAGTGGTTAGACTTTAACATTTTGAATGGTATGTATGTATATACACGTGCATGTGCCTGTGCACATACGGACATAGCATCCAGAGCCTTTTCAGTGAAGAGTCGGTAACACTGGACTCATTTGCAATCATCTCCTGCATTAGGATTTTGTACCCTGCCTAGGTGTCACCTCATTACAGATAGTTGTCTGTCTGTCTTTATAATGCCCGTTCCCTTGGCATCAGAGCATGTCAGCAATGATAAAACAGATTTGCCATTATACCTCCACTTAGCTGTTAGTGTTATCCATTTCACAAGTGGCACTTTTGCTGTTTCTTTTCAACGAAGTCATTCACCTGCTGTGAGCCTGACTCAGAAGTAAGAATGAATAATGTATTTCAGATTCAGTTCACATTAATAGAGATCTGAGACATATTTAGTTTTATAAAAAGAAGAGCTTTGATCTTGGCAGCAGTGAATTTTAAATGTTTATAAGTGTACATTTTTCATGATTTCTGAGTTGGTGCAGCACACATTTATATGTATATATGCACAGCTCTGTTTTCTCAGCTGACAATAGCTTTCTACGTCCTTGCCACTGATGGAACATTTCAGTATTGGGGAATCTCTTTACTCTTTTTTTGGTGCAGGTACTCTATTGTCCAGGGCATGCATTTAAAGAGATTGTTCAGCATCAATGAACACAATGGAACAATCATTACAACTAAACCTCTGGACCGAGAGATAGCTTCTTGGCACAACATAACTGTTACAGCCACAGAAACAAGTGAGTAAGAAATTTAAGGAACACTGTGTTTTATATACTGTGAGCCGTAATTATCCTCTGAATATGCCTTCTTTTAAGTGGAGAATACATGCTTCTTTCTCATTATATTACTGTTGCTTGCTACATTAAGGAGCATTATTAAAATGATTAGTTAAATAGAAGTGGAATGTATTTGAGCTCCAAGGTCCTCTTCTCTTTCATAAAAGATGACCTTATAAAAAAAGAAAGGAAATTGTAATAGGATCTAGACTGTAACGCTTTCAAGTTACACTGAAGCATATGAATTGCTCCTGCAGTGCAAGATCTTATGTTAAATTAGACCCTGCTTAATTTCACACCAGATTTTTGACTAGTGTGAAATTAGCCAGGGTCTAATTTAACACCAGTCAGAAACCTGGGGCTCAAATTAATTGTGAATGTAAGGCCTAAATCAGCTAGACTTCTCTTCAGTAACAATTAAATCTGTGAAGCATCCTTTATATAGATTTCACCTGTCAGTTATGTTTGAAAGTCAAACGCAAATTGCTTCTGTTTGTGCTTTTGGTGATCTGGTTGCCCTAATTCTGGGACAACACTCTAGAAAATTAACAGTGGCTGATTTATAAAACAGTTTAACAAGATTATTGGAATATTATTTAAAAACTAATCACATCCATCCTCAGGAGGAGAAAAACCATATGAAACTAGAGTCCAATCAATAAATCAGACAGGTTTTGCCAAATACTTTTAGCACTTTTTTTAATCCTGAATCTTAGTTAAATGCCATTTATTACGAAGACTACTTTAAACACATATTCATAAGTTGCACTGTTCCCAAAAGGGAGCATTCCCTGTATATGTGTAGAATATTACTGCTAGAAGTTCAATATAGGGTAGTCAGTAGCCGTTTTCATTGAAGTCTTTATTTTGTGTTTGGGAATTGATAGTATTATCATCCTTTTCAGCTTCTCTGTGAGTTTTTAGGCATGAATGTATTTTACTTCTCATGTTGTTGGGCAGCTGGCAGGTGTTGGTAAAATTGATCCCTGGCATATTTTTGTCATGTCTTGAATAGCACTATGGAAACACAGCAGGATGACTTTGGTCTGGACTTTTCTGTTTAGTTAAACAATAAAATAGGAAAGAACCAAATGTTACAAATGATTGTGTCTCCTGCAGCAAAAGAAAGCGAGTCTTTCACAGTAATGAAAGTTATTGTAGAGAAACCGAGACCTCATTATCTTCATATTCTTATTCTTTATTTCTTTAATGATGATAAGGTCACTGTCTATAACACTATATTCAAAAGCATTGAAGTTAGGTCACCTTGGTCTTGGCATACCTGAAATGCTTTATATCATAAATTATTAGCATTTTATTCCTTGAAATACAGTCATAACATACACTGTGTGTAAGAGACATTTGGTAGATGACATTGTGGCTCCACTGAAGCCAAATCAAAATGACATTAGAGTTCATCCACACAAGATATTCATTACAGATGAGACAGATATTGAAACTGCATTACAACAGCAACCTCCTACAGGCCTATTGATGTCCTGGCATTCATACATGACACACGCCTTTTGCCTCCATTGCAATGACAGGGATCAGAGATTAGTGAGAGGAGTTTGTCTCTGTTATTGCAGACTTGTGGTGTGGATCATCCTATCCTCATGCCATTGAGATAGCATGTTTTAAAGGTACCCAGAAGTAGATCTAATTCATTGGACCTTAAACACAAGCAGTCAGAACCTGCAATCTGTTGTGTCTTATTCTACTTTATGCCTAAGATGGTTCTAGCTCAGGAGAAATCACATTTCCTTTGTTCAGTTTTTACTTGGTCATAATCAGCTTCCACCTAATACAAGGCTGAAGCATAAACAACAACATTCTAACCATACATGAGAGCAAGAAATCCTTAAGTCGTCAGCTTTACTTAACACTGATTTACTGAGTCAGATGATGATTGACTGACAATTAATTAACTTAGAAGAGGAATATCCATTTCAGCTTTCTCTCTATTGAACTATAGATGACCAACAAAAATTCCCAATGACAGCAACTGGCTTGAGCTTAGTCGTTTCTCTATACGCCAATTGGAAAAGTGCATTACCAGTCATAAGCAAACTTACCCGCAAGAGACAATAGTTATTTTCCCACTGGGTCTTGCAGGTGTCTTTTCATAGTGGGTTGCAGACCTACTATGTGACTACAGAACTTACAGGTCTTTGAAGGTTTCAGTCATGGTTCATATCATTAATTCAATATTTAATTGCCACCCCACTTTTGTCATATATATTTTTGTTTTGTTTTAGATTAGTCCTTTAAAAAAACCCACATGTGTCCAATTCCTTTAGGAAGTAAAGAAATTTGCTTAACGTAAATTATAAAAACTATTATTATTATTAATAATATTATTATTACTGATATTATTATTATTACTACAAGTTTCCTTTTACTGGCAGATGACAATGCCAAACTAAGCTTTCTTTAGTCCCCTGCAAGTATTGAGTTCTACTTTGTCTCTAGAGATGGTCACTGCTTTTCTTTTCACACAGCTCCAAAATAAGCAAGTTACTAATTTTGGTCCCTAGTAATTAAAGCATCAACTTCATTTTCACACTGATCCAGCATAATGCACTTGATATCCTGTTCTCTCAGACCTTGTTTTTCAAGTTTTGATCTCTCTCATGGAGATTATGGCAAAGAAATTTTCTGTTCATTGAAAGATCTTTAGCCTACTGTAGGATACAAGTACAATAGCTGTATTCAATTTCTGACAACTATTTTCCTGTGTAAGGGATAAAAGAAAAAATAAGTGTTGCCTACCATCTTCCCCAATTACAACAAAAGGAGTCACTTTGCTTCACCCAAAATCCTCATTAAATATTTACCAAAGACTGATTCCAAGAGTGGCTTTGCAATGTGTTGCTCTCTTCCAAAACAAAACACCTGTGATTTCAGAAACATTAAAAACTTCCATACTATTCTCTTCCTACAGCAATGTGAGAAATGCTCTTCCTTGTCATTTAACCATAAGCTGAGGAAAAAACCCACAAAACCACCACAATACAGCAACCCAAATATAGTAAAGGAAGTAGAAACGAGACTATTACAAAAATCAGTAAAAAAAAAAAAAAAAAGAACGGTTATTTGGTGAAAGAAAACAGATGTGAATGGCAGCTCTAGGCTTAAAGGTGCTATCTAAATGTGCAGGAAACTGGTAGGCTTTAAAGCCAATATAGCATCCATGAATCTTATGAACAAGTGTGTTAGGAATAGGCTAAGGTAGCTGAATCCTTCCCATGCTGCTTTCTCTACAACTGAAGCTGCCAAAGGTATTCCCTGCCTCCTAATAAGTTTTACAAAGTTTTCCTTTCAATGCCAACACAGGCAAATCTCTGCCCTACACATCCAGTTCTGACTTAAGTAAAAGAGGTTAAGCCAGTCCTGCATTTGGTGTGATTTCTCAAAGGGAAGTGTGCTACTTTTTATGTTTACTTTAAACATAAGCCAAGTACTATTTCATTGCCTATTGTATTATTATGGATGTTGGGATTCAACAAGAGAAACGTCATCCCACAAAGAAGTATTTTTGAGATGGCTCTGACAGATCATAAGCTTTGCTAAATTAGCATGGCTCTAATGATTTCACAGGAGGAATAGCAATGTGAAACTGCTGAGTATCTAGCCCTTTATCTCTGTGGTAGTTGCTTTTGCTACCATTTCCTTTGGCAAAAGACTCAAAGCTATCAGCACAGCTTCCATAAGATCCAAGAAAACAAATGTTTGCTCCAAGCAACTAGTGAATTATACATTAAAAAAGCAATGTAAGAATGAACCAAAACCATACAGTTTGAAGTAAAGCACAAAGGAGTATGTTTTGTTTGTCTCTTAAAGGTCCATTTGACTAACCTAAGAAAATGCCTTAAGGACTTCTGAACAGGTCAAAAGTAGTGACACTAGCACCCATCACAAAGCATATTTTAACTATAATGAATATTGTTGTGATTGAGATACTTTTGGTTTAGACTGAGCAGATTAAGATATTGATAAATATTTAGGTTGATAGATATTTAGTATTCCTGGAAGGTTTTACGTTTATTTTATTCACTGGAAAAATGTCTTCATTATGGTCTTTACCCAACAATATGTCCAAGTTAATGTGAATGTTACCGTTGCAGTAAAACTTCTTGCCTACTAGAGTAACAAATTACATTGTGGGGAAGGTAGACCTTTCCCAGAGCTATGCCGTGT
>RSEF01000002.1:106518609-106538548 GCA_003993805.1 Himantopus leucocephalus | reverse complement strand
CAGCTTCTCTATGAGGATCTTAGAGGAGACAGAGTCAAAAGCCTTCCTGCTGACAAGGTGTGCAATATCCACTGCTCTCCCCTCATCTTCCATGCCAGTCATTTTGTCATATAAAGCCATCTGGTTGGTCAAGCATGGCTTCCCCTTTGTGAATCCTTGCTGAGTACTCTCAATCACCTTCTTGTCCTTCATGTGCCAGGAAATGGTCTGCAGGATTATTTGTTCCATCACCTTCCCAGGGAATTAGGTGAGGCTGACCAGCCTGTAGTTCCCTGGGTCCTCCTTCTTGCCTTTCTATTAGACTTTGCAGAAATCAAGACAATCAAACTGTACTGTTTATTCCATTAATCAAGTTTGAGCCTGCAGGGAAAATAACCTGTAACCTCTATATGACAAGATCTAAACAGGTACTTTCTTTCCATGATCAAGTCAATAAGAGAAAGACAAAAGTTATTCTAGGCCACTGCCACTATCCTGATATCTCTACATCTTATGCTCAGATAAAAAAGAGAGTTATGAAAGAGGGAGGATGATGGCAACAGTAGCTATCAAAACATGGGACTTTCTTCTTTTAGTGTATATGGTGAGACAACAGAATGAACATTCCATTGCAGTGGGAGTTTGTTATCTACAGGGAGCGGGAAAACATTATGAACAAATGTCTTCTCCAAAGATAGTGAAAGAATATTTACACTACAAGAAATGTTTTTGTTCAAGGGGTGGCAATTTAATGAGGTGTGAACTGAAAATGCTGCTGATCAGCATTTCTTTAAGGAATCTTTCTATGACTTCAGATTAATAAATTAATCTAAATAAGCATTTTAGCCTATATTGCCTTTATTGAATTTTTACTTAGAGACATAAAGAAAATTTAGTTTCAAAAAAATATTTATATGTTTAAATATGCAAACAATGATTATTAAACTGTGCAGCTGATGTTATTATGAACATTGTAGGCGACCCATACCCGGAACCATTCAAGGTCGGGTTGGACAGGGCTCTGAGCAACCTGATCTAGTTGAAGATGTCCCTGCTCATTGCAGGGGGTTAGGACTAGATGGCCTTTAAAGGTCCCTTCCAACCCAAACTATTCTATAATTCTATGATTCTATGTTAGTATAAAATGAAACTCACATTCTAAAACAAGTTGTCTACACTCACACAAAATGATACTTAGCCTGACCAAGAGAATGCAAAGTAAAAAGCTAGCCCTGAAAAATATCACTGTTTTAAGTCAGTTCCTCTAGACTAAAATCTCTCCCTGAAGCCAATCAGTCAGAACTGTTCTCATATGAGAACTAAATGAACACTGAATATGGGCCTCAATTTTAGGTGCAATACACCTTGGAAAAGATACACCTCCGCTTGCAATCAGCTGTTCTCAGCATAAAACACAGACACTGGAATGAAAACCACTGATCAAACTGATTTGAGGTGTAATTTCCCATCTGAGTATGTCTAGGATGTGTGTCCTAATTGAAGAACTTCCTAGATGGAGAAAGCAAAAATTCACATCTTAATAATCATGTAAATCTCAACTGCACAGCTGTATAGCAGTAAACAGTTACTCACGTGTTACCTGTGCAGGCTTTGTCTGGACACCAAATAGGTTGTTGTTGATTGCTTGGTTCGTTGGTAAGACTGTTCTTTTCTAGGCAGGTCCACCGTCTCTTTATTCACCTACACACAGATTTGGGTGCTATAGTAATACTTACCCTTCCATGGGACCATGCAAACGCAAAGAGATTCATCAGTATATGAATTTTACAGAGTCTGCCTCATTTTTAATGGTTGATTTAGGTTGTCCTATTTTCTATGTAATATCAGAATTTCAAAGACCAGATTTGTGTTGCTGAAATGTATGCCAGAAATCATGACCAGAGAGTACAGGAGTACATAGCAGAAGTTGGCATCTCTAATCCTGCTTATTTCAGGAAATTAGAAAGCTTGGTGCTAATATGCGTAATATGAATAACTCGCCTCAGTACAAAGTTAATTGTTTATATCTAATGCTTAGAAAATGGTTTATGGCCATTCACCTTAACAAGAAATAATGTGAACGGATGTATAACAAAAAAAAAAAAAAGAAGAAATGAGTGTAGTAATCATATAAGGTATGTCTTATTTATATTCTGCATTTAATTCTTCTGCTTCCCTACACTCCATCCTTGTCTTCCCAGCACATACTGAAGAGACTGGCATGTGTTGTATATAGCAGATGGATGTGCCATGGCATACACAGTTTCTCACTGCCGTTCTGGCACACACACTTTCTGCTGAATTTGCTAGCTAGCAAGGACTCCAGTAGCAGATGTTTCACAGAAAATGTTGTTCACTGTCATTATATTAAAAATAATTAGGCCAGGATGAATCAATGAAACCAAATAACTGAACCAACCTCAGGTTAAGCTGCATGGATATTTTTGATATGTATTTCCACACTTTGTTTCATCTTTGTTTTAAATGGAAGATACATTTTTAAAAAGGAAGAAATTCAGTTCTCATCCTGAGCCCTCTACTAAGGTGCTTATCCAACAACTTATTCTCTTTGGAAACAGCTGTTACTGTCCTGGTAGGTTTTGCCCATGTCTGGGGGGCATGCTCAAGCAAACAGTATCAACAAACTTCACTGGTAGATGCAAAGAACTTTTCTCATTGCCGTATCTTCTCCGTTCTGAGGACTTTTTGTTTTGTGGTTGGTTTGTTTTTATTTTTTTTTTCTTTTCAGTGTAGGCTATCCCTAAGTGATTTACCTTGGTAGACTCTGTATTTCTTTCTTGTATGTAGTAGAAGTACCAATTTTAATTCTCAGTTTAAGTTTTTTATTGGCATTGTTAATACTATCACAAAGATAATAATAAAATTTCCACATATACATACGTACCTAAAAATATGTAGATACTTACAGGAGTCCTTGATTTATCCCATCCTTTCTGCTGTCCAACTAGCTGGCCAGTGTGGCAGAGAATAAAAAGGCTTCTTTCTTAAGGAATGCTAAAACATTTTGTTGCTCCTAATGTTATTTGAAGGGCAGAAAGAATGAAATGTGGAGAGAACAAGAAGGAATTATATCTCTTCCCATCATATCTTTCCTCCTACATGCAGTAACAGCCATCTAGTTTTGTCTCAATAGATGGTAATATCTGTTTGGTGATAAACAAAGGTGATACCTGACGTTAAGTTTTATCATCAAATGCAGAATACCCTTGAGTGTTTAAACTTGCAATTCATTCCCATTGTAATTCTTCGCTTGCAACAAGTCAGGTTTTGACCCTCAGTTTGAGTCTATATTGTGTTTTAACCCCAGATGGCAACTAGGATCATGCAGCCGTTCACTCACTGCCCCCCGCAATGGGAGGGGCAGTGAGTGAAGAAGAGGGAGAAAAAGAAAAAAAACTCATGGGTTGAGATAAAGACAGTTTACTAGACCAGTAATGGAAGACAAAATAATAATAGCAATAATAATGTTAAAAGAATATACAAAATGAATGATGCAATGACTATCCTGAGCAGCAGTCACAGACTTCTGCCCCCTGGTCAGCCCCCATTTATATACTGAGCATGACATCTGTGGTACGAAATATTCCTTTGGCCAGCTTTTAATTTCTATACTCCCTCTCAGCTTCTATGGGAAGCTGAAAAAGTCCTTGAGTTAATATAAACATTACTTAGCAACAACTAAAACAATATCTGTTATCAACATTATTCTCATACTAAATCCAAAACACAGCAGCTACTCTGAAGAAAATTAACTTTCTCCCAGCTGAAACCAGAACAGTCTACTATATTGATAATTGTCCAGATGATTGGCAGTCATGTAGGGTCTTCTTGACAGTAACTCGTAGTAAGAAATCATGTTCATGGCTCTTCCTTTAAACCTTGATTTTTTTTTCAATTTATTAAAAATATACTAAATGAGATTGCTCTGGTGCTTGTTGAATAATATCTCCTCATTAACTACATACAATTCAGCTTTAATTTCATTCTGAATACCAATAGCTTAAAAGTGAACAAAGAAAATGACAATGCAAGTACCATGAATTTGGGACTAAAGGTAAGCATTCCAGCATTTCAGCATTAAAAATATTGCTATTAGTAGCTGTCATTTCTGTAGTTGCTTAAGGGTCTTTCTTTGACTTGTCTAGTTAATAACATTGCAGGTTTATTACCTGGAGAACTACTGATTGCCTTACAGGGAAAAGAGTATTAAGTGCAACTGATATTCTCTTCTGCTCTCCCATGACAGGATTAAGCTTGTAGTTCTTATTTGAAGTTGACCTACTGACCTCACCCATATTTATGCACAGCATGTGCTGTTACCTGTAAAGATCTGCTAGGAAGTCTTGTTCTTTATCACGTAAAATTGTAAATGAAAAATCCCACTGCATAGATTTGTCTTTGTGGAGCCTACTTGTACTTTGACTTGATATTTTCTGTTATGTTGAGGATGCTTCACATAACATACAGTTTCCTTGATAGAAAACATATATTCAATACGTTTCTTTCTTACAGAATTAAATGGGTAAGAACCAGATCATTGATTTACATTAGAACACTGATTATAAAAACTAATTTCTGAGCTGTACACACTGCCTCATGTATTTTAGTTCTATACCTCACTTGTGAACACAAATTTGTTCCTTTTTAGATGACTCTCCACTTAAATGATTTGTCAATATTTTGCCGCCTTCTTCACCTCTACCTTGTGTGAAATTATAAGCTGTCATAGTATTAGCTATTTTTTTTCTAATATTAAGGTCTGTTCATTTGCCACTGATTACTGGGCTGCCTGTATGTAAAATTAGACAAAAGAAATTGCATTGATTTGCACTAGCAGAATGAGTTACTTCTCACCTAAATTAACATGATCATTGAAAACACATTAGCACAAAGACCAAAAGGTGAAAGTGGCTAGTTCAGTAAGACTTACTAAAGCAATAATTTGATTGGCAGGCCTAAACTTGACCTGACTGAATGACTGTAGATTTTGAAGAGGCAAGAGGAAGAAACTGTATGAAGGCTGGGAAATGGAGGAAATAAAAATTAATTATCACTTGTTAAAAGCAATCTAATCGCTGTAGTTAATGGGACATCTTATCATTATCTGAATCACTTTGCTTTGTACTTTATTTATATAGCAAAGCTTTGTCTTTTTTTCATATTCCTTTCTTTTTGACAAAATGAAGAACAGCACCACAGGTGAGGTAACTCACTCACACTTTGTCTGTTTGCTCCTTACAAATCTTTTTTCTGTGTCTGGGTTGCACAGCAACGTTTCAGGCACTATTGCAATAGTAGTAGTAATCACAGTTCCCGCAGCCTTACAGTGCTAACTATGTTACCTGGTGTACGACTAAACTACTGATGCAGTTCCCTTCCCTAAGAATGTATTCAGAGTTTAAAGAAGGCTTCGCAAAGAAGATTTATGCCTCATGACAAAGTACACCATCTTTTCCTAGGAGTTCTGTAAGCATAACTAAGCGCAGAAGCATTAAAGAAAGAAAAATACAGCTAGGTGGCCCCAAGTGTAATAACAGTTACATCTCTCAAGAAATAAATTACCCACATGACACGACAGACTATGGGAAATGAATAGGAGAAAATATATACCAGTAAATCAACAGAAGTTCAAACGGCATTATGCTGCATGTCTAGCTGAAAGGAAATTCAGAGTAGTAGCTGATACACTATCCTTTACTCGTCCTCATTGCCAGCTGATGCCAAAGTGATCCTTACTTGGTTTTATGCTTTTTAACAGAAAAACAGTTCATCTTGTCACAAGAGAATGACTTTATGACAAGGTAAATAGTATTAAGGATAGGATGGTGAAGGAGTTTTATTCCTAGCTCTGCAAGAGACTTCCCATGTGTCGTTGGACAAATGCCTTAATTGTTCCATGTCTCAGTGTGTCCATTAAAATTCTTATCCATGATCTATGGATTACTATCATAAACTAAAATTGTCAAGATTGCCAATGTTGTCCACAGTTAAGTTCACTTTCAATGAGGACATTTACAGCTTTCCTAAGCTTTTCCATTTTTTATTAATTTGTTAATTTCTAATTAAAAGTTTGTAATTTATTCATTTGTGATTAAAAATTTTCTCATAAAGTTGTTTTGATCAACCTTGGAGAATGTCTATTGAACTACAATTTTAAGTTTTAAGGTTTTGGCGGTTTTATCTCATGGTGACTTGAGCAATCCTTGATTGATTAGTCTTTTGGGAAGTAATATATACTTGTTCTTGTTTTAGACCATTTACAACCCTTATCTTGTCTAAAACCTTCAAAAGAATACTACAAATTTCATCTTTCTTGCCTGTGGTAAAAGTCTGTTTCCAAATAGATATATTTGTAACCTGCCAGAATATTGCCGCCCTTTTCCATCTGAAACTAAAATGTTTGTTGCAACTTTTCATCTAAAATCACAATGGGTCTATACCTCATTTATGTAATTCAAAGTAATACCATTGATTTTAATATAACTGTAGAAACGTTGAGTTGCTGGATATCTAGGAAAAAATTCACTGATGTAATTCAAAATAGCTGTGAAAAATAGTCCAGAAAAGCAAAACAATATTTTCAATAGGAAATATTTTATGATATAATTTGATATACACTGATCATTTCAGAAGGAAAAAACCTCCAAAAACACCAAACAAAGAAAAAAATCCTTGCTCTCAAGAATTAGTCTTTTGAGTAATCTCAGCAGAAATGATTTAAAAGTATTAGTGAATGATCCCAGCAGACTAAGGAAATTTTTCTCTAGTTTGCTAATGCCCACTGCTTAATGAAGAACACCTGGGAACTTGTGAGTGCTTCACTACATCCCTTGATAGAGCTATCACATTGTAAGGACAAAAAAAGAGAATTCAGTGGTATAACCTAGTCAGAAACCAGCTGCGCCTGTTGAGGATACATGTTATAGCTACCAATGTTTTGAACTTTGACCTCTAGATTGGACTTTTATCATATTTGATTCTATGATCTTTCTGAGCAAACACTGAAGGTACTCCAACTTTGGCAAAATGGTATCGTCAGAATTTTCCTCTCACTAAGTGGCCTCAGCATGTCAGTTGTATCCTGAAGGGAATACGCTGGCTCCCTGTCAAACATCAAATTGATTTTCAAATTGCTTTGATAGCTTATAAGGCAGTGCAGTCTGAGAAGTGTGTATTTATCAGAATTGCTTTCTCTGCATGAGCTCAGTCTCTCTTTGAGATGATAAAAAGCAAGTAAATTGGCAATCCTGGAATGTACAGTAGGGTAAAAACTCGGGAACACATATTTAGCTGTTTTACAACTCAAATATGTAATTGATTCTCTGACCAGGGTCTGTAATGTGATTTAATCCATTCATATATAGGTAGCATTTCAGACACCTGTAAATGATGAGCAGTACTTCTTTGTCTCTACATCCATGTAATGGTCCACACCAGCACACGAGAACTGCCCTTGCAACACACTTTTAAGGGAAGGAATCTGCTTTGAAGGAGTCTTCATAGCTGAAAAGGAAAGGACAGGCTGCTCTATGTGCTGGAACTTCTATGCTTAAAGTTGACCTACGAATGTACAGAGGACTTTATATCATGTCAGTAGGAAAGCTATGACCAGTGCTTATACCATACAGAGTTCTTTGTATATGTTCAAAAATTTGTGTTTGGAGGTGCTGAGCCCAGAGCGAAAGATGACCTGCTCTAAATAATCTCCTTTTGGTACCCTTCAACTCACAGGCTTATTGTCAAAGTCAATAAATTTAACTCTTAAGCACATTTGAGTTAGGGAATGAGCAAATAAAAATCCTTTCCTGCTTCAAAAAATACCCAAATAAAAGCCGTCTTTATTATTTAATACTGTAGTAGCAGCTGAACTCCTGTTTGCCTTGACTCCATTGTGCTAGAAGCTGTTGGTCATATAATAAATTATAAAAACTAAATTTCTGAGTTTCTGAAAGAATTTTCAAAAGCTAAAGGCACTTTCCAAGCATATATCTTCCTTTCAAAGGAAAACGTTTTAGGTATGAAGGCAGCTTGGAAATCTCTTTCTATGGAAAATATGCCATGTTATTTCATATTATGCAAAGCAAAATTCATGAAAGCAAAGAGCATTGTCAGTAAAAATGACCTGTTTGTAGATGAGTGAGAGTTAAATAGTGAGAACTGCATAAAATAAAAAAGATTTTCACATGCTGAAGAAAAAAAAAAATCAAGAAATTATAAAAGTCAATGTAATCTAATATTTTTACCGGGCTACATTCTGGCATATACTCTGTTTCTGACTCGCCCAAGGTATGCAAAAGATTTTGAGGAATACAATTTGCCTGCTTTCCTCTTACTGACTTTTGTTTCATGAAAATAAATTGTAAGCTTTGATTATGCATTTTTATAATAGTTAACACAATAAGTTGTTGGTCTCAGATGAAAAAGCTCAATAATTATAACAATAAATATTTTTCAACCTTTCAAAATTAAGATCTTGCTGGCAACACAAAATTACTTTTAAATTGTGTTCTTTAATTTTAATAAAAAATACAAATGTTCATGCTGACATTTTCAATATGACTATCAATCTCCTTCATTAAAATTATTTGAAGCGGCTTGAACTTTATAATGAGACAAGGTGGCTGCAATTTCAGTGAAATTAGACTGTATGTTTTCTTAGCAAGCTTCTTTGAGTTAAGTTTAAAGAGAAGTATTTTCTTTCCTCTAAATAATATAAAAATCAATTAAAAAGTCAGAAATGCATTTCAATTCGATAAAAATAGAAATAAGTATTTTTGACAACTTTCTTAAATAATAGTATGTCAAAAGTTCAAACTTTTTTCTTCTCTTAACTGAATTTGTTTACATGTAAAATAATTTAAAATTGGGATTCATGTTATTTGATTATGACAGATATTTTGTCTTTGCCTTCAAAAAGACAAGGATTTGGCTTGTAGTAAAATATTATATCTGTGGCATACTACCTGTTTTAGTTGACAAATACAGAATTCCCTGTTTCTCTACATGTATTTCACCCTGAATATGGCAGATGTAGCCCTTGCAGTCGTAATTAGAAGCTATTTATTTGTTCAAGACAATTTCAGTCTAATTCAGTTCCATTTAACACATATGTGATGTTCTCACATAAGCAGTTTAAACCCAAGTAAGATAACTTATGTAATGGTGTGCACATTGACCAGGTGGGCACACAGATCAAGTATATGGTGAACAAAGGGTGAAGATAGACATGTTCACTTATAGAAATAAACATGATGATAAATAGAATAAACATGATGAACAGACTGAGTCCAGTACTTCAAGTTCATTGTTTGATTTGGACAAATCATGCAATTGTAACCTTGGAAGGGGCTTCTGTATCCTTTTAAAGAAGGTCTTCATGGCTAGTATTCATTAATTCCATTTTTGAAAATTATTTTTTCTTTAAAAAAAAAAATAAATGTTCAATTAACATTCCTGTTAGTTAGGAACAGCAGTTGCAGAAAGCAAATCAGAATGACTAAATACACACATCTTTTGTAACACACCAGAAAACAACAACAAAGTGTTCTGGAGATGTTATTGCTGTACCTATGCAATTAGTTCCACTTAAAATAATTATGCTGTAGCATTTTTATTTTATAAAAGCATAAAAAGCTCTCAGCTGAGATTAGTCTCCTCTTTTGATAGGGAATGTGCAAACGTGTAGACAGAGGAAATTACTCATTTTCCATGGACACGAACCTGACCTCACAGACAGACAAAAAAATGCACAAAGTAACAAAAGGACTTGCCTAAGTTCACAGAAGATATGTCTTTAAGTAAGACCTATCGCAATGTTCCAAGCTCCAGCATACAGTTTCATGGAACACTGAGGGGAAACTTTGGATGATAAGAAGTAACCTCGCCTGGTTTCTATAGAAACCAAAAGGGACCTGTTGCCACCCAGATGAGATGACCAGAACTTTGATAAGGTTGTTAAGATCTGTCTTCTGTGTGCTAGAAAAGCAGCAAATCAATGACTCAGCTGGGAATAGGATCCAGATTTATAGACTCACTGTCCTTAACTTCTAAACTATGGTGTGATCTCTATGCAAGACAGAACAAAATAATATTTTCATTAGCATGGATTATAGCCTGTGGGCTCAGGAGTTTATTTCTGCAACCTACTGAGGTATCTGATAAGATCTTTTTCCCTCTTAACCAGCTCTGATTTCTGTGGAAATAGAAGGTACTCAACATTTTACAAGAGTGAAATGAGAAAGATAAGTCTATAGGGTATAACTTCATATAACATAAATCAGCATCATTCCTATAGAACTGTCCTGATTTATACCTACTAAACTGCAGTCTCATAAAAGTTCCTAACAAGTTAGTAGGCATTTCTTAAAATGAATGAAAACTTGTCAGATTTGAATATCTATAATTTATTCTAATAAAGTATGTTTTGGGGAAGATGGCTTAGTATGGTCACCTACGATAAATTGAATTAATTAAACTTAAATAACTCAGAAAGCCCTAAAAAGATAGATTTGTAAATGAGAGCAGGTATATCACTTCAGCAACTATTCTCTCAACAGCATTGAAGCTCATGTGAAAAAATATATTGAATTCCTGCATTTTTGTCCCTTGGACAACACTGATTTATCATTTCTTCTCCTTTCTTCATCTACAATAAGACCTTCAGCAACAGGACCTAAATATATCTTAACAACAAGATTTTCTTTTCTTCTCAAAATATATTTCCCAAGATGTTCTGTCATAGATATCAAACAAAATTTTACCTTTTGAGATGAGGCAATTTTCGTCAAATGACAAACTTAAGTGAGGACTTAAGATATTCTATTTTATCATATCTGCCATCATATCTCTTTTCAGTAATACTGTAACCCATATGTATATTTGACTAGAATTCGGTGTTGGCCTCAGTCAGCGTAAAGTGTATTTCTACAGAATGCCTGAAGAAAACACACTGCAAAAACTTTGATTTCCAAAACATGTATAATTCATTCTAGAGATTTATAGCTGCTTTTTTAGTGTTTGTTTTGGTTTGTTGGGTTTTTTACATAAAAAAACTCTTTAACACATACCACAGAAATAAGCAATGAATAATATGCTGTGGAAAGGACACAAATGGATTCCCTGGAGAAATGCTAGGTAACTGGTAAACACAGTAAATTAACAGCAACCAGCGCTCAGCTGAAATGTTGCTGATTATGGGGAAGATTAACCCTCTGTCCCTTGGCTTGATTTCAGAATTGCAGCACAGAGATTTATAGGAGATCCTGTGTACATGGGCAAAGAGAGTCCAATCCAAATATCTTATCCCCAGACTATGATGAAGAGGAAATACAATCTGTGGGCTGAGGGCTCTGGATGATGAGGAAAACAACCCTGCAGCACAGACAAAGGTGGAAGAACCACGAGTGCCCCCAGTCAATGGCAGTTCCTCAGCCCTGTTGTCCGTTCAATAAAGGACTCAGAGGGCTGGTCCAACACAGACTGCTTTACTGAACTCCTCTGTCCCACAGGCCAGTGAAAGGAGAAGAGGATGGATGAGGGGAGCTAAGTCTTGTTTTAGCTGTTTTGACTATTCTTGCATGTTAAAAGATAAATTTTCTTTTTTCTTCTTGATTTTTAAATGATTTCTCAAAAACTTCATCTATTGAGTTAATTTTCTTAAAGCTACAACTGAAGGTGCTTTGAAAGGAACACAAAAAGGCAAGAAATATTAATATTTGCAATATATTTTGGTTAAAAAAAGATGTTTTGTTTTATTTCTCTTGCTTTTCTTTTTCTTTTTTTTGGCCAGATGAATCTATCTCTACATGACGCACAATCCCACTTTTCCCATTTTCTCACAGCTCTGTTTTGACAAGTGTCAAAACACTTCTGTCCATCATTTCCTAATGACACAAAACAGCACAAGCTATAGGTTTCAAATTAAAATAATAACATAAAATATACCAACATAAAGATTGTCAGAAAAATATTATGCAGCTAGCACTGCAATTACAAACAAGTTTGTTTTCATAAACAGGTTTCCCTAGTCTCAGAAGGGTTAAAATACTGGCATGGGATCATAAACTAAATGTAGGAAATTGTTTCAGAGGAGCTGGAAGTGAATAAATCTTTTAAAATACCCAAGTTATTAATAAATATGCTACCTTATTATTATTATTATCTCTCTGAGACACACTTTTTCCCAGCCTGAGACCCACAATGATAAAAGACATAGCAAAAAGAATCACCAGCTTCCCTTTTGCATTGCTGTACTTTTTCGGTGTTTCTTGATCATGACAGAGGTCTTTATAGGCTCAAGAACAGTCCCTCAGTGTGAGATAGGGTCTAGAAAGGGGTAGGAGGAGTCAGGCATGATCAGTCAGGAAGACATGGGGATGATGGTTGATGAGAAACTCAACATGATCTGGCAATGTGCACTCACAGCCAGGAAGGCCAACCACATCTTGGACTGCATGAAAAGAAGCATGGCCATCAGGTTGAGGGAGGTGATTCTGTCCTTCTGCTCTGCTCTCATGAAACCCCACCTGGAATATTGCATCCACCTCTGGAACCCTCAACATAAGAAGGACGTGGACCTGTTGGAGCAAGTCCAGAGGAGGGCCACGAAGATGATCAGAGAGCTGGAGAACCTCTCCTATGAAGACAGATTGAAATAGTTGGGATTGTTCAGCCTGGAGAAGAGAAGGCTCTGGGGAGACCTTATAGGCACCTTCCGGTATCTGAAGGGCGCCTATAAGAAGGCTGGAAAGGGACTTTTTACAAGGTCGTGTAGTGATAGGATGAGAATAGACATTAGGAAAAAAAAAAAAATTCACAATGAGGGTGTCGAGACACTGGAACAGGTTGCCCAGGGAAGCTGTGGAGGCCCCATCCCTGGAAATGTTCAAGGCCTGGTTGGATGAGTCTTTGAGCAACCTGGTCTAGTTGAAGGTGTCCCTGCCCATGGCAGGGGGGTTGGAACTAGATGATCTTCAAGGTCCCTTCCAATCTAAACCATTTTATGACTCTATGATTCTATGACATTACAAGATATTGAGAAGATTCTATTTTTACTGCACACCACTTTCCATGAGCAGCTCCAACCTCTGAAGCAATCTAGAACTAGCAATGTGTGTGGGGTGTTTAATGATCCAGAATTCCTCTTACTGAAGGGTTGTACATTTCCTTCTGAACCTGTTAATCTGAACTAGAGCAGTCTTACTGAACCATCCCACCATCTGAATATGAAATGTATACTTCTGAGGGAGTGTTCTAATTATAAGTACGTATTCTGCAACAAAGATATGTGAAGTAGCAATATAATTTTAATAATCTTACATATAACTATTTTAGATTGCAGAAAAGTACTATACAGCTACTCCTCAGAAAATGTTTCAAAAATAGTGCTATATATTTATCTTCAGAGAGATAACTAGCTGGACTTTTTTACTGTTTTACAATGGTTACTTCTCTAAATATTTCAGTCATTTTCTATTTTACAAAATAGAAGAAAATTAATTGCTGTATAATTTAAACAAAAAAGTCTCTAGGCACTGTTTCTGTGCCCCTTCTCCTGAGAGAAATCTTTAAAGTCCCAAGAAATACTCATTTGTTATAACTACTGATAATTAAAATATAAAAATTGCAAAAAATGCCCTATTACCACAAAAAAAAAAAAAAACAAGCATTGAATTTTANTAGACACTGAATAGCATGGATGAGTAGAAGAAAATATAGTATACATTTTTAATTTATGCTCAGTAAATCACATGTGCTTTGTAGAAGTGTTAAAATGGATTAGTAGTATATTAAATTATTCTTTGAAAACATTTAAAAACAAATATTCAAATTCTTTCTACACCAATAAAAATAAAACCACAAAATTATCACAAAACATGTTGTTTCTGATGTCAACAATTATTATACTAAAAAAAACCACGGAAAAAACACCAGAAAGATAATGTAGCTACACTTTCTCTGCTTAATCAAAATTTTGTCCTTCCACCCCTGAAAAGACATTAAGGATGTTTACATAAGTAGGAAGAACATAGACAATTTTTGTGACAAAGGATTTATTCCTCAGAAAATACTATATGTATGTGTACATGAATCATCCCTAACAATATATGATTATTATTTTTTCCACCCTTAGCTGGACATCATCTGCTCATTAATTCAGATTAACAAATGGGAGTTCATGGTGTTATGTTTGAGGGTGACATATCTAGGACATTTTTGAAAGCCATAGTACTACCAACAGTGTAGGCATATGTTAACTGCTAAGAAGGTTGAACTTCCTCATTTCAGGGGTAGCATACGTCATAAATCTGCCTAGACAAATAACGAAAAGTAAGATTTTTCTCTGGATATATACACTCATTTTTGTTGTCTTTATCCCATCACAAAATATGGAAACATTTGATGACAAAAGACAAAAGATGCAACTCTAGTTTCATGTAATCTGGTAAAAAACCCTCCTCTTAACTTTGTTTGGGCTGGTTTCTGTGACAAATATAATAAACTAATTTAATGGGCAATATAATTTATTATGTAGACTATACTGCAGCTGCATCAACTATATTAAAATGTAGCCACAATACATATTCTGTTTATTGGTCTAAGTTTAGGTTTTAGGTGCCTTCCAAAATCTTAAAATGTAGTTGTTGTTTTCCTCACCATAACAGCAGAAGTTTTCCAGACATCTTGCAGCCTACTGCATCCACAGTCTTGAGTAAACAACCTTGGTTTCTGATGCAATTTCTGGGTAAGGTCAATTGCCTTGAAACAGAAGGAAAAAAGCCAGTCTCTTTAATCAAAGAGTAATCTGCTGTGGATAAACATCTGTAAACAGAGGAAAAAACTAAACAAAGTTAAAAACCAGGTTAGATCAGGTTAACAAATAGTTACGTAAGCAAACTGGACACCTCTAAGTCCATGGATGAGCCCATGAGGGCTGAGGGAGCTGGCTGATGTCATTTCACGGCCACTTTCAATAAACTATGAATGATCATGGTGAATGGGAAAGGATCCTAATAAATCAAGGCTCAACCATATTATGTGAGCTTTGAGATGCCTAAAAAATGCCCGTATTGGCTTATCCAGTATGCTTCATTAATATACTTAACAATATATGAGATCTTGTTTATGTTATCAGTCGGGGGGGGTGGGGGGGTGGGTTATGTAACTTATAGTTTAGATAGGCTGGAATGGGATATCTCATTTTAACTTGTTGCTGAAGATCTTCAGATCCTGAAAGTAAGTGTGGATTTCGTAAAGTCATGCAAATTTATACTAGCTAAGACAATGGCCCATTGGCACTAAACCCCTGCTTGACTCATGTTTCCATATCCTGCTGAGTGAAGAAGGTTAACTTGTCATTGTCTGGATCATTAACTTTTCAGAGAGAGATTTTTGAATGCTCTCATACATAAATTTACATGGCAAGATGAACTTCTTAACTCCATAACTAGACATTTCAGAATCTCCCAAGGATAGCATTCGGAAATCAGCATTTTGATTAGCAGAGATTTTTTCAGAATGTACTTTCTAAATGGCACTGGCATACTATTATTGAGGTACAGGGATGATGGATGCATGAGGTAAACAGAGAAGGAAAAGTTCTCTTTGTTTTCTTCATGAAAAGGTTCGTATTCCCTGAAGACAAATTTGCTTAAGATATGTGGAGCGACAATTTGATAAGATGGCTAACAGGCTACAAATAACTTCCTGGGTTTTTTTTAGTCATTTTTGAAACACAACTGTAATGAAGAGAAGAATAAAGTCCTACTAGGGTTATTTCGTTTCTATTCAAATAATGTTATAGAAACTCAATGCAGCCGCATACCATCATAAATTTTCCACAGGTATCTGGCATTTAACCTACTTTATCCTACTGCTGTCTGCTGTCTTATAAACTCTAACAGCACTATGCATCTGCATCTACACACACCAGCTTTTTGACAACAATTAAAATTGGCATGTAGAAGCATTCTGAGATGAAATCTTATAATTGACAGACTAAGACGCCAGCCAAAGGGGTATACGTTCGGGTAATCCCTGGGTTGAAACACTGCTGGTCTGTCAGCCTCTGAAATTATTGGCAATCTCATAGCCCGTATCTAGCAGCTGAGAGGAAGCTGTGCCAACCAGTGGCAGGCTTCAATAGGTTTAGAAGAGCCGTCAGTGTAATTGTCATCTTTAACATTGAAAAGTGCTTAGATGCCATTGTGATAAGTGGGATAGAAACTGTGCAAACAGCAAAAAGCCAGCAGAGTCTTGGAAAAGGCATTCTGCATTTACTATCCCCCGCTGCTTTGAACTGCCTGCAAACAGAAAGTTTAAAACAACAGACAAGTAACATATTCTATCAAGTCCAAAGTGTTACAAGAATGACCTTGGTGAATTGCTCTGATTTCTTGTGCTACACCACATCATGTAACAGGGAGGAGGTTAAGAGGTGGCAGAAGTTCCCTGGACGAGACGGCTGCAGGATGGGGCTGTCTCCCTGTTCCTGACAGTAGGAGAGCCAAGAAGTGAAAGGGACAGATAAACACTTATTGGAGCATCTTGCACTATTGGTATCTTTATTCTGGGGAGGACAAAAAAAACCCTCATATTCTCAATGTTTTACGTACTTCAGTACAAAGTCCTTGAAAATAGCAGAGAAGTACTAAAGCTATTCAAGTAATTCTGCGTAGTGTGAGGCTGATAAGGTTTTTTAGTTGTTGTTTTTTTCTTTTAACAACAAACAAATCAACCAACCAACCAGACATCTCTATGGCTTTTTCATTGTATCAAGACGGTTGCATGTTGATTGATGGAAAATAATTGCTTAACCATCACCCAAAACCCTGTAAGTGCTAAGGCACAATATTAGAAAAAGTGTGGATAATTATGAACTCATTTTATTGTTCAGTGACATAGTACTAAATAGAATAAATACAAGAGAGAACTGTGTGAAAGATTTTCTGTAGCAAAGTATCTAGAAGAAGTTGTTCTTGTGTATTAACTATATATTTAAAACAGCCAAATTGGAAACACAGGAAAGAGGACTAATTCTGAGTTTTTGATAAAGTAATTGCGTTCCTGCTTTTTCTAAATTATGTAATACACACACACACACTTGTACACACACGCAGGAACACTATTCTATGTTAAACAGAATTATGCGAAATGCTTGTTGGTCTCACTTGCCCTAGTGCTTTACATGCAGAGAAGCAAACTCAGTCAGGTTGCATGGGATGTCATTTTAGGGAAAATACTGTTACTTGTTGCTTGGTTTATAGTGTGGTGATTTTTTCAAGCTAAGAGACGAGATTCCTTTTACTGCGTATAACATAATGGTCAGCACAAATGCACTAAATGCAAATGAACTAAGAATTTATTTTAATATTTTTAAAGTGGCATCTACAGCCCACTGAAAATAAAAGTTCAGGGGAATTTTATATGTATTCTCCTTTGTGCACATTTTAACTAAGGATTATGGGCCTATATCAGTAAAGATAATTAGGCACCTGCTATCATACTGTTGGCCTGTATGTACCCAGTCCCCGTTCAAGTGTTGCACATCTGTTGCAAACCTAACCTTGAAAAGCGTTTGAGTCTCCTGCATGACATTTCCTGAGGTACCTGCTGCTCTGCTTCCAGGCAAGCTCGGCATTTGTCTCTCAGGCTCAGAAAGGGGTTTGTTCTTACAAGTAGTCCGCTCATACCTGTTGAATCTGGCTCTACCCAAACTGCAGCAGGAGCTAATATTTCCTTTCACAGCCACCTGTTCAAACAGCCAAGGTTTAATGGAAGAAGTCAGTGTTTAAAGTCTGTTCAGCCCAACTGAATGGAGAGAGCTGTGCCGAATTTGCTGCTCAGACAGTTCAAATGGCCTCTAAAAAAGTGTCATATACATCAAGGCAAAGGGACCTAACCAGCTGGAAAAAAAGAGTCCTTGGATTGAAATTAGATGTGTCCATGAGGCTATATTAGAGATTCACTGGGGCAGAATGAGAATGAGGCAAGGGTGATCTCCCCACCTCGAGGTGAGACTTCTTTGTCTGAGGAACTACGGGGCTGTGTTTGTGCAGACCTTGCTCTGCCATGCCTCGTGCTGGCGCCTTGCTCCCCACACCCGTGCGTGAGAACCTGAGATTCAGGTGATGGCACAGTTTGAAAACCTGACCATGAGATGGGGCTGACAAGTACCATCTGCACATGGAGTCAGGGAAGTCCAACAGGCTTTTGAGCCTAGAAGGGGATCCCCCAGGTGCTAAATCTGCTCACGGTCTTTGCACACACTTGTCTTTAAGCAGCTGAATATGCTGAAGTGATCCTGAGAATACAGATCAGCAGCTGGGCTTTTCCTTTCCTAACCTGCATATTAGGGGGGTGAACTAGGGATGGTGCTGGTTATTATTTAAGAAAAATAACAAAGAAAAGAATATTTTCTTTTTAGATTCCCGTACATGAGTCTGTCTTCATTAAAATACTTAATAAATTACTGACAAATTCACATTATTAAAATAAAATCTAAAAAAAAAAGTGTGCCTTTTTAGAGTATTTTCTGCCCTGTTAAGAGAAGGATGAATACTCAACATTTGGAGCACAGCTATGACTTCAGCACAGAGCGTACCCTTAATTGTTACTAAGATTGCAGGTAACAGAGTCTTTTTAGATCAGTTTTCTAAGAGGAGTGAAGCTTTTCCTTTGTACACATAATGTTCTGCCATGTATTTACACAATAAATGGAGATGAATCAATGCATTATTAAAACATGTTATTCATAAAATAACAATTCAGAAGCACCCTCATTTAGTAAATACGATGCACTCTTTGGTTACTTGTGGAGCTATAGCACATGTGGAATAGCACCAGTGGTGTTCCCATGTTTTATGGACTTACATAAAAGGATATAATTTGTTGCTGCATGACACTGAAATTATTCTAATGCAACCCCAAGTAAATATGTTCCTTTCTGAGTTTTTCTAAGATTATAGTTACTTTATACTTCATGCAAATAAGGCTAATGAGGTTCACTAGTTTAGTAAAAGCTTTTTCTAATTTCAGAAGTAATTCCCATCAACCACTCAGTGTAGATTGGTCATTTGGTGTATATTTGATGAAAAAGAGGTGTTTATGCTAATGACTATGCCAATGGTATTTTTCATTTGTATTCACTTGTAGGAGGTACCTGAAATGTTTAAGGTTTGTTTGTATTGAACAAAGGAAATAGCTGGAGATCAAATTAGCCACAGGAAAAGACTTTTATAAAAATAATCCCACAAATTGCACCACAGTACTCCTGGTCGGTCTTGGCTGCTTTATGTTCCCTGCTGTTGGTCAGGTTAAACACCACTGTTTTGTAATGGAACATATTCAGTAGAAAGCCAGAGAGTGAGTCTAATGTTTGAATTTTTTATTCAACACTAGTGGTACAAGGATAATTACTTATATGCTCAAAGAAAGACTAAAAGTTTCTGGCAGGTAAAGAT
Organism: Himantopus leucocephalus; assembly: GCA_003993805.1. Classification (NCBI taxonomy): domain Eukaryota; kingdom Metazoa; phylum Chordata; class Aves; order Charadriiformes; family Recurvirostridae; genus Himantopus; species Himantopus leucocephalus. The sequence goes on along the minus strand of RSEF01000002.1, from coordinate 106,519,088 downwards.
TCACTAATAGCATGAGATCCAAGCTCCGTTAGTTTAGAGACTTTCTGACCTAACTATACTGCTTTTTTTCTCCAAAGGTAGTTGTTCTTAACAGTGCAGACAAGCTTTGATCTTCTATTGAAAATTCTGTAGAATTATATGGACAATATTTTCTGCTAAAGATCTGAAAAGCTCAAAAAATGCCATAGAAAGGATGTAATATTTCAGAAAGGATGTAATATTTCAGTGCATTTTATCATAATTGTCTACGACATTTTTTCTCTCTTTATTTACTTTTCTTTACTTTTTATAATGGGGGATTGAGTCCTTTCCCTCATGTGATTCTCTTGAGGAAAAAAATCCCCAAATATAATTTAAATATTACTATAAAACAATAATAACAATATTGCTCTTATTGCTCTTCTGGGATGTTCCAAATGCTTCTCATCCCTTCAGATGGAGATCTAAACTTCCTCCATTTCTTTAGTAGAAATCCATAA
>RSEF01000002.1:106488168-106510347 GCA_003993805.1 Himantopus leucocephalus | reverse complement strand
AGATTTCAGTGTCTTAATCTTGTCTCTTGGGATGGTAACGGAAACTCCCCGATATCGGATTGGGACAAGCTTATGCATCATTTCTTATTTAAGGAAAAAATAGGGTTTGATAATTGCTAAAACTCTGTTTCAAATTATATTCAAATATGCAGAAGTAATGCAAGTGGAGGAATAACGAAAATCTTCCTCTTGTAGAAAATCTACAGCTCGCTACAGAGCGTAGAGTTCACATGTCTCTTTGTGTGCTTACATGTCCTCTAGTCCATTGAATTAAGCAGTGCTACAGCAATTTCTCACAGACTCTAGAGTTGTTCCGTCAATCTAGCTCATAGAGTGGAAGTAACTTACTAAAAGGGCACTGGTCTTCCTCAGCCGCATTCCTCATCTTCATACCCATCATCATTCCTCATAACGCTTATCCATGATGCCCCTGAGAACAGTTCTTTGTTAGACACAGTTTCTGGGAACCCTCTTGCTGTGATGGTATTCCTTTTTCCATGGTGGCGTTATGACAATCTGCCCCAGAGCTGTTCATGAATAATAAATATTCTTCCTCATTAAAAAGCAAGCAAATGGAACAAGAATTGTGCGACATTTGATTTGGAGAAGTAAACCACCTACCTAAGCAGCCAATCATCAGCTGGCATAAATGTCAATATTCCCATAGACAGCCTGAACCCCACACTTTATTCTCATCTTCATTTAGGATGTCCATGGGATTTTCCCAGCTGGCATTTCTGAGCATTAATTTTCCAAATTGCTTTTCCTTTTTCTAGGGCATAGTCTTATTATCATAAAACAGCAAAATTCTGACATGAACAAATGTATAATTAAGAGATAGCAAAAGTTGTTATTAGAATATTTTTTCTTATGAAACAGAAAGAGCCTTTAAAGTGCTGTGCGTGATATAGATCATGAAATTAAAAAAAAAAAAAAAGAAAAAAAAAAACCNAAACCAAAAAACAACAGCAAGGGTATTTGCAGAAAAATAAAGCTGAAGGTGCCTGTAGTTCTGCAACTTGGTAGGAATTAAGAAAATATAAGGAAAATCGTTGGAAATAGTTACGTATTCTAAAATATATGATTATTATAAAAAAACTGCTGAGGAATGCCTATTGTCAGTTAGTCCACTAACTGATGACCTTCAAATTACCTTCTAGATAATGTAATTACCTAGCTAATTTATCAAGAAGTAAATTTCCTTTTGTAAGAACAGATCCATATTTTAACCTCAGTAACTGCTGAAAGAATGCACTTCTATTGCTGGTTAAAAACATCAGAATTGTATAAGTTATGGTATACTACATTACTGACATTATTACTGAATAATTTCAGGGTAATTAATATTCAATAATACCAGACTTGGTTTATCATAGCTTTTCAAATTGACTAAAAATAATTATTTGCAGCTTTCATACTCTATGATCTTGAATTGAGCAAAAAGTTATACTTTATCTCCTTTTCCTATTAGAGCTGTATGTTATTCCATGTTTAGCAGCAATTTAATGTTAATGTGCAAGACCCCCACAGAAGTACTGCTAGAATGGTAAGTGTCTGTTTCATTGGCCCTTTCTCAGGTCTTTGTCTCATAATCTAACCCTGAGCATCAGCTGCAGTTTCAAAGATTGAGGGAAGGGGGTGAGGACAGGCACTTGCACTAATTTGGAAATAATGAAACCAAAATTGACTGCCCTTCTGAGGAACTCCTGCTGGGCTTTCATCTTTGAGTGCTTATAATTGAAAACATACCTACTCTATGAAAAGATTTATTTTTTCATCTGGAAGATGAAAAATTATATGCTTTACCTGAATTATTTCAGATCTGTCTCCTATTGACCACTATTGGAACTTTTCAAGACCTTGACCCACTACTGCTCACCCCAGTCTACCTGCTGGTTAGTACTAATACCAACTATGGCAAAGTTTGCCTCTGACTTGCTGGGACCTTATCTCATTAGTCACCTTTAATCACAGTCTCAGCACAACACCGGTTTGTCACTGGGATTCCACCATGTCAACAGCAGAGCAAGAATACTGAGCCCAGAGATGTCAGAGGTGGAAAGACTGAATGGAAATGATACAAAATAATGCTAAAATTGGCATGGATAGTAATTTACAGATCAGTAATCCCTCTCTTTAGTGCTTTCTTCCATTATTTTTTGGTGTGATATAAAAAGTTCTTTCCTCAAAGTCACTGAGAAACAAGCTTATTTATAACTAGCTTTATTTCTGAAGGTCAACGTTGTTCTTTCCAAACCAAGAGATTTGAAGAACTACTCAGGACTCATGGTTTCCTTCCATCTGCCCTACAGAGGATGGACACAGGAGAATTTCAGTCTTGAGATCCTTAATGGGAGAGGTAGTGGAGTTAGGAGTACAGGCACAAGTACTGTAGAAAATGCTGGTGTTTTACAGGTGTCATACAGTGAGTGATTTAATAACTAATAACTGCAAGTCAAAATACTTAAATTCTTAAAAAATCTCATCTATTTATCTTTATAGTTATTTCTGGCCCTTTGTCATCACCATAAAAGAAGTATTTGCCAGTTGGAAAGAGGGTAAAAATGTAAGAACAGACTAACAGGTATCTTCACCTCTCCCAGCCCTTGTTTGGATTCTTTGTTAAAAAACCCCTAAGATTATCAATAACATGGATTTATTTTCCTGTGTTCATTAAAATGTCACTGTCTCTAGACACCTTAATTGGGTATTATGGGAAATCTTCCAAAACATAAGGGTCAATCCATGTGAAATGTGGACCCAAATCAGAAGATCACACTGAATGTATTGAAATTGTGAAAATTTTTCTTTTGTCAAAAGCTTTACTGGAATGTACTGCAAGTTGTTCTAGCTAGAAAGGTGAGAAAGCCCTCCAGTTCTATATTGAACTAAGGCAGAATCACCTTTGCAAGTCCTGTTTGGGTACTCATTCCATGAACAACAAAGCTTGCCCCTCATCCAAACAATGAAATAACTTGTAATCAGTCCAATTAATGCAAAACACTGCTCAGAAACACTGAGCATCACCAATTTATAACTGATAGTTCAGGACAGCTAAAGAGTCCATGTGTCCAGCATCCTAAATAAAGAATTGATTTTATGTTTAGAGCCTTATGGTTCTTTCATTCTTAGAGTAGCCTTAAAAAGACCTATTTCGTTACATTTGCCTTCCCTAAACAATTACTCTTACATGAATAAAAACAAACCTACAGCACCTTTCATGAGAAACAAAAGAAAATAAAGACCTGAAAATTGGTTGTTTACTTTATGCAAAATTGTTCTACATTGTGATGTCAAGAGATTTTTTTTAAGTGAAAAAGTGATAAAAGAAACTAAAATAGATAAAATTATTATTTTAAAACATTATTTTAAATCTAAAACAATAAGAATAAATTACTTCACAATAATTGATTTTTAACATAAAATGGGGGTCTGGTAAAGAAGAAAACATGAAGGACTAAAAATACCCAGTGTGGTCAACTGAAAGCTGAACTGAAAATAGAATTGAAATAAAGAACTCATCATTTAGCTCTATGTACAGAAATCTAGGACTCACTCATCTGTATATATAGATGTAAACTTATTTATAAATACATATAAATATATATATTAAATATATATTTTTACATTGAGAGGAAAGAAATTACATGATTCCTTTTTAAACTTTTTTTTTTTAACAAATGTACATACATCCTTGTAGCAGGTATATCAAACCATTTTGAAAGTGCAGACACAAATTCCTTCACCGTCATGAAAAACCTACACTGATAATAGTTTTTCATCACCCCTTCTTTGATTTTAATGTTTTTCAACATATGCTTTTATAATTTTACTGAGGTTGTACAGTAGGTTTCTATGGGAGAGTGGGATTATTGATGATGGTCTTGGCCACTCTTTAGTTTTGTTATTTTTTACAGTGTCACACTCCACAAAGTATGCATAAAGTATGGCAAATATTTTGATTATATTTAGGTAAAAATAGATACTCTTTGGCTAATCTATAAAGCTAAGCTATAAAGATATTCTTTGGCTAATCTAAAATAGTAATGATCTAAATAATTAGCAATAATAAATACTAGTACTACTGGTATTGCTATTACTAGTAATAATAATATCTAAAAATATTTGTACTTACTAGTATTACTAGTACTATTAATAGTAATAGCAATAGGCTAAAAATAGTAATAATCTAAACAATCTAAAGTATCTAAAATAGATACTATTTGGCTAATCTCTATTGCTAAACTATAAAGCTTATGAATGGCTATTTTTAGAGAAATTTTTAAAAAGCAAAACTGTATAATTTTTAGTCCATTCAATGACTATGGATGGCACTAAACTAAACAAAATATTTAAAAACTCTTTTATTAATATTCATGCTCAGAGAACAGTAGAAAAACTATTTCATAACATGACTGGTTTAATATAAAAATTAAAAACAAGTTTAAATAATATGAACAAAATCTTCTGACATATCCAAATTATTTACTCTTTTTTAAATACTTGAAAAATTTAGTCTTCATACTGAATCAGCCTCTAAAGCTATTTTTGACCAATGTGACTTCATTAAAATGTCAAGTGTGATAGCTTCCAAATTTCCATTACAAGATGAACATTACAGATCAAGACAACCATGACAGTAAGATAGGATGGGAGGATATAATCTGGCTCAGTGTGTGGAATTGATATACCGTAAAAGGCAAATTTGTGAAAAGGAGCTGATAGAAGGTCTGAGATAGTCATAAACAAGTTTAGTGAGAGCATCATAGCCCTTGTGGAAAATAGGACTTTGTGGCCATTGAATGGCATAAAAGCCACATGAGACAGTTTCCGTGATCAACATAAAATTTTTTTAAGCTGTCAGTGCACTGAAGAAATGCTCCAGTGACTCTCCCCTGAGGAATCTGTTCCCAGCAGACCCCAGCATCTCAGATTTCTCCTTAACATCCTTGATGCATTCTAAGAAGCTAGTGCAGCTATGGCTGACATCGCCTGCCATCTGGCTAACTTCTTCTTCTAACAATCTGCATTCTTAACTTCCAAAGCATGACTTTGAGCAGAGCAAAAAAGAACTTTGATAGCTTTTGGGAGACTCCCACTTAGGGTTGGCCCATAGGGCACTGGGAACTTCAGCAGCCGTGCATGCACCTGATATATTTTAAGAAAAAGATAAAGTGCATTTTTTTTTTTTTATTAGAAGGCACAGTTTAAGAAATAAGGTATTGTATAAAGATCAGTAGAGAGTAATAGTGCAAAAAGCATCTTATCAGTTGGTCGTTCTCTAGCGTATGTTCAAGTTAAAAGCTTGAGGCTGAGGTGACGGTTCAAGACAACTCCCAAAGACAATTCAAACTGTTATTTAAAGCTAGTGTTAATCTTTCAAAGTATGAAGTTCTGCCATCCCAAATGGGTGCTGGCTTTCATTATCACCATTCTGTAGAGTTTATAGGTAGGCTTTCCAGTTCCTTTCAGGTTTAATCAGTCAGGTCATTGATTCCTGTACCTTATGTAAATAATTTCTCATGTGAAAGAGTTTCAGATACTGTTGAGTAGAGCTGTGCATATGTGCAATGCCACTTGTACAGATAATTGAAAGTGGCAAAGGGACACAGTGACATACTTAGCTTGTTCTAAGTGTACTTATTTACCCAGTACAAATGCATTGTTTTGTGACAAATGGATGAGCAAGAGTAATACCACCTCCTCTTATACACGAACATGGACACAAGCATATAATTCTTATTTATCATAGAGCTTAATTACATATATATTCCCAAATAAGAATAAAACAGTGAGGGTCAATGATAGCTCTTGATAGAGAATAGACAAGATGGGCACAGAAGCTGACTTGGAGACAGAAGTGTGTTTGGATCATAATTTCCTGGAACTGGGAACGATGACCTTCATAAAGATGTAAAAGGACATACAGCATGTTTACCTAGCCTGACACCTGAAAGCATTGGCTCCAGGTGCAGGGAAGACCATGACGGGTTCACATCCAAAGAAAACTATGCCAAAGTTCAGATTCTGTAGAACTGGGCTTATTGAAGCCATTAGAAAATTTCATGTTGATTTTGAAATTCATGAAAATGCCAAGGAAAGTATCACAGTCATGAATATGTTAAATCAGCCAAGTTTGGGGTGATCCCCATAATAGTCACTGAAGAAAATTAATTGCTTCTGAAGGATGGCCTATGATCTATGAGGAATGCTGCACTTGCATCATGTCTTATAATAGATGTGTCAATCATAAAGTTTGATTGAGTTGAAGGCATGGTTGATTATTCCCTCTAGTCACTTGGGAGCTTCCACTAGAGAAATAGTTAAAGTAGAGGGAGATGTGTCACTGGGTAGCTATGATGTTGGATTTATTTACTATTGATTGATCTTGCATTAAGTAATGGGAATTTGTTGAAAGTCAATTAATCCTTATGTTTTAGTTAGTTTAAGTTTTATTTATTTATTTTTAAGTAAAGGAGTGTGTAAAGCCTGCAAAACCCATCCCTGAGTCTCTATTTTGGAGTTCCTACTTCACAGCAACCAAAATTCAATAACTTAAGATGATTCACTGTCCTCAAGGGCACAATTAAATTGCCAGCATTTGTGAGAGTGTTGCATTGTTCTCTTGGTGAATTGATCCTTCCTGCAGTCTGGTTACGTTATAGCTCTGAGTTTCCCAATATCTGACTTATGTGGAAGACACAGTAGTGAATCACAGGATGTGAGCCACACCACATTTGTTTATACAAATGTTTAAATGTTATTTCCGTTGGCTTGTGGAAATTTAGATTTATCAGCATATGTGTCCATACATGTACAACATATGCTCAGCTGAAAGTAAATGTCAAATAAACCCTTTTTTATAATTCTGTATTTATTCACTGAGTGCTACAGAAATTGGCTAACACTTTATTTCCCTGTTTCCTACAGCATGCATTCTAATTTGTATGTAGATGCTGCTACTTAATTAGTTTACAGATTAGTGATCCGGATATCTGTGATGCGCAGGTAGTATTTATAATTAGTGGCTAATTTGAAATTAATATTTATTTTGCTGTCCGCATATCATTGGATTAAGTCAGAATCAACTGACCTATTTGTAACTTATTCTAGGGATTTTTATTGTCAATTTTTATCTTTTAGAAGTATAATCTTAAATTGATTGTGTGAATATTCTGTAGTGTACTCTAATGATTTGACAGCTACTACAGACAACTTTGTTAGAAAGATGGTGTGAAAGATTAAATCCTTCCGTTTCAGAGCAGTGCTCCAGAACTGAATGTCATCTTTTAGCATGCATTCATATAAATAAAGAAATCCATAATTTCTATGTGGGTAGTTCTACATTGTAAAATTGGGGAAGGGGGAATTAATGAGCAGATACTATCTATCTATCTAAAGCCTGCAATGTTTCTAGATAATTTGGTTTGAGTACAAATTATAGGTATAAACTAAAATAAAGCAGTTATTTTCCTTGTGGATGTTAGACAACTAAAGTTATTTCAGAGGCATGGAATTCAGATATAGCATGTTAAAAAAGAAATAGATGAATACTTATAGCTGGGCTTTAATACTTTGGATTAGATCTTGATTTATTTTCTAATTAAAACAGGTTAATTTACTCTTAGTTTTATTTCCAAGAATGAATAATATTTATCCTTGCTTTTTACGGCAATAGCTGATTGATAACTCTTATTAGATGACTATTGTATGGTTTTATTCTAATCAATTACAGTACTATTAAAGAAGAGTAACACCGCTGTGCATGACTAAATTACACCATTTTACTCCAGAATTGGCTCAATTCTGTGCACAGAACAAACAGGGTTTTTGGATAAGTGCATAAACTTTCTGAAGGAATTGACAGTGCTCAGCAATTACTGGTTTTTTTCTTCATTTTTTTGCCTCTCTTTCTTTTTCTTTTACACCTTTTGGGTTTCATAAGAGGCAGTTATCTAACCCTTAAATTCTCATTTCTTTTCTGAAATTGTCAGCAGCAAAAATGACAAATTTATTATACCTGTGACTTGGTAACTTGTAGTAGCAGTAGAATTTCTGCATTCTGTATGGTGGGCCTGAATTGAACTTTGTAATTTTTTCATTTTATGAACAGTGAAATTTGCTGTGAAATTTAGAATACAAAATGCAAATCAGATTGTAGTACATTGGTCCCAATAGACATGAGAAACCACTGAGAAGGATCTGAGCACTCCCCTGTAATTCACCTTCTAATCCAGGTCCCAATTCATTATGATCCAACTTCGTTTAGTATGTGGACAACTCCATTAAAGCTAGCTTTTTGCTTCAAAATCATCATATATTTTTGTCTCACATATTCTGCACAGGGACCTCATACAAGATTTCTGAAATATGTAATCATAGTTACAATTTTCTCCTAAATAGTCCTCAGTCCTCAGTTTTAATCTGTATAATAAATTTACTTAATGTTAATAGTCTATCTGTAAATGTCCAGAAACAAAATGCTTTTCTTTTCCATCTTATTACTTATCAATAGAAAAAAATGAATACAAGTACAGATGGAACCTCCCCCCCACACATAGACTCACATTTTTAAAATATATATTAAAAGACGCAATAACAATTTGAAATGTAGCAAATTTTCTATGATTTGTCAAAACATCAGTGAAATGAAAGTATAAATAATTGAATCATTTCCAATCACACAGTGAGTGACAGGCACTTAAAAATATTCTGACTGTTTATGTAATTTCACATAGTTCTATGCTAAATTTGTTTAATTTTATGCCATATATAGCTGTATTAAAAATATTGTCTTTAAATTACTGGAAGTTTTCATGATGATATTTATCTTCCCAAGACCAGAAACCAATTACAACACACCAAATTGGCTGATAAATACTGTCAAGGTTTCAGGAATTATTAGCATTTATTTTGTGGAAATACCCGCAGTACAATAGTAATGGCAGTGATTTTATGAGGAATAAGAAAGGAGATCTTATTTTAAACATGCCCTTCAATTACTACAGTGAGAAAATGGAGTCCTGGGCCCAAAACCTTTGTGGTTTGTGATATTGTCTCCTGGCACAAATACAAAAAATTTAACAACACAGCTGATGCTGATAGACAATCATACCTGGAAATTTCCCAGCGAACCTCCAGTCTTTAATCATCTGAGGTTTTAGATGTTGTTTGGTTGTTTGTTTTTTTTTTCCGTGGGTCAGCACACAGCACATGGAGCTGAAACTTCAAAAGCAACAAATATAAGGTTCTTGCACTTATTTTCACAACTACCCCAGTAAGGTATCTCCACAAGAGAATCATCAAAATCTATAGATTTTATACGATGATATCCCAGGATATATCACATCTGTATGGAAAATAAGTGAAAACCCCAGCAAATGTGATACACTACAATGGTCTCATAGAGGCAAACAACAAAACATAAAGGCACTTGTTTGCCCATGTTAGAGGACTTTTTTGAGCAAACAGACTTTCATCTCCCTTCTTCCACTTCCATCCTTTGCAGAAAACTGCATAGTATGCTCAAAGGAGAAGCTTGAGAACTAGCACTCAAACAGTACTCTCTATCAAAATTCATGGACCTAGTAGAGATGTTTTGTATTATACACAACAAGGCAATAGTCTGGGTAGATATGGATTAGAAAGAATTTAAATTATTTTTGCCTTGAGTATATTTCACCTAAAAATAGATGGTCTGTGTTTAACCATATCCTAAAACCTGCTGACAGTTGATCTGTTTAGGGCTATTTAGTAAATAAACTTTCCAATGGTTGCTAAACTATTCTGGGTTATAGAGGTCTAAGTAATTAGACCTTTCTCCTACTCTTAGCTCCCAAGCCATTCTTTGACTAAGGAGAATTGCAGGGTAAGCAACATAGTTATTGCTTTTAACATCAGCACACTACAATGCAGAACATATACCTTAAGGTAAGACAGACTTTTTAGTCTTGAGCAGACAACTTGCCACATATTTTCAATTAATTTATTTCAAAATGCAAAATACATACCAGGAAAAACCATCTTGTTAATTTTTATTGAGTAAAACCTTACTGAAGACAGAAAGCAGTGCAATAAATAACCATAACCTTTGCTTGGCATAGCTATTGGTTATGTGAAGGCCAACACCTTCTCATGGGACTAAAGACTATCTTTGCGCTAATTACCATTTACTATATGAAATGTTAAATGTCTAAGGACTAATGAAACAAATCTTTCCTGATAATCTAACGTTTCAGGAATTATATCATTCTTAAACGTCTTAAGTTGTTCTATTGATAACTGCTGAATTCAGAGAGGTTTTTAAGACAATCTGTCTCTGTTTCTTTTCCTTCCCAGAGAATGTTAAAATGAATAATGAAGGGATGTGTAGGGCTCTGTATTCTTCTGTTTGGCTTTTATTTTAGTGGGGACACTCACCAAGGTCACATCCCCAGCTCAGAATGGTGCTAAAGTTTGAGAATTGACTGACACAGCACTATGAAACAGTTTGATCTTTGCACTCACTCACAAAGCCATCAATCCTGACACAAATGGACACTGAGATGAGGCATTCAGGCAAGCGTGGAAAATGGCACCTTGTCCCTTTCATAGCTGCTGAGAGTGGATAACTTTTGGTAGGCCCAAATTCATATGTCATTCCCCTGGGCACAGCCAAACTGCCCTGGAAGCAGGAGCAGAGACAGACTGGACATGTTCATCGATCACAGGGGACTCCTCCTCCAAGCATTATATTGCTTGGAAGCAATATGCCCACCTGAGTCTTTTCCAACTTTTGAGCTGGAGGCTGCACACTGCCACTTTATAGACATGATTAGGTGAAACTTAGGCCTGACATCCTTTGAAAAATTATAAAACTGATCTGAGGAAAACAGTAGACACTATACTGTAGGGAGTGTTCCTGCACTGCTGGAGAAATCCAGCAGGGACTCTTATTTCCATAGCTCTCTCAAAATCTTTCTGGTAATAGTTCACCACAGCTAATAAATACATGCATAACTCCAAATCCCCCCCTTTTTTTTTTCCCATTTGTTCATAAGATATTGTCAGAGGAACAGATTTTCAAAGTAAGCTATTATCGAAAGCTTGTTTGGTTTTGGTTCTTATGTCATGATATTGTCTTATCTGTTTATGAAAAACTACATATTTCTCTAATTTTTTTTTTCTACTAAAGTAATTTGGGAACTTGAAGTGTTTGAGATCATACTGAACACATTTGGAAGGGAGGAAGCGTGACTGAGCATGGGAGAAGGAGCTTGCAAACACTCATGTCTACAAGGAAACCCTCTGTTGTCACAGTTTAATGCAACAGAGCAAAAAAAAATTCTGCTAAAGAAACTGTTAAGGATGCAATGTCAGTGGGTTTATATCTATGTTTAAAAACAGACACTTGTGTACCTGTCTGAAACAGAGACAATACAACGCTCAGCATGACTTGCCAAGTGACCTCAAATATCTGAAGCAAGATGACAGTAAAGAAACAGTGTAAGTGTGCTACAGTGCACGATGAACATTGAGAGGTAGAGAAGGGAAGGAATACCTGAAAGACGTCAGGCTAAGAGCCAACCCTCCTGCAATCAGTGCGATTCCCCGATGACCATAATTCAAAACTTCACCTTAATAAAAGCACCAGGGAAAAAAGAGAAGAGGAAAAGCCTAAAATGACAGTGGGAAAAAAAACCAAACAACAAAACCCAACTCAAAACAAACCAGCAAAACCTCTTAGATTAGGGGTTGTAACTTAGCAAAATCAGCTCCTTATGTTTATGAATACTATATCTGACATTGAGCAATTAATGAAAATCTCAAAATAATTTCTCTTGTACTTATATTTTCCCCATTTAGAGTGTGAATTTGCACTAATAGCTTTAGTTTNGGAAGAGGAAAAGCCTAAAATGACAGTGGGAAAAAAAACCCAAACAACAGAACCCAACTCAAAACAAACCAGCAAAACCTCTTAGATTAGGGGGTTGTAACTTAGCAAAATCACCTCCTTATGTTTATGAATACTATATCTGACATTGAGGAATTAATGAAAATCTCAAAATAATTTCTCTTGTACTTATTTTTTCCCCATTTAGAGTGTGAATTTGCACTAATAGCTTTAGTTTCATTATCTTTTGAAAAGCCTCATCGAATTCGACTACACATGAACTTATCTGTTGTAGCTTCACTGGCTCTTTCTATCTGAGCAGCACTCAAGTTGAGAAATAAAGCAGTACATTTGAACAGCTGCTCTATTTGAAGGGTCTAGATCTTTTCTCCGTCCACAACCTCAGTAACCTCTGTGAAGATGAGTTACCGGGAAACAAAAATTGCCTGTACTATGAGAGACACAATACATTATTTGCAGTTGCAGTGGAAATCTTTAACTGAACTGAACTTGAAAATATATTCTTTTTTGGTGTAGGCAATTTCAAGGACTGGACAAAGGGTTAGGATGATTGTACTATTTTCTGTTATCTTTCCTAGAACTTTATTAAAGTGGAGGAGGACGTGCAGAAATTCGAGGAAGATTGTGGTGTCTTCCCTAGATAAAAGTATTGAGTTGTACCTCATAACTGTAGTTAGATCAAATTTGTCGGTCTGCATGTTTCTATACAGTTAAGGGTTGTCCCATACTGCAGTTCTTTAGCAGTATTATTTATAACTTGCCTGAGGCTAGTGACGAAATTTCTCCCTTCTTGTGGTATGCATGATTACAAACATGGAGAAATATGAAATCTATGAGGACAAGAACTATAACGTCTTTCTAAAAGCAAAGAGAAATAAGAAAAAAAGTAAGTAAGTAGAGTAATCACACAGGGAAAATATGTTAATGTCTCTGTTTCCTCATTTTGTCTTTATTTCTCCATGAGATTTCGATGGGAAGTGGTTAGCTGAAGAAACACAGGAAAGATTGACGGGAAAGAACGTTAGGGGAAAAGCTGGAGGAGAGAGTAGAGTACTGTAGAAACCATTGGGCTTCACAGGCAGAGAAAGCTTCTGCAGACGATTTTCATTCAGATTATCAGTCAGCAAGTAGGAGGAAACACTCAAATGACAGCTGCATTGTCAGACTGTAGGTATATCAGAAAACCTCCCGGAGCTGCTTTCCATCCTGCCCCTGCTGGTCCCAGAAGCCCTTCACCCTGGAAATGGAGGAAGATAACTACCTAAGTCAAATGTCTTGTCCTGATAACAGACCAGAGAACAGTGATTATTCTTTCTGCTTCTTGTGTTCACATATCTGAGGGGAGCACACTTTTACAGACCTTTGCACCAAGGACAAGACAGGAAATAAAGGTGGAAGCCATGTATTTTCCTCCTCTCTATCTTGCATGCCGGTCTTGGGATGTTTCTTCAGCTCTTCTCTATTTTTGAGATTGCCAATTTCAATTTGCCAGTCAAATTTTCAGCCAATAAACTATCACGTCTTTAATGAATTTACTAAATGACTCTAAAATTATTTGACCGTATATATAAATATTTACATTCCTATTTGCATATGAATATGCAGTATATGTAAGGATCATAACGACATTTACACCAAAAAGAAAGCCTCAAATTATCCAAAAAGTGAAATGAAGGTGATTAAATACTTACATAGTAAGAGGATTAGTAAGTACATTGAGGAAGGCAAAAATGCTGAGGAAGCATGTCAAGGTATGGCAGTGAAGCTAACCTTCTATAACTTGCAAACAGTTTGGTAAAAGTGTGATAGACCTTGAATTTCACAAAAGTGTTAGACCTTTAACAAATTATTCAGAGTATCTCCTGAGCCTACTTTTTAAAATCTGTATTTAAGATTATTTTGATACTTGTTATAATAGGAATTTTTAAAAATTGCTATTTAAGTTTCTGCTGGCTAAGGTTAATCAGTTGTTCTGTGGGTATTTCTTGTTTGAAAAATATCTTTCAAACAGGTGAAATTTTTCAGCCAACCATTGTGTTGCGAACAAAATCCAGGAAACGTGAAAATTAAATTAGACATTAAGAAAATACTTCAAAGACCAAGGTCAATTAGAGAGTGACATAATTTGCCAAGGGAAATTGCTGAAGCAGAGTCACTGAAGATATTCAAGGCTATCCTAGTAATATATAGGACTAATTATATAGCACTGAGTGCTTTCAAAGTGCTGTACAGACATGAACTAATTAATCTGCTCAATACCCCTCAGAGACAGGGGACGAAGTATTGCAAGTTTTACCATTGCCTGCCACAGCTTCTTGTAAAAGGCAGAATAAAGGTGTATTGAACAATCACCCTACCTTGGACTCTCTCTCTTTGTTAAGTATATGCACATGTATGTGTGTGCATGGAAACTGAAGATCCTGGAGACATGCAAAAGTAAAAAGAAAAAGAAAAAAAGAATTAAAATTAGAAGTCTGGTATGGAAGAATATTAAACATGTATTTGGATTACTGAAGGATGCTATTCTTCCTTTTTTCATGTTCCATTAGGGTCACCAGTGTCACAGCTAAAACATTTAAGCCTTATTTAAAGTGTTGCTTTACTGTACATCTCATCACACACTGAGCAGTGGAGCTCTACAAGCCAGAACCTAATTTTTTATCTTGCACTGTTTTGTGTGTCATTTATATTCTTAGTTTGTTTTATTGCAGTCACTAAGACCTGTTTTCGCTATATTTTGTACAAACAACTCAGGAAGTTTTTAGGGAGAAGACAAAAATTAGAGAAAAGACGGCAGAGGAATATACTCAGAAACAACATGTTCTTATATTTGGCTGTGACATAAGCATATCCTAAATTCTCAGCATTTAAACAAAATAAAATTATTTACATATTGACTTAGTAGTTACTGAAACAATAGCGGCTTTGGTCCTAGACATGCAGTAGGTAGAGTAAGTGTTCAGCAGCAGTGTTTGACTGGCATTTGTCGTCTTTGAAATATCAGAGAGCAGAGAACTCAAAGAGTTCAAAAGGGATATACTTGTCATAGAGTCAAAGGCAGTGATGATTTTTTCTAGGAAAGGTGGTGAGAAGTAGGATTTAGC
Source organism: Himantopus leucocephalus (assembly GCA_003993805.1). Lineage (NCBI taxonomy): Eukaryota > Metazoa > Chordata > Aves > Charadriiformes > Recurvirostridae > Himantopus > Himantopus leucocephalus. The sequence continues at coordinate 106,495,350 of RSEF01000002.1, read as the reverse complement.
ACTGAACTTAACTGGGGAAGTTATCTACTGTTTTTATTCTTTGTATACATGGAAGGAGTACATTGCTTGTCTTTTTGATTAAATCAGTTGCATAAAGACATGCTCCCATCTTTCTTTAAAAGAAAGATCTGTGACTCTTGTCTAACAACTTGAGCCAGAGAGTGATATAAACATACACATTATTCATGCAAGGATAAGTAGTGGAGTGTCCAGCTACTGAAGTACAACCAACGGTCCTTTAGTTAGTGTTTAAGTTTTCTAGATTTCTTGTACGGAAAGTTAAATAAGCTGTAAACCATTTGAATTATTGGAGAGAAATTATATATCTGGACTTGTATATGACAACATTTCAAAGTCTTAGTAGATATTCAATTAAGAACAATTTGCCCAATTTCTCTTAGCTGGTTTAGGAAGTGTAATGCTTTCAACGTCAGACTTCTGGTCTTTAAGTTAGCCTTAAAGACAGGCTGACTAGTAAGCCTACAGTTAAGCCTCATCATGGTCTTAACTGTAGAAACACTCATCACTTTTAGTCTCTCAAGTTGTGAACCAGGGTACCAGGGAGTATTTCCAGTTTTATATCTGAGTTTAGAACCCTACAGAGAAAAGACAGTATCACACCTCTTTTTACAGTGGCTGCCACCTGTTCTTTTTTCAGTACTGATGCCCCTTAAATTTAATGAAGGAAGATTATAGGAAAGCAGTATTTCATTATTCATTACCGAGAGTAGTGCAATTTCTGAAAATTATAGTTTTGGACCACAAAATGTTGTTACTGTACAACTAGCTAATGACCAGAATAGAATAAATCTGAGGAAGTCTCAGAGTAGGGGAAATGGGGATTCATAGCAACATTTTCGTTTTCTATTTAACAACTCTAAAAATAATAAAAGGAAAAACAGTTTTACCTGGTGCATAATAAACCCATTGAACTTATTGCCCCTAGGCAGTAAGTTAAGGCCAAGAGTTAAGTAGGAGTCAAGTTAAATTAGTTAGGATTAAAAAGTGAGGGCTATAAATCTTCTTGCACTCAGATATAAGCTGGGCACTATCTAATAAGAATTCAGAAGAAATTTTCCCTGTAGGCAGATTTTTCGATGGAGATTTTACTGTCTTTTTCTGACGTATTCAGTCTTGACTATTGAAGATGAAATAAATAGACAGAGGTTTGACTCATTATAGCAATTTCTATATATTTACATGTTCTTAAAGACCATTTGGTCTTTGGCAGTTCAGTTAGACTGGAGGCATTTCAAAATTGGTACTGATGACTACACCTGAACATTTAAAATTTAAAAAGGAAAGAGGGCTTATACTCACATTAAAAGTAGGCTAAAGTTTGAAATATCTGAGTACACTGACTGTATTCCCTCCTCGTTTTTTTACTATATTCTTGATGGATTGCTGTCTGAGTGCTCTAGACGTAACATACACAAAGGTATTTGATATCCATCATTTGGTCTGCTGTAGCCTGCAAAATACCTTAGCCTAGAAAACCATAGAATAAAGCTTTAGCATATAATGGCAGATCATATATCTGTCAAAGTATATCTGCCATACACATGAAAATTTGTGTTGTGGAAGATACTTTATTCAAAATATTTTCATTTTGATAGTGCTCAAATTTTATCTGCTAAATCATTTTTTATTTGTTTCAAATATAATAGTTAACAGTTTTCTGGAAGAATACACAGATTCAAATAAATATTATACCAGCTGTTCATTCTGCTCTGCGTTGTATAAGTGCTATTTTTGAAATAAGAAAACCCTGCTTCCAAAGACACATAAATCAAACAATTTTCTGCCACAGTATAGCTTGGAAAAAAACCTAACCAAAGCCAACAAACCAACCAACCAAAAAAAACCCAAAACCCAACCCCAAACAACCCCCCAAAAACCCCACAAAACAACTCCAAAACCAAAAGAAAACCATCCAAAAATCAAGAAAATAACTTTCTTTAGCCTACAAAATGAATATTCATATTCACAAGAAGGAGTTAACTGTTAACATAGGTTTTGCAGAGGTTTAGGTGAAGATGGATCAATGAAGAATAAAAGCAAAAGCTGCAGGTGATATTCAGAATTCTCTGGAGACCAAGAATGCCTTTCTATTGTGAAATCCTATGTTTACAAAAGTTTTACTAGTGGAAGAATAGGACTACTCTTCCACTAACACAAGTAAAAGGTTCTCTCTCCAAAGACGCTAACTCATATTAGTCATCCTAATATGACTTTTGGAGAGCATCCTGGGATCAAATGTAAAATCCCTTCAATGAAAGATTTTCAGGGAGATTCAATGATTTTTATTTCTTTTTGTTCGTGTACCTGAAGGCTTATGTTAATCCAGTCAGTAAAGCCAGTAATTTATTGAACACACAAGGATGTCAGTCTTTTGGGTTGTCTGTGTTTACCTTGCTTTTGTAAACTACATTTAATGGAGAGTGATCTCCTGTGACAGGAACTGTATCTCACCGTAGGGAGTGTGCCATGAAAATCCTCCAGTTTCTACAGCACAGACAGGGGCAAAGGTGCCCCTGTCTAATTACAGATTTCTTTCTGCTTATGCTCCAGAAAATCCAGTGAAACATTGTAGCATACCCATAGTGTAAAGCTCTGGAGGGAGGATATCCCTGTTTAGAAGAAATATCACCAATGGCCAGAAGACAGAGGAGGAGAAGGGGTAGAAAGCTAGTTTGAGAGACGTTTGAAGCTTAAGTTTAGTAATCAGAAGTTACCAGCAGTGGTCTCTCAGTGGAAGTTCACAATTTATACTTTTTATTTCACTCAATCCTGGAGAAGAAACCAAGAAAATTGCAGATACGCCTCTGCAAACAAACTCTACTTCAAGGACAAAATTTCCATTTTCACAAATGAGAAGCTGAAACCTTTTTTTTCCTTTTTTTTTTTTTTTGTAATAATTATTCTATATGTACAAGGGAAACAAAAAAATGGTAGTTTTAAATGCTGAGTTTCTTTGGAAGATAGTATATATTTCCAATATGTGGCAATAATAGTTTGATTTTATACATAGAGGAGGAGAAGCAATAATAAACAAATACTAATGTCATTGTTGCCTACAATGAGCTCTTAATGCCACAAAACGCACGTGCACTCCCTGCCTAAAGGAACACCGATGTTTAGGATAGACGGCTGCAACTTAAGACCCTGAATTTTCATGAAATAGTTTTTCCAAAAGTGACATGGTTTTGCCTAGACAGACGTGTAGCACACGGCAAGGGTGACAGCTCATGCAAACTGTAGAAATGACTCAGCTTAAAAGTAAAGGCTTGCAAAATGTTTTGGAGGGTAATTAAGAGAACTTTGATTTCTTTGGCAAAATGGAGACCTGCAGAAAGGAGACTAAGATTAATCAAGTCCAGAGCCTCATTTTTACCTCTCCTGCCTCATGAATCTATTGGCACACGTCCAACATGAAATACTACTAAGACAGAATAACAATCAATAAAGTAAGTATCCTAACTAACCTTGCTGGATCATGTGCTCCAAACCCTAGGAATTATTTCCTGTTTCATGATCATTTCAGTTTGAGGTGCACATTTGTTCATAAATCTCTTGGATTAGACTATCTGGAAGACCTTTATGTAGCATCAGAAGATCATAAATGAGAAGCCCTTCCTCTGTTAGATGAATATCATTTTACAGTGTTATGTGTGTGCCCCCTTCAAACAACCAACACTAAGATAAAATAGAGGGAAGAATTTCTAGACCCAGAAAAACCTTTTTTCTACAGCCTTTCTTGTCCAAAAGGTTCTATCACACATACATCTGCTTAGATTTTGCCACACAGAATACATAGAAGTGATCTGGTGGTGATGGATGAGTCACTTAAGTTCTGCTCTCAGAAATGAATCGTTCCATTCCCCTGCCTAGAAGATGATGGAAGAAGGTATTTTCACCAATATTGTTGTTTTTGTAACCGGGGTGAGGGTGTATCCAGTAGGATCCAAAGGTCATACATCAATTTGGTGATAGACAACAAAGAAAGTTGGCTACTTAAGGTATCCCCTCAAGGAAACCATATGTGTGGAGGGTTGGGTATAAAATACAAGAAGTACTTTCTTGTGGCAATATTTTTGGTATCATAAAGGAATGATGTATCAGACAAAAATGGAAAATGTGCTTAAAACATGCTGGCAGCACAGCTTCTATTTTCTAACATTTGGTAGAACAAGGAGATTTTTTTCCCAGAAGAGATAACATAAGCATTCAATGCATTTACTTGTGTTTAGACCCTAAATAATTCAATACATACAAGCTTCAAAACTTTATCTTATACATGTTTGTTTCTGTCACACCCAGAGCCATATACTGTTATAGTATGTGAACATATCCTAAAAATTTTGACATTATGTTCAAAGACAGAAAATTTTAACTGAAGTAATAAAAAGTGACACTTTCTTTGAGAGAAGTTTCTAAGACAATAAGATATCACACAGAACAAAAAATAAACCCGTACTCTCTGACCAGGATTTAAGTTTGAGCTTTCTGATTTTTATCTATAGGTTTATTATTACATTCAGCAGGGTATCAAGAAGTTCTTCGTACCTTCAGCCTCTGAGAAAGATTGTTATCTGCGTCCTGGAACTTTAAAGACTTTGGAATGACACTTCTTCTAAAAGATTTTGAATATCTTGAAGGTGGAAAATGTGCTTCCTGTTTCTGTAATGAGTATTCCAGCATAGCACCAGTCACTTGGGTTACTAAAAGTAATGATTATAAAACTGCTATGAAAGCCTGAATAAGTCTTAGTTTGTAGTTCTAAATCCAATTCACTCTGTTGCTTCAATGTGGAACAAGATGAGAGCCATCAAAGCTTTAGTTTAAGCTTACTTGAATTGGATGCCACTGCCAGTGGTCTCTTTGGCATATTTCCAGTAAATTGTTTGGAAGTGTCCCCATAGGAAGATCTGAAATATAAATTTCTCTATATAATTCTACTTCTGCCCCACCTCCCCGTCCATTGCAGATTTAGATGCTTACAAACCAGTCTGAATATTACAAAGATTGAACTATTACAGCACTGAAGCAAGAAATTGGACCCTGCAAGTTGGTACTATCAGGCTGAACCCCCAGAAGAGAGCTTCTCCCTCTGGAAGGGATATAATATTTGAGGCTCAAAAAAAGGAAGGCAGAAAGTATGTTCCTCTTTTTAACAGTGCATTCTTACTGAGTGTATGAACCCAATCACTTTAAAAGTAATGGAATACTACTCATCGCACCATTACTTTCAGAGATTTAATACAATTCCATTTGGTAATGAATAAAAAAATCTGGTTCAAATTGCCTTTCTCCTGCTCCTTTCTGAGAGCCTTTCGTAGAGATGAATCATATTTTTGGCACACTGGTAGGACACTTGCCTTTATATCTTACTTTTGCAGATCACTGATCTGCTGTTTTGGCAGTTTTAAGCAAACCATATGAAGTCAATTTCTCCCGGTATTTCAAATTACTTAAAGCTTCCCATCACTTTGCCCTCTTTAATGCTATTTTTGTTTAGCTATTGGATTTCTTTTTTACATTATGTAGTGATTCTGCACGATATTCCATATCCTGCTTCTGGCTAACCTTTGAAGGCAAGCTGTCTGACAGTGATAGCCTTTCTCCTGCCTCGGAGTTCTCCTTGAGTTTATTGACTTTAGATGGAAATGTTCAGAGTTGCGCTTTTACTGCCATCTAGTGCCAGAATTAGGAAAAAAAAAAAACCCCAACTTTAAAAAATCTTTTACCATGTGGCTTGAAAGCGGATTAACGTAGGCTATAAGTGAGACTGTTGTAGTTTCTGGGTGAAAGAAAATGCAATACAGTATGATTAATACAGGAAAGTCTAAAGATCTTTGAGATTTTATTAGATGTTAAGGAGATGGGCCAACATGTACTAAATTGATATATATTTAACCTTGTTTCACCTACTATGTTTGCCCATACATGAGTATCACATTTATTTTGATATCTACTATTAAACTGACAGTAAAACAAGAATGCATTTTATTCTTTTACACTTCATTGTAAATATGACTGCACTTGCCTATTGGTTTTGGCTGGAACAGAGTTATTTTTATTCATAGTAACCCTTATGGTGTTATATTTTGAATTTGCAATGAATTAGGGATGTTTTAGTTATTGCTGAACAATGCCTACACAGCACCAAGGCATTTTCTGCTTCTCATACCACTCCACCAGTGAGTAGGCTAAGATGCACAAGAAGCTGGGAGGGGACACAGCTGGGACAGATGACTCCAATGGACCAAAAGGACATTCACTACCATAAGACGTGCTTAGCAATAAAAGCTGTGGGGAACAAGGAGGAAAGGGGGGAATTATGGCCTTTGTCTTCCCAAGTCATCTTTATACGTGATGGAGCCCTGCTTTCCTGAGCTGGCTGAACACCTGCCTGCCAATGGGAAGCAGTGAATTAATTCCTTATTTTGCTATGCTTTCACACAGAGCTTTTACTTTTTCTATTAAACTGTCTTTATCCCAACTCACAAGTTTTCTCACTTTTACCTTTCTGATTTTTTCTTCCATCCCACTGGGGAGGACTGAGCAAGCGGCTGAGCTGCCTACCTGAGTTAAACCACAGAAACTTGTACATACAGAACAGAAGATCCATGCAGATTAACAAAAACTTCACTTTATGTGAATGAGGTGGGGTTCATAAAATCATATAATCATAGATTAGTTTGCATTGGAAGGAACCTTTAAAGGTCATCTAGTCCAACCTCCCCTGCAAAAAGCAGGGACACCTTCAAATAGATCAGGTTGCTCAGAGCCCTGTCCCCCCTGACCTTGAATGTTCCCAGGGATGCTGTATCTACCACCTCTCTGGGCAACCTGTTTCAGTGTTTCACCACCCTCATTGTAAAAAATTTCTTTGTTATATCTAGTCTAAATCTTTCCTCTTTTAGTTTAAAGCCATTACCCCTTGTCCGATTGCAACAGACTCTGCTAAAATGTTTGTTGCCATCTTTCCTGTAAGCCCGCCACAATAAGGTCGCCCCAGGGCTTTCTCTTCTCCAGGCTGAACAACTTCAACTCTCTCAGCCTGTCCTTATAGGAGAAGTGTTCTAGCCCTCTGATCATTTTTGTGGCCCTCCTCCAACAGGTATGCCATACTCCACGTGGGATCTCATGAGAGCAGAGTAGAGGGGCAGAATCACCTCC
>RSEF01000002.1:106445287-106482441 GCA_003993805.1 Himantopus leucocephalus | reverse complement strand
TCACCAGCTTCGTAGCCCTTCTCTGGACCTGCTCCAGCACCTCTATGTCTTTTGAAGAATTCATCTTCGGAAGACCATTCATAGATATCTTTTGGATTCTTGAATACATTTGTAGAGTTGCATATCAAAAGAAGTTTAGATTATTGCTTTACAGAGAGGTAAACTCAAGTGAATTAAAAAAAAAAAAAAGGTAGCAGACATTCATTAGGAAGCTTCATTTCATATAGGTATTTCAGGCGAAATGGCTTTGGACTTAAAACATTTCTTTCCGATACCCAAGAAGTAAGGGATTCGGAAATGCAATCAGGTATATGTGTACATTCTTAAGATTTTGATACTTGCTAGTGTAAAGCTACCATGCTAAGCTACTATTTTCCATCTTTCGTGACTGGCACTACTGAACTAAATTTTTTGAAAGAATGAGATCTTCTGAATAGGTTTTGTAGGTAGTAGTAGAAGATAAACACTCTCTCTGTCTCTCTGTGGTTATTACCACAACAATTATCCCATTCTACTTTCTTCCTTACTTTGTATGTTTTCTATCTCTCACATTAAACTGAGATTGTTAACTGTTTTAAATAGAAGCCACTATGCCTTTATAGATCTCTATACAGTGTTTAATATGCCAGAGTCACGACTTATAAGAGTTAATGCAAAATTACAAAGCACTTCATCCAGCATGTTTATTCAATCTTGTCTCTAATAAACTAGGGGTTATAATTACGATTAGGTATTTATATCCACACAGATACACATTTGTTGGTTTTGTTTGATTTTCTATGAATACAGGGTTTTATTCTGTTCTTTTTCTAATAACCATTTAATGGCAAACTAACAGAATAAGTGCAATAAATCTAAAAGCTCTATTAAACACATACCTTTTGGCTTGAATAAAGTTTTCCTTCTTTGTGTGTTTCATGGTGTTACTCACATAAAAGATGCTGAAGTTTAATCATGACTGATGAATTCAAGTTATTACAACAAGAAACAGAACAGGCAGAAAGGGTTAATTTGAACATCCACATCTTTCAGACTATCTATGTGCCATTGTCTTCAGTGACTGATTTCTTTATATGGTAGGTATATGTATTTCTTTTTTTCTTCCTCATAGCTCCAGAACAAAAAAAAATCATACCACCCAAGCATTTCCATACTACCAATTTTTACCTGTAAAGACCCTTTTTCTCCCTCTGCTCACTGTAGGATCTAGTTAGGGAGTTATTTTCACAGTTTCTTCAGTGCTGTTATCCACTGAAATTAGTTTCATGCAACCAAAGCAGTAACTATCAGGTTCTTTTAAAGGTGTAACTCATGGCTCAGTGGTGTCAGGGAGCCAAACCAATGCAATAATGAGGTAGTGCAGGAAATAAAAGAAATGAAGAAAAAGAAGATAATGAGTAGGCAACTTGCAAGGAGCTAAAACAATTTTTGTAGACATTTATATACCTTCTGTATATTTCACTCTGATTCAAAAAACGGAAGGAAGAGGTGAACAGATTTTTGGCATGTCCCTATGTGCAGTACTACAAATCACTGAACTGTGGCCAGGAGGAATTGCAAACCCACACATCACTGCAAGTGTTGTCCAAAGTCAGTAACTCTTACAGCAGATTATTTTATCTGTATTTCACTATCAGTCAGACAGCAAGTCTTACCACGCAGATAGTGTTTATTAGGTAAAAATTCAGGGTTGTGGCATCCAGCATACCCAGTTTATAATCTCAAGATGAGCTGAATTCATGCCAAACAATTTGTATATCAACGTACCAGATTTACAGGTCTAGATTTGACAGACTTGATGTCAGCTTATAGAGTCTATATGTAGAGTATAAGTCCACCCTTGGTGACTGTTTCTTTTTGGACATCAAAGATGGGGTTCATATCACCTTATTTTAGCCATCTGAAGTCTAGGTGTCTTATCAAGGCCAAACATCTGGGCTCCTTTTTAGTCACCTGAGAGGTAAAGATGCCATTTATATATTTTTTTCAGATCAGTTTCTCCCTGGAGGTGTCTTTCTGTGCTGACGAGAAAGGTATTTTTAAATTATGTGCACTAAATGGCTAGATTTTATACATCTAAAATGAAAAGAAGTTAATTCCACTTCAAGGAAGGAATGGAGAAATATTTTTTTGTAAAGGTGTTGGTAAATGTTGTTACTTTGAGTGATTGTCAAGCCTGTCTATATATGACCTATGTGTGTTGTCTAATTGCCCTTGAAACATGTGGAAAAGTACCTACATTCTCAGCTGTCCTCTTATTATGACTCAGTTCCACAAGGCAGGCATTTAAATTCAGAGAACTTTACCACATACTCAAAATTAGTTCATGATTAAGCACTTTCTTGAAATGAGAACCAACATTTTTCTCTCATCAGGTTATGAAAGGTTTATATTCTGGCTGTCTTAATGAAGCAAAAGCTGTGGGTATGGAATACAGCAAATCCATTACTGAATACAGCCCTCAATTAGTGCTGAGGACTGAATGCAATCTCCGTCATTACCACCGTAGCCACTTTCATTGCCCTCCAAGCTGTGGTAGCTGTTCTCATACTGTAGTCAGGTATGCAAAGCTGGTAGCAGCATTGCAGAGGAGAAAGGGGTTAGTGACTGCTGTGCATGGTTAATTAAAAAACCTGCATTTTCTACATCTGTAATTCTTCTCCCTTTTTTCACCTGTAGTATTTTGTATTGCTTTATATAGCACTAACTTTAATGCTTTTGTTTTATGGTGTACGTGCTATGGAACTGAGGTTATAGTTGCTTTCATTTTTTATATGTCCCAAGCTTTCTTTAAGAGCACAAGTGCCTGCCTGGGCTGTCACTGTGATTAATTGGAAACCATACTGCTAAAAAGGTGGCAGGGAGGTCAGGTCATATGAAGCATAAGCAACTCACAGTCAGACATTTTCTTACTTTCAAGTGAGTAATGTTTCAACCTTAAAAATCATCTTCTTTAAAAATATTTTGAGTAGATGTAAATGCAGTTGTACACGCTTCTGTGGCTGTAATTTCCCTAACTAGGGAAAAACTTTAAAAAAGACTGAAATTCTATCATTTAAGTTCTCGAAACTATCACCACAGTCTCTAGATCTTCTAGATCCCTGAAGCTAATGTATTAAACAATATCATAAAACTCCATACCATATGCAGTGAATGATGTTATAAGAACTAATGACATCCAGCACACATTCCCGAGGCACACATGTCAGTGAGTTTCCTACTATACACAAGAAAGAGCCAGACTCAGGAACTATGGATTTTACTTTTAAAAAAGCAGAAACTGACTTCCCTTCACTCACACTTTTTTTTAACTCTGTCAACCATCTCCAGGTTGATGCTGCCTTGCTGGCTTTCCTCTTAATTTCCCTCACCCTGTACATTCTTCCCACTTTAGCAGTTCTAGACTCCTCACTTCACAGAAACATAGAACCACAGAAAGATTTGGGTTGGATGGTACATTTAAAGATCATCTAGTCCAGTCCCTGTGTCATAGGCAGGGTCATCTTTCACTAGATAAGGTTGCTCAAAGCCTCATCCAACCTGAATTTGAATACTTTCAACTTCAGGCCATTCAACCCAAGATTGTTTGAAAACACCATTTTCCCATGCTCCAATGGCATTCGCGTTCCAGTCTGTGTTCTGTGGCAACCAGGATTTTCTCATATCTTTCAAGTCCTTGTTTCTTTTCCCAAAGTCCACACATGTCCCTCTTACCCCTTTTGCCCAGTAAAGCTTACCAATATTCCCCAATGGTTCCCATATCCTTCCTGAGGCTCCTTATCCAATTTGTCTTCTGTCTTGCCCAGTCTCCTTATCCTATGACAATGAAACAGATTTGTTTCTTCAGCAACTCTCTCCCCCCATAATAGAAGCTCCCTGTTTATAATCTGTATGTTTCAAACAGCCCCAGAAGCCCTGAAATGAATAGATCCTATTCAGGTTTTTGACTATGAGTGAAATATGTAACTCTTAAGAGGTTACAGTTGCTGAAATGTAAAATGTCAATTCTCAGCACAAGGGATGAGCAGGGATTTTTCAAAGGCATTTAAATTAGCTAAATTTTGGCAGAATTCCTGAGGACAAAAAATGACAAAATGTGCTATTATCACAAAGGGATTCTTTCTTGATTCTAAATTTCAGGTCCAGGCTTTAATACCTAGTAATTATTTACATATTGTGGGAAAGCCCTTCATCTCCTTCCTAGAAGACCCTTGGGGAAATACGAACTCTCTTACAAGAAAGGTCAATGTCATGCTCCAGAGGAAAAAATGGGGACCTTCATGACTTAAACTGGGGAAAATTCCTTCCTCATCCCACATCTGGATCAGCTTTTTGACCTTAAATATGCAAATGAGGTACAGTAACCAGAAAAGCAACCCATTTTTATCATGACTGGCCACACCAATATTCTTTCCTCATCAGCTTGTTTCTAACCTTGATTAAAATCCTGCAATTCAGAGACTAGAAACTTTTTACAAAACTAGATGGCAAATGTTTTCATGATAGAAAAAGAAATTATCTCTGCATATAACTAAACAAAAACTTTAGAGCATGAGATTAGAACATTTGTTGCACAATGCAAAAAAAGTGCTCAGGATTTATTTTAATCCTAATTCTTACTTCAGCAAAGTGGGTTTCAGTGTTTAATTTCAGATTGTAAGAGTTTTCACTGAATGTTTTTATCCAGCACTTTTTTCATTTCTTGAAAACTAATTTTTCTCTTTTTTACCACCATGATTTTTATGATTTACTTATCTTTATAATTGAACTGCAAGTCCTTGTGTATATCCTGTCTTTTAGGCACAAAACAAAAAGACTTTTAGCCAATTCTTCCTGATTTTTAGTACACAAGAAAAAAATCTGGAATTGTATCAGACTGACATACTGGTTTCATGTCAGCACAAACCAAATCACAGTAAGAACATTATGATGCAGCCAGATTTGGTCCACATCTGTTAATACCTTATTTTCAGGAAAGAATTTGCAAGAATTTGTACACATGTTGACTATATTTATAGACAATGTTAGTACACACGAACTACATTGGATATCAAAATATTTTATTCTTTCAACTTGTATAGAGAGGTCAATAGTTTCTCTATTTTGAATTGACTGACTTTAGATTTACAAGTAATTAATCTATTAATTGTTATATTAATCACTATATCTCATCCTCAGTTTACCTATATTTAAATTAAAAATACATGGAGATAAATATATTTAAATACTGCTTAATATTTTGTTAACATCTGTACATATGAATTAAAATTACAATTATATTAATTAAAATCTAAATTCCATGTCTAATATATATATACATATATATGTCTGTCTAATATATATACATATATATGTATGTGGACATATATATATGTATACACACACAGATACAGTGAACTACATCATTAACTAGGAAGTCCCAAGGTGCCCAGGCTGGAAAAGCTCCATTATTCTTCACAGAATTATGTGAATTGTCTTGTCTACCATGGCAGTGGCCTTCAAGTGCTTGTAGTTAAGCTACACCTAATGTGGGCACAGAGATCTGACACTCCAAACAGTGCCTAAAACTGGTGATAGCTCTGTCCCTGGATGCACGAAAAGGACAAAAATATTTCTGAACAGTGTCCCAGGATATTAAAAAAACCTTTTTCATTATGATTTATCTCAACTATGAGACAAGATTTCCAGAAATGTGCTACCTACCCAATTTAGTACATCATGCCCATGGTGTCCTTTACTTAAGATAAATAAAACTAAAGTTTCTCAATTAATTATGATTTTTCATGATTTCCCTGTCAGACAAATTGACTCTGTTTTACACTCAATTTGATTTTGTGCTGGACAGCAAATGACTTACTTAGAAAATAAAGAAGGGTGGTTTGAACAGGGCTTTAATTAATTCCATTGAAAAATACCTCAAATGCAATGCACCCTGAAGAAATACTCTTCCAACTATATTCAATAAAAGTTGTTTATCAAAGTAATTATTTCCTTTAGGGAATTTCTCAGAATTTTCTCTTTAGATATATGAAGGCTCAAAAAATGCAAGCTTTTACTTCTGTGACCTTGAAGAAAGACCTTAGTTTGAACAATTTACTTCAGCAGGGGAAAAAAAAGTGTTTTATTTTTAAAAATGTGTTATTGCCAGTGTTAATAAATCGTGTAGCAAGTTAACCCTTGGAGCTCTGCTGAAAACTCCCTATCTTTGTCCACAGTACATCTTTTCAGGTATGAAAGCACATTATGAAGAATATGGGATATAATATATACTATAGAGGGTATAATACCTTATATAATTTTTTTATTTGCATTTTTATGTATAGTGAGAACAATGTGCTTTTAATACAATAGTTGTTTACCTAAAACCTGTTGTATCCACAGTTACATATTATTTTAAAAAATCATGGAAGATTCTCTTAACATAAAGTACTTTTGATTGGCAACATTGAGAATGACAGCAACACCAATTCACTTGTGTTCAATACTTTGCTAGACTTAGACATTAAATCAGGAATCCATTGAAGCTTCCAGACAATATAGCTCTGGTACCTAGTTTGGTGTGGTTTAGCGGTTCTGTGTTGACGATTCCCTTTAATAACTTACCTAAGTAAGTCTAAACCAGAAAGGGAAAAGCTTCGATGGAAAACCAAAGTCTAAGGAGAAAAAAAAAAAAAAACCTAAACCAAAACCCAAAATAAGAACCCCTTCATGTTTATACACCCAGAAAAATCTGAATACGATAGAAAACCATCCAGAGACAGTTATATATACGTACATATATATACATAAAGACCCTCATACGTGTAGACATACACACTCCCCTTTGTGGATGAAGGAGTCAGGGCTGAGAAATCACAATCCTTTTATTCACTTGTAATGCTTCCTTTTCACCATGAAAATTTGCTTCTTTCTTATTGAGAAGACTTCTGAGCAAACTGCTTTCCAAGTTATTTCATGCAAATTACTGTATGTTAGAAAGTGAGACTAAATTTAAGCTGGTATATTTACATATTGCCTTAATGGCAACAAAGTTTCAAGTTTTCTGTAAATGCTCAGTAGTTTGCAAACATTTCAATAAGACTGAAGGCACTTTTTTTTTTAAACCTTTCCTTCCTTTAGTGGTTTTCATCAGAGACTTTACAAGCATAAAGAAAAAATCAGTTCTACTTAATAACTCTGCATTCTTTGACAATATAGTTTCCCTCTTCTCTTTTCATTTTCCACTAAGATTTTTTCAGACTCAACTTCTCATATCTTTCTGTGGAAATCAAATTCCTTGTACGTACTTATACTTTGGGGGCTCTATTTCTACTTCTCCCTGATGCACTTACAGAACTGGACAAGAATTTGCTTTTTCTCTCCCCTTAAAATTCTACAGCTAGAACCACATCTTCTTCTCCAGCTTTTAGTGATATTTTCAGTACCATCTTGTGATTGGTGAGATAACATTTAACATGTTGATTGTTCATGGTTTTTTTCCTCAGGCAAGCAGCAATCCCTGCTTGTTACCCTGAGGTTATATATTTAACTTACAATGAAGAGTGATGACTATACTCTTTTTGCTCCCAGAGTTTTCCAGCAGGATAAAATGTTAGCTTCTGGCTTCCACATTAATTCACAAACATCAAATCTCATGAGTTTTTATCAGAAGCAACTCCTTGCCTTTTTACAAGTGATAACCATTTCACTGTACGTATTAGTAAGTATCATCATCTCTAGTACTTTTCAAAATATAAGGAATAGAGGAAAATATGATGATTGTGATTTTTTGGGGGGGACAAACTTAATCAATTGCTTTACTGTTGATATATACTATTTTCATGACTGCATCTTGAATAAATAACTCATTGAACATCAAATCATGAGCAGAAATGTCATCTTTAATGCAGGGTGTTGATAATTGTAACCTCTCACTGTAAAGAGTAGTTTCTTTTTTACTACAGTGGAATACTTTTATGTCTAATAAATAACTTTGAAAATTCTGCAGGAAAGGGATTCTCAAAATGGAGTGTAATGATATATTACTTTATAACTTATATTTTTACCACACAAGGACTTAATAATATAGGTATTATGTTTTTTATTGACCCTGAACAATTCTTGGTTTATGTAATAATGTTTACCAGAAACAGTCATTTTCTTTTACTGATTTACTTATTATGTCTGTCTTTCATTTTGATATCCCTTCAGTTTAAAGAAATTAACAGTAATTATTGGTGGTTCCTTAATTACTCTAGTTCCATCTGTTTTCTAGAATATATTTTTGTTTGTTCAGATTTTGCAAAAATTTCTTTATCTGCCCTAACTGGTTGTGTATACACTTTCATACTTCATGGTTTAATTTATGTCAAAGACTTTCTTAGGCATTTGCAAGTACTAATTTTGAACCTTTTCTTACTTATTAATTAAAATAGTTGCTGACCAGTATTTATTTTCTTGTTATAGACACCTATTTTATTCTTTCTGTGAATCAAAATGGGAATGTTGTGGTGGTGGGTTGACCTTGGCTGGCTGCCAGACCCACACCAAATTGCTCTTTCAGTTCCCTTCCTCAACAGGACAGTGGGAGAAAATAAGACAGGAAAACAAGTTGGTTGAGATACAGGCAGTTTAACACAAAAAGCAAAAGCCCCAAGCAGAAGCAAAGCAAAAACTACTTCCCATCAGCAAGGAGATGTCCAGACACTTCTTGGAAAGCAGAGCCTTAGCATAGCAGTTGTGTGGGAAGACAAATACCATAATTAAAAATGTCCCCACATCCTCCTCCTTTCCTTCAGTTCCTATTGCTGAGCACAACGTCATATGGTATGCGATATCCCTCTGGTTAGCTGGGACCCCATCCCAACCTCTTGCCCAGTCCCAGCCTAGGGGTCTTTGCGGGAGGGAGGTGGGTTGGAGAAAAAGCTTTGATGCTGTACAGGCACTCCTCAACAGTAACCAAAACACTGGTGTGATTTCAACACTGTTCTAGCCACAAATGCAAGGCACAATACAGGCTTCTCTAAGGAAAGTTAACTCCATCACAGCTATACCCAGTACAGTTATCCTGGTTCTCAAGGTATAGGATATGAGAAATAAGTTGTATGGGAAGACATAATGTGTTTTATTAATCACAATGTAGCTAGGTTATCTGAGTAACTTACTCATCCTACTGGATTGGTTAATGTAACTAACTTAAAACTCAGAGAAATTTCTCCAGGTTACATGCAGGTTGTAGTTTGTTGTTTCATTTCAGCTTTGGACTTGTGAGCTCACAGATTTGTAAACCAAAAAGCTAGATAATCTGCTACATAAATATTCTCTGTGCCTACACACCTCTGACTATCCCCAGTTAGTATTCCTCTTTTTTTTAAGTGTTTCTATTTTTTTTCCTTTTCCAGACTTGATTTCTTATAAACAATCTTTAAATGAGTCTGTGATTCTTCACTGACTTATTCCTGTTTTTACATAATAGATTCTTAGATGACTGAGAAGCCTCTCATTGAATCTCCTCAGCCATATTTCATTTCTTGCATTATTTCGGTCCCTGCTTTCATACATCAAAACAATTACAGTGTCTTGAACTTTAATTACAACTATTTACTGATTCACTGCAAGCAAAGCTTGTTTGTTATGCATCTTCAATCCTACTTTTGGAGAAATCCATGGGAACTCAATTTCTGATATTTGTGGCTTCAAGATATACCTTTAATTATCTCCAAGCTTGCATTCTTGAAATATGCTTATCTCCTATGACACATTCAGTGTACTTATGGTATGAATGAAAATTAAATAAACACATTCATGGTTTATAAGAAAAAAATATCCTTGAGCTATACCCCTAAGTTCTGAACATGTAAGGCTTGCCTCCTGTCACATAGTTTCTGCACACCCAGTGAACTCTCCCAGAAATACACTGTTCTTGCCCTTCTCTGTCATCACGCTGCACTCTAGCTTCTCTCGTGTTCTTTGCTTACCTTTCCATTCACCTTGGGGGTGGGTGGGTAGAATAAATAAAATAAAAAAAACCAACCTGTCTTAACAAGGTCATGTCTAACAAGTAGTCATGACAATAAAAAAAGAGAAATTCTTATTATATATCCTTGTTTTCCTACTGAATTCAGCCAACAAGGAATGATTCAGGAAATTCTGTTTGGACACAAAAATGGGAAAGCAGCAAGATTTCTGGAACAAAGACATTAATCTCAACATTTACTATAGAAAGGATCAAATGAAACACCTACCAATGAAAGTTGTGTTGTGTCACATTACCTGTCATATATATGGTGTTGTTTATACGGCAGACTCCATTGCTCCCTAATAATAATTTAAGGTGTTGGAAAGAGAGTACAGAGATAACTGATTTAGATTTGTAGTGCAGTCTTTCTTAGTAAATGGTCTTGCCTCCATTTAATTTACAATTCTTCTTGTCCACTTTGAGGAAGGACAAGCAATCTGACACCTCTGACTGTAGTAGCTATAGTTCTTCCAAATTCGTACTCTAGAACAAGCTTCTACGTACATTTGTTGGAGTATCTTTTCTGTATTATATGTTGGTATATCTTTTCTGTATTATAGCCATTTGTTACTTGCAGAATCACTTGCTGTATATCCAAAGGAAAATTATTTTTTTTTCCATGAGAACTAGAATTGATAAAGACAGACCTTCAACAAACCTGAAGACTGAAGTTTTTCACAGTGCTAGAGTATGTAATCCCTCTCCTATGGGTAAATAGTCCAATATCTAATAGTGTACTAGCATGCAAACTGTAGCTTCTCAAGAAATGAGCTGATTTTATGTATGTATAATTCTCTTGAACAATTTTTATAAGAAATAAATAACTTTTCAGATCTTTTAGACCTTGTCAAGATTGGATAAAATTGGAAAATAAATTCAAAAATTATGAGCAGGGTAATCCAGAATAATCATGTTTCTTCCTTGGGAAGTCAGGTAAAATATTGCAAAAATTCACAGTGGACTTGGAGTGATTCAACTTCAGCAGTACTGGGGGTTTAGATCCAGACATATGCTGCTACCTCCTCCAGCTTCCTGGAATGGAGCTGGATCCTCCTCCACCAATTTTGTCTTTACCTTATCTGCCAGACAAGCAACAACCTCTCTATTTTTATTTCTGCAGCTTCAGCTATGGTTGCCAAATAAACACTCCCACGACTGGCGTTACACAAGTGGGAATTGTACAGTACAGGACTCCTGAGCAGGTCACGGTAGGGAAGGGGAGAAGGAAAGATGGAAGTCAGGGCTGGGCTGAATGGGATCAGGGGGTGAGGGGGCCTGGGGTTAGGTTGGAGGGGGAGAGTAAGGGAAAGAAGAGGAAGGAAGGAAGGGGAAGAGTCGGATCTGACCTGATCTTCAATGAGTAGAGGGTAGTGGTTGCTCTTATGGCAGGCTTTTTTTCCTAGAATAAAACTTCCTACACATGAGGAAAATGTAGCACAACCCAAGTAAGGGAGTACCTTGCATTCTACATCTGGCTGGGAGTCCACTTACTCGGTCACACAGATAAGGTTCTGAAAAGGAAAGCAAAAAAAAACCAACCAACCAACCAACAAAAAAAGGTGCTGCCGTGTTAAGTTTAGTTCTGCTATATAAAGCATATCAAGAAGGTGACTTCTAAGTGTTTCTAAACTTAGAAAACTGCTATACTGCTTAAGCTGAGAAAATCCAGTTATTTAAGGGGTAATTCATTCATTAGTTTGCTTGCCTTGCTCTTTGCTAAGAAAATAGCTGAGCCCAAGTGAATGTGGCCTTAATTGTTGTTGCCTTTGCATTGTTACTGTTATTTTTGACAAGAATACCAATAAAATAAATATTTACCTTTATTTGGAATTAAAAATAATAATCACATTTCATTTTCCATGTCTTAAGATGGAATTCATCATGAGGTACTGGAAAATAATCTGAATGACTATTTAAATTGGAGTTATTAGATTAGAGCTATTAACTGGAGTTATTTTAATCTAATGAGTTGATCTAATTTTGGATGGGCACAATAGTTGATTCTGCCTGAGTAAGTAACATCTTTCAACATCAGTCTGAGAGAATAACAGGTCACTTTCTCAGCTCCACCTCTTAAAAGACAATTGATTATTAAAAATTGCATTAGTAAGAGCATTGGGCCAAATTCATTCCTGGTCAGTAAGCCCACTGAAGCCGATGAAGCTTTATGAGGGATGAATTCTGCCTTGAGAATATGTCTATCTGAGTGATGAGGTACATTTTAGGTTTAATATAAGTGCTGTAATCCAAGAATGTGCCCTAGCACAGATAAATTGGGTATGTACTCAAGACAAAGTTTATGAGTGATAGAATACATTTTACCTTAATCTAAATACTCTAAACCAGGAATTTGCCCTAGCACTGACAAATTGGATATACTCTCAAGACCTGATTTGCCCCTGATATAACCTCATTGACTCCAGTGTGGTAAATAGATATTGCAAGAACATGACATCGAGTAATTATTTGTGTACATTTTAGATAGAGATTATGTAACATGAGCTTGAGTTTATAGAAAATCTTGTGTAACGAATTAAATTAATCTTTAAAATGACCCTTTGTTATCTTGTATTCTTTACTGATTCCTTAACTTGATTCTCAGTCATCTGTGGGAATTCTTTGTTAGCACTCAGAATTTTATATTACTTGAAATCTTACACAACTCAGTAGACTTCAACCTTATTATTCTCCTGATCTGCTATGTTCACTTTTCCTGCTAATGTTAAGTTCAACATTTCTTTTGGCATTTGTAGTAGTTCTTTGCCAATCTCTCTGTGTTTGTTTCAACTAAACAGATACTCTCTCTCTAAAAAAAAAAAAAAAAAAAAAAAACCCCAATCATTTAAAGTATATACAAGGTGATAATGAAATCAGATCCCCTCATTTTTACATGCTCACTAGGAGAAAAGGGTTTCCATGCGATCTCAATGGAAAGGAGAAGATACTGAATGGGGCTACAACTAGTTTGGCCATGATAAGAAGACCTTCAAGAGGCAAGGGAACTTCGGGTAAGCATTCTAGGTTTCTGTATGCATAAAAGAAAAATAATCAAGAAGATGAACCTGTAACACATTTTGAGATGTTATTTGAAAATAAATATTTTTTTACTATTATTATCACTCTTGCTATTATCTTCTCTTTGGGCATCTATTTAATATTTTCTAGCTTCTACTTTTATAAAAAAAAAGAAGATATGTCCACCCTTCTAATGTATCTAACAAAAATAAACACAAAATCAAAATTGTCTATTTGTAGGTCAGATCACTGAAAGAAATGCCTGCTCATATTTGTTTTAAGTAACAGTAAAGCAAGCAAAGTGAGCAAAATTTTTATGTGCTGAAAAATACGTATACGAAACCTGTTCTTTATTTTTTACTGAAGTATAAAAATTCATTACATTTGCTACTTCAGTTCCATATCTGAGACCTCAGAGAGCTTTTTGCCCACAAAATCAGGGATTTATACGTCTAGAGCAAAACTCACAGATTAGGTGTTGCATGTTTCCAGGTCAGGATCAATTAAACAATGGTGTATGACTCCCTCTGCACTGGTTATCAGGCAGTAACACTTCCTTAAAAATCCCATGGGGACCTTCTTTCTCCTGCAGTGTTGAGTAATTGCATCTTCTTTTACATACATACCTCTGGTTTTCAATAAACTATTCTGTTCCTGAGAAATTTTCTGGAATTTACTTCCTTTCAGCTCAAGACTTGCTGTACTGCCACTGACAGGTCAAGTGCCAAGTGCTGTTTGCTCTGATCTGCAGGTATTGAGACGTTTTTTCCTCTGGAAAAAGATATTGATGAAGAAGAAGGTTTTGGGGTGATCATTTCCCAGGTAGCTTGCTCACCACTGTGGTTTAGAATAGACTTTCTGTGTCAAAGCATTCACATCCACTTTCTGCGTGTGGGATGAGGTGTCGAAATGCACAGCTCACCAGATCAGCTTGTTCCTACCTCTTGAATGAAAGTAAACTAGAGCTCCTTTGAGGTCCCCAAAGCACACCTTTCAAAACAGCTCTGAAAAATGATAGGCTTTCCCAAGTTTTAGAGGTTAAGCTATCTGTTAGGAATTTCATTCTCAGAGGAATAGTTTTCTGTTTAAGCAAAACATGAGACTGTTTCAACGTCAGGAATCACAACAGCAAGGTCAGTACTGCTATCACTCATTAAGTGTTGATATTCCAGAATTGCAGCGAACAATGAGGTTAAGAAATCAAGTAAAAAAAAAAATTATAACATAATTTTTGAATATTAAACATCTGTGTAATGTTTTTTACTTAGTGAGGCTGTGAATTTGCAGATCACGGACATCGTGCTGTTCTAAAATTAGCTATATAATTCCACACCATCTAGTACAACATTTAGCAGTGTAGATTCACCTGCATTTTGTCTTTATTCCCAAGAAGAGTTTTAAATGTTTTAAAAATGCATTGATTTTACAAAGGCAGGTTGTTTTTTCAGTCCAAGACATTTGACAGGATTGCACTGTGCCTAGTGCCAATCCCTGGAAAATATCTGTAATACCTGCTTTAAAAATAACAGTTTTCCTTGTGTGTGATTCCTTCCTATATTTGAGTGTAACATCAACATTCTTCAATTTTTAAACATAAAGTTTACTTTTTTAAAATGTGTTTTGTAACAAATTTCCTAATTAAAAATTACAAGTTTTTGTTGATTTTTTTTAACTTGTTTCTTGAAAATTCAATTGAACTACAGGTTTATAGTTTCTGGCAACTTGTGAAGTCCACCTAGCATTATATCCAAAATATAAATACTTGTGAGAACATTATGATGATTGAAAATCAAAACTTCTAGTCAGAGAACAGCAATGGATTTTCAGAACAGATCCTCTTTTCAGTCACTTTTTCTTGATATTAATTTCAATGAAAGACTTATTGTGCAAATGTTGAAATTCAGCACCTATTAAATTTAATACTCCATAATTTCTTTCATTTTTAAAATTCAAAATTATTCTTTTTTTCTGTTTTCACTTTGCTCCTCTAGGACATTTTCTTCTTTTCTGATTTAGCTCTTCCCTTTTCCTATTTCAATTTTCTCCTTCCACAGGTTTGGGGGGGGTTATTGTTTGATTTTTTTTCTTGTTTTTAACTATTTTACTTACAGTTTCTTCATTTTGCCACTGATTTTTTGTCATTCATCTTTTTATCCATCATCCTCTACCAACAGTCCTCTATCCTATTTTCTTTTTTAAAAAGCACACTGGAGAAGAAAAGTCACATCTTCTCCCTAGTACACGCTACTGGAGATTACTTTTCCACATATACATTGTGTGTGTACACGTTCTATTTATATTCTTTTAAGAGAAAAAAATCTGCCAAGAACGAGATGATGTTGTTATCACCAGCTACTGTGAAGTTGGTGCATTTTGGGGGGAATGGTTTTTTTATCATTACATTATTTGCTCAATTTAGTATTGGCTGCAAGTGTTTATTTTTCCATCTGAAATTAAACAGAATTTAATTTGTGCCCAATTAAGTTAATATATCCAAATCTTATTCTGTGATAAAACTCAGGCTTGTCCTACTGATTGGCTGCCTTTTTTAGATTGTGCAGAAGGATCATGGGTTTTTTTTTCAAAATATCTTTCTTTATAGAAATTCAGATTTATTTATTTTGGTATTTTTGATCATAATAAAAAAACACAACAAAAACAACAACAAACAAAGTTTTTTTCTCACTAGGAATGGAAAGGCTACTTTGCAGAATCCTGTGAAGTTGACCTACTAATAATTTTTAAAGATGAAGCAAGAATCTTCTTTTTTGCTTTATATTGAAACAGGATAGTAATTAGTTTTTACTGCTCATCAGTAGAACACTATTAATGATAAGCTAAATTCCATACCACAATTTAAAAACTCAAAGTCAGACTATCATATGGGCAGAACACTTTTTTAGAAGGTAGGGACATTTCATCCTGGCGTAGATGGGGACCAACTCTGAGTGGGAACATAAGTTGTTCTGTTGATAAGAAGATGAAAAGCAATTATATATACATAAAGAATCAGAAACAGCATAACATAGTCCAGTGGACACTTGTAATAATGTTTAAATTGTCTGAAATTACAGTTTAATGAAAAGGAAAAATTTAACCTCTAAATATCTTCTTAAATTAACTATTCACATTTCAATTTTCGGCTGAGACCATTTAGAATTAGCTTTATCATTATTATTTTAAATATGTTGTAATAGAAGACTGTACAAACTGTTACTTGTTTTTGCAATCTCTGCATACCTCCTGGTCAACTATAATGTAAAAAATATTTACCACAAAAAGCCATTAATAATTAAAAAAGCATTAACAATCTACAGCAGCAAGAATTAATTTCTTGCTGCATTTATATTTAACTTTTCATGTCCCTTTAAAGTCAGGATCCAGTGCACATTTGACCCAATTATCATATTATTGCTAGCATGACAGAATTTTTTAGCCCTGCTTCTAAATTTTTTATTGATCCTTTTGGACAAGTCTCTCACATCTTGAGGATTATTCTCTGTAAATTTGCTGTATTTACTGACATCAAGTATGACATTCTGAAATAAGCAGAATAAATGTGTCACATAAATCCAAACTATGTTTAAAAAAAATTTTACAAACAGATGTTAAAAATAGAAGAGCTTTAATTTTTATTTTAATCTGTATAGCCTCTGGATCGTTGCTGTGCCTCTTTTTTTAAAACAAAGCTTGCGTTTTTGAGTTCAGGTTGTATAATGTTCCTAAGACCTTCTAATTAATATTATTTAAAACCATGGTTCAGGTGTAGACAGTTTTGTTCTAAATTAGCATCCTCTAATATGAGCTACGGATATGTCAGTTTTAATACTTTTAGAAATATTTCGGTAAGATGAACTATATGTCATGCCTGATATGGAATATTCATCATTAAATGACTCCTTGACATCCATATTGATACTTTCAGTATTAGTCTTTGTCTGAAAACTCAAGCTAGGTAATGTGACAGGAACTCATTTTAAGAAGCAGCACATTTTACAAACGATGTGGCAAGGACAGGTTAAGGCGTAATAGGGTTCAAATCATTGATATAATCTCAACATGCTCTACAACTTTACTTAGGCAACCTCTGGCTTCTGCTGGTTTGATAGGTGTTTGATATTCCTGAGCCAGAGTGAGGTTAATGTGAAGTTTGACTCTACTGACTCCTCAGCTGAGCTATTCTATCAATTAACAGGGTTATCCATCACATATGCATTATCACTCAGAGGTGTACAGCGTGTCCTACTTTAAAGAGCACATCAATTTTTGAGTCATGAAAAAATGTCCAATGCCACTAGTCACAGGCAGAAAAGAAGTACTAAAACTAGCTTATCCCCATTTGTGATCGTGATGAATGTGCTTTGGAAAGAAACAGCCACCATGGCAGGAGCCTCCTCAGTTCCTCAACTGCTTGAAGGGTTTTTCCATTCCACTATGAAAAGCTGGTTTTGCACTTTCTGTATCCAATCTTATGGCCAAAACATGTCCAGACCTTTTAAGCCCTGTGTTAAATGTCCAGCTCCATTCACTGTGTTGGGATCTGCCTACAGCTGCCTACTCAGCAGGAATTCTGTCAGTGGTCTCTTTATTAATGACTTGAAGAACTGTGTGGTGATACATACAGAGCAAGGGTATGACCTAGCTTTTTTCAAGCTGTGCTGCCACACATTTTATGTATGTCATTGTCAAATGGGAGAAAAACCTTTCCAGCTCTCCACAAAGTATGGCAGACAGCACCCGTAGTTTCCTGAAACTCTCTCTCTGTATTCCATCAAGCTGTTCTACCAATGTGCACCACTGAAATACTGTATTCTGGGCTGCAGTCATCACTAGTGATATGACTTTGTTGATGAAAGATAAACAGAGATGATGTTTTCCAGAGTCTAAATCAGCCTATGTTGGGAATAGGCATTATGAGATGGTGAGCAATTATAAAGACGATAACACAAACATGAAGTGCTAACTCTAGACATATCCCTTCCTTCAGGGTCTGCTTTACTTATAAAAATAAGCACCCAAACAAATCACTTCAAGACACAGGTAACACTGTGATACCTGAAGAAATCAAGACACATTTAACATTGCTCTCACTGCAACCATCTGAGAGGAAAGATTTGCCCATAGATTCCCACTAGTTTTTCATGTCTTTTGGGCACCTTAACAATGAAGCAGACAACAACCTAGTGCATTCTGGAAATACATTTCTATTGCATCTCAAGGATGGTCAATGGGCATTTGAAAGAAAGCGTTCCCAGTAAATCCCATTTGGTAAAGCTCACTTAATGAATCCTTTTGACTCAATAATATGTGAGTAACTTTATATTCATGATAGCCATCATATAACAAATGATTGAACAGAAAATTCATCATTTGGAAAAGATGAACACAAATTCTGGATCATTTTCACCAACCTCTGGAAGTTTTCATCTGTAGAAACAGCCAAGGATTCTTTCAAATAGTAAGATATTTACTTAAAGCCTGGAGTGGACTACATAAAAAAGATCTAATATCCAGAAAGCATAACTAAACAAATTCAGTCCAAGAATAAGGTGTCTTTGGAATAAGTACCTTAATTAAAAATTGTGAAAAAAATATAAAGGGATGCAACGGATTCTCTGCGAATTTTTTTTTTTTTTAAATATACATTTTATGTCAAAATGAAGTTAGGTCCCTCTTGTAAGAACTCTTATATAACATACTATGTTTGATCTTATGCAGGGCTTGTAATAATTAACTTCAGACCATGAGAGGAACTTTAAAATGTTTTCTTTCTGGAATTCCCCAAGCACATTAAATTTTTACTACACTTACCCAACTTTTACTCTCAGTAGCTGTATGCAAAGGTATTTTTTTCTACATTGTTTTTAAAAGAGATTCATATGACAAAAACATTTAGGTTTAAACAATGAATTTCTTTCTTTAGACCTGAAATAAGATCCTGGCAAATGTCATAAACTCAATTACTTTATCTAAATTTCATTTCAATATAATTAAATAAGATTGTTTCAAAAGCTATTTCACTATACACAGGTTCTGTGTTGTGTTGACTTCAGTGCAAAATTGCAGTCTTCTTTCCCTGAAGATGAAATCAGATCCATATATTGAGATATCCAGAATAAAGGGTTTGTGAAAGTGGCAAGTGGGCAGTTTCACAGAGCGTTCCACTTCATAAACTTATCATATCTCAACCTTACTCTCACAGGACCTCTTTTTTTGTTGTTTTTATTGAGATAATGACAAATGGAGAACGAGTTTTGGTGGAAAAAAAACCCCAAACAAATGAAAAAACAAAAACCAAATTCCAAGCCTCACAGGCCCGGCAATACTGTTTTGTTAATAAATTAGAGAGAAGTATGTCTAGGAAGGCACTGTAGCATCTCAGTTGATATGAGAACAATATTGAAAGATATGTGTAAATATCAAATTATGTAATACCTTCAATCCAAAGTAACCTCAAGATAATTGCAGAACAAGCAAAAGTAACAAGAAAGGGAGATTTGAACACTAACTAGGCAGAAAGTGGTGGAATATATTTTAGGAGGCACTGACATAAATAACACAATTCTGGATCAAATAAACCACAAAAATCCAATACTTTATCCATAGACATATTCTGAAAAGCAACGAGGAATCTCCATCACTTATAATTAGCATTTCTCTCTAAGGGAATAATCAGGCACTCCAACGAGGTGGAGATACTTGAGATGGTGAACAATCTTTCCTACTCACATTACTTTGGCCAGTACACAAATAAACAATGAAAACCTGTTGAAGCTTCAAATGAATTACATAGGAGAAAAACTGGTGGCAAAAATACACTTTTTATTCAGACCAAATAATAAAATTTGTTGAAAGATATCTAGGGAAAATATTAATAATCACCACGTAAAAAATTAAATGGATAGTGTATACACAATTGTCAAAATCTCTTTACCTAGAAATGTAAATGCAAAGCTATAGTAAGATAAAGGAGGAATATTTAAAACTTTTAATTAAAAGATATTTAGAAAATATTCTGAGAATAATCATTGGGAAGAAAGTGATAAATTGCAAATACATATGATGTGTAAAGAGACATTAACTTATTTTTATGCAGAGTCATATAGCTCTGAGATAAACAAACAGAAGAAGAACAATTTATAATTATACAGGAAAAACTTTGAATTAGGTGAAGACTGTGGACAATTTCTCTGTCAATATTCATCAGCATATTCTTTCTTGTGATTCAGTGAAATCTGCCCTGAGCTATTTTCTTCTGCAGATTTCTTCCACTATAACAGTGATTTCTCTCCGTGCAGCATTGCCTGATTCCTTGCCAAAGGCACTGCTTCTCTGTCCTTGCAAAACTCTTTATCACCCCTACCTATTACCATCTGCACTTCATTCCATACTTTCTACTTTCTCTCACAAAAGGTCTAAATAACTATGTGTACGTGTATTCATACACATATCAACTACCGTAGCTGTTAGTCTTCTTCACCTCCCTTGCTTTTGCAAAAAAAAATCTTTTCCCTCTTCCTGCTGCAACAATAATGATTATGTAATTACTTATCAGCCAGGATCAACAGTAGACATAAGTAAGATAAGTAGTTGCCCAGATCGATGTGCTGTGAAGGTTAACAAAATGTTTATGACGCTACCCAGTTTGCTCTGGAGCACTGAAAAGCTCACTTTTTCCCAATACAGATCCTAAGGAAAAGGTCAGAGACTGTGAATAATGGCCACTTTTGCTGCAGGAGAGCTCTTGCTTTTTGCAGCAGCATCAGGAGGAATAATGAGCCTAGCACTTCCCCCTTGTTTGGCTTCGTATCTCCGATGTACATTTTGCATTCTAATGAGAATGCAAAGGACCTGGGAACAAATACATCTTGAAAAAAGTCCTTTCATTTTGTCCAGACTTCACCTAAACGTATGAGACTATTGGCATTTGAGCAACCTGCTTTTATTCATGTTGATGTATTATATAGACAGGATTTTCTATCCTATCATATATGATGCTGTGAGATTTCAGCGGGTGCTTTTTCAAATGAACTCAAACTTTTGCAGGATCACATCTTTGTTTACTGGAAGTTTATGACAGCACATCTTTTCATTCTTAGTACCACTTCTTAAAACAGATAGATTAAATCAAGGATTTTTTGAAGACAATCAATGTTATCATTATTATAAGATGATAAAAAATGTCAAATAGCGAGTTACAATGATACTAGTTTCTGAGTCAAGGGGAATATTGCTATTGATATGACCCATTGCTCAATCAAATAATACAGGGAATTAATTTGTGGGGTTTTGGTAACATAAATCTCCAAAACCATGTCAGGCAGATCTGTGTAGACCATGAAATTCTAGGTATATTCTGGCTGCTAGAAGTGAACAAGTACTTCTTGACAGTTGCTCAAGTGTCCTCCGAATTTTGCAAATTTTTTTTGTGACTTGTGATGCACAGAACAAATTATTTTTAGTTGCAGTACTTGATTGCAGAGCACTGAATCATCACAGAATTTGATACCTGCAAGTTCCAGCGCCCAAGAACATAAATGATACTTACACAAATTGAGCCATGATCTGTCTCCATAGTTGTACTCTCTTGTTTTGACAGTTATGAAGGGTTGTTCAAACGTGAAATATTTTATCCCCAGATACACACATTTATACATCTGATAATTACTGTCTTGAAGGTGTGGTTCACAGATTTGTTATGAAGATAATAACCAAGTTCTTTGAGGATCTCGAGACTAATCACATAGCATTAATTAAGATGGTTATATTATTGCTTTATTCTTAAGGATCGAGGTAAATCTAATTTCCCCTAATAGCCAATAGATAAAAACAGATGAAGGGTTATTCGTCTGACCTATCTTAAACACTGGTTCGGGAATGTGTCCTGGAAATGCTTTTTACTCTCCTCTGAGTAAATGACTAGCGTAGCACTAAAGATACCCTCTCCTGACTTGTACATCTAATATTGAAAATCCTGAATCTGAGCAGGTGAAACCTGTTTCATGTTTTAGGCGCAGGTTCCAAAGCCTCTTTTAAGCAAGACTTCCCATAATGCAATAATCCCATTCATGAAGGAGTCTGTTGAATGATCTGCTCTGAAGCCCCACAGCAGTCATCCCATGTTTACTCCATAACAGTCTTTTTCCTCAGGGAGTTTCAGTCAGAGAAAGGCTTTAAAACATGATTCAATTGCCTCCAAAGACTTGCAATGTTGAATGAAAATAAAAATCATGCTTTTTTTTTTAATATTCTATTTCTATTTATTTTCAAGTCAGCCTCTGATATTGGAAACTCCACTAATCATCCCTTTAAAGTAAACAAAGCTCTTCAGACTTGTTTATGAGCCAGGAAGAAACATAAACAAAGACAAATTCATTTTTCCCTGGAAATAATCTTTAAAATGTGGTTATAGGAAGCTTTTCTGACTGAAGCATTTCAGAACTGAAATAATTTATATCCACAGCTATTAAGTCTCATGGATTCATGCTTTTAAATAACAAAAAGCAGTAAATGCTGTGTTTTTTACCTAAGGTGATATGATACATCACCTGGTATAGTATTTGAAGTTACCCTCAAAGCAAAACTACCATCCTTTATCTTCGCTGTATTTTTACATTTGGAAGACTAATACACATTAGCTGGGCTGAGATAAAACCAGATAAAAAATAAACAGCTTTTAGAGCAACAAAATCACATTGTCACAGTGCAGCTTGAGCTGGTTTGAGCTTTGTGGCAGAAGAAGGGTGGTGGCCGTGTCAGAAGCATCCACCCTGGGGACATGAATCAAACCTTCTTCTTTAGGAAGCCAGAGGAAGCCTGCGGTGAAAGTAGGCCATTTTATTCCATAATACGTTGGATTCTGTGAAACCTCCATTTGCCAAAATCCAAATAGTTTAAATGTCTGCAATGGGGCTACTCATACAGTCCTTTTTTTTTTAGTATTCTGCTAAATTCAATTCTGTTCATTTAATGCTGCATCCAGGAGGAAAATTTAGTAGTCAGGTATTGAAATTGTTATATTTTGCTTCTTGAAGGATGGAGTTGTAATGTCTCAGCTCACTCAGTTCTTCAAGGATGAAGAAACCCAGAGGTCTAAAGCACGGAGTTTTATATAATGGATCCCAGTTTGTTATGAGTGCGCTAAAATGTGTAAAGCGATTCCTAACCAGGAAATAGAGTGCAATAGGAGAAATGCAGCCTTTCTAGTCTGACATACAATTCCCGTGAAATGACACTAACTCATGCAAGCACAGGTAAATTACATCAAAGCTAAATTTGTTATGGGGGATTTGGTGAATTCTGTAGCCTAATATTATACACAAATAAAGAAGTTCATCAGCTGTTGAGAAGTTATTGACAAGCAGAATTTTCTGCAGACCTCAGCCATGAAATCACACAGCTGCAAATGGTCATAACTCTGAATAATATTACAAGAAACACCAAACACACAGAAGGGAATTGAAAAGATTCAGCCAACAAAGTCATTGAATAGTGTGCATAACTAAAACCCCACTAAATAAGTGAAGTCACATCCCCAGAAACAGAAACTCTAACATCATTAAGCCAGTATAAAACTGTCTGAAGTGATGGAAAACCACTTTGTACTCCACCTAATAACACAACTGGAATCCACTTTGAAGGAAAATTGAGGCAAAAGCTCCTGTACAAATCAGGGAGACTGCAAACAAACAAAGCATTAAAGTAAAATTGCCCAAAAGAAGACAACAATAAGAATCTGTAATACCCTGAGCAGAACACAAGAAGGCACTTAAAGAGGCAATCAGAACTAATGGTGACATTAACTCGATAAAGGAATATACATCCAAAGAGTCCCTGAAGCAATCTATACCCAGTGAGTATGGCATCAGAGAAGCTGTATCTGAAAAATTAACACCCCATTACAGTGGAATGAGGACAATGTTCAGAGGCTTTATAAAAGCAAGAGCAAAACTTGGCAGTTGAACTGCAATGAGCACCCACATGATAGAAGTTCAGAGGGAGAATGAAAAGTGAGAACACACTGAAATCACTTTTCCTTGATATTGTCAGTTAGAAAAATTAGCTAGGGTAGAAAGTAACTACTCAAATTAGTCCTGTGAAGGTTTTGGTGTTTGTATAATTTGTCCTCAAGATCTGAGCCTCAGACAACTAGAGCTCTTTAAACACTCATTTCTATCATTGCATGCAAGTGATACAGGAACCTTCACATGTTTGCAGTGGTAAGAGTGTTGAAGATAGGGACTGTATTTTAATAAAATGCAGTGGATGATGGAGAAAATCTATTTTGACACCTATTTTATTTGTGTTAGGAAATACATGGAAATAATTAATATCAGCTTTATTTATGAGATACTTTCTTCCTTCTTGAGGACATATCTCACATGCTCTGAGGACTACAGATCAATATTTACTACTTTGATTTCAGTACCTGAAGACAA
Source organism: Himantopus leucocephalus (assembly GCA_003993805.1). NCBI lineage: Eukaryota > Metazoa > Chordata > Aves > Charadriiformes > Recurvirostridae > Himantopus > Himantopus leucocephalus. Next base: position 106,457,991 of record RSEF01000002.1, on the reverse strand, counting down.
GAGAAGACTGACTAGCAAATTACTAATAAAGTGTTGATAACGGACTGTTTTCCAAACTTTTGGTCCAGATTGAGAAGTGTGGCATGCCTTTCAATAATACTATTTGTAATAAAGGTCCTGTGCGTCCCAATAGGTTCCACTAGTGTTTCTTCTCTACATGACAACAAGTCCGAGGCTTATTAGTAATAGAAAAGCATTGTTGACTGTGTAACGATGTTATTAGTGTTACGTTTTTGGTACTAGTTTGAGCTAAAAATAAATACCTTCATAAGAAAATATAAATTAGTAAGGTTCTGATTTTAGTTCCTCATAAAGCTTGAGGATGGTGATATTTGGTTAGAATATTAGTTTTATTCTATTAATTGTCCTCTTCCCTGTAAAATGAAAGAGAATTCTTTGAGTACCAGCAGTACAAGACAGATGTCTACAAGACATTATTTTGAGAAAGGCTCTAACTAGATCAAAATCATGCTTTTAAAGAGGAGTTGCCTGTTTTCTTCTTACTTAATCCATGAAGTTTCATAAATATTCTAACAGTTTTAAAGTTTGATAGGAGAGAAATGTTTTCCATATTGGTCTATTATTTAAATATTGTTATAAAATAACTGTTATTTGACCATTCATTTCTGTCACCATATGCACATGCTTGATAGGACACAAACTTATGAACAAAAGTCCTTTGAATTAGAGAAATGCCANATGTAAAAGAGGAGTTGCCTGTTTTCTTCTTACTTAAGAACATGAAGTTTCATAAATATTCTAACAGTTTTAAAGTTTGAGAGGAGAGAAATGTTTTTCATATTGGTCTATTATTTAAATATTGTTATAAAATAACTGTTATTTGACCATTCATTTCTGTCACCATATGCACATGCTTGATAGGACACAAACTTATGAACAAAAATCCTTTGAATTAGAGAAATGCCATCTCGCCAAGTGTCAAATTTCAGTATTGATTCTTCAGTAGAATCTTTTGTTGTATTTCTCATTTTTCTTTAATATAAAGTCAGAATTTATCTTTTGAATTTACTAATATCTCCATCATAAACCCCGATGTTCTTTCATATGAGCTGAGGATTGAAAGAGAAGGTAGCTGAAAAACACCTCATCTCTCTTCGATACATCGTAACAGAAAGGATGTTATCATTAGATAAATCAGACAGTCACTTGGCTGCATTGTGTCTTCAGATTTAGCCTGATAAGGAAATCTAAGGAACATGCAAGATGTTATGGCACAAGCAAAAGATGTTTTGGTTATTTATACCGTGCAAAGAAATGCCTATTTCTTCTGACTGTTAACATCCTTCATTCTAGTTTGATGCTGGTTATGAATACAGGCAGGTAGGGATGGGGGATATTAATGTCCTGTGGTTCTGGCATATGTTTCTCTTGCAGTGGATTAAGAATCACTTAATCACAGTAAACTACATATGAAAAGATCTGACTCTTTATTGCCCCTTCTTAAAGTTAGCAGCTGGTAGTTTGAACTAGTAAGCTTATCACATTCACTTTTTTGCAATAAAACTCTGTTCTAAGTAATATTTCCATGCACACACCCACTACTTTTCATCTTCCAGTCTACATATCTAATGTTGCATGCTATCCACTGTATTGACCTAATGACGACAGAATGAGTGTGGAAGAAAAAAGGATACTGTAGAACAAATTTAATTATTTTACAAATGAAAAAAAATCCCCTTGGGTGTAGTTGCAGTCCACTTTAAATTTCATATGTGGATTTGGCCTCTTTTCTTAAATCGTGCTCAAGTTCAGCCTTTTGATCTGTAACACTGTCACAAGCTTTGATCCTTTTTCTTACATGCTCATTCGCAAATGCCCCTTTGCTATCCCCATCCCAAACTTCTGTTCTTGAGTTGGAACTCACTGAGCTCCATGTATGTTTTTCTCTAAGCCTGTTAATACTGTAATTATGGATATATTTTAATGGCTTAGAGTACCCCCTCTCTTAACACAGCATAGTTTTGACTTTAAACAGATCACAGTCTTTGTTGATATTATAAAAAAAAAAAATTCTTAATACATGACTCAAGTAAATGACAACAGTTTAAACAGCACTTCACCTAAGGCTGTTTAATTGAAATCACTCTGATTTAAGAGATCACACATGTAATCTCCAAAATTGTTTTGCTTTGCTGTTAGGAGACATTTATTTTTATACAATAAGAGGTCTATTTTTCTCCCATACATCTAAAGATTTTGGCCCTTTAAAAACAGCTTTTCACATTGAGTGCACGCATCCTCTATCAGGTTCATGTAAAGTAGAAAGGTTCAACTTATTCTTTGGAGAATGAACCAATTTTAGAGTTGATTTGTATATTAATTTCCCATTGCCGTTATGCAGAGCAGAAACAAAATCAGTCTCTAAGGACGTAGGTGATTTATAAGACTGGCACTACACTTGAGTTTGTTTCCTATGCTGTCATCATCAAATGAATCATAGTTTCATTTTTATAAAATCTCTGAGTGAACAGCATAGGTCAGATTAAAAATAAAAACAAAACAAAAAACTCTTCAGCTGAGTCTGCTCTGGTTAAGGTAAATGTTAAATTTTATACTGACTTTCATAGTAGCAGAACTGAGGAACGACTGACCCTTTATTGAAGATCTGAAAATACTGAAGATCTAGTGCTTGTGTTACCTTAAGTCTGCTAGAATGAGAGTCGTGTGAGTGTTCCCTCCACTTTCTCAGCTGGAACTCAAATGAAAGTAATTTTCACAACTGCATCAGATAGATTACCTATAATAGCTATTTTCAGAGCTTTCATGAAAAAAGCGCCATTATTTATAACAATGTATGACTTATGAGTCATAATAAAGTGAATGAGACATGCGGAAACTACATCACTAATAAATGCAACTGCAATTAGAAACTATTTTCCAGATAAGGTGTCTCTCTCTGCTACCAATGAAATCAAGAAGTTTGTCAACTCTTAGATGAAGGCCAGGATTTTATACTATAGCAGAGCCAATAACTAAGGTGCAGGGTGGAGTCTTAGGTGAATTATTCTGCCTTATTCTTCAGATACTGAAATTTCAAAAATTATATTTTCATGCATAAGTAATTTTTTAAAATGAAACATAAAGATACTTCCTCTCCAAATAACAAATTTCAACATTTCTGAAAAAGTTATTTTACAAAGCATCGCAACATAAGATTTAATTTCTTTTAAAATTTCCCTTTCTTCAGTAAGTAATAAAATAACTTACCAAATTTGTTCTACCACAGGTTATCCAGGTGATGCAGTTTCCCAAAACTATCAGACCATAGCATGTGTTTATGTGTCCCTGGGAAAAATATTCCCTCAGGAATGAATATTCACAAAAAGTGATGCTAAGGTCACAGGAGACAGATAAAAGCCAATAAACACAAAATAAACCAGAACTGGATCTAAAGTAGAAACAGAAAGTTGATTGAATATTATTAAACTGAAATACTGAAGAAATACTGTACTGATCAGAGGCAGGGAAATGCCAGCTGGGGTCTATAACAGAAGCCACAGTAGAAGTATGAAGACAGCAACCTTAGTCAAGCAGAGGTAACGGTACAGGAGGAACACTAAAAGCTCTGCATTGTCATAAAGAGGCTAGAAAGGGATTTGAATATGTTTTGTCACTTGTTACTAGGCATGTGTGAGATTTTTGTGTTATGTCTTTCTGACTAGTATAGACTTTTGACTAATATGCCTTGATTGGGATTTCATCAGGTTAGCTGTGAATGTTTTCTACCCATATTTGTGTTGCTGTTTTGACAGATATATTTGTCTGTATTCTCAGGTCTGAGGTTTAGCTGTTCAAAGTACACACGGGTTTCTAGTGCTTCAGAGACACTTTGTTGAAAGATTGCTGGCCCTATGAGCTAAAATCCTAGGTTGTAGTTAATTCATTTGCAAGTCTGGAAGACAATTTTTTCAACATGAAATTATAGTCTCCATAATGTTGCCACCAAACAGTGCTTTCAGAGGGCAAAGAGGAAGAATTTTCTTGTGGTTATCATTCACTTGGGAAGAGCAAAGCCTCTGAGGATAAAATATATTTTCTTTCTCATAAAAGTAGAACAGAGCTCCGTGACTGATAGATGGGGGAAGGGAGTGCTAAAAGAGAAGCATTAGCAAGGGAATCTCAATTGCAGTTCAATGACGGCACCACCTGAAAACCTTTTCAGTTAAAATTAAAGTTTCTTGGGAAATTGATATAGGGAAAACATATCCTAGTAAAAATTAAGTGTTCAGTGTTGTTTTAAACTAAAGTACAGTATGCATTTTAAATTACGTGCCTATTTCAGTGCTGATAGCAGAAAACACTTATGTTTAAGATGCCCAAGCAAACAAGAGTATATTAAAAAAAAAAAAAGTGGCAACTTCTTGTTCCATAGATTCATCTTTTTTTTTCTGTGAAACCCATTGTTTCTGAAGCTGATATAACATTAGCCTAGAACTCGTTTTGCACATCTGGTTATAGTAAATATGGAAGTAAAGAACTGAGAGTGGTTTTTTCTTTTTTTCCCTTCAGAATAACTACAGTTAGAATTGGCAGCTTCTCTACGCGTATCTCTGAATGTTTATTGGCACTCCTGAAGAAGACCTTAGTTGGCTTCCTACTTTATTTTTTATTTTTGAAGTTGATACTGGTACATTTTAAGAGGGCAACTGATAAAGTAAAGCAACACAATATGAAAAGTGAGTTACAACATTATTATACATTGGCCCTCATCTGATTCAAAGGAAATGCTAGTGATAACAGTGTGTCTTTTATGGAACTGAATGATTTGAAGAAAATTTCTCTTCTTGAACAGGAATGCAGCATAGGGAATAATGTGAAACCAAATTAATGGAGTGAAAGCCCTGGCCTCATTCTAATTCAGTTACTGAAGGAAAAGAAAAACTTAAGAATTTAAGAATAATATCAAGAACTCTGTAAATATTTTCTAAGAAACAACCTTTACCATATCTGTGTGTAAAAGTAAGAATATTAAACACTAACTATGCTGACGATGTTGTATGAATTTTCTCTATTTTGGCCTAAGTGGCTAGACAAAATAGTGGGTTTTGCAGATTGTTCTCATTAGAAGCTGGAATTCATGACAGTAAAGTCAGGTGATTTTGATATGTATAACTACTAAAGGTGGAATCAAAGAACAGCTTCCTTGCTTTACCAGGCTTCAGCAAACATGCTACCCCCAGATGCTATACTTTGGCTCTTATCATAGTGCTTTTGAGCTGTGCTGGAGCCTGCTCCTGTTTTCTTCCAGACTCATATTTCTGTTTTTCACTCTCCTGTCTCTTCCTTTCACACTCTCTGTTTTAAATCTATTCTCACCAAAGTCTTCAGAATTCACTGTATAATTTCTCAAGCATCTTTGCATTTCAGTTAGGTGTGAAAACTTTATCAATTAAGCCTATTAATGTATATAGTGATTTATATAGTGCATACCTAACAACACAATGTATGACCTTGGCTGGCTGCCAGATGCCCACCCAGCCACTCTCTTGCTCCTGCTCCTCAACAGCACAGGGGCAGAAAATAAGATGAAAATGCTTGTGGGTTGAGATAAGGACAGAGAGATCAGTTGTCAATTACTGTCACAGGTGTTTCCCCCAGTGCCCCGTGCTGAGTGGTGCAAAGGGGATAGAAAGTGGGGAGTTATGGTCAGTCAATAAGAGCTCCTCTCAGTCAGAGAAGACAGCAAGAAAGGGATTTTTTTTTTTAATATATATTTTGCCTAGGAGTCACTGATTCTTTTTAGCTAATAAGAGTGCAGGAGTACTAGCATTTACTCACCCAGAATGATGGATTTTCAGCAAGGTGCCAGATGAAGTTGATTTTGTTGTAGTCAACTCAGAATACACTGCAAACAACAAATTCAGCCAGTTCTGTTTCAATATTGTAAACACTAATTATCAGGCTCTCAGAAGAGCTAAATTGTGTTTTACTGATGACCTTGTTTCTGTTTATAGACTTAGTGGCCTGGAGGCAGAAACTGTGAGAGGAGGAGGGTTGTGAGAAAGGTGGACGGAATGACATAGCAAACCAGAAACACAACTTCCCCCAAGCTAGATGAATCTATTAACATTTGTTTCATTTCCATATGTCTTCTAAAAAAGTTTACTGCAATTTCCCATAACAGGGCTGTCTGCAATAACTTGACATTTTAGTTGTGAGGCCCAGCTCTTGGCAGTGAATTACTGTAACCTACATCTACCCTGGTCAAGCCCCCTTCCTGTCTCTGCGACTATCCGTATTTTTCAGCAGCTGGCTTATTTTGGATGCTGTTCAATCTTTTCTACCAGCACACTTTTCACCACAGGGACACTTTCCAGGGTCTACATCTGGTGGATTTCTGATATCTGTCTTAATTATCTTTTTTTCTTGAGAAACAATTATTCAGAATACTGCAAATTTTCTGAAAAGTAAGTACAGTGCTGTCCTGAGGCAGGCAGAGAAAAAAATAATAGGAGTATTTTCATATCTTGGGTTGGTCCTCTGGAATTGGGATTCCAAGGAAAGGGAAAGGTCAGGGACCACTTATTGGCAGGTCCACTAATCCTTCTCCCTTTTAAAACTCGGTTGAGAACGGGGAAAGTGAAGTCTGGGTATGTAACAGTACAGAGGGTGGGTAAGCTCCAAAGTGAAAAAGACAACTTGTGTCTGTCTTCTGAGACCTTTGTGCAAGCAAACAATTAATTTGTTTCTCAACTCAACCCAGGGACAGGGCAACTATGAACTGTTCCTTAGTAACTGATGGCTATAGATTGTGGATACCTTGCTGACTGCATCCCTTCTTTCATTAAAATAATACAGTGTGTAATCTGGATCCATTTCTCACCTCTGAACCATGGGAAATTTCTCTGGAAAACCTTTGCAGCCTCTAACTGGTTATAACATTGTAGCACGTGGATGCAATTTTTAGCACGTATACCTCGTTGCTTATTACAAAATAATAACAAGGAATTTACTCTAGTCAGAGGAATGGTTAAATTATACCTTACTCTAGGCTGGCTACCAGAAGTAGAGAACACAAGGAAGATGTTCTTTCCTTATTCCTCTCAATAGTCTGCCATAATTTTTTTTAAAAACTACATATTAAAGTAGGAATTGGGGCAGGGGGAGGAGGGGAAGACAAAAACAACAACAAAAAGACCCCCAAAAAACCAAACAACAAACCAACCTCCTAGAGAAAAGTAGTTTTTATACATTTTTAGAATGACCGAAAAGTGCTAAACATTTTTTAATTTATTTCTTTTGTAGACTTGATGCCTGTATACCTCTTTTAGCTTCTGTGTTGCTATTTCACCTCAGATAACAAGCAAAACCTCCTGTGGTTAAATAGCATTTTGGCTGCTCTTCCTATCACTCTAATACAATGGGCCATATACATCTCTCAATCTGCAGCAAAACTCCCACTGATACCAATAGCCCAGAATCTGTAAATATAATACCAAGGATAAACTCTGCATATGTGTTTAGTTTCATCACACGTTTTGTTATAGATATTCAAAAGCTATATTTTTCCTTTATGTCTTTTTCTAGTCCTTACTGTCTTTTTCTAGTTTAAACTAGTAATGAATAAAGCACTAACACAGAAGGAGGTTTGACACAGAAAAATAGTACTGGAACTTCCTAACATAAATTTGCTAATGCTTTAATTCTGTATTTAGATCTTTACATAAGATTAGTTCAGCCAAGTACTTCAATTTCCACATCTCTAAGTAGCAAACCTTCCATATATATATATACACACCTACTAAAAGTAAAATTTTCAAAAGCGCTGAAAAAAAAATCTTAAACTCATCTCAAGTTTCTTCCCCAAAAACTTTTCTCTATCTAGATTAATCAACCTACTTTCCTGAACTGCCTCAGTTAGATTGTTTTTTAAAGTGAGAAGTTATTGTTGTTTTAGCTTAGTATTTCTTCTTTTACGTCTTATGACCTCACTCGATAACTTTCCCATGCTTACTTACTTTTATAAGTTGGGTTTTGGGTTTTTTGTTTTTTTTTTTGAGTAGGAAACAAAAGGCTGAAGTGACCAAACTTTTTTTTATTCTGAAAATCTTAAAGATTAGAAAATTTAACAGTCAGAAAAAATATAAATATAAGATTTCTTACTCATGTTATGCACTTCTCTGAAGTATCTTTTTGCCATATGAATGATTAATGCTACTATAATGTGTGAGAGTGGGTGAACAAGAGAGAGAAAGATTTGGGGGGTGAGTGGGGGAGAGAGAAGGGATCCCCTTGGTCCTAGCCATTACATTCATTTAATTTCGTTTCTTTGGATGAGTTCAGGAATTAGTAGAAATCAAGAACTATGCATGGATGTTCAAGAATGAGAATGGAAGCAGATATAGACAGGATTAAAGCTTTGCCCAAAACTTTAACTAGTGCTCAATTGGAAAATAATTTCCCTCTGGTTGAAGATGTAACAGAAATCTTCTGGACAAATGCAAGAAGGAATAGGTCAATAGTACAACAAGAAATATTTTTCCCAGTTGAGACGTCGTTACTGGACAACATTGCAATGTGCTGCCTTCAACAATCTTTAAGTCCCTATTGAAAGAATTAAAGGAGTACATAAAAGTTATCCCCCTGACTGAACAGATGCAGCATATGCCTGAGCATAAAAAAGTCCCCATGCTGCTTCCAACCTCCCTCCCTGACCTGAAGGATTGTTTCAAGGCAGGATGAGAGGATAATTCTTCCTCTGAGTCCTTTCATTCCATAGACTCTCTGCAGGGACTTCCAATAAAAGAGTCAAATTATTGTAGTGTTTTCTGTGAAGTGGAAACTTATCTTGTGCCTACCTACTAGGAGACACAGCAATCAATTCAGCTCACTAAGAGGAGCTAGCAGCACTAGCAGCTGTCCAACAGCAATCAATTAACTTAACTCAAACAAGAAGGGGGAGTTCCCACAGCTCAATACTACTTCCTAAGTGTTTTGTCTCCTTAGAAATGTTCAGTAAGAGACATTTAAGTAAAATGAGAAAGCTCCAAAAGCTGAAAGCTCTAAGTTCTAAATAATGGGCCGTGACTTCTGATTTCCTATTCTCTTTGCCAAGAATGTCACTATAGTTAAAAATAGTACATACCTATATCTATACATAGCAATAGCATTTTTGTGTAATCAATTTGCCCCAAATGTAAGCAGTGGCTGCTGGTGGTTGGAGACTAACCTCTGCAGGGGATGAAAACACAAATGATTTGTTGTCTTGGCTTATTTGTTTTTTGCTAGCGGCTCAGGTCTGGAACGTTGCAGAGAAACTGCTGAAGCTCATGCAGTCTGCAAGCTATTATCCCTTGTTGCTCATCCATGTGGAGACAAATGAAGCTATTGGGGAGACCTTTAGTGTATCATGAATGATGCCAAGGCCCTTGGGGTGAGGATGAAGAGCATGAGAATGCAGGCAGTGTTCTTGATCTTGCTGGTAAAAGGCAAAAGCTTAAGTAACGGTCCTACAGGAAAACCCTGGCTGCATTGCTGGTGCTGAAGCAGGACTTCGTCTTTTAAGAGCAAGGGATCATTTCTGAAAAATAAGGACTTCTGGGAAGAAAAAGGCATGGGGAAGATGCAAAGTAGGATAAAACCTTTTTTTTGCCAGCAGGCTTGCTAACCTAGTTAGGAGGGCTTTAAACTAGGGTCATCTGAGGATCCTAATGGTAGCCCAAAGAGACATGGAGAAAAAAGTAAGAAAGTGCTCCTCAGGGCTCAGCATAATGCAGAAACTTCTAATCCTGCTGTGAAAGCTTCATGACAAAAGGACCATCACAAGTGTCTGTGTGCAAACTCATGCAGCCTGAGAAACAACAAGAAGAAAGTAGAATCTTGTACACAGTTGCAGTGCAATGATCTTTTTGAGATTAAAAAGAGATTGTGGAATAGAATGGATGGAGATTTCCATGGCTTGATTAAGGCTCTTTACGAACAATAAGGAAGATGGGATGGAGGGGTTACACTCTAGACAAAGGAGTGGCTTGAATGTGTACAGACAAGTGAAAAGTCAGCTGAGAGCTTATGGCTAAGGATCAAAAAGCAGATGAAAACAGTTGACTTCATGCTAGGTGTAATGGACTGACTGATCAAGAAGAGAAAGTAGACAAACCTTTTTACAGCTGGAGGAAGTCTCATGATTACAGGCACTGCTACTGATGGGGGACTTTAATAACACGGCTAATTTTTGAAAGGGCAACGTGATGGCGTGATTCAGATTTCTGGAGTGTGTTAATGACACAGGGGACTAACCAACTAATTCTCCCTTGTTGGTTACTTATAAATTAGGAAGAATCAGTCAGAGCTGTGAAGGCTGAATGCAGCCTTGGCAGCAGAAACCTTGAGACTGTGAAGTTTAAAAGCCTGTGAGAAGTGAGCAAGACTAATAGTAGAATTACAGCCTGGGACTTGAGGAGAACAGATATTGACTTGTTAAGGACCTGCTTGGCAGGATCCTGTAGGAGACTGTCCTGAAGGGCAAAGAGGCCCAGGAGAACTACTTAATATTCAAAATGACTTCCTAAAGCGCGGCAAGTGTTTTTCAACTTACAGGGAGTCACAGCCATGACAGAAGGCCAGCACTGATGAACAAGGAGCTCCTGACTGAGCTCAAATACAAAAAGGAAGTTCGCAGAAAGTAGAAGGAGGGATAAGCTACCAGGGAGGAATACAAAGAGATTGCCTGAGCATGTAGGGATGGAGTAAGGAAAGACAAATTTCAGAGTTGCAACTCACAGAGGATGTGAAGGACAATGAGGGTTTCTATAGTACATTGTAAGCAAAGGGAAAAATAAAGAAAATGTAGTCCCACTGCTCTTTGGGGTCAGATACCCAGTGATAAAATACACGAAAAGCCTGCTATATTCAATGTGTGGTTTTTCCTCCATCTTTACTGGCAAGTTCTGGCCTTAGGTCCCTGGGACTAGTGGCAGAATCTGTGAAAGTGAAGCATTTAATCACAATAAAGATGAAATTAGCAATCATTTGAGGAAATTTCACATAAAGAAGTGCATGAGACCAGATGGAATATATCTGAGGGTGTTGATGAAGCTGAGCAACTCTCAATTAACTTTGAAAGTACATGGCAATCAGAGGAGGTTCCTGATGACTGCTTGTAAATCTCATGCCTGTATTCAAGAAAGGCAAAAAAGAGGATCCAGGGAACTGCAGGCTGGTCAGATTCAACTCGGTTCCTGGAAAGACTATGAAATAGATCATCTGGGGAGCCACAACCCGGTATATAAATGACAGGGTATGTGACAAGCCACAATCCAGTGCATGAACAACTGTGGACAACCAGTGTGATTTAACAAGGACAACTTGTGTCTGAACAACCTGATAGCTTTTGATGATAACTAGCTGGTGAACAGAGGAAGAATGATGCCTGTGAAAAATTGACTGTGAAGCCAGTTACTAGGTGTAGTCCTCAGTGGTTGTTACCAGGGCCAACACTGACTGTCTTTATTAACAATATAGATGACTGGACAGAGTGCACTCTCCAAAAATTAAGAGGAACAGTCAATGTGCTGGAGGTCAGGACTGCTATTTAGAAGGACCTCAGCAAGCTAGAGAAATGAGCTGACTTCCTTAAGTTCAACAAAAGAAAATGCAATGTCCTGCATCTGGAATGGAATAAACCCAAGTGATAGTAGAGTCTGGACACAGAATAGCTGGAAAGCAGATTTGCAGGAAAGGACCTGGCAGTTCTTATCAACAAGCTGAACGCGAGCTGGCTTTTGCTTATAGCAAAGGCAGCCAATTGCATACTGGGCTGTTAGCAAGGGTAGCCAGTGACTCTTCCCCTCTATTTGGCACCTTCAGGAGACTCCATCTAGAGTACTGTGTCCAGCTTTGAGCTCCATGGTAAAAGAAAGACATTGACATACTGGAATCCAGTGGAGAGCCACTGACAAGGGCAAGGACAGGAGCACAAAAAGGAAAAGGAGAAACTGAGTGATTTATTTTTTTCTGCTTGAAGATAACGCAGAATCTTATTGTTGTCTACCACTATCTAATGGACAGTTGTAGAGAAGACAGAGCCAGACTTACAAATATATAGTAAAAGAATTAGGCACATGTTGGAGAAGGGGAAGTTCAAATTAGATATTAATTTGGGATTTTTTATTTTTATGTTTTAACTGTGAAGATGACCAAACACCAGAACAAGGGCACAGACAGGCTGTGGACTCTCCATCCTTGGACATACTCAAAAATTGACTGGACAGAGCTCTAGTAACCTGTGCTACATTATTTTTGTGAGTGAGGATTTGGACTGGATGATCTCAAGGTGGCTTCCAATTTACATTATTCTATTCTAACACTAAAAAGTAAAATAAAACTGAATGATCTCCTGACGTTAACAGCAACCCTATACTGAAATATACTGGTTTCTGTAGGGTCCTGGTCTGGAATTTCACAGAATGGTCACAGAATCACAAAATGGTAGGGGTTGGAAGGGACCTCTAGAGATCATCTAGTCCAACCCCCCTCCTAAAGCAGGTTCACCTAGAGCAAGTTGCACAGGAATGCATCCAGGCAGGTTTTGAGTATCTCCAGAGAAGGAGACGCCACAGTGTCTCTGGGCAGCCTGTTCAGTGCTCTGTCACCCTCAAAGTAAAGAATCATAGAATCATAGAAACATAGAATTGTTGAGGTGGGAAGGGACCTTTCAGATCATCAAGTCCAACCATTAACCTAAC
>RSEF01000002.1:106423381-106445187 GCA_003993805.1 Himantopus leucocephalus | reverse complement strand
AGATCCACAGAGGAGCACTTCTATGAACCAGAGACCCCCGTTGTACGGACCAATGCTGGAACCAGGACCAGTGACATCTCTCTCTCTCTCTCTCTTTTTCTCTATCCCTCTGTTTCTCCTTCTTTTCTCTTTTTCTTTTAAAGTTAAGTAAGTAATGCAAGGCATACCTTACCACTTGCCATAATTCATGGTATAATTTCTTGTGTACCTGTTGTGAAGTAACGCAAGGCATACTTTACCACTTGCCGTAATTTCTTTTACTCTTTGCCATAATTTATTGTATACCTAACCAATTATTGTGCACCTAGGTAAGACATATATTAATCACTGTGGGAATCTAATAAATGTTTTTGTATGGACCTTGAGAGTTGTCTCACCTTAGTCCACACTGCTGGGGATTTGCGAATCTGAGTCAATTTCCCCCCTCTCTCCTGAGTCAGGCTTGACAGATTGGACTCAGTACTGTCCCCTGGGGAACACTGCTAGTTACAGACCTTCAACTAGACTGGGCCACTGATCTCAACCCTCTGAGCTCTGCCATTCAGCCAGTTCTCAATGCACCTCACTGTCCACTCATCTAACCCACACTTCCTAAGCTTATCTATGAGGATGTTATGGGAGACAGTGTCAAAAGCCTTTCTGAAGTCAATGTAGACAATGCCCGCTGCTCTCTCCTCATCTCCCTAGCCACTTATGCCATCATAGAAGGCTATCAGATTGGTCAAGCATGATTTCCCCTTGGTGAATCCATAGTGACCACTCCTGATGATAACCTTCTTTCACTCCATATACTTAGAGATGACATTCAGAATGAGCTGTTCCATCACCCTTCCAGGGATGGAGTTGAGGCTGACTGTCCTGTAGTTTCCTTGGTCCTCCTTCCTGCTCTTTTTGAAGACTGGAGTGACGACATTGGCTTTTCTCCAGTCCTTAGGCATTTCTCCTGTTCTCCAGGACCTTTCAAAGATGGTGGAGAGTGGTTTCACAATAACATCTGCCAGCTCCCTCAGCACTCATGCGTGCATCCCATCAGACCCCATGGATTTGTGAGTGTTGAGTTTGCCTAAATGATGTCTAACCCAATCCTCCTCAACCAAGGGAAAGTGTTCCTTCCTCCAGACTTCTTCTCTTAACTCCAGGGTCTGGGATTCCTGGGGACCAGCCTTAGCAGTAAAGACTGTAGCAAAGAAGGCATTCAGTAACTCCGTCTTCCCTGTATCTTCCGTCATCAGAGCACCCACTTCATTCTATAGCAGGCCCACATTTTCCCTAGTCTTCCTTTTGCTACTGATGCACCTGAGGAAGCCCTTCTTGTTGTCCTTGACATCCCTTGCCAGATATAATTCCAAGTGGGCCTTAGCCATCCTCATTGCATCCCTGCATACTCTATCAGCGTTCCTATATTCCTCCCCAGTGGCCAGTCCTTTTTTCCACATTCTGTAAACTTCCTTTTTCTGTTTTGTTTTTTTCCGGAAGCTCCTTCCTCATCCATGCAGGTCTCCTGCTTTCTTTGCTTCGTTTCTTACTTATAGGGACACAGTGATGTTGAGCTTGGAGGAAGTGGTGCTTGAATATTAACCAGATCTCTTGGACCCCCCTACCTTCTAGAGCCCTAACCCATAGGATTCCTCCCAGTACGTCTTAGAAGAGGCCAAAGTCAGCTCTCCTGAATTCCAGGGTTGTAATCCTACATATTGCCTTGCTTCTTCCACACAGGATCCTCAACTCCACCATTGCATGGTCACTGCAGCCAAGGCTGCCCTCAACCTTCACATCCCCAAACAGTCCTTTGTTTGTTAGTAAAAAGTCCAGCAGCACATCTGTCCTCATTGGCTCCTCCACCATGTATGTTAAAAAGTTATCATCAATGCTCTGCAGAAACGTTCTCGACTGAGTGTGCCTGGCAATATCCAGCAAATATCAGGGTTTTTGAAGTCCCCTATGAGAACCAGGGCCTGTGATCACGAGGTTATTTCCAGCCGTCTGTAGAAGGCCTCACCGACTTCCGCTTCCTGATTTGGTGGCCTGAAGTAAACACCCACAACAGTAACACCCATATTAACCTGCTCCTTAATTCTTACCCATAAGCTCTTAACTTGATATTCCTTCACCTGTAGGCAAAGCCTGATACATTCCAGTTGCTCTCTCACATAAAAAGCAACTCCACCACCTCACCTTGCTGGCCTGTGTTTCCCCAAAGGTACATAGCCATCCATGGACAGCATCCCAGTCATGTGAGCTATCCCACAACATCTCTATAATTGCAATGAAATTATGGCCCTGTGACTACACAAATATCTCTAATTCCTCCTGCTTATTCCCCATGATGTGTGCGTTGGTGTACAGGCATTTCGTAAAAATAATATGAAATATATTGTTCATTAACATCACGTCATACTATAAATATAATAAATATGATATAACAAAATAAAAGTTGCTATTTATAAATATATAATACATAAGAATTCTAATATATGAATTATAAATATAGATTAAATATAATATAGTAGCAATAATAATATAATATAAAAATTTCATGAAAATAGTATAAAATATATTGGACATTAACGTCACCCAACTTTAGATTCCTAATATAAGAAACCAAGGTGCCCTGTTCTCCACACAAACTCAATTAAAAGAACTGACTGCCTACAAAAAGCAGTTTTTCTTAATGGCTAACAGCTTCTGGGGTTGATTTTGATATCCAGAACAGAGGATGTGTAAATTCTAATGCAATGAGTCCAACTTTTTTTTCTTTATTCATCTTATTTGGCTCAGACATTGTTTATAGAACAGTTAATTTCTATGGAATATAGGTGTTTTTTTTTCAGGACATACATTAAAAAGTATTAATCTTCAACAAATTATATAAAAGTCTAAATAGATAGATAAATTATAGTACAGTTACAACTATAGTAGATACCTCTACTTAAGTCCCTGTAGAGAAGCCAGGGAATGAGTAGACAGGTTATTTTTCCAAGTTCCTTTGAACATTATTGTTCTGATCAATGGTGAAGCACATGGTAGCAGCAAGAAGATATTAAAATATATTTTATGAATTTAAATAAAGACATAAAATCATAAATAAATATAAATTAAATTAAATACATCTAAAATTTGGTAAAACCAGACATATTACTAGAATGTTGTGCTGCTAGTACAGTATCACTTTTACTTGCAGCTCTATAATCTGTAGCAACTGAATAGTTTTTGCAAGTAAAAAAAGGCTTGCATCTTATGTTAGCTCTGTTAGCTGATCTTTTTTCACTATCACAGTATCATTTACGGGCTTTCCTAATTCCATTTCCTAAAAATGTAAATCGAATGGACTCAAATTTAGTGCAAACCATTTTATAATTTGATGTATAAATCCCCTCCAATTTACAGAAAATCTCAAAATGGGAAATTTAACAACAGCAGAACCAAGTTTTTTCACCATCTGAAGAGACTGAGGAGTCAGGATTCCATCTAACCCCTCTCCCTTGCTAAGACTTTGTTATTCATGTTGCATGTGTTCTGTAATTATATCTAGTCTTACCCTTATTCACATTTCTATTGCCTATTAATAATGAACACTACAATTAATTATTCTGAAATGTAACGTTTCTATATAAAGATTTACGAACAACTATAATTTATCTAAAACTTATGGTAGGTATGAAAGAATACTGTGGAAGAAACACAGGAGTAACATTTCTTAAAAACAGCCTACAAAAGTGTGATATTCAAGTATAGAAGAAATACCTGATGAAGTAAAAATTTTGGAGTAAGTATATTAACTAAAATGCTGACCATTTTAGAATGCACTGAGTCATTAATAGCTATTCATGTAAAACAGTGCAGAAGTTTAATGGAGAAGAGAATCTCACCAGCTGGTTATATGAGCCTCACTTGTAACTTCATCCATAAGATATTAACTACTTCCCATCTTAAAATGCCATTCTATTTGAAATCAAGGCTGCACAAACTATTATCTGAAGGTATGGAAGGATGGGTCCTCACCGTTTGATGTTGATATGTTTTTGTATTTCTGTTCTAGAAGATCAGTGTTCTTCAAAGATCCCATGCACAACAACAGTGCACAATATCAGGTTGGGCAGCATGGGAAGAATTTGTGACAAGGAAAATCAGGAACACTTTTAGAATAACTAAAAGGTAGTGATCTCTACGCCTGTTTATCTGTCTGTAGTTGATAAATTACTCTTCTGAGCTTTTAAATCTTTCTGTGTCATTCATTAACAGACCCTCAGATATTCAGGCCAGGAGAGACCACTAGGTAATTTAATTTGTCTCTTGCACAGCATAAGCTATAATATGTGACCAATTTGGTGTATCATTGAATCTTCTCATATGTGTTTGGATAAAAGACTTCTTTCAGAACAGAACCAAAATGACTTGAAGGCATTGAAAATCCTCCATTTTCTCTCATAGTTTGCTGCAAAGGCCAGTCACCCTCCCTGCTAAAAAGAAATGCTTTCTATCTCACAAAGAGTTTTGAGCATCCTAAGAAAGGTATAATGTCCTTTGCATTCATTTGGACTTTCTCTCACCTTCCTTGGAAAAAGCTTAATGAATATTGCAAAAATGTGAAGGTCAAACTTTTATTTATAAATGAGATTTTAAAATCAGTGCAATTGGCAACAACTTGCAGAGAGACAGGTGGACCTCTTTTTGCATTATCTAGAGAACACCTTTCATCACGCACACTTCTGTCACTGATGTGAGGGATTTTCTATACTATTTTCAGCTGATATCTCTCTAACCTCAAGGTTCAAACACAAGGGAAAATTTCTTTACGTTTAGGGTGACAGAGCACTTGAACAGGCTGCCCAGGGAGGCTGTGGAATCCCCTTCTCTGGAGATTTTCAAGACCTACCTGGATGCAGTCCTGAGCAATGTGCAATCCTGCTTTAGCAGGGGAGTTGGACTAGATGATCTCTAGAGGTCCCTTCCAACCCCTACCATTTTGTGATTCTGTGACCATTCTGTGAAATTCCAGACCAGGACCCTACAGAAACCGGTATATTTCAATATAGGGTTGCTGTTAACATCAGGCGATCATTCAGTTTTATTTTACTTTTTACTCTTAGAATAGAAGGATGTAGAAACTCTGAAAATTCCATGATTCCATGAACCTACCTTACATCTTCTAAGCTGTAAAATATGATACTATGCAAAGAATAGATTGTTTCCACCTGTTTCTGATTCACTTACTAATCCTTCAGTACATCCCCATCACTATTTGTAAGGGAAAAAATTCTGACTGGGAAATGAAACACTCACCTATATTGCAATGGCAATATGAAAATAAATACTGCTTGAGGTTTTTGCACTACATAATGCAGTTTCACAGTGAAAGGGAACTTCCCCTTCCTGTTTGATAGACTTGTCCCCTCTGGTAAAACTATGTCACTTCAGATCTGCTAAGCAGCCAGGGACAGAGTCCTGACAGGCATTTTCTACTTCTGCTGCAGAGAAGTCAAGCAGTAGAATGGGTAGAACAAGATGAGTTGCAGTTTGCATTAGCTGCAGTTTACATGGCTTTATAGGCAGTTCTTTTCCCACTCAGTGGTATGTGTTTGTTTTTAAATTTTCTTTGGAAGGCAAAGTTTAGTTCATATCTCCATATCACAGGTTTGATTTTGTTGAGTTCATCCATTAGGAAATGACATTATGTTAGGGCTTAACTTTAAATCTGTAACATTTTATATAATGTAGAAAAGCAATTAACATCTATACACTTTTATTGTCTTCATCTGCAGTATGAATAAACTCCTACTTTCTAATAAGGTTTTTTCATGTCTTATTCCTAGTAGCATCATTCCCTTGGCTCATGTGTTCCCAAATAAATGTCACTTCTTGCTGAAACACCTGCTACTGAACAGAGATGTTCAAGCTGTTATGTTGTTATTAGACTGGAAAGAGGCTTATTGCCACTGACGCTGTTTTTTCTCCTTGTTTAGGAATTATAACTTTTCTTCTTCCCAGAACTTTTTACTGATATTCTTTTAAAATAAATTTGCATTGGTTTTAGATGGCTACAACTAAGTTTAGATCACTAGATTTACTAGATCACTTTGGTAATGGATTTAATTGTTCAAATTAAATGCCAAATCTAAAGGCAGAAACCGTATTTTCTCCTTTGTGCCATAGGTAGGATGATAATATACTGATGACTGTGAAAAAGTTTTGTGTGTGGGAAAAAAAAAAGACTTAAACTAAGTAAAATGCTGTAATTTCTCACACTTTTTCAAATAAAGCAAAAGTAATAGTTCCTGCTCTGTAAATGTTACAGCATAAACTGTCTGGTTCAGCTTGGATCAACCTGATCCAAGCTCCTGAGATGGACAGGCTTTGAAAAGAAATCATTGTAAGAAAAGCAAAACAAAATATACCCTTAAAGACATAGATTACAAATGAAAATGGATGCCCAGGGAGTTCTACACCCACCTGCAGGTATTCCATCATTAAAAAACCTGAAACTTCTTAAGTGTGTTACCCTCTGCAAATTTTTCACTCAACTTTAGGTAAAACTATGCTATTAGTAACATTTCTTCAGCTCTCCCCTGTAGTAAATGTCACCAGTAGAACAGTAGGCAAATTAATAGCTAGATGACAGCTTGTTACAAATCAGAACGATTTGAATATGAGGTTACAAAACTGAAAACATGCCTCTGCATGTGATCTATTTCCTTCCCCCCTGATTCCTTCCCTCTCTCCCTTCTTTCCTTCATACTTTCTTCTCCATTTAAGCAAAAGGTTTCTGAATTTTAAGGAATAATAATGTGCTTAATGACTTCAGTAAACCAGAGTCATTACAAACTCTAACAAATTCTGAACACAAATGCTAACATGCTTAGTGTCAGCAATTCATAGATGTAAAGAGCATATGATAGTAAGTGTGCCCTCAGAAAGGGCTGAGATGATAGAATCAGTAGTAAAGAGATTTTGAAGTTACAGAGATTTTAAATTATTATTGCTATACTCCCACTCCCCCTCCAAAAAAACCCAACAAACAAAAAGCTACTTAGAATGCTGTACATGGACGGAGTACCCATGGGGAAGAAACCTAGTCAAAACATTTGCATTATTACTTACTAAATATTTAGGCTCTTTCTTTTGACCCACTTTACATCTAGATTGCATGAGAAAATTATGAAAATGCAGGGAATTTTACTAATGCCCAGAAAATATTTCAGGTTTTGGAACTGGGTTTTGCTTTGTCTTATCCAGTTACACTTAGCACCCGCTCAATGTTTTTTAGATTCTGGGCACATTCATCTTCTCCTGAAACTAGCTCATTTATTAACTCACTGACTTCAGTTCCAGATGCTGAAGCTAGATGGATTTAGAGTATCTACTCAGTTCTGTTCCGTGATCGATCTGTTCATCATTATAGTATTTGGAATTGGATGAGGTCTGGAAGGTGAATAAGTACTTCACTTATATGATTAATTTATATATAGTTCTGCCTAGTATGTAACATGTAACTAATTCATATGCAGTTCTACCTTTTATATAGTAGGTTCACATACAGTAGGCAAAATACACAAATATTCATCCATTCCTGAGAGATTTACTCACTTTCAATAACCTCCTTCCAAAAGCTGTTACAAGGACCACAAAAAGCTAATACATTTTTTTTAGAAAATGTAAAAATAGTATTTCATACGCCTTATGTGTGATATATGCAGTTGTGTATGTGTATGGGTGCACAGCAAGTCACAAGAATAATATGTTTGAAAATGAGTTCAGTTTCCCACAATGAACTGAAGTTTGCTGACTTACTATGCTTTCTGTGTTTAGCATTATCTGATTTGGTTTAGTGAGAAGGTTTGAGAAGGGAAAATGCCCTGAATTCTAATGAAAAACTACATTCCTTTGCCTCAGAGATGGCCTGGTTCAGCTTCATGCATTTATATGGGGAGTTCTACTGATAATCTTCTTTCTGTCTTTGGGCTTTGGTGATTAATTCTTTTTATTTTTGGTGCATAAATGAAAAAACCTAATAGAATAGCTGAACACTTGTACTATTTTTGCAGAGTGTAGGTCAAAGTGACTTATTTGAAAAGTATGTCGTTATATCAGAGAAGACACTTTGAAAAGAATCCATCCTTTCTCTCACTACGCATTCATAACCAGACCTGTCTTGCATTTTCTTCCTTTCAAATAGCTTCTCTTTTTTAAACAAAAATTAATGAGGGCACTCCAAAAAAATTACGTAGTATTAAATTCTATGAAAAGTGGGTAACTTCCCTAAAAATATCAAAATGCCCTAATTATTTTTGTTTCGAAAATATTCTGTGACTTTTCTTATTCCTCCAGATGTTGTGCAGTGATTTACCAGAGGAGCACAATATGTGACAATAGCAGAAATTTGTGCTACGTGCTACCTTTCATAATAATTTTAGCAGTCTCAAACAAGATTTTCCAAGTAGTGTATGTGTACCCAAAAAGGAAAAAAAAAAAAAAAAACACTCAATAAATTTAAAGCTATTAAATCAGGCAAATACATTTACAAAGAACTGGAGCCAGTGGGTTGGCTCTTTCTATATGAGATGTCTGAATTATGTTGACAATCTAATAATGTGCCTGGGTAGCTAAAGGCTGATACAGGCCTGCAGGAGCCGGTAATGTTGCTGTAACATCTTATAACATTAAGGACATCATGGAGATAAATGAGACTAATCTAGTCTGAAAATGAACATCTCCCTTGGTTTAAAAAATAAGTTAACTATAAAAATAAATATTGTGCATTTACTCTTTATATCTAGAATCTTGCATGCAATTTATACATGTTTCTTTGTACAAGTTATTGAGCTAAATGATATAGTAAAATATTCCCGTTTCTTTTCAAAGCAAAAAATATAATTAGCAGAGGTGGAAAACACCATTTTCTCTTGTTATCAGACCATAGCTATTACTTTAAGCAAAATCATAAAAGTGACATTATATGGCAGAAGTAATGAAATGTGGGTGGAAAATCAGCTGAGTTGACATGCAAAATGAGACACTTCAGGACTGTCTGTGCTTGTAAATGAAATGCAGTCAAAATATTGCTCTATGTGGAATCTCACAAAGCAACTGGAAAACTTATTTTATCCAATTTGAGGCAGTGACATTTATTAAACTAGAAGGATTATTAATAAGTATTATCCTTTTTTTTCTTTTTTTTTTTCTTTTCCCCGGCTATAAAGGAGTTTAATTCCGGGAAAATATGACACAGTTGTGTGGTTTTTTTTTTTAATTTCAAAGCAATAAATTATAGCTTACAGTTTGTCAAGATTCTGGATAAATGTTGTTAGGAACTAGATAATAAGAGATTATTTACATTATGCAAGTTATCTCTTTAAATAAAATTATAAATATACTACCACATGCCACATGATTTATATTTGGGTTCAGAATCACATGCTGATTATTATGCTTCATTAGCAAAAGTAATAGGAAGGAAAAAATAATTAGAGGAGCATAAATACAGAAACAGAGCTTGACAATTTTCACCTGTTCAGGCAAAACGATCCTGAACACAGTATCACAGGATCACAGAAGTGGTGAGGCTGGAAAGTACATCCAGAGATCATCTAGTCCAACCCTCCTGCTCAGAACAGGGTCAGCTACAGCAGGCTGCTCGAGGCCATGTCCAGCTGGGTTTTGAGTATCCCTTAGGATGGAGACTCCACAACCTCTCCAGGTAACCTGCTCCAGTGTTTAACCACTCTCATGGTAAAAAAGGTTGTTTGGGTTGCTGTTTTTTTTTCTTCTGTATAAACAGAATTTCCTGTATTTAAGTGTGTGTCCATTGTCTCTTGCCCTGTAGCTGGATACCAACAAGAAGAGTCTGGCCTCATTGTCTTTACTCTGTGTAAACTCCAATGATAACACACCTGTTTTCATACTTATATTCCTCATATTTCAGTTGGGACACGAAGATGCATCAGAAAAACCGGGGAAACAATAGTAGCTTAATTACTCAGGTTAAAAATAAAGAATAGTGAGAATCATATAGTGCTTGAAGATAACCTACCTCTCCTTTCCTCATTAGCTTTTTTTTACTTCAACATCTTTGGAAATGGGAGGTGGTAAGGAATAAAAAATTTTTATGGTTCCTGTTACATTAATTACTATTGCATATGGCACTGTTTTAATAGCTGTCTCAGTGAAGGCAAGAGCCCTAAGGTACTGGGACTTGATCAACCAGGGCAGCAAGTCAGCTTCCTCCTACCTGACACTGCAACATAAATAATTTCCACTGGGTGCCCTAATACACAAATTACATTGGAATTGCTTCTGTGTGTGTGTATGTAATTACTTACATGTACAGGAGGAGACTCAGTATAGCACTCAAGAGGTGCTTATATTTGCTGTTCTTGCAAAAAATATAAAACCATTGGGCTGAAATGAAGGCTAAGAAAAGGAATAATGAGATAGGTAGCACTGAGAAGGTGGTTATTCCTGGCAAAGCTTGTAGTTGGCTTGCACATCATTTTTATTACATAGAAGGAAGTTGAAAACAAAAAAAAAAGTGGCATAACACATATATAAAGAGTCATCAGTGGAGGCCAAAAATGGCAAAACTGTACAAATCCTATGAGTATGACAGGGAAGTATTAGTACAATGTAGTCTTGACTATTCAGCTAGGGAGAAAGCAATTGCATACTGGTTTATTGACGTGCCTAAAATCGTCTGTTTTCCAGCAGCCTGAAGAAAAGAGATAAATTAAGAATATCTCATTGTATTTAAAAGAAAGTAGCAATGCAGTTTTCTTGCCTGAATAGAAAAGATAAAAAAGGTTATCACATACTCCTTCCCATACTTGAGCTAGATTGTGTATCTTGTTCCAGTACTGATCTGTACAATGTAAAGGCACTCATTCTGTGATGAAGTAATATACCCAAACTATAGCCTGTTCTAAGATATAAACTCATAGCAGAGGTTTTTTTTTTTTTACTGGTTTCTAATACATGACCTTGAATTTTATACTACTGAACTTTCACCCCATCCTTTTTCTGTTTAAAATCATTTCTGTTTTAGCAATTATCCCAAAATACTTACCACCAACTGAATTCATTGGCACGCACATATTTTATGCATCCAGCTCACCGACTAAAATATTAAAAAAGTTCCAGTTTAACCCAGACTACTGGGAAACTCTGTTTGTAATCTTTCTACCTCTTGGTTATTTCCTTTTCCAGCACATCCCAGAAACACTGAAGTTTTTTCTTTAATCAGTTCTCCATCCTTTCTCCAATGCCTCCACCAAATCACAGCTTCTCCAACTTCACTTCCCTTGTGATACCCTCTTCTTTGAATCTATGCAAATTTGGAGATTACATTTCTCTGCTATCACATTCAGCAGTGTTTTTTATTAGCAGCATTTCTTCTGGAATATGTATCTTTAGAAGCTAAAGTCTACCATAACATGGAGAGCTCTCAGGGCTATTAGTATTTCTTGTAATATTTCAGTTTTCTGTCACAAATAGGAGTTTACAGAATATTTCTATAACTATACTTCTTTACTATCCTTCCCTAAAGAGATTTAAAACTGCCTTCTGTTTTATTCATGTTATGTATTTGGGTTTTATTAATGCTTAATATGTCATAAGATTCTACTACTTTTACCTTCATTTCTGTCTTCGCTGAACAGGATATCTATATTGCTGCTCTATTTCATTCCTGTTTATTTTTGTTTTCTTCCATTCAGCTGTTATGCCCTAAAATGTCTGGGTGTGATATTTACAGCTAGTAATTCAGACTTCAACATTTTGTAGTCTTGGGACACAGACTGAAGAGAGAATTTTACTGCTGTTCCCTTTTCCCAAGTGACTAAGATCTTAAGTCACTGAAGTCTTAAATGCCCTGCCCACACCTCCCTCTTTACCTATGCTCTGGTTAAAGTCTGACCAGTTGATTGCTTTGAATGGATCTTACAAGTCTTCTGTAAAGTATTGTGTTCTGGTAGATATATCAGAGCAATTGCTTTATAAGATTACTGGGCAGCTCCCAGAAAGGTGAGCGGTATATTTGTAGAATTTTCCCCAAGTTTAACTCAATGAACAAGAATATGACTACAGATAGAAGATAACATGTCTTTCAATTCACTTTATTGCTTTTTTCATAGACTTCAAATTTCATAGAGGTAAAATGGACTTGCACATCTCAACAAAAATCACACTGTTTGAGCCCTTATCAAAAGCTATATCCTAAAGAAATTTCAGCTGCTATGCAATACCTCTAAGCAGTACAGTTTTCAAACACACAGTTTAAGGAGGACGCCAATTTTAGTCCCACTATTGCATTAGTTTCAAATGTACAGAATGCCAGCTTGCATCTTGCCTTTCTACAATCAGTTAAGTTCCTCCTGTGTACACAAAACAAAATTAAAGTTGCTCTGGTAGAGGGTTATTATGATAAAAAGGAACTTATTCTTTCCATTATTACATTGTTAAAATGATTTTGATATCATTAGTAGTGACGTAGTATGCCAAAAGAAGGTACATCATAGTGTACTTCAGAAGGGAGACCAGGCCTACATTTTTTTCTTGATTATTTGAGGTTTTTATTTCACATACAGATACCATGATAGAAATCAATGCCTAAGTAGACAGTCTTTCCCATCCATGAAATGAGAAGTTACCAGAGAAGTTATGGTCGCTTTACAGGAACAATCTTAGGACAAGGTGTCTCCAGAATAAATTAATTATGGGTGTTAATGATAAGAACAAAGAAAACTTTGAAGAAAAAGCATAAAAAGATATCAATGAATACATTATTTTAAACAAATACTAAGCTATTTCTAAGGTTTTCTTCTTTGGCTGGTATTGGAAGTCTCCGGATGACAGCTATGGCTCACCCACTTGGTTCCAATTTGTTGCTTGTTACAGCTTGTGGAACTATGCCCATGGCAGTGTTTAATGGACAACGGCTCCAGCTTGCCTCTGTCATCCTCCCTAACTCTGAAACAACAGGTACAGTAGCAGACCTCAATATCTGTTATTAGCAAAGGTATTCCATGAGTACTTGGTGACTCCCAAGAGTTTTTTGGTGACTTTTTCACTGTAAGACCCAACAAAATTTAATCCTTAGGTCTGGAGGGTTGTTTGGTTTGTGTTTCATTGGTTGGTTGGTTTTGGTTTGGGTTTTTGGGGGTTTTACCTGAGTGTGTGTACTTTCGTTTTTTTTGAAAGTTTGGTTATTTTTTTTGTAAGATTAACAATAAACCACCTAATTGAAGAAACGCCATATATTCAGGCCATCTTGTATCCTCTCTTGTACATTGATGAAACTTACATTACAGATTTCTTAGCTGATAATTACAATATGGTCAGGTCCAGATCCAGAGAGCTTAAAATCTTCCTATTTCAAAATTCCTTTCCCACCCCCATCCCAGGCTGGCACTAAGCCTTCAGAAGCATCCAGACATGAGCTGCAGGGATTTACACAGACTCCAGGACCACGAAAACAGAAACATTGTAGACTTTCAGTTATTTTGTGTAAACTAGATAAAACTGGCTGCAAACACAAAAAATGCTTTGATGAAACAACAGTTCAGATAGGAAGATTTTATTCTGTTGCTGTTCTGCGTGCTGAACCAAGTCCCAGAATGTAAAACTGTCAGAGTATCAATGAATACTGAAGTTGTGGAATTTCTGCCAATTCATGTCAGCTTAGGATCTGGCCTAAAATGCAGTTACATGTGTTTGCCCATTTAATGCCATCATGTTATCCTTTAAATAAAGCTGGTTTAATTTTTTTAATCTGAATGTATTTTTTTCCTACAAAATATTCGGTAAACAAAATTGAGGTAAAATTTCTGAGGTCAGATGGACTGAATATATTTGCTTTATGAAAATTTGCATGCTGTTGATATATATTCCCAAACTACACCTACCTGTTAACACTAGAAAATTGTAGATGCAAGGCCAACTTGTTCCCTACTTTAAAGCCTAAATCACGCAGATGTTGTGTTTGATGTGGCAGCATGTGTGCTGGTGTTGATATCGTGGTCTCCTCATCTTGTTCTGATTCTGCCTGCCTACAAAATCTAACACTCTTTTTTAAGCTGGCACTCTAAGGATGCACAGGATGCTACAGACTTCTTAGCTTTTCCAATTTCTATAGCAGTAGCAGTGTGAAATCCAACACAAGCCAGAGCTATTGTGTTGCTAGAAGCTGCAGAAACAGACATCTAAGTATGGCTGATCCTTTTTCCATGCAGCTTGAAGGGAAGCTGAAGGGCAACACAGAGAATGGCAGCATTCATCTGTAAGTGGCAAAAGAAAAGTGAAGCATGATTAAAGGAAACACGTTTAACAACAGACTCATTCTGCCACCTTCCTCCCCCTGCAAGACATCAATGTTTTGCAGGTACTGTGGCAGAGATCACAAACTGGTTAATCAGTACTGTTTGCATCTGGTGTCTGAGCAGAGAACAGTTTTTCAATTCCTTCACTGATCACTTAGCTGAGATCCAGGCTGAACTGACAGCTCTCTTGTTAGCTGAGGCATCCCTGGAGGGACAAGTATGGCTGTTCTTTTCTTGAGTTTTTGGTGATGTTGTCCTGGTTGCAGGTAATGGCAGGTATTCAGACTGTGGCACGTATGGCAGAGCTAGGGCCTCCTTGCACAGGAGAGGCCATCTGAGTGTCAGCATACCCACTTCTGATTATTTTTTAACAATATTGAAGTTTTTCTAAAACAAACCAAAACAAACCAAAACAATCAACTTATTACCTTTACGGTTCTCCTGTGCANAAAGTTTTTCTAAAACAAAACAAAGCAAAACAAAACAAAACAAAACAATCAACTTATTACCATTACAGTTCTCCTGTGCACTGTTCTGGCAGCAAGAGGGAGGGACCCTTCNGAAGTTTTTCTAAAACAAACCAAAACAAACCAAAACAATCAACTTATTACCTTTACGGTTCTCCTGTGCACTGTTCTGGCAGCAAGAGGGAGGGACCCTTCTGGGGACAGAGAGAGAAATAGTTAATAATTGATGGTTTATAAGGAAAAATGTAAGTAATCTCAGGGGGGAGGAGGTGAAAAGGGCAAGGCAGAGTGATAAATCTCCAAGACTTTGTAGCAGAGCTCCTCTATACTGTTACTATAATTTGCTACTCCTGCTGAGGTGCAACTGCAGGTAAAAGTTGCTTTTTGATCAGGTAATTGGGTTCAGAGAACACCCAGTCATGAACATACAATTATTTCTTGTGCTTTTGTCTGCCTGCACCCCTTGAGAAAAGGCATCTGACTTAAATGTGCCATTATATATGAACTGTGCATTTTGAATGCCCCCCTGGTGCTGCTGCTGCAGCTGCTGAATCTTCCTGACCACAGGCAAACAAGCAGCGTTTCCTCTGGGAGGGCACAGAGCATCAGTGGGAGGTCTTTACAACTATGTAAATTAAAAAGAGGATGTAGATTAAACACAGTGAGTGTTCAAGCTGAGCAGAAGTGACTCTGTTCCCCTCACCCTGTGCTGAGCAGCAAAGATCGCTCCTTGGCCCACGCTGATTGCTCTCTGGCTCTCAGACCCTACGAGATGCAGCTTTTACGAGGACCTGCAATTATCTTTTGGGGACTAGTGTGAGCATCCAAATAGAGGCATCTGAAAGAGCTGAGTTCAATATGTGGTCCTTCCATTGTCAAGTCTGGCTCTGTCGTTAAGGTTCACCTTGATAAAAATAAGTAAGACCTTTTCTTTTCTAGCAACACGGTGTTAAGCCTTAAAACCAGTAACGCCTTTACACATTTTATCTGTTTTTAAAACAAAACTGGACAGTCCCACATCAATATTTTGAATGGTGAAAGTGCATTAGCCCAAACCTGTTTATTGTTTTGCATTATAAAAAATTACATGGTCTTAATAGTATTTAAGTGTCATGATTTAAAAACTTTTCTAAAGCACATATCTTTACTGTTCATGTAAGACAGCTTTTAAAAAGAATCTTTGTGGCTTTAAGAAGTTATTGGAACAGTCAAAACCTGGTATACTGGCAGTGGAGATTACTCATAAAATAAGATTATCTGCATAAAATATCTGTCTTTGAAAAGTGTACTGATTAAATAATACATTTGGGCTAAATCCTTTTCATCATGCTGTGAAAATATCTTCCAGGAAGAAATAAATGTAAAACCAAATAGGAAGAGAGTAACTCTGTACATGCTGGATAACTTTTCCAGCATTTTTTTCTGGTGAGCATTGAGTCTATCCTCAGGGACTTGTGCAGGTTCTGCTGCTAAAGGGCTATATGATGCAATGTCACAGCGTAAACTAACTTTGGCCCTCAGCCCAGATCAAATGAAGGGTTACGAGATTAAAGATGGCTTTCATATCCCTCCCTATGGAAGACGAGCTGCCTCCAAAGTAGAGTTGCTTCTTCTTGCAAAGGAATATAGGAAGGGCTCGATGTCACTTTTTTCCAGGAAGGAATAAGATTGTTATTGCAAAATAAAGAACACAGAGTCCAAAATGAATACAAACTGCAAATTTCTTACTTCTCAATCTACTATGAAAGTACCTTCTCTGAAAACTGTACACTACAGGCAATATCACTTTTAATGATGGAGTTCATGAAATCAAAAGAATATGGGGAAGAAAAAATTCACATTCACTCTGCACACTTCAGGCCAATGCCCTAAAAATAGTGCAAGAAATAGCAAAGGATTAATTATCTCCTCACCAGTGTGCTTTAGCATCCCCGGGTACAAATGCATTTCATTGGGTTATCGCGCTCTGTTCATTTCTTCAGGCTGGGACCTATGGCACGTAAATGATCAGGCTGATCGTTGATTTTCCCTTTTGTTTTACTTGCCTTACCATTCCTTTTCACCCTTTCATCTCTATGTTGAGGAAACCTTCCATCTTTATTTCAGTTATGAAGAAAATGAATCCTTTCATGTTTACCTTTTACTAAAAACTTTGATTTTCTCTTGAGAAAAGAACGGATGGAGAAACGTGTGCCATTTCTGTGCAGTAGCCTCCATTTAATTGTCCAACGTCAAAAAATTCAATGAACAGAATTTACATTTGGAAGTCACTCATTTCTAAAATATTTGTCTAGTGAAACAGATATCTCCTAATCTATGTTTTTAGACAGTCTTAGGGCAGCTACTTACTTAATCATTATTTATTCTTTCTATCATGTGTCAAAAATGTTATGATTTTATTTTAAATTAATCACTTCAGATAGATGTAGAGGTTAATAGTTCTTAAGAACTTGACTGAAAACATGAGCAAAAGCAATGCAGAACAGCAATGTTGCCACATTTTTGAAGGAATCTCAGGGTTAAGTTAAAAAAAAACCCACAACAAAAAAACATACAAAGATAGCTGACTGTGAGTTTTCCGGACCAATGAAATTATTAATGCAACATGTTGGTTCATGAAAAAAAAATAGTATGACAGATAATTCAGTAACAAAATATGTGTTAATATATACCACTGTATTCATAAATTTTAATAGAACTATTTATCACAGCAAGAACTGTTAAGGAATTCTGTAGGCTTTCTGCCACTGTGGTAAGATGAATGATGAATCTGATGCAACACAGGGTTTTTTAATAATTTATTGGGTCATGAGTTATGGTTTTATTCAATTGAAAATTATTAGATGGGTTTGCCCCAGGCAGTGAGCATGGTATATGAAAAAGGAAAATAGATTAAGCAAACACTCGATGAGTTTAATCATTTGAAACAGGGCAGCGGATAAAGGCACTGACAGATTTGTCATTAATTCAGCAGACGTTTTTACCTCCACACAACATAATCACAAGATGGGAGTTGTCAGTGAAACCCTGAAAATATGATGTTCATAATGAATAGTCTGCATAATCTATTATTTTCACACAAATGATTTATTTTCTCCATGTAAGAGGACAAGAGATGGAACAGAGGGTAGAAGGTCTCTTTCAAGAATGGTGGCATAAAAATAGTTTTCTTCATCCCAAATTCTGATATCTATTTCTGATTAAACAGTGCCATTCAACATAATGATACCTGTTTGTGATCTTCCCTGACAGAAAATGGAAGGAATCATCACTGCTACACTTTGTCTACATTCTGATGATGCCTTCACCACCACCACTATTCATCAAATTTTTATTAAGAACCACTGTCACTGGCCTCCACTTGAAGCGCTACCTATAAGGTGCAGCCAAATCCATTTTGCTCTAACAAATATTAAGTGTCTTTACGAACAGAGAGAGGATCTGAACTTTAGTAGAATAAGCTGTATTCTTTCTGTGCTGTTCACATAGAGTTATGATCTCTCAGAGAAAATAAGTGTAGGCAGAGGTGGTAAATCTTTTATGTTAAAAGATTGATCTTGACATCTCCAAACAATTTAGAAACTCCCTATAAATCAGTACTAAATCATGAAGTTAGCTGGCAAACTCCCTGTTTACCAAGAGAGCACTTAAAATATGGAAACTTGCTATTTTCTTTAAGTCTTATTGTCACATTATATATATAAATGTTATTTTATTTAACTAATGATTATAAAGGACTACAGACTGAAGTCATCAACCAATCCAGTTCTGCACTGAAATGAAATCCATTTCGATTGTAATTGCTGTTATGAGAAAAATACCAGTCAGAAAACTAGTCAGAGCAGGAATCTTTAGAGTGTGAGACAGTAGTCTAGTCATAATTCACACTCGCTTCAACATTACAGTCACAATTCCATAAGAGAATGGCATTGCCAAGATTGCAAAGTCAATCACAGACAGGTTTGGAAGTGCCAAAACGAAGACTGTCCTCTTCCACATGTGCAATTTCAGTTCCACATTCTAAGGAGCAAGAAATTGGTGTAACTTCATCAGAAGCGCTGAAGAGCCATAACACTGTATAACACTCAAACAGCTGGTCAAAAGTCTTTAACTGTTTGTTTTCAGAAAATATTTCTATAGGATGCCCATTGTATTCAAGATGTATTTAATATGTCTAGTGGCAACAGAGTACACATCTTCTCAGCAGTGTGTGAATCTACCAGACATCATCTTTTCTATTCTAGAGGTATAAATGTTCTGGGGAACATTTTGATGTCAATATCAGCATGTGTGAACTTATAACTTTTAGTGCATGGATTTATTTTGATCATTTACTTTATTCATTTATGTGTATGTGACTTATCATAGAACTTTTTCAACAGTGGGTGAAACAGCCATGGGTGTCTCCAGTATATCATTTTCTGTTTCTCTTCATCATTCCCCCAGTCATAGGAATGCTGAACGCTGTCACCAATTTCATTTATAGCTATAGCTGTTTGACACCTAATAATTTTTAAAAACATGTATGTGAAACTGCTTTTCTAGAAAGAAGCAAACGTACAGTTCATGAAACAGCACTTTGCCTTTCACAACTTCTCTGGTGTTACATGGGACGTGTCTGATGGAGCAAAAGTTAATATTGAATTCTCCTAGGCACTATTTAGCTACCAAAACTGAAAATTACTGTATCTTTTTTTTCTCAGTTTCCTGGGGGAACTTCCAAAAGCTTTGCTAATACATCATTTTAGGCACAACTCTAACATTTCCTGGATAATGGTTCATTCCATGGGTTTCAGCACAGCATCCAGACCACCTGAGTGGGTCACAGAAATAGAAATTCTGTGGACCAGAATGTAGGAACTGGATCACACCTATGACAGGGGAGAAAAGGTGGACCCTTTATGTGGCCAGAAGTATATGCTTCATTTTCCTTTAACGAATGTCATTGATGAACCTCCAATCCTGACTAATTACTTTGTTCTTAAGCAAAGAGGAATAGATAGTTGTTATTAGGTCATCCTGGATTAACCTTTACCTATGTTAGCTATTCTGCAGATGAGCAGCACTGATGACCATTTCAATACGCACTTTTCCCATGAGAAATGTTCATAGCCTACAAGGGTAGGAATATTTTTGCTTTTAAATTTTGCTTTATTGAATGTTTTAATTTGGCTCTTTTTTCAGAATGGTTGAAGAAATGTTAAATTATTAACTATTCTTATCTTCCCCTCCCATCAGAATAGATGGTAGCTTAGACAGATCTATGATGTAGCGTTTGAGCCTCATTGAGTCTTTAAACTACAGTCTGCATTCCTTTCTGCAATGCTGTAATAAAAATGGCAAGGAATTTGCAGATGGAAAATAAGAGTCACAGGAAAAAACAATGTCTTGTGTTATCCAGCAAGAATGGATGTAAGGTTTCCATACTCTGAACCTCAGAATTGTTAATGAACATTTCAAGAGCATGTTAGCTACCTAATGACTCTATAAATCACATTTTCCATTCCATGACAACAGCAGTTGCTGCAAGACTCTATGGGTATTAAGAAAAGGAACATACCTGCCATAATGAGAAAAAAAAAAGTCAATATTTGTCTAATTTAAAGCAGCTGCAGACAAAGATGTATAGTTTTAACCTGCTGGAGAAGAAACCATAGCAAGAATGACAATAATAACAACAATGGTGATAATAGCAATGATTATATGCAATTTTTATTCAGAACTTAAAGCTCTCCTTGTTGTGTTTCCTTTTCTGTTTTTATTTTCCTTTTAAAAGTTTCCAGAATAACACTTTCATATCAGTATAAATTTCTCTTCATTTTTTGCAATTTTTTGATGATATTTTAATTTCATATGAAACTGTATAAAAGTTAGTTACCTTCTTGTGTGCTTATGTTATTTTAAATTTACTTTTTTAACTAAAGGAGGAGGGAGGGGAAAAGTACAAAAATGCCCAGAGCTAGTAGGTGGGGGAGTTAAGATAGAATGTAATGTGGCAGCTTAAGTTTGCTGCTCCTATGCGTATAAAATAAAATGGTCGTTAATGTTATTCAGTAAGGAGACTTGCATAAAATAATTAAATGAACCCTAAGGATGCCTGTCAAACTGTCATATACTCACAAGCAAGGATGTCACAGAGTAAAGCTGTCAGTCAGGGTCTGACATTCTGAAATCCTTCAAAAAGTGTTAAGCATTCAAAACTCTGCTAGTAATAAACCTGGCGACAGTAAGATAAGCTGGCCTGCCACAGCCTCGGGATTCTTTTGCAAATGACACTGCGATATGACTCAGTAGCCTTACATTTGGGAGAATCTAGTTCATTTTTTTATTTGTTCAAGGAAGAATCAAAGACATGCTTTACTCTTCCCTGCAGCAAGCATCCTTATATTCCAATTTGTAAATAAGCAAATATTGGCTTTTGGTGAACTGCAGTACATATTGACCAGTCTGTGTAAATCAACTTAAGAGACTTGTAGGCTATGGCAATTTACATCAGACAAAGATTTATGTGACACTTTTTTTTTCTCTTTTCTTTTCTGGACAAATAAATGTGATAATGCTAACAGCTATATGAGACAGTTTTGCCATTGGTGCTGGATGCTTCATTTTAGCAAACCAAGCCCTCACTGGAATTAGGGTCACTTGTAGTAATTACCTTAAACAGAGAGCTAATAATGATCAGAAAATGGTCACTGCCTAATCTAGCATATTATCACTGTCATTTCTACAGTGCCTGTTAACAATAGTATCTTTGTGCCAACTGTGCAATTTAAAATCGTTAAATACATTCAAAAAAACTACTTCTCCTGGCTCTTCTTAGTTATATACATCTACTAAGTAGGTTTTGTTTTTTTCTTTTTCTTCTTCCACATTTTTCTTTTCTTCCTTCTTTCCTTTTCCTTCCTTCTTTTTCTCTTTACTCTCTCTTCCTTTTCTTTTTTCCTTCTCTTCCATTTTTCTTCTTCTCATTTTCTCTTTCCTTCGTTCTTTCCTCCTTTCCTTGTTTCCTTCTCTTCTTCTCTCTTTCTCTCTT
>RSEF01000002.1:106396902-106407015 GCA_003993805.1 Himantopus leucocephalus | reverse complement strand
TTTTTTAATTTCACTGAAATAAAAATCTATTGAATAACCTGAAGGCTAGTTGCAGAGTTGGGCAAAGATCTTAAAAAGAGTGTCTGGGAATAAGCTATTAAAAAACCACTAAGGGTTGGTAAGAGGTGGCTTCAGAAATTAAGTGATGAGCCATCTTTGACCTTCCCTGAAAGTTCAGTAAATCCCTTAGAATCCTGTGAAATTTTTTTGTCTAAATCTTTGGACATAAATTTCATCCTGAATATGCAATCTGCATCAATGGGTAATATTTTCTCATTCAGCTCCAGCCATATTCATGATCTTGACATACGTATTCATAGGAAGCTGATTTACTTTTTTACTTATTTTTTCCACACAGTCTTTGTTATCTTCCTCTATTTCACCTATACTTTTTACCCCTTGATTTAAATAAAATGCTGTTTTTGTAGCTTATTCCTCAACTGTAACACCTCTGGTCCCCCTCCGATGAAGTGTTTGCTGTCAAGACGAGTCAAGAGCATTCATCTCTTCACAGGATCAGTCTGTATCTTAGCTTTCAAAGGCACTTCATTTCCTAGACCGTTAAAATACTAAGCCTGTGTAAGTCACAGGGAGTAAAGAAAGGAAAAAAAAAAAAAAAAAAAANAGAGGTGAAAAAGGTTTAAAAGATATGTAATTGGAAATCTGCAACTTTTATTGTAAAAGACTTTATACATGAAAAGCACCCAGGCATCATTAGCAGTGGCAGACATTGAGACTGACATGTCTGAGCTAGTCTTCCTGACATTTTGGTGGCATTTTTCCTTCAGCAAGATATTTGCATTTTCTGCATTGTCTTAGCAGTCAGCCCCTCCCACCCAGTCCTATACGTCATGCTCAAGACAATGCCTTAGCTGTCCACACATCTGTTCTGTGCTCTTTCATTCCTATGTATGGTGCCTTTGCAGTCATTGTTGATTAAAACTTTGCAACTGGCAGAACATTCTGACCTTTGTTTGTATCAGTCTGGCAGAAACTTATTTTAATTAAGAGCTTTCTACCAATTAGTTCCATGCATTCTTAATTTCTCACAGTATAGCAGGAGCTGGGGGTACTCTAAGGGAATCCATAAACTTTAAAAAATTATTCAGAATTGCAGGGGAGAAAAGAATTCAGTAACAATAAAGCAGTTTTCCTGTATTTTCCTGTCCCTTAAAGAACTAAGTAACCTTTAGTTCCGTGACTCTTGTTCCTTGCAAATGCTTTAATATTCAGCTAGAGTAGCTGCAGTTCTTTAGGGCAGTGTTACTATACACAAGCCTTTCCCTATATTTATATCTGGATAGATCCACTGAAGTGAAGGAGGTCACGCAAAGGAACAAAGCAATACAGAACTTGGTGTAATGCCATTATGAGGGAAGATCTATACCTGTTTCCATTTAGTCATTGGCAAAACTTCACAATAGCTTTACTAAGCTAATACCTACTGTTTTTCAGTGCATTATGTGTAACAGCAGGAAGCATTAACAAAAAGACTCCCATAGACCTGGCTCATGAATTTGAACAGTAGGAAATTCTTCCTCCTACTAGTTTTGTATCGGCACTGCAATTTCTGTTGCATGTGTTTCAATAGGTCCTAAATCATAAAAAGGACTTCAAGACCTGGCTGTGCATTTCATATAAAAATGTCAGCATTAAAAGAAACATGGACTATTAAGTCTCTCTCATGCAAGTAGTGATCTAATCATAGAGATATAGGATTACTCTTAAGCTCTCTCTTCAACATAAAAATTTTCTAGTCAGAAACATTTTTGTTGGATAGATTAGAAGAGCTGCATTACAAGAAATCTCTATGTCTCAATAGGTAGGAGATACATATTCAAATCCTTCCCAGATAGTTGGGGGTTTGAATTCTGATGGACTGAATACCATGCTAGTATTCAAGCTGCTGCATAGAAGTGAGAACATTGCACATCAGTTTGGATGTATCTTCTAGCCACCATCTCTTCCTTTAACAGATCTATAATAAAAGAGTAACCTCATCTATACCTTTGTGAAGAGTCTTTTATAACTGCTATGTACTTAGTTTGGTCAGAGAATATTTATTAGACTGAGATCCTTAGGGGACCATGTGGAGAAGAGCTTAACTCCTAACTAAGCTTAGGTTGTGTGTAGGGGCTACGCTTCTAAGATTGGGGAAGGCTTGAACACACGCAGGAACAGAATATTATGCAAGGGCAAAAAATTTATCAACCAGCAATGCCTCAAAGCACCTTCAGAGTAAGAGAGATAATGTTGAACAAGGAGGTTTTGGATTGCACTGCTGGACCTATGTAATTTAAATTCCATTTTGGGTTGACTAAATCCTAGTTCCGGGTAATCCTAGTTCCAGCTCAAATAAGGCTTTATTTACTTAACTTTTTTAATTTTCCACAGAACATGTGTTTTGGGCTATTTCCTCAAGGGGCATAGATTTCATCCATTTTTAATCAAAAGCGTTTTCTTGTGCTCCTTTTTTTTTTCAGGTTTGGTTTGCCTTTTTAGTTATGACACAGTAGGTGCATGGAACAAAGTGAAAGAATGACTACATTATTGTTCATTGCGTACTGGCAGTACACCAGTGAAGAATAATTAAACAAACAGTCCTGGAATCCAGCTACAGTAAACACCTTAGGCAACAGCTTCTAAGGGTAAACTGCAGCTCCCAGAGTCTAGAGTCTAGCCAGAGTCTAGAATATAGTGTTGTATTATATGACTATACACAAACATGAAAGGGTATGTCCTTGTAAAAGAAAAGCAGAAAGAAAAAGCAGAATAAAAATCTTAAATTAACCTACTCCTAGTGGTGGACATCAGAGGAAAAAGTACTGTAACAGAATTTGGTAAAGAACTAGAGATACAGATAAAAATTAAAAATATCTTTCAGGTTACCTTTTTCTTTCCTGTTTTCCTGCCTCTCTCCCCTTGGTCTTCCATATGGTTTCAGAAAAACAGCTTCTTTTCCTTATTAATCAGACAATCCACCCCATGCAAAAAGATTTTTAAATTACGCAACAAATCTAGGCTTATAAGTATGAGTAATACAGTCCCATAATGAATGAAAGGGCATTTGCCCATCATGAGATGATGGTCTCCTCCCACTTTGGTCACGTAATGGTACCCCTAATGTTAGGTTACTCAACAGGGCCTAGGCTAATGCTATGGGGCAACATTTGTTATTTGTCTTGGTCCGCGTTCCACAATTTTCAAAAAATTCTGAAAGAAAATATATGAAATTTGCAGCACTGCATCAGAAATGACATGAGTGACATGCAAGAGTGACATGCATATGGAGTAAAGAGCTTTTTTTACTGCATTTTCATATTTTTGTGGTGGATTTCATGTCCATTGCTGTGTGTCAATCTGGTTTGTCCTCTGTCTCTTTCTAGTAATTTATCACATATGCAGAACTTCACCACACAAAGCAAGTAAAGAATGTTACTCAGGACTTAATTTTCAGTAAATAATTTTTCAATGCTTAGTCACCTCCAAAATTCTTGCGCTATTACTTTTCTTTCTCATGGGCATGTGAGAGTTTAAGCTCAGAATCAGAATACATCATATTGTCTAATTCATCAGTACTTTCATTTTGATCAGATTTCCATAGGACTTGGGGAAAAGAGATAGAGATGATAGAGAGAAGAGAATGAAAGAGAGGAGATTAAACTGTTCTAGTGCCAGATGAGCTGAGTCAGTAAACTGAAGAAGTCTGCAACAACTGAAGTTAGTAAGGTCAAGAAATTGTAAAAAGAATTTCATATAGGGGACATTAATCTTTTAGCAGCAAATTGGAAGCAGGAGTCTTTTGGAGCAAAAGATTTTGGGAATTTGGAAAAATGCTTCCTTTTATTTTCTTTGCTTGCATTGGAAGTACTTTAAAATCCTTGTCTGCTGGATGTGAGGGAGATGAAGAAGCAGACTCTATTGCTTTGTGATAATCTATCTGAAGGAGGGTCTAAGACATACGTAAACAATCAAGATATTACTTACTTTTTCCTTTAGCTACGGTGTGATTCCTACCACACTTCCTTCATTTGGAGGAAAGGGAATTTCAATGAATACAGCAAATTTAAAAACTCATAATTATAAAATAAATGCTAAAGTGCTTCTCATTTCCCATGATCAAATTTGTGAGGCTTTTTTTTGTTTTTTTCCAGTCCTGTAATTTTGATGGAAAATTTATATACAATTAATAGTACACTTCAGGCAAAATGCTACTCAATTAATAGAACCAAGACTCAAGGATATGTGCCAGTGTCTTCTGTCATAACAGAAGAAATATAAGCATGAAAGAGCTTCACCTCCCAGATACTTGACTTTAACCTTGTGCAAAGCTTCAGCTTAAGAAGAAAATCAAACATGTTATTTGTGATGTTTCCTTTTTGTGAAATATAAGAATCCATACAGGCTCAATTAATCTGATGCAGAACTGAAATGGGTACAACTGTAACTTTACTAACAAGGTCAAGAGTTAGCAGACGAGTTTGAGCTGGTTCTTGTTATCTGAAGTGGAAACAAAAGATATTCTAAGATGCTACAATCAGTACATAATAATAGAGAAATGAAAGAGGTATTTAAAAATCCACAAGAATAAATATATACTATGGTATTTGGGTAGCAGAGATCTAGATGTGTATTTTGATGACTGAAATGAATTCTTTTTCAAGAGATGCACTCCAAAGGAATAGTTCTGAGGATGCCATTTTGAAAATTTGCTTGAGAAACCATTCTAGCCTTATCCCATGTGCAGGAGGGATATGATCCATTTCTTATGTTAAGTGTACGGCATATTTATCAGTATCAACTTCTTTTTAGGACCATTGCATGTCCTTTAGATTAGGCTGTGGGACTTTGAATTTTGATACACATGTGTTGTCACTGCTATGCATAGCATTGCTGGTATGCAAAGAAAAATGCTGCAGGATCTTGCACACAGCATCGGACTCTACCATGTCAATTTTTTTTTTTTTGCCAGACGAGCTATAAACTGTTCCTTCTTCTCTGTTTATGACATAGATTACCTGTCATTTTATTGGGATAAGGCAAATATGCAATGTAGGTCACATAACACCTTCAGTTGGTTTTGATACTCCTCAAACTAAAAGAAAAGGGATAGTCTCCTTCAACTGTGTGAAAAGATCCCTTTTTTGAAATAAATGAGGCAATTCATTCTTCCAATCAGAGTTCCTGCTGTCCTTGGTTTATTGTTGAAATCTTTGCAATAGGATAGCAAAAACTATGTTGCAGTATGAGCTACAGTAGGAGCTATTTTCAGCTCCTAAGAGGTAATTTTACAAAAAATTTATTACTAGAAAACAGATTTTTAAATGAAACAAACTCAATTTCTCAGAAAAAATAATTAAGACAAATTGAGTTCCATTTTAGTTGTGCTTTTAATGTCAAAAGAACAATATATTTTAAATAATTGATATGATTTAAAAGTCAAGGAGATATGACTGTTTCCAGAGTCCTGAATCTGACTGAGTCCAGACTTCAGACTCTGAAAAGTCAAATCAATACTCTTTTATTATGATTTAAATACATTGACTTAAAATTTTTAGAAAATATAAGCTTCTGCTGCTTTGTTTTTAACTTATCAAAATGTTAAGATTACAGATTGCATTCATAGACTTCCTGCAGACTTTACTGGGAGTTAATACTCAAAAAGTCCAAAGAGAGTTAAGTACTTTGAATATACGTTATTATAGAAATCCACAAGAAAGCAGAACCAGTCACGACAATAATCGCAGAATTTAAATCTAATATCGTTTGTATCAATAGCAGATCCACAAACAGAAATATGATTGTATTTTCATAATTTTCAAATAGGGAACTGTTATTTCTTTCTTTTTTTGTATATATAATTTACACATAATTTATCTTTACAGATCTGATTTTGTATTTACTTATGAGTACTTCACTAAATTGTACCTTTAGCTGTCCTTTGGATATTTACTTACACACTGTAAACTGGCATATTCAAAATTAAAGTGTTATCTAAATGAATAATAACAATCATGCCTTACTGAAAGCAACAAGTTGTACTTTTGTACTTTTCTATCATTCTACAGAAAACTGAAGAAAGCTAGTAAGAAAGAAACATACAGCTATTTCAAAGCTTCTTTATTGTCAAAGATGTTGTCCTAAGGAAAAAATAAGAATCTGGATACATAGCTATTTTTGTGAAATATTGAAGTTACATTAAATAAGTTAAGAACTTCAAGGAGAATGAAGTATGCAAGCACTTTGTTTAAAATTCTTCATCCTTTACATGAGTGCTTTGAAGCTATTAGCTTACATCTTTATGATTTATCGAAAGTGAAGGTTACTCTTAGGCTCCACAAGTGAAAATAATAATAATAATAAATAATAATGAAAAGAAGTTAATAATATCACAAAATTGAGTTTTCTGTTTTTTAATAACCTTCCATTCCCATGCTCCTTTTTCTCTCACAGTCAGATGAAGAAACATCACCGCTATAATTTATTTGCAGAATTAATGCTCATGAAAAAGTTGATCACTGTATGCTTCCACTACCTTAAAGCTTTATGAATTCTGTTTATGTGCTTAACTAAAATTTGGAGATAAACTTTCTTCATGCATTTTTCAAGTTAAATATAAAGCACTAGATTTATAAATCTTGATATCACTTTCTAACTGTACTATCAACACTGATCAGTGTTAGTTTGAAGAAACAAACTCATAGGACTTTAATAGTATATTTCAAACAAAAAAAAGCAGCATTCCAGATACAATTTGCATAGATAATACCAATTTCTTTTTCAGTATAGTTTAGAAACTGTTCTCTTAGCAAATTCTGGCAGGAAGTTCTTTAGCTCTTATGTCACCCGTCCTTGAAAAGTTAGAAGGAGTTGTTAACACTCCTTTATCCAGACTATAAATTCATATAAATGATACAGAGCTTTCTATTGAAATGAATAGGAGATTATAATGACTTAGTAAAGAAGGTTCTTGCCTATGTTTGTAAAGACCTGTTATTTCCCATAATTACTGCACTGATCTGGCTGAGGAATTACTGCTCATATATTGGTCTATGGATCCATTCTCTTGCTTTCAGTAAATGTTTTAAGGAAAATAATAAGTTATTTAACTGGTTTCTTTTCTAGTTTATTCTAGCTCTTTCAACTCCATATTCTTAGAACCCCAAAATTGTGCTAAAACCTCAGTAAATATGCGGTATTTAATTTGAAGTGGTATGGTACAATTGGTCTCTCCTAAAAAAAAAAAAATAAAAACACGTCAAGAACATTAGAATTCTTCTGTAATTTAGCTACTACCCTTAAATTTGCTGACTACCTGACACTGCCTGAAATTCTGCAAATTCTTCACCCGAAGAGCAGTCATACTAAGTTGTCTGCAGTAATCTCCCACCTTTCTGCAATCATATAATTGCCTTCTGAATACTTTCCAAGCAGTGTTCAAAATTGGCTATTGATCCATGCTAAGGGTGAACACCATAACATACTGTTAAGCTTGTCTTTTCTGAATTTGTGAACCACTGTTCAGTATTAACCCCTGCTTTGAAGTGGAGCAGAGCCCACTGTGCCTCCAATAAAATCTACTACTTCATTGCACTGCTGGTGTTTTCATGCATGGCATGGTTCTTAGGTCAACACATGCTGGTTAAAGTTATCAGCCCATATAGATAGAATCCTGAAAACCCTTAAAGAACTTTTCTCTGTGTATTCTGCATCAACAAGGGTTTCAAAATACAGTTTCTACAACTGAACTTCTCCAAGGCACTTTAAGGGAGCAACAAAATCTTATTTCTGTTGAATTCCAATAAGATGTCAGTACTTAATTCTCCTGTATTCCTTGAAAAATCCCATCTTAAATAACCTCTTTTTTAAAAAAACAGCACATCAATTATCCTTTCAACTCCTAGTTGATGTCTGGAGGAAAAAAAGGACATTTAATTTAAGTGGATTCTCTTGGGACTGATACTCTGGCTGTAACAGTGAATATTAGATATTAGATAATTCACAGAAAGATGGAATAACCCCTGGAGAGAGCAGTTCTGGAATAACTCACCCCGAGGAAAACCCTGTGCCTTTTCTCCACCAGTTACCAGTTGTCTTGCACTTTCTGATATGAAAAACTGTTTTAAAAATTTGAAAGAAAAGCAATTTCTTTTTCTGATAAAATGCTTGTTTTATTCTTTTTTCTTATCTGTTTATATTTCTACCTTTTGAGTAACTTGCAGGTCTTGGTCTCAGTGGTATTATGTGGCAATTAGTGAATTAAATTGCTTTGTCTTAGGCAGAACCATCATTACCAGAGTAACTAAGTACATTAATGAACACATTTTGACAAGATACACAGAAGACCTCTGTGACATACAGAAGCAGGACCTCTATTTTTCACATAGAGGACTGGGGCACATAGATCCTCACTAGTCTTACAGAAATTAATGAAAATTATATACCTAAGCACCTTTGAGAATCTGGAACAAAGAGATTAAATTACTTGCTCAAGGTCATTTTTTAAGGAGTTTGTCAGTGAAAAAATAATTCCTGAAATCCACAAGTCTTTTGACTTCATCTCTAGGCTGTGTTCTCCTCTATCTTTTGGACTAAGGCAGGTAGAATTAACAGAATACTCTGGGTAATATCCTGCTGCCTGCTACTGAAACAATGGTATCATGGTTCTTTATACTTCTCCTTCATTTAGGTACTAATGAGGACAGAGCTCCAAAAATATGCGGTTGTGACACCAAATCCTATGGATGCATATTTGAAGAACAAGCTAGAGCTGCCCTCTTTGTCTGTATGTCATTCAGGAACCTCAAGGGAAAATAAGGAAAAAGTGATGTGAAATCAAGCTGAACGCTCAAGGTAGAGAAATGATTCAGATCTATGGTCCCTAAAGCTCCATATCTTAAAACTGCATGCAATACAAAAATGCACCAGCTGTAATATGTACTAACTGTACTGAATTTACATATGGTAGGAAATTCACTAGGGCTTTTCTTCAAGCAGCCAAGGGACACCCATGAGGACAAACCATTCACTTTTTTAAAAATGAAGCATTTGAGATGGGATTTTTCAAGAAGTATAAAGTTAGGCACTGATAATGTATTGGAATTCAGTGGTAATTGGATTTCTCCTTCTTTAAGAAGGTGTCTTTTTAAAAATTCAGTTGCAGAACTCCATTCTGGAGGTTTTACCAAGGACTGAAGGACAGGCTAAGAATGTGGAAGCGGAGCCTTTGCAGAGGTGTTCTCTGCAGCAAATAAATTGTTCCTCCCTTTTTATTCACCTCTTCCTATTTTCTAGTTCCTTTACCACCCTACCCCATAGCTGCTATCAACATTCATTGATTCATTGATCTCCCCAAGCCTCAATAAAATTTGCTGTTATTTTTATCCTTTTGATGCTTAGCTGGAAACTGAGACCCCGAGGGACTACGTTCCACATTACTCATGGATTGTGAGCTGAACCAGAAATAGCACCCATATCCACATCCTGACTCCCCCTTTTTGTGCCTTAACATCAGCAATATCTTTACTTTCTACAGTAACTTCTAAATTATTTGATTTCTTGTGCTCAAAGGGAGTCCTGATTTATGGATGTGCTTTCTGGCACTCTGTGGCAAGAAAAGGAAAATCATTCAAATAATGGAGGTTTGTTGACAGACTGGGTTTCTAAACTATCCAATTTAAACATAAAAATGAGAGATTAAACAGAGTAAGAGAAAACATACCCACCCACCCCCCTCCATGCACCTCCAGTGACACAAGGTGAAAGCTGGCAAAACGTTTACTAACATTTTTAAGAAATGCTGCATCTGTATTAGCCATAATAGCTTTTATAGAGTTCGTTCCTTGCAGACACCTTGCAATTATTCAAATAATTACTGTTGCTTTTTAGTTCTGTCATATTTGCCTTTTCATAAACTATTAACCATTTTGCTGGCCTGAATTCAAAAACAAAAAGAAAAAAAAATAAACCAACAGCCATGTACCAAACAGCTAAATATGATTGCATCATATTGCTTTTATAGGAATTCACTATGTAGTTTCTTTTGGTCTTCTGTGCACTCTGAACCAAATACTGAATCATAGAATCATAGAATTGTTAAGGTTGGAAGGGACC
>RSEF01000002.1:106330667-106347791 GCA_003993805.1 Himantopus leucocephalus | reverse complement strand
ATTGAGTATCTCAGCCTTCTCCATGTCCTGGGTGACCAGGTCTTCTGTTTCCTTCTGGTGAGAACCCATATTTTCCCCAGTCTTCCTTTTGTTACTGATATACCAATATAAGGCTTTCTTGTTGCCCCTGATGCCCCTGGCCAGATTTACCTCTGTCTGGGCTTTAGCTTTCCTAATCTGATCCCTGGCTGCTTGGACAATTTCTCTGTGTTCCTCCCAGGCTACCTGTCCTTGTTTCTACCCTCTGTAGGCTTTCTTTTTTGTGTTTGAGTTTGTCCAGGAGCTCCTTGTTCATCCA
The DNA here is from genome assembly GCA_003993805.1 of Himantopus leucocephalus. Taxonomy (NCBI): domain Eukaryota; kingdom Metazoa; phylum Chordata; class Aves; order Charadriiformes; family Recurvirostridae; genus Himantopus; species Himantopus leucocephalus. The sequence goes on along the minus strand of RSEF01000002.1, from coordinate 106,347,493 downwards.
CGCAGGCGTCCTGGTGTTTTTGCCTGACTTCCTTTGTGTTGGGATGCATCACTCCTGAGCTTGGAGGAGGTGGTCCTTGAATATTCACCAGCTTTCTTGGGCCCCTCTTCCTTCCAGGGCTTTATCCCACTGTACTTCAGCAAGCAGACCCTTGAAGAGGCCAAAGTCTGCTCTCCTGAAGTCCAGGGTAGCAATCTTACTGTGTGCCTTCCTTGCCATCCCAAGGATTTCAAACTCCACCATCTCATGGCCACTGCAGCCAAGGCTGCCCTTGAACATGACATTCCCCACCAAGCCCCTCCTTGTTGGTAAGAACAATGTCCAGCATGGCATGTCTCCTTGTTGGTTCCTGTATCACTTGGAGAAGGAAGTTATCGTCGATGCATTCTAGGAACCACCTGGATTGCTTATGGCCTGCTGTGTTATCCTTCCAACAGATATTGGGGTGGTTGAAGTCCCTCAAGAGGACCAGGGCTTGCAAATGTGAGGCTGCTCCTATCTGTCTATAGAGGGCCTCATCTTCTTGGTCTCCTGGTCAGGTGGCCTGTAGAAGACGCCCACTGTAACATCACCTGTCAGTGCCCTCCCTTTAGTCTTGACGCATAAGCTCTTGGTCAGCTCCTCGTCCATCCCCAGGCAGAGCTCCATGCACTCCAGCTGGTCCTTGACATAGAAGGTGACACCCCCTCCTCATCTCCCCTGCCTGTCCTTCCTGAAGAGCCTGTATCTGTCCATTTTAGCACTCCAATCAGAGGAGCCATCGCACTGTGTCTCCATGATGCCAATTAGATCACAGCCTTGCAGGCATGTGCACGTCTCTATCTCCTCTTGTTTGTTCCCTGTGCTACATGCATTCACATAGAGGCATTTAAGTTGGGCCCCCAATGAATCTAGCTCCCTGTCTGGAGTGGCTCTTTTTCCTTTAACTGTTTTTCATGATCACCAGAGGAAAAAAACACCACATTTGTCTTGGTAATCAGTCTGCTCCTTTCTGAGTGATTTCCTTTCTGAATGATTTCCTTTCTGAATGATTTCCAAAACCTCCTTTTTTGAATGATTTCTTTAAGTTTCCCTGAGCCCTAATTTTCTATATCTCTGTGTTAGGAGTATAGGGGCTGGAGGTTGGGGAGATGAGAGGAGTTTGTAAGCACTTTATTAGTCATAGGGATTTGTCCTTTCTGCAAGGTACTCATATTGGTTTTTTTGCATTAGTGTTACTGTTGAACCAAGAAGAAGCAGCTCCTGATACATGTTTTGGGTTTCTAAGTTCACTGCAAGATTAGTCATAACTAAAGAATTTTATTACTACCATGTCTTTATCTTAGAGATTGAACAACTTTAAGTAATTTTTTTTTTTTTGCATTGAGTTTACCATGTGTGACCAATACTTTGTACTTTACCAGAGTGACCAATACTTTGTACATTTGACAGAAATTCTTTTTGGAGAAGATTTTTGTGTGTGATACAAATCCTTCATGTTACTTTTCTAGACCAACAGATGTATTATCTGTAGGGAAAGTTGGATTAGGGTGATCATAAGTGTAGCTACGTGTGGGTTTATGGACTAACAGTCCTCTCTGTCTGGGTTTATGGATTAGTAGACCAAAAACACGGTAGTAAAAAAGACCAATGGTCAATAGGGCTATAGACTGAGGGGGACAGCAGTGACTGTGAGGGAGGTAGCCAGATACTGAGGCTCTGATTTGAGTGCCTGGAGCAAAAAGTCTGTGAGGCTGCATCTGGAGAGACGTGGTATAAGAGGATAAGATGCGTGGAAGACCATCCAGAAGAAGTGAAGCAGCACAATAATGCGAGAAGGTGTGCACAAGACATGCGGTGCATAAGGTGAGAAATGGGCTTGGGCTCCCAAATAAACACTCACCGCCACCACTGCCCTGGTGCCGCAGCGTGAGGCCCTGGTGGGAACACACATGGGATTGCCTCATTGATCTCTCCTTCAAAGAAATAATGACCCCAACATTTAGGTAAACAGATAACTAAGAGTAAGTACCTTCATGCATATTTTAAATACACAGCTTGACTTTCAGAGGTGCTGGCAAAGTGCAGGGTTTTTTTGAAACGGACTTGATGCTTAAAATCATAAAGGAATCTAGTGAATATTTTTAGCACTTGATTATTTGTTTTAGGTGCTTAATTTTGTAGCAAGGGCATTAAAATAGAAATGCTCTTGAGCTAAGCTTCTGTTCCTAATGAATGACACTGTTATATTTACATTTAATTTAATGCACATGCTGAATGTCTGAAACTAAGACACTATGCCTATGTTTTCTTGAATCTGAGACATCTCAGGTGACATCATTTCCGAGCACACTGATGTTGAAATGACATGGAAAGTTTCTTTCTCTGTTTTCCTCCAGAACCAGGTCAAGCCTTCTCAGCATTACAAGCAAACCTGAGTTTTGCAATGCAGCAGCACAGAGGAGCAAACTGACCCTGGGCTGTCATTTCCATCACAGGTAATGAAACTTTAGGATGTTCGGATATGGGGTAGAGGATGGCTCTAGGGAGATAACCTTGTTGCTGATATTACTATAAAGAGAACAGGGACAGTGCCTTTTCCTGCTGATGGCAGACCACCCCATCCCACAACAGCTGCTGTCCTGTGCTCCCTGACTTCCTTTTCTTTTTTGACCACAACAGGGGCAGCTAAAAAGCATTCCTGGCAAAAAAAAAGCAATGGAGTAATTTTGTTACCTCTTTCAGCCTTGAACATAACTAATCACATAACTAATTTGCCTATGCCTAGAGTCAGTTTTTGTTTCCCCTTTGGCCCCTACTATGGGATATGTGAGTGTCAGAGATGCTTCTGTATCCTAGATAAACATGAAACTTTCAAGTAGTCTAGACTCAATTTCCATAAAGTCAGCCTAATACACTTGTTTTTGAGGAACAGACATCTGAGATTCATCCAAGGATTGCATATTTTTATACGGAGTTCAGTGAAGAAACTTATAGGCAACAAAATACTTAACCTCCAAAACCACAATACATTTGTGATAAAATTTGGATTGAAAAATTTCACTCCATTCAAATTGGTTTTTTATAGCTCTCTGCTTTATTTAGAAATATTAAAAAAAAATCAATGTTACAGGTAAGATTTGGAATAGATTTAATCTGAGGCATTACGTCAGGGAAATGGCACAAATTTAAGTTACTTCATGTTTATTCTATTTAATATTTTTGTGGTGTCCTTAGGGCTACCTATATGCCGCAAATTACTGGAGTGTGCATTTCCGCAGGCTAGGCAGCAGTACAGAAACGGAAAACTGAGTTCTGCAGACATGCATAGAGTGTGTTACTGTAGGCATATAGTTCTATCAAATAATTGCCAATTTTCATTGGAATACTTCAAAGCACTTTGCTATGATAGTTGTTTTCATGTTCAATTTTTCTATCTCCAGTGGTTGCAGTGCAACCTCCACTTTAAAAGATGGGCGCTTAGTTGAATGATAAATATTGTGATCATAACTTCAAAGATAAATTCTCTTGAACTAGGACTGGAATTGCTTCTCTTTTCTCTCTGGTTATAGAAAACAGAACGTATGATGGTTAAATGGAAAAGAATTTTCAAAGCCAACCATCCTGGCTTTTAGGACTATTTTGTTGTGAAAATGAAACTTATTACAGATAAGAGTCTTTTTGTTTTTCTATCAGCGATAGTTTTTTGTTTTCGCAGCAGGGTGACATAGCTCACTCTCATTTCTTAAATACTTTAGAAGGAAATTTAAACTCTACAATGGGTAATTTTGGAAAAAGCTAGCTTCCAAAGAGTCTTGCAACATCCTCTGTGTTCTTAAATAACTCTAGGGTGATCTATTTTCTTCTGTACTTGCTTAGCCCTTTTTATTTCCGAAGGCAGTTTTTATTGTGTTTTTTCCCCCTCATGGGAATGAAGTGATTTCCACTTTCTAAGTAACTATCCTCCATTAACAGAACTCTTAAGACTAAATTTGTCGTGTCTATGAGAATAAATTGGATTCACCCAGAGAATTTTCCCAGTTTTAAAGCTGCTGAGTTTACCCCATCATACTTGTTAGGGCTTTTTCACTTTGAATCTTTGTCAGGAGACTCTGATCTGAAGCATTTCCTTTCTTTGCATGTTTCCATAAATTAATCTGACAGAACCCAGCAATGTAACTTGGCATTTTCATAATTTGGTATTTAAGTCACAGAAATAGTTTAATTCAAACTTTTGAGTGCTTCATTTGTCAGGGGTGCCCTGCAGAACATTCCGGCCATTACAGCTCTATTGTAGCTTCTACATGTCTTTCTCAAACAATTACATTCAATCAAAGATATTAGAGAACCACTCTCCTTTCAGTGTAATTGTGATGTAAAATAGCATCTCACAAAATTGTTCATTATGTAAGATTGTCCTGGAGTGAATACAGCTGCAAGGTACTTTGCAGCTCCAGGTTACAAGCTCTAAACTTCCTTGACTTCATCAGTGGAAGAACATCTAGCCTGGCTCATTACAGCTGCTTCCACGTATGCAGACTACTCATAGAGCAGTCTGACTTGGAGAGTACTTCACAAAGCGGTGATCAATATTCAGCCCACTTTTAGCAGGAGATGGCTGCCTGTCCTTAGGGAGGCAGGGCTGAGAGGGAGAAAAGCGATTTCCTGAAGTGCTCACTGTGTGTCACTTCTAATTATTAATGGCTGTGTCAGGGTTTCATTGAAGCAACTTAAGGACCAATCCCATCGGATCAATCCATGGAAACATCAGATGAATGATTTCAAAGATACATTTTTTTAGTCTTTCAAACTTCAAAAATACACTCTAACTTGTTTTCTGACTATTGTTACATGCTGAATTTTTCTTTTTCTTATGACATATATTCTAGGAAATGATGTCAGGGCCCCGAGTGCACCTACAAGCTCTGCAACACCCACCTCTGCAGGTTTGGCTGCCTGTGCTCCAAGTGTGGCTGTAACCCGTATCATCCTGTTGGGACACAAGCTGGGAGCTACAGAGATGTTTGGCTGTCGCTGGGCTGCTGGGTTGACTCTGGTATCTGTCACTGTCCTGCTCTGCTCTTCTTGTTTGAGTGCTGTGGAGCCATCCCCATGTTGGAGGGGATGGTGCCTTGCCTGCCTCATTGTCACCTTCACCTTCCCTCGGGGAGCAGCCCACTTTAACAGCAGTTTATTCATTTATTTTCATCATTGTATTTCCACTAAGGTCCATAGAGATACTCGGGCTATCAGAAGCAGTTCAGGGTAGCTCAAGGTTAAATCTGGACATGCTTGTCCATCCATAGTGATGCAAATTAAATCACTATTCCAAAAGACTGGATAGCACATGGTGAGTTGAAACTAAAATGACCATTGGCTTGGGTCAGTCTGAACTCTCCTTTGTGGAATGAGTGTGGACAGCAGTTACTTTTGTCTTGAAAAGTAACTGATTGTCAAAACTCCTGCAATTCAGTCTTCTTGTTATGTGCCTTTCTGACTTTAAAGCATGATGAGAAAACTGCTAATATATTGTCAATGACATCTTAAATTCTATTTTTGTTTAACTTTTTATTGTATTCAGTAAAACATGAAAGTGGCATTAACGTTAATGATATGCAAATAGTAAGTGATCCTTCCTACTTGGTATTCCTGATGAATAGGAAATTATACTAACAACTTTCATTATTCATTTATTACTGAAAAATAATTAGAAGTGAATGACTGTTAAAAGTTTTTTTCTTTTGCAAAAATGAGACTTTCATCTTGTCTGCCACATTTGTTTTCAATAGGAAGTATCTGCCTTTGTAGCTTTTTCTCACACAAACACTTTCCCTCCACCATTACTGAGACTGGAGTTTGAACATTAAAAATAGTAAGAAAAGTCTTTCCAAATTCTTTCTGCTCATTGTTCAGTGCCTTTGATACAAGTTACCATATTCTCTAACTGAGATATGGAGCTAGAAGAAAAGGGAAAAAACCCTTTGTTGAAATTGTAAAGCATAATTTTGCCTCCATTTTGGGCTCTGTGACCTGCAGTTTGGTCAGGAGCACGCTGAAAGTCAACTGCATAACATATTTTTCCATGGGCCATATACATTTGTATGGTCTGATTAGTATGCATCAGCCCTCTAGGAGTCATGTCCATTCTCTTATTTGTTCTGTAACCTAATGAGGGGAAAAATGTCCTGGATGGATGTTTGAAGACTATATGGAATATGAAAGAACATAGTCCAGTTACTCTTAATTCATGTGTTTAACTCAAGTTATTTTATGATCATAGAAAGCACTACATATGGAAAAATAGGTGGATTTTGATGCAAGTATGGATGCCTGCTTGCTCAGATTTCTTCTTGGCTCTCAGTTACTCATCCAGATAGACAAGGTGTCTCCCATAGGTCCTGTGCCATTTGTGCCAGTCCTGCTGGAGTTCTTGGATATTTTGGGCTATTTCACATGAAAATAGCCACATATGTTTGGGCATGGGAATTCAACTCAGGTCTTTACTGACAATAATGGGATATCAACTCATACGACTCCATGTAGATACCTAAATGTAAATGTCTTAATTTGGAGCTGAATCTCATCCTCTAACTCACCTGCTCAGAGATTCTTCCAGATATCTTAGAAGATCTTTCTCTTCCTGCTTTACTGCAGAAAGCCTCATTTTGCCTTAGTGGTGTGTAACTGAGGGGTAAAAACTTGCTTGCAAACATTCGTACCTAGTCCTGGGGCAGGATGGCACCTATACTCCATCTGGATTTCAAGAGGATCAACAACTAATCTACCTGAGATCTTAGGCATACTGGAAGGCACCTCCATGTATGAGAGATTTGTCAACTAACTTCTAATCTACAGCATGTGTAAATCATACCTGTCTGGGATGATCAAAGGAATCTATAGCCAGATAATTTTTATTGTTTCTGTGGATAAGACAATTGACTTATGACCATTTTTCACTGTTACATTGTGCATGGCTACAGACTAAAATGATCACTTGATGCTAAGGTGACATTTATGCTGGGAGATATGCAAAGCCAGGGCACTGGCTCTGATTCTGAGACCAGCTGGTAAAATCTGGCTACCTCCTCGCTTTTAAACTCTCTTTGCTTCCAATTCAGGGTGGCTACATCCAAACTGTGTATTGGAAATAGACCTTGAATGGGCTAATTCACAAACTGTGCCTGTAAATTTTTTGGAAAGAGTGCTAATTCACTTAGGCTAAAAGTGTGCCAGGAACCACTGTAACAACAGTACTACAAATGATAGCCTTTCAGTGCCCAGCTCTGCCTTGGCGTTGTTCATTTACTGGTGTAGATGTCTCAGGAGTATTAAGATGAATATTGGAAGGACTGTATGGAATTTATAATCGTGTCTCCTAAGGAAGATTTTGGCAACCAGAAGTTAAGGCATTCACCACAGAAAATTATCAAAGCTCTTTTCCAGTGAAATATTCTGTTTGATGCTTGTGTCTATATATCTCATTTCACCCTAGAGAATCATACAACACTCAGCAAACTTCGTACAGAAATAGCACGGTGTCCATCAAAGAAGACTAGTCTGTTCTAGAGTGTAATGTGACAGCTATTTACCAGGGAAAATAGCTGCGGATCTGTGTAGGAGTGGGACCAGGGAAGAATCCTGCATGCAAGGGAAAATACAGAGAGGCTGTAAGGAGGTAAAAGGAGATCAACAGACCTGAGGTTATTTAGGTTGTGGAAAGTTAGATAAAAAATCTTTTTTCATCTCTTTTGTTAGTATTGCTTGTCTTTAATAAAATCTGGTTATCTGAATGCAGCATCTTCAAGAACACCACATCCTGAAACATCATTTTAAGGCTTAGCTGATCAATTCAGTGAATCAATCCCTGATGCAATTGCAGTCAGCGTTCACTCACATATCCTATCCAAGTACTGATCAGGCCAAATCTTTGCATATGCTTCCATCTTGGAGAAGGCTTTCTGTGGTCACAGTGGTTTTCCTGCACAGAGTAATTACCAAGACTCTTCAAACTGTGAACTGCAGGTCTTGTCCTCATAAGAAGTTGCACTGACTTAAGTAAAGGAATTATTATTAAAGGATTTAATTATATTCCTCTGTGAACACTTTTCATTTAGAAGTAGTTTATTTCAAATTTTGTAGGGGTAAAAGGAAGCATTCAGACAGGATAATCTTAATTAGACATTGGTGGGAGTAGAGAGAGCTGACAGTAGGGTAGAAGATTGTTACTCTGAAAAGGAGACAGACAGACTTTGACAATCCATGAGAGATGACCATGTCAGATAAGATGAAAAATGCATTTTCAATGTAAAGTTAGCAGCACACAGGATGCAAGAGTTACTTTTGGCCTGATGACAAGATGGAAAGTAGCAAATTAGTCAGACTGCTGCATCTCAACTACATGAAGGCAATGCTGTCAAGTGCTTTACACTGCTACTTAATTTCTATCCTATAATGGATGTATATGTTATAGCTATCACTGATTCAAATGAAAAAGAATTTCATCCACATTTTTAAACACTTCTTTTTTTCTTTCTACTGAGAGAAATAGTACTGGCATTAAAGATAAATGGGGCTGTAAGCAGTGCTGTGTCTGCACTGCTATGATAATGCAGTCCCCAAAAACCTGTTGCCAAGCATAGCTACTACCATTGTACAGGATAAGCAAGTTAAAATAATTATTTTCTCCTTTAGTGCCCCTTTCATTGACTTGTGCAGTTCAAACTTCAAAAGTTGAATAACGTTTCTAGCATGTTGCTATATTTTACTTTGCTTTAAATAACAATGTACATGTTGATCCATGGCTGTTTTAGTTATTTCTTTGGAAAACATGTTTCTTTAGGAATCCCTGGGAAGTCTTCGCCCACACAGAAATTTTCCTTTATAACTGAGGATGGTAGAAAATGTTTGGAGACCTAAGTAGAATCCTTCTGAGACACCTGGTAGATGAGAATGGAGGAGGAATGGGAAAGCATCAGCTTTCCCTAAAATGCATCAGTATAGTCCTCTGCTAGGGGGAATTTACTTGTTCTGTATTCCATATGCAGAGCTGTGCAACATGGGGAAAAAGTCTGGAGTTGACTGAACTAGAACTGTTCCAATAGTTAGAAACACTTCTTGACAAACTGAATGAAAAAAAAAAAAAATCTAGTACATTAAATAGCTTCACACGAGAAGCACAAATATCTCAGATTTTACATGACCATGATATTACATGAGACATGTTACATGACTGCGTGGTCTAATGTCACATTATGGATCCCTCCAGTAACTAGCCTTATACTTTTAGACTTCCCTGGCATCTGGCCCCAGGTGCCCTGGCCTCCCTTGTTTCGTGCTCAGACATACACACACATATGGGTTCTCTCAGTTGACCCCCAGGCTCTGTGGTCTCCCCAAGAGCTGTCTGGGACCTCCTGGCCCATCCAGTAGCCAACCCGCAAACTCTCTGGTCCCTCCAGTATCCAGGTTTGATACCTGACTCCCAAGCTCTTATCCTACTTGCAGGGTAGTCCTGCTTTTATTTGAAAAATTATTATCATTTTCAACTTACCTGCACATAACCAAAACATGATTTTGCCATTTATTTATATAGTAAAGCTAAACTTCAACAAAGCTCTTCCACAGAACCACATAAATTTAGATGGGGGATTCTCAAATGCTGACTTTCTCCTCACAGGCTAACAAACTGGACTTTTTCTCCAGCCAGATAACAGCTATAAACAAAACTAGCTGAAAATCCTCCTCTGAATAAAACTTCTTTTTGGAGAAGCTTGTGTTGGGGAATTTTTATGGTACCCCTTGAGGCAAATTAAACATGCTTTTGTGCCTAAATATAAAAGAAAAGTTTAATGAACAATGCATTTGGCAGAGTCCTACCACAATACGCAGTTCTACCTGAAGTCTGCAAAGATGTATTTCAAGCAGATTCCTTATATACACTTGCACCAGCACCAGTCCCAAGAGCAGTTGCATGGGGCACCTCAGCCCCACCATGTTCCTCCGGCCTAGCTCTGCTGCCCAAAGGCGGTCCCTGAACTTGAGCCCCTAAGCACCCCAATTCCAGGATGGCTACAAGAAAATGCTGAGGCTGTTTCTTACCTCATCACCAAGGGAAACTTCACTCCCATACAAGGAGTCTGTTCTGCCTCTGACATTCCTGCTTCCAACCAGTTTAACTCCTCCTTGTAGTTGGGCCTTCTTGCCCTCCATGCCAGATCATTCCTCAGTCACAAATTACCACTGCTGAACAGTTACAATTAGAATTTCCCCTTCACTTGTCTTTTCCCTTTATCATTAGAGAAAGCTTAGACAGACTCTTTTCACTAGACAAATCTGAGACTTGGTGAATATTCATCCATTTGAATGGTGAGTATCATATCCTTATCATTTACTCCTCAGTTTGAGACATCCAAGTCCCACAGTGGTAAAAAAAATCTTAATATTATGTCCATAAATGTCTAGAAAGATAAAGATTTTTATCAGAAAGAATGAATCAAAGACTTCCTAGTGTTCATCAATGATGAACAAAGTTACTCTGAGTTTTGAAGTATTTCTTAAGCCCAAAGTACAGAGTGCACAAATGTAGACACATGTTTTTATCTATCATCTGCTGCAAATCTTGTGACTATGGAAGCAGTTCTCTGAAAAAGAAGAAAGGAACACTAGATTTTAAGAGTCACATGATTTTTTTAAAAGAATCTACCTTTGTGCTACATCAGATTATTAACAGGCATGTTGTCTGATGGGCTGTGCTTCATGCTACATTCTGAAATAATTGTGATTGTTATAAATTTGTAATAAAGTTCTTTCGGTTGCCCATGTGTTTATAGGAATTAAACTTGTGGAAATATGACCATTCTCAACTAGAACTGGAGCGGAATGCAGAGCATCTGCTCACTTAATTGCAGACACCAGCTGAGGAGGCTTTGGTTACCTTTCATATGCACTGGAGAAAGGCACCCCCAAAAGACCAAAAGTGAATTGGTTGTGTAAGGAGTTTAAGAGAGAACAGTTTCCTAACTCAGGCAGTTTAGTTAACACCCTAGTGATATGGGATAAATAGAGGCTGAAAGGGTTTTAATATTAAACTGTTCAGGTTAAATATTAAAAAATTATCACATTCTAATGATAAATATTTTACTGGAAGTTTCTCCATCTTCTTTACCCCAGCTTCCAGAGAAGTGAGTGCTTCAGTGCCCACACTGTGGTCAGGGTACAGGGCAGTTACCAGGACAGCGGGTGTATCGCTGTCCGTTTGCTCAGGGACACACTGTGACCTTGAGTGGTGGTTATCATTATAGCATTTACAATTAGCAGTCCTGCACTTGGCTGTTTTCATGTTAGGCTCAAAAAGCAAGTAAAATAAAATGCCTGTCGCATATTGGCTATTTGAACTCATGGTGGTGGGGGCAGCCTGAATGAGCCTCCCAGTAAATTAACCAACTGCACTTGTGAAAAATGCTGATAGTGGAGAAAAGCACATTACTACTTGACCTCTAACTCCAGGCCTATTGCAAAAGCTTCATTTCAGTTGCAGCACCACCTCTCCTGTAGCCAGGCTTTTTTATAAACCCCTCTGCTGGGTTTAGCTAGCACTGTGTGTAATCAGCATTTCCAGGGCACTTTGTCCTCTTTTTTTCTTCTGGTAATTATTTGTTGCCACCTTCCACATTTTGTCCTCTCCTTGTGCCAGCCAAGTTGATCTATGCATTTTTTTGGGGCTCAGCTTCAGGTGTCTCACGTTTCACCTTTTTCTCAAGTGAAAATGAATTTCTTCATTTCTGCCTGGTTACAAACCAGTATCTCCATTTCTCTCTTTTCTACCCCTTTGTTTTCCCCATCACCTCACCCCAAGTGCTTTCACTCTGCTATTTTCAGAGTTGTTCTAGCACCCTTCTTTCTCCTGGAGGACTCAGTGTAGTCTACATTGTTTCCTATAAGGGCAGTGTAATGTCCTGGATGTTGTGACTGCCTGTCAGTGTCCTCTGCAACAGAATCACAGATATTCAGACTTAGAACTTGCCAAAACTCAACATTTGTGCTCGATGGAAATTTTTACAACCCAAAACCCAACTTGCCAAAAGAAGAAGGGAAACCCAACAGGTTTTTAAGTAATGTTTTTAAGGAATATGGTTTTACAAAATAATATTGCTTTGAAAGCATACATCATTTAATGTTGACAATACGAAATTGCTTAATCTTGATGATGTAAATATGATGCAAACATGTTAAACTTTTAAAACAACAAAAAGATTGAAATAAAATGAAAATGCTCCCCAAGCAAGGAGAGCTGTTTTTGTTCTGTTGACCTCAGAAATCCTGAATGGCTAAAGACAAAGATGACTAGGATGTACTAAATGGGAAGTACTCTGTTGTAATATCTGGCATAATTTTCTTTTTTAGCATTGTTTTTTCTATCAGAGAACTTTCAGCCAAATGTTCATCATATTTCTCGACAAAACAAGAAGGGGAAGCTCCCAATAGTCTCTGTTATATCTATGGCTTTTCCATTTTTAAGTGTTAACACAGAGGCTTCTGGGAGCTGCATCTTCAGTTTCCTGTTTGGAAATGCACATAATGAATACTTGATTTTGTGTTGCTTAGGATGGCAAAAACATAAATAAAACATATGAAGAGCTTTTAGGTAAAAGAACAGGAAAAAACCCAACTGTTCTGGTATTATTTTATTGTTTTGTTGGCAGGAAAATATTGCACTTTGGGAACTGTGGGTGAATAACTCATTCAGGCGCTCAATAAATAGAGAAGGGAAATTCAGCATATACTGGAACAGAACCAAGTTTTTTTTGCCTGTTGTGTTATTTTTTTTTTGTTTGTGTGTTTGCTTGTTTGTTTTTGAAGTTATAACTTTATAGATAAACTCAGTGTTCATTCCCCATAAACTGAGGACTGATGGGTGCAGTTTGCTACGACATCTTACACCGTATTTATGCTCAGGAGAGTTCCTGATGACCATTAATATGAATGGAGTANATCTTACACCGTATTTATGCTCAGGAGAGTTCCTGATGACCATTAATATGAATGGAGTATTTACCATGTCTTCCTGGTGAAATGAGGTTAATCTGAACTCTATTCCACTTTATTTGTATGTCAGTCCCTTCTTGATAACTTTGAAATACATTGGCTGATTTTAGACTCATTGAGAGATGGGTAGAATTCGTTAAGATAATTATGTCCATACAAAATTACTGAAAGAGTGACTGACTAAAGGAGAAAGGCCCAAAATAGTGCCTCTCTTGAGGCCAAAGGAGAGTGAAATCAGCCATTACACATTCTCTTTGGTAGCAGGCAGCCACTTCATATGCATGTAGTTCAAGACTAGTGCATGTTTTTCTCTTCGTGTATGTGTATTTCATAAGGGATCATCTGGTGAGGAGCAGAGGTAATTTTGCTGGGGTTATGTAGGTGACATAAAGGAAATAGGACTGAAATATATAAGAAATTAGGTTTCATTAGCTCTACTGCCTATGGGACAATGTGATGCTTCTGTCTTCAGGAGTCCAACCGGTAGGGATATTTCTTCCTCCAATTACCTAAACGGATTTTTAAAACATTAAAACTACAGTTCAGCATTGTATGCATGGCCATGTGTGGTCTCCAAATTGTGGGATCCAAGTGCTGCAGAAATCAAACAGTGTTCATCTGTGAATTTCGTTTTGTGTGAAAATTATGTGTGCACAAAGAGAATTGCTCCTGTCAAAGGTCATTTAGCTCTCAGCTCTTTGAAAACATCACCTCTTAACTGTGAGAAGTGAAGAATTTGTGCAGAATATATTTCTAAGTTGCTTTGACCACAGCATCTATTCCAATCTATTACAGACGAAGAGTCATCTGCACTTCAGACTGTAATGCAATATAAATGTGAACAGGTATAAACAGTTAAACCGTAGCAGCACGGTGGTCTACAAAGGCTAGTTTAACAGATAGGGAATAAATGAGCCTCGCTGGATGTCTGTGCAGCTTTTGGGGAGCGAATAGTTCATCTGCAGTACAGACATTTTCTAAGTGACTCTGGAGCCTGTGCTGCATTTTTAAAACTGCTGCAGGCACTTCAGCAACTCATTCTAATTGCAAGACAATGGGTTTTGATATTGCAAGTGCTGAAGTACTTTAAAATCTGAATCTGATACATATTTCAATTTTACCCTTAACAAAACCTCCTCAGAATACTTAAAATTGTAAAAACTTTCCCTAATAGTTTTGTCCTACGGTTAAAATCTTCTAAGAGAGTTTTTTAGCCTTTGGCACAAAAATATGAACATGAATATCAAGGCTGAAAATCAAAAAAAAGTCAAACAGAACTGATATTGAACTAGTCAGAATAAAGAGGACTGAATGAAAATACACAAAACACAGTGAGTGTAAAGAGTAGACATACAAGAAAAATAGTGTATATAAATTAGTAATCAAGACGTAAAGGAATGATAACTTGAACTTTCAGTACACCTCATGTAATTTTCAGTACACAGAGTATCCCAAGGAATAAATCTAGCTATAAGATTAGAAAAAAAAAATTCAAAATGCTATTGATTTCTGTGTATCTGCTTAATAGTCTATCAGTAACCGTTTTAGGTATACAGAGAGAAAACTCCTAGAAAATACCATAGCAGAGAACTTTGGTATTATTACTACCATGAGGAGTGAATGGGAGAAAAAAAAGGAAATTCTCTGTATTTCCAGCCACTATGAAGCATAAGCAAAAATTCTCAATAATGTCAAAAAAGTTTGTGTCACTCACAGCTACCAGTAGCTATCAGGTACTATAAACCTTGAAAGCTAAATGAACCAAGGTTGGGAGCTACAGTACAGGCAGAAAATTGAAATGCAGAACGTATAGGAGGGAGTAAAGGAGTAGTGGAAGTAAACTGACTGTGTGAGTAAGGACTCATGGAATTTCAAACCTGGATTATGCTAAGGTCAAATGCACCACTTAGATATATGGATATGGAGCATAAAGAGAGGCAGAAGGGTGATTATTATCTGCAAGTCCTTTAAGAACTTAGGAAACCATTGCAAGGATGGTCCCAGAGCTGAGTTGTTACCTGTGAGATGTCAGCCCGTGTTGATCAGGAGAAAGAAGCTCCCCTAGAGAGGTGAATCAGATGACTGAGTCACAACTTCTGGGGAAGGAGTAAGGAAAACTGAAAGTGGTCAAAATTTCTGAAATGAGGATTTTACCACAATGATTGCCCAAATGTGACTCACAGGGCAATGGGAGGTCAATGGTGACTTACAGGGCAAGCTCTGACCTCACCAAATTGAAGAGCAAGTACTAAGAATATTCCTGGGCACTGCAATAACTCACTTTAAATTGAGATGCCACTTTTTGAGTAAGAGCCTGAATTTACCAAGGTTAGACCATCCATCTTCCACACAAATAACTAAGGGGGAGTAAAGAGTTTCAGCCTTGCAGACTATTGACTCTAATGGATTATTTTTATAATTTACATTTAGGTAGGACTAAGGATCCTGCAGGGTAAACATGGACACTGGCCCCAAACCTTATTGTCTAAATCTGTATTATATTTTCAAAGACTAGACGGTCGGTATTTTGTCCATGAACAAAAATGATGCAAAACAGAATTTGAATATAATTACTCTTTAGTTTGATGCAACACTTGTTTGATATCATCATAGTACCCAGAACATGAAAAAACAACCATCAGCCATCTTGTTTTAATTCAACATATGTGAATACATTAGCTGAGAGCAAGTTAGTTGTTCTGTAACATTTTTAGATCAAAAATTACAGGTGACATGCAACAACATTCTTATGCTGGCAACAAAATCAAAGCGACTGGTGCTGAACACTAGTGAATCTCCACAATAGTCTTGATTTTGTGCTGAAAAAACATACCACGGTAATCAGATCAGCTAATCTCTTACAGGAATCAAGGATGCAGATTTCTGAACTCTCAGTAGAGATCCTGGAAATCCGTTTAGTGTGGCTTTCTTCAAAGGAACAGTATTTAGTTTCATAATACTACAAAAGAATCAGCAAAGAGATTCAGAGAATGAGATCTGCAAAGAATGCCCAAGTCTGGATTCTTGAAATTTTCTTTTTTTTTTTTCCTGCTACATGTTTCTAAGATACTGTTAAATGATATATAAGTTATCCCACAGACTTAAGGTGTTATTCTTGCTATTCTTGCTGCCTCTTTGTGAATGGGAAGTACCTTTCTCTTTTTTGATGTTGGAACCACTAGATAGAGAATAGCATTTTATATACACATATCACCAAACCTTAGAGATGAAGTGCAATAACTCCCACCAAAGGGATGAAAGCAGGAATGAAGAAGACTGCACTAAAGTCACTGGAATATTCACAGAAGAGAGAAAAGGAGGGAAGAGAGGGAGAGGGAGAGGGAGAAGGAGAAGAGCTTTCAGAGAAAAAGTCTCTGAACCAGTTTGAGCAGCTTTCCTGATTTGTTTTGTCTATAGTTTTCAACCAGCTGAATATTCAGGAAGAAAGATTCCCCAGCTAAAGACATCTCAGTAGATTGGGCTGTGGGTGCAATTATGACACTTATTCTAGATTTTATGTTTAAAGAGAAAGCCTATGGCTATTAAGCTAAGGAGGTGACAGAAATAGCAAGAACTCCTGAAACTATGCACTTGTTCTTCAAAGTGGCTTTCCATATATATGTACATGGTATCTAGATTGAGAATACTGTGCAGAAATTAAAACTTTTGTATAACTGTGCAAATAAGTCTATACTCAAAAGTTAAACAGTGCCAAATGTGGACCTGGGCTTTGCCATGCAATTGCATTTGCTGTTACGTTGTTAGAATGGACCCTGGGACACTTTGGCCAGAGACTCATGATC
>RSEF01000002.1:106311619-106330567 GCA_003993805.1 Himantopus leucocephalus | reverse complement strand
ACTCTATCCCTTCATCCAGGTCATTGATGTATATATTGAACAGTGTCCTGTTCAATAACACTGCATTGTAGCACATGCACACTGACACAGGTCTGCGTGTCAACAGAGTTCATTAACAAAAGAGTGTAATAATGGATCTATTCTGTTTCAGTGTTTAAACCACATTTTACAAAATAAGGCTTTGGAATCTGGTATTAGTGAGGATTTTTACTCCCTTGATAGGTTATTTTGTTGATCCAGAATCTAGGATCTTGATTCACATCTACCAGCATGGTGTAGACTCATCTCACCTAGTCATCATCACCTACAGGATGGATGTTTGCTCGAGTACTCTGGGCTCTTTCTGTATTCAGTGGAGCTAACAGTCATCTCTGGAAAGATGAGTCATCTCACCTCTCTTAGAAAGGTGTGATGTACCTATTCCTCTCCACCGAGGTTACCAAACATCTAGTTTATCGATGGATAAAATGGTAAGATGAGTCTTGTCCCATCTCTCTACTGGCTGAAGTAAAAGTGTACTGACAGAAAGCAATGAAGATCTAACACATTCTAAATATTTCTCTTACAAAGAGATGAGAATAACACGAAAACAAAGATTTATACTTTTTCTTTTCTCTTACATTTTAAGTGTAAGCGATTAGCAAAAATTTGTTTAAGATTCTCTGTAGTTCTTTAGCTGGAAATCCTCCAGGAATTTATTTCTCAAAAAATGTAAAACAAACTACAGTGGATACTTCTAATAACTGTCATGATTAATTAGAGTCATAGGTTTACAATTTTCATGAATATAAAGGACCACTAGTTTTGCAAATAAACCTTTGCTAATACTCATGTGATTTAGCCAAGAAATGCTTTCAGTTTTCATAAATCTGTGTTTTTATACGTGTTAAAAAAAGAGCTGTGGGAATTTCAAGGAGAATTTTGTGTATAAAACAATTAGCCTTGTAAGACATATTTCATTAAGAAAAGGGAAAAAATCCTTGAAGTGAAAATGTGAATATTATATGTAGAAGATAATCCTACTAATCACTATGGAAAAAAGAAGGTAAAGCTCAGAAAATAAAGGAGATGATTGTAATTACCTGTTTAACGACTAAACCAGTTCCTTTCTTTGATCACTGGAGAGCACTGTTTCCCTATGAAACAACTTGTTTTAAGAGCGTAGCTAGGCATTCTGCTGCAGAAGTAGTTTGATGTAGCAAGTTATATAAGATATATTATGAATTCCGAGTTAAGGAAGGAGAAATGTTAGTCTCCTGAAAAAAAAAAAGAAAGTAATTTTTCATGGGATTCCATTCTTCTATCCCCAAATTTATACTGATATATAATATATATATTATTTATTACTTCTAATGTAAGAATGCCTATAAATTCATCAGCTCCAGAGATCTATTGTGTTAGGTATAGAACATGTGTATATCTGAAAGATTAGTGCTGTTTTTTTATAAGTCTGTATATTGTAAAAGTAACAGAAATTGTGTGAAATCTGGAGTCAATACACATAGGCAGTCACCCCTGGGCAGATGATAATAAAATCACCTGCATCATTGTGTTGCCTGAATTGCAAGGGCTAACATCATATCTGTCCAGACCTTGAATCTTTTCTGTTAAGTATAAAGTTAGATTTCTTGAAAAAGATGCAAAAATAGTTGCCATGCAGCAGTTCAGAACTAGAAGTATCTTCTGAATAAGACAGAGACTTATTCAGTAATTCTGGTTTGAGTATCTGGGTATGAACAAAGCCTTGAAAATCCGTGGATAATTTTTTATGTCTCAAGTTTCAAACCCTACCCAAGGGTTAATAATAATCCTTTCCAGCTTCTTTTTGGTGCTCCTGTCTTTGAGATTCAGCGCTTTGTGCCACGACAGTTTCTAATTGCACTTTTGAATTTGACTTTGCAGAGTGGGACGTTAGGTCAGAGTTCTCTGCCCTACTTGTATAAAAACAAAGATGGCAGCATTCAGTTTGTATGTTAAATCATGGGACATTTAATCAGAATGCAATTAAATGAACTTATTTTTTATCTCTATGTAAAGAAATTATCTTTGTTGTATCAAAGCAGAAACAAGGAGAGAAAATAATACCTTGCTATCAGCTTTACCCTTTCACTGGTGTAATAAATGCTTTGTTCAGTTGTTAGGCAATCATGTACAAAAAGGGAGCTGTTAATCCTACATATTACTTTGTTACATATAGAACGTATTAATTATGAACACAGAGGGGGGGCTTTCAGAGGCCTCATCCAAGGAGAGAAGTGAGGTCTGCTGGGTATCATAATCTACAATGGGAGCTGGAGTTCTAAGTAGCGAGGAGGATCTGAACCTGTAGGTCACCTACGGAATCTCATCTGCAGCTCTATGACCATGTCAAACATCTTGTTCACCGGTTATGTATAATTCATTGTAGAGTTTTAATTGAATTGCACACAGAAAAGACCTGATTTGTGGAGATAGCCTTTCCATTTTGCAGCAGTAAAGCTCCATTGATTTCCAGTCAGAGAAGAGGATGTCACGAACAGAACGTTTAATATTTAAATCAACTGAGCATAGCACTGACCTCTCTCAGCTTCCTGTCCTGCATAAGGACCTCTGCTAATAAGCAGCAGACACTCGCACGTCAGGAGCCCATCCTGCAGAGGATCACTGATCACATTAATTCAAAATCGATTATGGGGCCATACGCCAGAGGAGATTATGATTGGCAACATGCAGGATATGAAGCTGACAGGAAGTGTTCTTAAAATTGTGGAAGCAGGGATTAGTGCTGCGTTTATTAGCACTGCTTTTATTTGATTGCTCTGGTCTTTGGCTCAGTGAGAATCTTTAGCAATAGAGCAAGCTATGGCTTTTAAATAATTAGCTGAGAACATCTCTTACTTGTATATCTGAACAGTAAAAATAAGGGAGATGTAGTAAGAGCCTGCTTTAGCTTACTAATGTTACGGTATGCCATGATTTCTTCTTTACCTGACTTTGTAATAAGATTCACGGTAGCTATCACAGATCTGAGGGGATTATGTATGCAGTGGCACAGATGGGGAAATGGGAAGAGAGGAATAAAATGTAGAGACTTCAGATATCAAAATGAACCTAACACCTGTCCCAGGACAGAGGTCCAGTGTGATTGGTACCAAAACTGTACCATGGAGCTTAAGTGAATGTAAGAAAACAAATGCTTTAGAAGCTTTGGAGCAGTCCATGTTTACATGGAAAAGTACCAAAATTTCTCTTCAATATCATCTGAATCCACAGCAGAGCATGCTCCAAGTCTGATGAGCTTTTAGATCCAGCAGGATACCCAGGAAGTGTGTCACTGAAGCCCTGGGATGGCATCTGATTCTTATTGACCAGTCATTTCCCTGAACTCAGATGAACAGAACACCTGGGTTTCGGCTTGTGGCTTATCAAACCAATGTCAAATGTTATCACCTAGCAAATGTCATCAGATGTCATGAATGATGACATGGATGATGACAAATGTCATCATCCTTGATTTGGTGCTGACCAAAACATAACTGTAGTTTTGATGTGCTCAGAAATGTGATTTTCATGATTTATGATGCTAGTCTTCCGTATGCTAGTATCTTTCTAAAGGGCCACAATAAATCTCAAAGTTCCTTCTCCAGAGTCTCACTCATCTTGCTGTCTGGCAGCTTCAGTCTTGATACCCAGAACCCCCCTGATTTTCTTGCCATTTTCCTGGCCTGTTCTTTCCAATTCCAAAGCCCTACATGCTGGGATACTCTTTAAATAACTCAAGTCATTTGATGAAGATTTGAAGCATCTAAGTTCTCTGTTCTGCCCTTTCATCTAAGTACCTAATAGAAAATGTCCCCCTCTTCGTTATTACATTTCTGGTAGAAAATAAGAAGTATGTCTTCTGTTTTCCTTTTCCTTAAAAAGCTTCTTTTCTTCTTGATTATGATAGCCTGGTATACAAACAAAGCATCAGGCTGAAAAATTATAATTTCTTATCAGATACCAGATAGTAGTCTTATCTCACTTCTTTTTTATCCAATCTTATAATTTTTTGTCTAATGAGAATAAAAGAGTACTTTTTGGATCATCTTTTTAATGAAAAAGGCAAAATTAAATTTAACTTCCATATTTAAAAATAGATTAAATCTTTACTGATTGGAATCTGAATTTATTAGATTATTGCTATGCAGATGGCACATATTCAGGTCCTGTAGGAAACAAGAAACAATAGCTGCAAAAGGGAGAATAATAATAGATAATAGTAATAGATAATAGTAACAGGTAAATGTTGATAAAGCTTTTTTTAAAGATGAAAATTTCATTTATATAGGACCTGGGGGGAAAAAAAAGGTTCACTGTAAGTTTTGATGCCTTCCTGATCAATAAAAATTATGTTTTTTTTTCTTTAAAAATCAGAAATATCCATTTTTCCCTTCCTAGAGGTCTCCCTGGTGGTAATAAAATAATTGAAGGGAAAATGTTGTTTTCAACCTCTAATTAAAATAGCAGGAGACATCTTTAATATACACAATCTATCCACCAAGCAGACTGAACAGGTAAGTTAAAAATAAATAAATAAATAAATGAAATATTACTGTGAAATTTTGTGTTGAAAGACTACTTGCATTTTCCCTAGTAATCTCATTTTTTTTAGTGTATAATCTAAATCATACTATATTTCAGGGGAAAAAATGATGTGGGAAAATCCTGCATATGTAGTAGAAAAAGAAAATTTAAAAAATGCATTTGTTACGTTCTCCATAAAAAGCAACTTAGCATTTATTGTGACCTAACCCAAAACTCTGTATCTGAATGGTTTTTCATGCATCATTAAGATGGATATATACACATCAAAGCTTTTATTTTGTATTCCAGTCCTCACTGAAGACAAGTTTTTTTCAAATTGTTTTACGAGAAAGGTGGTTGTTATATTTCATTTTTCCTCTCCCTTGTGGGTTTTTTCATCACATTTTTTAATTCCCAGCAAAAACACTGAAGCATACCTTTAAAGGGTCTATTTTCGATGAAAAACAGACTGTTGTGAAAGAGCTAGTTCAGCATAAGCTTTCCATTTGAAATGTTTTCTATTGGGAAAAATCACATTGTGCCCTCAAATGGACTAAATATAGGAGTTTTCAAAAATTTGTAAATGGACACAAATTATCAGACAGATAGTTCTTTGAGTCACCTAGCCTTTTGCTTATGGTGCCCATGTCACCTGCTAACCCATTCATGAGGGCCAATATGTTCTTTTCCATTTACTACTGTGTAATATCCTGGTGTCAATTACAGTAACAGCTAACATGGGAAATTACCATCAGGGAACTACAGACATATTGCTTTTATACAGAAAAAGAGAAAACTGCTTTTCTCCCCTGACATTTTATCTTACTTTCTGACTGATCTGTTTCTTTCCTGGAAACAAAGATATGGCATTTTACCTTATGCCATCTGTACACCTAATAATTTCACTGAGAAACACTAATGAGGCTTGGGATCTCTGACCCAGTAGCTTGTGACTATCTGTAAACTAACTGATCATACCTAAATATACTAGGGATTAATCCAAAACCAACTGAGGTCAGCAGGTGCCTTTCAATATAATTTGGATCAGACACTGAAAATTCAGAAATTCATGGTCCATTTTGAAATGGAGAGGCTGATTAGAGAAAGAATCCCCTGACAGTCGCACTGCTATTTTAATGAGCAATCTGTAAGCAGAGCAGAGTGTTAAAAATGACCTTCCAGTGATTTTCACAAGTTCAGAGCATTCGACAACTTTGGGGTACTCTTAGAAGTAGATATTACTCTTCTGTGGTTCCTCATTTGGTCTTTTAGTTTCTTACATGTCTTAAGTTTACCAATACTGTACTCTCTTCTGTGGTATAAGTGGGTTGTTTACAGTGGCTTTAAGCCTAAAAGGGAATTTCTTCATCCTTAGTGCCACCACCTTTGCCAGTATAGACTGTGTAAGGGGAAAATAAAATCATGTTGAAAACTCTAGCTCTCCAGAGAGGACGGATATTTTAGGGCAGTAGTTTAAAAAATCATTTAGTATCTAGTTGCCAGTGGACCACGACTAACTACTAATTGGTCCCTTTAGATGCTTCTCTAGCTTATTTTTCAGTTCAACTTATTCCCAATTTTTTTTTTCTAAAGCCAACAATCTAAAAATCTTGTGATAAAGCTCTTGCTAATTTACATAGCAGAGGTTGCTATAGCAACCTGGCAGAACATTTCCAGAGGCAACATACTAGAGGTAACCTTTATCTTTATGTGAGAAATACGCTTTAAAGGTTCGTGATAGTCCTGTATAACTCTGTTTCTTCCTCAAGACATTTAATCATGCAGTGAAGTCAAAATATTTCAACTTTGATATCACAGTCCTCAGCTCAGTGAACACTGTTGTCATAAACACATATTATGACCTCATTGCATATCAAAGCATGTAGAACTGGAGAACTGCAGAGTTCAAAGCTTTAAGATGTGCTGCTGTGTTGGACATGTACAGCTGAGGCTTTTGAACATTGTCAAAATGGTTTCCCAAGTGTAGTTCGTGGCACCCGGGTTCATTGAGAATTCACTGTCTCTTCTTACGCACTAGCAGTGCTGAATGTCAGCCTGCAACCACACGGCCAGCTGCCTCTGGCTTTGGACTCCTCACAATAGGAAACACAGAATTTGCACAAACTGAAGGGTTTGAACAAAATTTGGCCAAAATTCAGGTATTATGATGACATCAACCAGTAGTTCTGTCATCCACTTCAGATAAGAAAATGGATCACTAATGGATCCGTTAGGAAGTCTAAAAAAGTTGTCTGTAATTTCCTTTAGTGCTATATTTTTGGAACTACAACAGCAATATTATATTCCCACAAATGCAGGGCTTTGTGAAAGATACAATGTCATTAGTAATTCAGAAAAGGAAGAGTTTGCAGCTTTCTATTGCTGTGAAACTCTTCGTGTGTCTTTCCGGTGTTCCACCATCTCACCATGTCCCAGGGAGCCTTTGGAGTCACCAACAGTGGAGAGCGGCCCTGCCTCTCCCACCCTGTGCAGGCTGGCCCGTCCATCTCAGATGGGGACACACTCTTTAACTGTAGTGGAGGAGCTACTGAGGACCTGTGTTATGTTTTAAGGTGTCCAAGGACCCTGGTTTGTAGATCTGCCAGGTGCTTGGCTGGTTATTATTCTATTATTCAAATCACACTTGACTCAAGCTGGGGTAGGTGTCATGGGCAACACAGAGTGAAACACAGTCTGTAGTGGATCTGGGTACTGGGGTTTATTCAAGAACCAGCAAGACTAAAGCTTTTACCTTACTTGATTATCTCTCACACGCATTTGCTCCCTCCTGCCATTATGTTCAGTAAGTCTTGACTTCCCTTGCCAGCAGGGAGGTCGCTGCTGCTCCGGGAATTTAGGGACAAAGTTGTGTTTGTTCATGCTGTGCTGCTGCTCGTAGTTATCAGCACTGGGTGATACTGGCCAAGGTCCTGAGACAGCCCCCTGCATATGTCTCATTGTATCTCCCCATCTTTAGGATCTTCCCCAACTTTTTCTTTCCTCCAGCCAGCATTTTCGCCACCTTTGGGCCCCCTTCTTCTTTCCAAGACCATGGCTTCTTTTCAGGAACCCCTCTTTCTGCCCCAAGCCTCTGGTTTTCCCAGTCTAAGTAGCTTAACGTGCAGGAGCTCAGTCTCTGATCAGCCTCCTAATTGGTGCTTCTGTCTAATCTCTATTAATAGGAGGATTCAGGATGTGCCACTTTTCTTTAGTCCAGGCATTATAAAAATTTACAGCCAGGCAATCCCCATTGTATCTAGTAGGTAGCAGGCTGCTGCTTGGGAGTGCAAAAGTTCACTTTCAAACATCGACTTGCAGACAGAAGTATACCCAATTATCTGCTGCCTGTTAGCATTGACAATTTAAGCTATTTTTTGCCTATGACAGCCAGGTAAAATCTAAATACAATACTTAATTTGCAGCATCAAAGCAGTTAAAAATTCTGCTGACTTCCTCTCTTCTGACAAAGAGGTATGGCTTTGTGCTTGCCATATATTTCAAGAGGCATCTGAAGCATGAAGAGACATTTTTCACCAAGGAGTTCACCTGTATAAAAGAGCTTCCATCAGAGCTCTGCAATCACACCATCAGACAGATTTAGAGTCCGCATCAGCCTTTCTCCTCAGAAGCCATTTATTCCCTCCTGAGCTGAAAAGCTGTCAGACCTCACTTTGCTTTAGACCAAGAGTCTTATCCCAACTTAACTGGCTAGTGAACTATTCTTTTCCTTAAAAGGTAGAACCCGCTTTGCCATGTGTGGGTTGCTGTTTGTCTTAGATCATTGTGCAATAGGTCTTTCAGTGGACCTTGCATTATATTTCTAGCTGAATGTTAAAAGCACACCTGAAATGACCACCTGAATATGCTAACCGTATTGGAGCTCATTATTGTTTCCTGACTCTTGGAGGTAGGGATGAGTTCAGGGTGACTGATCTCTAGCATTTCCTTCTGAGTTTATGGTAACAATTAGAGGAGCCCATGAATAGGAAAATAATGCAATCCTAAAAATAGAGAGATTTTTGTCAGTCAGACTGAGACCTCAAGATAAATTTGGTTTAAAATATGTGAATCTAAACTAAGGCAATGCAAAAAGTTACACAAGGAGAAGTGCTTGGTCGAATTTCTTAGCACTACATTAAAGTTAGTGTCAGCAGAGCAGTATTTCCAGAGGAGATAACCTGCTGGCAGGTCTGTTCTTGTCTCCTCATCCTGTGCACTGTCACACAGCTGCTGCATCTCACCGCAGAGATGACACACAGCAGCAGGGCAGTGGCTGGAGCCAGTCAGACTAACACAGAGATTTCTAGCCCGGATGCCTGTTTTCGGGGAGACTTACTATTGTAAAACCATTGGTTTTTGAGCTGTTATTTTCTACGCTTGAATATTGCTTCGAAGTGATACGTGACTTTCATTGGTGTGGGGGAGAGAGGACATTGCTGAGGCAGAATAGTGAGACCAGTGCTGGATTGATGCATAAAGTACTGGCCAGAACAAGCAAAGGATTTAGACAAATCCACACCATTCTGACCACAGTTTACTGTTTCATAGGTCACCAAGAGTTTGGTGTGCCACGTGCTGCAGCCCATACCTCATCCCTCAGCTCTGTAGTGAATTCAGTGGCTTGTCCTGGACCAATGCATAACTTGCTTCTGGGCACATATTCTGAAACCATCCCGTCTTACTCTGAAGATACCAGATCAAAAATCTGCCGTTTTCTGTGGCAGACATCTTAGCTGCTGGTCAGCCTCACTGTTAAAGACATGGGCCTAGATTTATATGACTTATTTGAGGAAACTTAATTGATGTGCTGAGGCTGGGAGCTCAGTAATTAACAGGGAAAGACAGAGGTCCTCAGCGGGTAACTCAGTTTCTTGAATATCTGCATCATCTCTGGAGATGCCTGCCTCCTGGCATCGCCTATATAAAGACTCAGAGACAAACTTTACATTTTGGCAACTCAGGCAAAAGGCCTAAAGCTACCAAGGATGAACCTGGGCTTTAACTCGTCCCTTTTGTCAGAACAGCATCCCAAAAGTCCACGTTCTGATAGTTTTTAATTTAGATGGTAACACCTCTCTGGATTCACTCATTCCAGGATGTACTCGCCAGTTTTGTAGGTATTCCTTACTCCTAAGGATGTGAATTTGCATTTGAAAATCATTGTTTGAAAGAGCCCAGCTTACCAAGTGATTGGGTGAATTGTACTACCCAGAGAATAGCTTTTGTTTGAGTTATGTAGCCCAAATCTTCCAATTTAAATAGTATTTTTTTCTTTATACAGTATTTCAACTGATTCGTGAATTCAACAAAAGCATATTGAAAATTATTTCACAAGGAAAAACTTAATTAAAACCTGAAGATCGGGGCTATATAATTCAAGCAAAGGTTGTAACTCATTTAACAGCTGCAAATTCCTAGGGGTTGTTATTTATATAAAGCACTTAGAACTTTTATTGCACCTTTGGTGTGGCATTTAATTAATTAATTTGGCATTTCCATAGCACATGTTCTGATTGTCTCTGAGTGGTAGATGCTTCATATTTCATCTGAAAACAGACAAAACATTTGTGGTTACCCAAATCTTACAGAAGGGCTCCTTTGCTTTCAGATGTGAATAAAGAGGATTACTGGGTGCTGAAATCAGGACATGCCATGCTAAAGTCGGAGTCTGTAATACTGGCAAGACCTGAACACTTGATGGCCTCCATAAAAATTTAACCTCGTGTGTCAGTGCTTTGCACGACCCTCCCATGCCTCCTCCAGGCGTGAGTGCTTTATGCTTGCTGAAGGAAGAGGTGGTTCACAGGAAATCCTGTAGACCAACACCAAAGTAGGAGAATTTTCACATTTTATAGTTCTCTTCAGGATATAACAATCATGAAGATTAATAAACAAGAAACCAGTGTGTTCCACATAAGCAGGAAAAATTGGATCTGAAAATGGAGATCCACGGTGTGCAATGCACTTTTTTCAAAATGCTGGCTCAGGGAGGGCAAAGAATTACTGAGTCTATCCCTTCCATTTTTTTAATGCTGAATGACAGAGGGTTGTGAAGATCAATGTGAAGAATGCATATGAAAAAAAGTTTCCTTTCTGATTAACTTATGTTTTTCTGTGCATGGAATGAAAAGAAGAAAGACTTATTACCATTCCTCATTACAAAAAAAATATATAAATTTCTTTCAACATAAACTGAACTTTCACTATTGTCAGCAGGCAATTTTTATTTATTTGCCTGAAGCCACAATTTTTAATCATTGTTATATACATTTTTTAATAAGAGACTGCATAAGGTATTAACAGTGTAAATTCTTTTCATCTAAGCAATTTTGGTTTATTTATTTTACTGTTAATTTTCAGTTGTGTTGTATTAAATCAGTAACACTAAGCCTGACACGTAAAACTTTGTCAATGAATATTGAAATGTGATGTTCTACATAAACAGCGTTCAGAAGAGACCAACATGCTATTTTTTGTTTTTAAACTGATTTTCCTCTATTAAATTTCTATGAGCAGGAATCCAACAATTTCTTCTAATAAAGCTGGAAGTAAATGTACTTCAAATTATGAGTAAGATTCAGAAATCGGGACTCATTCTGGACAGAGGGATATTTGACCATGGCTTAACAAAATATACCATAATTATTCCTTTCTCACACAGAAATGAAACCAGGAGTGTTTCCTTTTGGCTTTTTTTAACATTTTTTTTTTTTTTTGGTCACTGAGAACAATGATTGAGGGCACAACTTCCAGAACAGGCAGTGGCAATACTCATCACTTATTTGCATCCAGGCAGCAGTGTCCAGCTCTGGCTTGAATCTCCGTATAACTTCTACATCTTATAATCTTTGAGACAGATGTTTCCTTAACCTGTTGCATTCCTGTGTGAAGGAATCTAATGCTGTCAAACGTTCCCTAAAATCACCTACCTGATCTGCAAGTACTGCTGTAGAAGAAGGCACATTACCTGTAGGTGTTCTGCTTGCCTAATGCCTAATTTTGGAGACTTCAGGGCATCTCAGATAACACTAGAGTGCTGACATCCAGGCAAGCTAATCACATGTTGTCTGCCTCACCTGATTTTTCAAGTGGTAATATTGATAGTATGGGCTGATTGCAATGTTGTAAAATAGAAAGACAGAGTGGTTAGCTTTTTGAGATTGAAAAGAAGGAAAAAAAACCCAAACAAAATTGTATTTTACCGGAGGCTCTTTACTTTTACTGTATTTGTCTTTAAACTAAGCTGTGGAAATTTGATCCTGTGAAAACTTGCAAAACAGGATTTTGTAGGAAAAACACCCAAACCATTAAAACCAAATAAAAAGAGCAGTAGGAACATAAACAATGTGCTCAAATTCAGAAGGAAATGCATTCCCTAAACCCAATGTGTCTTAGGAATTCAGATTGTCATATGAACAATAGATTAATCTACCATTTCAAGAAAACTGTTTCAGTGAGACTGACCACTTTAAAATACCTCATCAATTTTTTAGCCTCTGTGGGTAATGGAAGACAAAGAAAACAGGCACATTATTATACAAAACAAGTACTTATATAATGACGTCTCTATGCTTATGTTTTCATTTTAGCAACATACAAAGAAAAGTTAGGAAAATAGCACAATAAGAAACACAAATTTCTCTTGGTCCCCAGGAGGAAGCATGTTTCAATTTCACTGTGAAACTCTGCGATCCAGTGGAGCAAGGTGCCAAGCAGGGTAGGTACTCTGTGGATGACCGGGCAACACTTGCCTTTCTCCTGGGCCTGAGGGTCTGGAAAATCTTCCTAGTCTTCTGCTTCTAAAACATGAATAGTATTGGATCCTCGGGCCCGCCTGCATGCCTGCCTGCTTTCTCTCATCTCCTCCTCTCTTTCTTCCTGGTTTTGTTTTGCTTCCTGCTGCATTCTCCCTGCTGCTGCACAGCCAGTTAGTCTGGGGCAAGACTGCATCACCCACAGCACTGCCGTGCTCATCGTCATTTGTGCTGCGGGAATGAAACACTTACTGCTCTCAGGCAGCCCTTGGAAGCTACAGGACTTGTCCCATACTAAGCCTATTAGTATGAAGTAAAATGCACATGTACAATGTTCCACTTGAGCATTTTAAGATTAATGTTTCATCACTATCTCTTGGATATCTGGTTTTTATTCAAAGACAAGATTAATAGTCTACAAGTGATTGCTCTGATGTGAAAAGGTGCAGAAGGAAAGAGGAAAAAGCAAAATCTAATCTAAAAATCCAAACTTGCTTATTAACATAAGACTATAACCCAGTAAAATACCTGATTTTCAGTGTTAACTAATATGAATGGATACAGTATCTAATATTAATTTTTTAATTGATTATATTTTATGCTATACAGTAACCCATGGTTTTTTTGCATATGAGATCTACTTTTATGATTTGGAAATTTAGATAAAACCTGAGAATTTATACTTATGTAGGGTCTCCTTTTCCAGGTCTCTCTTTTCCTTTTAATGACCTAAGGTTTGAGAGGTAAGTCATCTTTCTACCCCAGTTAAAACTGTTTAATGAATGATTTGAGATGAGCCACATATTTTACAGTATATTTGCAAATCTAGAAAAAATGTCACCTATGTTAATACTCTATACAGGTACATAGTGACCTTTTCCGCCTCCTTTTCCAGCTCCTAATCTATTTAATTTCTCTGAAAGTTGTGCATCCTTTCCACCTGCTTTGCCTGTGATCCATGTACTCTCCGAGATTTCAAGGTATTCCTGAGAAAATGTTTAACTGAATTTGGACAAAATGCAAACTTTACTAGTCTCTGTCTAAAATTTTAACATTTTCTATTCTGTTAACAAGTGACTGGAACAGCAAAAGTGGAATTTTAAGACTTTTCGGGGAGTAAAGAATACTGGAAGGAAGATCACAGAATCACAGAATCACAGAATGGCAGGGGTTGGAAGGGACCTTCGGAGATCATCTAGTCCAACCCCCCTGCCAGAGCAGGGTCAGTTAGAGCAGGTTGGACAGGAACGCATCCAGGCGGGTTTTTAATACCTCCAAAGAAGGAGACTCCACATCCTCTCTGGGCAGTCTGTTCCAGTGCTCTGCCACCCTCAAAGTAAAGCATTTTTTCCTCATGTTCAGATGTAATTTCCTGTGTCCCAGTTTGTGTCTGTTACCCCTTGTCCTGTTGCTGGGCACCACTGAAAAGAGTCTGGCCCCATCCTCTTGACCCCCCTCCTTTAGATATGCCATAAAGGTTCCTTGCTCAGCTACTGAATGTAGCAGTTTAGGTCTATCCCACAAAGGTATTAAATGGTATTTACGGTGAAAAAGCATTAGTGAGATTTTCAGTCATGTTAATACTTGGCTGATCCCTTTCTGATTAACTATAAATGACAAAGATTAGTTCCATTAATGTTGAAATGGTTAACAGCTATGGGAGCTTACACAG
This sequence comes from Himantopus leucocephalus, assembly GCA_003993805.1. NCBI lineage: Eukaryota > Metazoa > Chordata > Aves > Charadriiformes > Recurvirostridae > Himantopus > Himantopus leucocephalus. The sequence continues at coordinate 106,316,596 of RSEF01000002.1, read as the reverse complement.
CTCAGTGGGCTCCAAACCTGAAAAGAAAAAAAAAAACTCAGGAAGAGAAGAAACAACATTTTATTTTCATATAATGCTTATATAGTGTCTAAGGGGCTGTCTAAGTCCCTTTTGTTGCCAAAGGCACAAATCCTGCTCTCTGCAGTGTAAGGCTGTAGCACTTTGCCTACAGGCAAGGACAATGCATAATGCTCCATAAGGACAATGGTCTGGAGCACAGTGGTCTACAGAGAAATTTGCATGGGTGGGCTGGGGCAAGTGGATGATGTACTCTTTGCATGCTTACAGCATCCCTCTTCTTCCACAGGTCTACTGCCTAGAAGGTAAGGCTGGTGAAACCTGGCTCCCCATGTTTTGAATCCCCCTTTCAGGGAAAGTGCTCCCCACCACAGGCAGTTTTCTTTCACTTGGTGTTTAAATGTAAGATGCTGGTTAAGGAAGAGGAAGAAAAAGTCTGCATTTATAGTCTAGCAAATTATGGTTTCCTGTAGTTTGACAGGTTAGTGGGGGAAAGTATAAACCAGTTCTCTTCCTGTCTCTAAAGCTGAGGGTTTTAGAGGGGCTTTCTTCCTTCTGCCTGAGATGTCTTCCCCTTGTGACTTTCCTAAGAAGAGCTTTGGAGCCCCACAGAGAGCTGAAGTGATCTGGAGGATGCCTAGTACAAAAAACGGTCCTCTGGGAAGGAGGCACTGGGGTGACAGGAAGGTTTATTTGTGGTAGGTGTGAAGAATAGCAAGTGTGAGAGGATAAATAGAGCTAGGAAAGTTATGAAGGCTATGGAAACACACCTCAGATAAGTGGTGGGATTGTGTATGTATATTACTGTAACTGATGAAAGAACAAGGTAGGCATATAAGCAGAGCTTGAAGAAAGGTTGAAGAGAGCAGAGATGGAGCAGAGAACTTATTAGACATGCAAGAAGGAGCATCAAGTGAAATACCCAAGCTTTGTGATGCTTATTGCTATTGGCTTCCTTCTCTTCTGCTAACTCAATCACACAAACTAAGGAAATACTAATATCAAATGAAGGTACAGAAAACCACAATCATTGCAGGAAAAGATTACATAACTGAAATGCAAGTTTTTCAAGATTTAAAAGGAAGAAACCATTGTGAACTGAAAGAAGTTGTGGGGCAGAAGAGTATAAATGAAAACAAGACAATATTTTAAATAATTATTTGGTCTTGTAAGTCATGACATTGGCTCCGTGACACCCAGATAATTCATTTTTAAAATCTGTATTTTATACTTCTTTTGCCAGAGAATACCTGCACATTTTACCATTAGTGTCCAAACACTGTTCATTATAATCTAAAGAAGCAGAAAAAAACCATATATTAAATTCAAAGCAGCACTGGATGTCAAGGGTAAGTAACCTGAAGGATGCCTCCTTTCAAATGCCAGCTGCTATGAATTTGGGATGTCATGTTTGTGCCATGCAGTCGGAAGGAGGGTGCAAAGGACAAGATGGGTATTTGTGTGTTTGTTGTTCCAGAAAGATTAAGGATTTTCACTTCATGTGGCAGGTCTTTTAACAAGTGTGATTACATTCCCAACTCAGTTTATTTAAAGAGAGAATTACATTCACGTTTGTCATATTTGCACGCTAATAGCTTGCGATATTTTCAGACTTTATGCAGTATACTTTTAAATTTAGTTTACTTGTGACTAAAGGTAGTTTCTATGGTTACAAACACAGTTTCAATTTTTGCCTTTAAAAAGATAATGATTTTTCATATTGAAACAAAAGGAAGGCAAAAGCAATTTAGTACGAATAACAATTTCATGTTACTTTATTTTTATTTTTTATAGTTCACTTAATTTGTTTACCTTACAGGATTGGTCAAGAAAGTTCTTGTTGGAAGAGTTTTCTTGTCATAAAAATGCAGATGGATTGAAATTTTGCAGAATATTGTAATTTTTTTAGAGTTTTACTTTTCTGAAGAGGAAGGTGGATTTAGGGATAAGTATTTATTTAACTATTTTTCTTCTGATAACTTTAAAATATAAAAAGCCATGATACTGTGAGCATAAGTAGAGATACGAGGTAATTACACCGTGGCTCATTAAACAAAAAGAAAGCTGTGCCTCATTGGTCAGTTGGAATGACAATATTGACCGTGAAGCAAGGGCAAGGCATCAGACCCAGATACTACTGGAACTGCTAACTGCTCGCCCCTTTCTCTCGGTGGTTTGTTGCCCTCAAGTGGGGAGGAATGAAGAGTCAAATTGCTGCCCAGTTTAAACCCGCCATAAAAGTTGTTCCCCATGTTCTTTCACACCTGCCACATTCCTGAATTTAATGAGCAGCAACCAAGTCTTGAGCCATTGGTGCTGAAAGTAATGCAGGGAATATTTCAGGTATGATCGTAAATAAAATGTTTTGAAAGAATGGCTATTAATACCATTCATTTAATAATTTCTTTGATGAGAGGGAAGTCAGACAGTAGATAGAAAATACAAAAGGACTGTATCTGATGCACATGGGCAACTCATGCTGCAGGAGAAAGAATATACTTGCACTGCTGCAGCCGGTGTGAGCAGGAAAAAAATGATCACTCTTCTCAACCTTTGTAACCTCACTCATTTCTTTCAGTGTTAAAATTGTGAAAATCAGAGTTGCATGCTCTGATATGAGCTATAGGCACTTTAAGCTTTTTGCAGAATGAGACTTTATTTCTTATAGTCAACGTTTGCTGCTTTTGCCAGGCACAGACTACGTTTTTGATCACTTGGCTTCTTTAGTTGATATTGCTGGAGGCTGAGCACAGATACACAGTCAATATTCACTTTAATAAGTAAATTTCCTTGCAGCAAGAAAATCATATTATAACCTCACCTGAACTGACCTCTGCTCTCAAAGCCCTTTTGGCAATAGTTGTGTATCCACAAATTCTTTGACCTTTCAGAACTGCACAAACATATGGATCAGCTGTAATTACCACTCAAACATTGTGCTGAGATTTAACTACCCCAAAATTTATGCTTGGAGTCTAATGTTTTTGGTCTTCTGCAAAAAACAATAAGAAGAATAGTTTTCATCTATAAGATGTATAATGTGGTGCAAATTATGGGAAACTGACTATTTTCAGCTGACACAGACTGTTGACTTTGATGCCATTTCATTGAGAGTGAGTCACACAGCATTGTCCTGTATGTAGCATAATTGTGTTGCATATATTGCATGTTGCGTAACCTCAGTGATGTTATCCAGGTTTTCTTAGACACTACTGTGTTTTTTAAAAAAAAAAAAGTGCCCTTACGGTGACAACAATGTTTTTAATTCTTGGAGCAAAAGTGTGATAGAAATAAAAGCTATTATTGTACTCAGTATTAAGTAGAAAAAAAATTAAAAGAGAGGTTTTTCTCTTACTCTATTCTATTTAACACAGCATAATATTCTAATTTATCATCCTTGAAGGTTATATGTGCTTCCTGTATATTATTGAGTAATCAGCTGTTGTAAGGAAGCATATAATATGACATGGTAAATAAATTTTTCTAACTAACATTAATTATTACTAAAATATATTGTAATGCAAAATGTAGTTTTATATGTAAAAATACATATACTTTATGTTTATTTTGGTATATAAAAGATATGTACTATTGAAAATATAGAATAAATGCTTATAGTATAATCACTTTCAGCTAGATTTTAACGTTAAGGTCCTCAGTCCTGCTTTGTTATACTGTCTGTGCTAACTGATGCTACTTCTGTAAAGCTCACCTGATGTCTCTTGCAGCAATTTTATTTATCAGCTCAATATAGATTTTACAGTAATGAGGGCCAGAGAGTTGTGAATCTGTGTGAATGGGCACGGATTGAAATCTGTGACAAGACTTGTGACATTTAGAATGTATTCTTTGCAAAGCATTTTAATTTTGCAATAGTTCTACTAAATCTAATTAGTGCAATGTCAGGATGGCAGATTACAGTATTATAGCATGTTTGGCCTATCTACATTTCATTAACTTTTATAAATATTTGACAATCTTTGTTCAATATCCAGGAAATCAAATAAATGTTCAAGTATATACTAATAAGAACCCTCCCCCCAAACTCCTCCTTTATCTTGTCAGCATTTAAATTGCTCAAAAATCTCATGTTTAGAGGTCATAAACATCAAAACATGACAAAGGCAAGCAAGATGGAGTACATACTTGTGCTATTCTCTCATGCGATTTTTCATTAGGACCATAGTTGAAATGTNTTATTCTCTCATGTGATTTTTCATTAGGACCATAGTTGAAATGTTTCCTGTAGTTACAAATGAACGTATAATGAGTGGTAAAGATCTGTCAATGGTCAGATCTGGTAAGTGCTGACCTGTGTTATACTGGAGATTGAACAAAGTGGCCTGAAGGACCTTTTGGACTTAAAGGTGTAAATATCCACAAGTGATAAACTGTGCCTAATTCATAATAACTTAATTGTGCAAATGCATACATAATGCCGTACAAATGCAAAGCACCTGCAAAACATCCTAGATACACGTTTTACACATACGGGTTGCAAGTCTGGGCATGATAATGTCTTGCAATTCTTGCCACAGAATAAGATTTGAAAAAGAATGATATATAATTTGCATTGCTAATATTCTTATTAAAGCATTAGCATCCTTATTCTAAGTTCTAGAACTACCCTGGAAATACGACTGTTAAAAGAAAAGCTGCATAGAGCTTCGGAATAGACTTAAGATCCAGGTATTTTGGCACTGTGTCACAGGTTTGCTACATACTTTCTCTGTGACTTTGGACAAGTTACTTGAATGTCATTCATCACAACTTTCCATCTGTGAAAGGAGATAAAAACAGCTTAGGTTTTGTTTGTTTGTTTGTTTTGTTTTTCCCATAGAGATGGAGGAAAATTAAGCTCATGGTAACTTACTCAGCACAGATGAAAGTTGCACGAAAAGCCATCATTTACCCTGCCAGCCAAGCCAAAAACCTTAAGGTGATATGGAATTTTGAATT
>RSEF01000002.1:106274701-106311519 GCA_003993805.1 Himantopus leucocephalus | reverse complement strand
CTTTCCTGTCTTTCCTGCGCTGAGGGCCCCACAGCTGGATGCAATTCTTCAGGTGGGGTCTCACCAGAGTGGAGTAGAGGGACAGAATCACTTCCCTCGCCCTGCTGGCCATCCTTCTTTTGATGCAGCCCAGGATGCAGTTGGCTTTCTGGGTGGCAAGTGCACATTGCCTGATCATGTCCAATTTTTTTTCCACCAAGATTAGATTTAAAATTCCTTAACTTAAATGTAATTTTAATTTTAACTTACAAATTTTGATTTTTTTTTTCTGTCTTTCTTTCCTTAGAGGGGAGAATAAAGACGCTTGTGGCCAAGGGAGGGTTTGGGAATTGTGGTGAGAAAATTATTTGTATGAGTGTGAAAATATTCTTACTTGGACTTCCTTTCATATAGTTGCATTTTATAGCAGAGAAAAATCTTGACCTGTAAAAAGTTGGAGAGAAGATGTTTGGTGCCAGTGCTAGTATGGGGGTTGTGTGACAGTACTGGTAGAAAAAATAATAGCAGAACACTTTTATTTTTGTACACATAAGGGCAGGCTGCATTTCAGGTCAATAATTTTGACCCAAGAAGATTGTAACTCACAGACTTGAAAGAGGACCTCTGTATCTTTTGGTCATGCTTGTTCTAGGTCAGGCCTACTGAAGAACAAACATGAAATCACACATAGATAAGGATTTGCTGCTAAATAAAAATGAAGAAAAGCATGCATTTGTGTAAACATTTTGATGACTGTAATTTTTCTTGTTGATTTTTCTTTCCAGATCTCCTGGAAGAATCTGAATATGATGTATTCCTTGTACAGAGAAGAGCTATTGCACTGAGGTTGTGTAATACTCAAATAATGAGATTTTACCAAGTATCTTCAGATGTCTGAGACCCTTATCCAACATCACTAATGTATCTCTCCCAGGTTTTCTTCTTTGATTGATGCCTTCCTCTCATGTGCTTTAATCATGCACAGACACATGTTAATTATGATGGCATTAGCAAGCCTGTGGTTTTTTTCTTTTTTTGTAAGCAGGCACATGTAGCATTTCAATGGCTGTATCATTGTACCTAATTAGGGTACTGATAAATCAAACCTTACCATGCTTGAATTAGTGTAGAAAGTAATTTCACTGTTAAGCACCATCAAAAAGTAGCTTACTGGTTCATTTTCCTCGTGGATGGTACTGGTTGTGTATCCCATTGCAGGTCCACATATCCAGCATCCTCCTCTGCTTCCCACCTCCTTCATGTCCGCCTTCAGGCACAGTCTAACACCTCTGCCTTGGCATCTCCCTAAAGAACATGCACCAAAGCCCTTATTTGCCTCAGGCATCTTGCACTCATCAGTGATTACAACTGTGCTGCTTTAGACTCTGCGTATGCCTTTCAACACTACCAACCATGGCTTATATACATCAACAGAAACAAAACAAATTCTGGCGTTGCTCTCATGTTAAATCAGAAAGCTTTCAAGAGCACCTTCTGTTGAAACATGTCCTGGGCTAAATTGGAGGGATATTTTGGATTCACTCATGTCCTCATATCCACAGTGCTGCCATGTTATTTCAAATAGGAAGTGATATAGAACTGGTTTATAATTAGGCTATATTATATCAGATTTAATCCTTGTTATACAATTGCCAGTGTTAGTATACTATCTCCACAATGAAAAATATTTTAGCATCCCAATCAAATCAATTTTTAAAAGTAATGTAAAAACACCCTATGGTGGTAGTTCATATTTGCCACACACTGATCCTACAAGATAAGTATTTATAATACCCCTTTAAGAACAATTCCACAAAAGCATTCAAGTCACTATAGCCTCTTTGATTGACTTTGGGCTTTGGAACAAGTTCTAAATATATCATTGACAGAGAGGTAGAGCTGGGGGAAAAAAAAGGAAAAAAAAAAAGATTTGTACTTGACCCTACAACTATTTATCAGGAGTCTGTTAAATGCACCACTCTAAATGTTTCACTACCGTGCTGAGAAAATGTCACTGTCAAACAATAATAAATTATGTGACTGACCTGTTCCATAGCAAAACTTGTACCCGTGTACGTGATCATGAGGGGCATTCTGATTGCTTGATTTCATTGTTGTGAAACCATTTTCTCTGAACTTAGATTAAAGCATGTTATTTGACTAATATCTGTCCAGAGTAAGGCTCGTAACTTGTCATGTAAACAAGGACATATTTTGGAAGCAGTCAGATAGCAACAAAGCAGATAGATATGTAAATGTTTAGATAGTCCACATAGAAGAAGTAAAGAAATGTGTATTTCTGGTGGTATTGAAAGACTTTCAAATAATTTCATATGAAGTAGGACAAAATTTTCCAAAACATTTCATTTGAATTTTATATTACTAGTTTGTTGAGGTATTTTATGATGTTTTATATTTTTCTTATATAGTTACATACAGTATCTGAGAAAATCAAGAAGAAATAATACAGTAAAATAAAACAAACAAAACCCTAAGAAAATGTAATTCTTTCCCATCAGAAATGCTGGCAAAACAAGTAATTCCTAAGAAATGTTTTGATTTTGTAGAATCATGATTTTCTACAAAACTTTGACTAACTTTAATCTGCAGCTGTTTCTAATTGGAAAAGCTATGTACTACAGAAAGTTATATACTTTCTAAGGGCATGAAAATAAAAGTAGTTTACTTCTAAGAGGGAACTGACTTGCTTTTCAACTGTTAAAAATATGTGTTTATCTGGCTAGTGTGTCATATTCTATCACTTTAAGACTGATTTACAGTTAGATCATCTTGCATTGGAACACTTTATGACAGCATATACTTTGATTATTTATAATGTTATACAGAGTCAATGTAAAGAAAATACTGCAGTAGGTTTCCTATAGGTTTTAGAACAATACGTATCCTTCACACTTTATAGCAAGATAGCTAAGTAGACAGTTAGATTTTAAATAAAGCTAAACTAATACCTGCCTTAGAGCAGGTATAAAATTTTGTCCAGACAGAACAATCTAGCTTTGCATGATAAATTTGCTATAGATTTTGAATGGGCTGTGTTCATATCTTTTGTTTGGAAAAAAAAAAATCACTCTAACATTGTGAGGATGAAATTCTGTAGATTATCCATATTTACAGAGAACTATCTAGGCTGGATTTTGATACTTGTAGCTTCTACTGGCTAAAAAGTCCCTCTGGCCTGCAACCAGTAGCTGCATGAAAATTTTAGATTAAACATAAATGATGATGGGAGAACTTGTCATTTTCCTACTTCCTTCTGCTGAAGACATCTGGCTACAAATCATTAATACAGTTTGCTACCCTAGCAGCACTGTTGATTCCTTGCCACTTCTTGTTACCTACTGGTGAAGAGCCAGAAACAAAACAGACGATTTTTGAAACCAAATGACTTAATGAACTCATGTCAGATCTGTCCTTTAACTGGTATTTGTAACCTCTGGCTTGATCATGGTAATTTCCTGTGTATCATTAGACCTCTGCTGATATTCATCCAACCAACATGCTTCCCATTTTTTTGAACTCACTAGCCTACCTGACCTCCTAAAGTCCCACAGCTCAATGCTTCCACTTCTTCCACTAGTAACTTATTAAATAGTGGATAATTTAAATGTTGTTTTCCTCATTTTCAAAGTCTTGCACTTGACCCTCCTAAATTATTCAAATAAATTCCATACTGTGGGATGCTGATCTCCTTTGGTTTTCTGTAATGGCACTGATGTCAGTCTTAAGAAGGACAGTTTTCTCAGTGTGTGGCCAGCCAGAGTTTGAGAAGTGCATACTTTTCCAGCCTCTGTAGCTTGGTCACACTGACACAGAAGCCTGTGGTAGACTAAAGAACTAAGCCTATATTTTTCATTAGCTGACAGGCTTTTGTATCTTTTTTTAGACCTAATCTTCCCAATAACATTATTTACTGTTCATAAACTTGTTCTTAACTTGTTCTTTACTGTTCACAAACATGTAGGGCAAATGGAGAACAGGGGTCCACAAAGGTAAGCAGTATACAAAGATAAAATTAGGGGAGTCCCTGTCTCTGGAGGGTATCATCTAAACAATGAAACAAATACAAAGCTGGAGAATGATATAAAACATAGTAAAGCCATAAACTGACTGATATACTACTAATGTCATATTAATTCCTCAAGGCACTTGGCTGAGGCAATGGAGAAAGAGGGAAATAAGACGAAAATATTTTAGATGAAGAAAAAGAGGAAAGAAGATACTGACCATGAAGGAGAGATAGGAAAGGAGAAAAGAAAGGAAATATGGGAGACAAGGTAGACAGAAATAAAATTAATCTGATCAGTTCATGATAGAGATGTCTGGAAAGACTGGGAGGTAGCAGTGAATGAAAAAAGGGACAGAACTTTTCAAGTAAAAACTATAAAAAAGTGATGTAATGCTGATGGGAACAGGAATGCTCCCATGGTACTCTGAGACTCCTTCTGTGATAATTGTTTTTGGTAATTTTCCTGAAGAGTTTTCTGCAGTTGTCAGTTCAAGTGGACCCACAAGCTCATGCTTAAACTGATCATGTGTCAGGTTATTTATGCCATGTCCATACTGAAATACACGAGGTACACACCACGGCAGGAGAGCTATCCCACAGCCCTTGGCATCTCAATAACATAAAGCTCCCTAGTACCTACCTTGCTCTAACTCATTCCCCTGTTGCACACTTTATGGCCCAAACAGAAAAGTATGTATATAAGAGTAGGTAAGAACCATATGTACGTGTGCAGGTGTTAAGGTCTAGCACTGCCACTTGTCCTTCCTTGCCTTTACATATGTGTATGGTCACATTTTCTGCTAATATTCAGGAGAAGACTGGCCTGTGGACAGCTGCCATAGGATCGTTCACTTGCTACAGGATGGCTTAAAGTGACCGTGATGTACTAGGTATGATGTACATCTTAGAATCAAAGGCCTCTTCTTATTCAGGTTGTGTCTTACTACTTTTCTTCCTAGGCCAGGATCATGATTGTGCCAGCCTTTGGTAGTGTCTAGTGCAATCATACACCCAGGAAGACCCAGACTTAGCTTCCTGGTATATACATCTTTCTGGGGACGTTTATATCCTGTCAGTTCCTTGGGGAAGACTATTTCTGGAGGACTGTTTGGAGAGGCCCCTTGACAGTATGACACGGTAGCTCCTAGGAGATGCCAGAGGTCTTAGATGGGATGGTAAAACCCTGTAATCAACTTCTGCAGAGGATTTTAAGATAAAAAGCAGGAGGATGAGGAACTTACTAATGCTGGTAGGGGATCAAGTGAAAGGAAGAACATTTTCCTGCTGTTATATTGTAGCCTGTTCTGAGTAGTTAGTAGTTCAAGTAGTTCAAATGTTTGCAGTTCAAGTATTCCTTTGGCAAGTGGATGGGCATTTGTGGTTTACAGAGCAGTTATTTTGTACTATTCTGCCCACATCTTAATCCAAGGGTTGACCATTGTAGAAATTCCCGGCGATTCTTCAATTAGCACTGGATGAGAACTGTCCAGAATACCTGCTGTATAAGGAGGCAGATTATAATTTTTGTCCTGAGAGGGCTCCGATAAGGTACGTCATGAATAGCACTTTGGGGTAAATGGTAAGTGTGGTGAGTGGACCTTGGCTGGACGCCAAGTGCTTACCAAGCAGCTCTATCACTCCCCTTCTCAACTGGACAGTAGAAGAAAATATGACACAAGGTTCATCGATTTAGATGAAGACAGGGAAATCACTCAGCAGTTACCATCATAGGCAAAACAGACTTGACAATTTAATTTATTGCCAATCAAATCAGAGTAGGATAGTAAGAAATAAGAACAAATCTTAAAACACCTTCCATCCACCTCTCCACGAGGAACTGGGCTCAGCTTCACTCCTGACTTCTCTACCTCCTCCCCCTGAGCAGTGCAGGGATATGGGGAATGGAGGTTGTGTTCAAGTTCTGGTTCCCCACACATATATGGCTTTTAGTTTTTATTTTTAATTTGAGCTATTCTTGCTACTGTGTATGGACCTGGGCCATGGCAGATCTTTTTGCTGTTTCTTCTTTATTGCTGCTTTGAAAAGTTCCTGTTGGGAAAACTGTGGTTGTTCTTTCAGTTGTTGACCAGGTCATTGGTCCGTCAGTTCCTCTGACACATTCTTTTGGGAGTGTACACAGACAGGAGAGAGGTAAAGAGAGCTTGTTAACCCAGCAGAGGTGACCCAGCAGCATGTGACCCAACGTGCATGTTGTGAGGACAATGAGAACTGAAATGGTGGTGGAAAAAGCTGAGAGTGTCAGCAGGGGCAGCTGTGCCTGCTTTGTTCGCTAAGGCTCTTTGCCATTGATTCAGCACTGCTGCAGGGCTTCAGACAGCTCAGTTTCGCACAAGTCAGTGCCAAGTATTGAAAGGTTGGCGTATTATATTGTACTACTGAAAGAATTTGATTCTGTGAAGTCTGTAAAGGACCTATTATTCTGCTGAATATTCAAAAGTGTAGGGGGAATCTATGTTGAGGCCATTTTGATGTCTGTTGTTCCCTGAGCAACAGAACTAACACAACACTGTACTTTATACATTTTTTGCTTTATATTTCTGCCCCAGCATGGTAAATAGATGTTCTTGCTCCTGATGATTCCTGTATCTTAGCTTTTCCTCCCCTAAAACTTTATAAACCCATCCTCATAATTTCTTCTCAAATTAATTCCTGAATAACAGATTACTCTTAAACTGTCACTGAAGACTACTGCTTGCTAGACACCAAACAACGTCCCTCTACTCCAACCATAAGAAAACCCCTATTGTGGGCAATTATCTGGCATTTTCAGAAACCCTTAGGATGAGATGACTACAGACAGACATGACTATTTCTCTTTAGTGAGAAGCTTGTTTCTCTTTATTGACTATAAAAAGACTCAAGACCACCATCTTAAATTTCAATGTACAATTTCACTTTTCTAAATTTGATGAGATGAAGCCCACCCTGGGTTGAGAACGTACATATTATGTGCTAAATGCATTTGCTTTCATTAATTTTGTACATCCTGTTGTCTCTGGTGGGATCCTTTGGTGTTCTGCAAAGCAAGCAACCATCTCATTTGTTAGAAGCTGCTGTGGGCCTCTTTACGACTGAGCTTATGAGACGCAGCTTGATCACCCAGGCACAGGTTTTTGAGGGGATGAGGGAAGAGATCAAAGGTTTCATGTCTGTCAGATGCAATTTTTGTAGTTTAGAATAATAGCTACTATAATCTTAATAGATTTCCTTTAACAAAGAAATAAAAAGAACACGGAACAAACATTTTTTAATGGGATTTTCGAAATTAAAAACACAGAAATATCATAGTGTGTGGCAGAATGCTGTAAATGATATGAAACAGATGAAAAATTACTGTGTATTGCAGATGAATAACCTCTAATGAAGGGACTGTAGGTAATTTCAATTTGGCTGACTGGATGAATAAGGTGGTAGAAGTCTAGTTGCCAGATATAATTTTACCTGACACTTGCGTTTTGTTATAAAATCACCATTGTGGAGACCAGCTCCCTGTCTGCCAGCCAGATTTTTTTAAAGTTAAATTGAAGTGACTGACTCTCTTGCAGATAGCTGTAGGCTGCGTTGCTACTTCTTACTAAAGGACTGAGAAGTAGAGCACTATCATAGCAAAGCAGCAGATTGATTACACTGGCAAAGCAGTTGCTAGATGTTTGTTTGTACTTGAGTCATTCTTTCTTAAGCAAGTTGAAGGAGTTAATTTGAATTTCAGCTTCGTTTGATATTGTAGTTTATCTAGCTGAAATTGCTGAAATGAGCAACATTTCTTAATATTTCGGTATTTAAATCAGGTAATCACTTTTTCTCCCCCTGCATTTTTGACCTGGAGATCAAAGAGCAACATCTTACAAATAACACCAAGTAACCCACATGTCCATTAACGTGAAGTAAGATGCATGTTCATTAGATCTATTACCATTATTGATGATGAATCCTAATGAACCTATGATCAAATACATGATTTTAATTATAAGACTTCTTTCTAATTTTGGCTCCAAGTTTAATGCGCTCACTTATTAACTCTGGTATCGATCCAAAGCCTGTTGCAGTAAGAAGTGGAGTATTTTCACTGGAGTGATATATATCTGGTATCGACTGCTGTGGCTCCACCGAATTCCATGAAGTCAGGATGCTTCATCCAGCGGAGGACGTTCCCATTGACTTTCATAGGCACTCAATGAGGGACAGATTCTGCAGCTGACAATAAGCAAGGGGCCTCGTAAAGACAATACTGATTCTGAGATCTCGTGTTGGTGCTTAGTGTTTTAAAATGTTCTCAGTCTTTTCTCTGCCTGTTCCAGATTTCAGATCTGGGAACATTCTTTTCACAACCTCTTTATATCAGAACAAGCCTGAAAATCTAAGCTGTGTAAAAATGCTGAACTCTATCCATAAATTCAGAATTACTGTATTAGTGACCAGATGATCTAATCTACAGGAATTGCTGTGCAATTTAAGTTTTCCTTGAAGCTCATCCTTCTGCAATGCATTAAACCATTATTGATTATGATTTTATTATTCCATGGCATAACAATTATAGAAAATCAATAACTATTAGCATATTATTAATAAATATTCTGGTTATATTTACTTGGCTTACAATTGTATCTTCTTCTTTGATTGTTCCTAAGGGTGAATGACTAAGTAAAACCTTAAAGCTAATTCTTTGTACCAAGAGAATCTGGATATAGCACATGTGGCTTGGCATCCTAGGAAGAGTGTTGCCCCTTTCCCAACAGCAGTCACACATTTTCTATCTCCTGGAAAGTAAAGTGTCTGCACTGAATAAAAATTGTACTTGACTTCTTAAAATACAGAATTAAATAAACATGGATAAAAGAAAAGTAATAGATGCAAGTAAATAATCCAAATAATGTATTAAGTAGAGTTTGCTTTAATTTCAGTTATGTATAGGTGGTCTCCTATGCAATAAACACTGAGAAATCATAGAATCATGGAATGGTTTGAGTTGGAAGGGACCTTAAAGATCATCTAGTTCCAACCCCCCTGCCATACCACTACAGAATTTCCCAAATAGGGAAGATAGGGACCACTAAGGAAGTGGTAGAATGTAATCTCATTAATGTTACAAAGACAACAAATAAAGGTTTAAAAAAGTATAGAGTTGCTATCATAGTGCTTGGCAATGTAAGCATCAATAGCAGCAGAAAATGCAAAGGGTCAGCAAGCATTAAAAGTAGGGAGGCTTAAATTGGTAGCTTTGGGAGAAAATATAATCCAAGATACAGAGGGGAGACACCTAGGAACTTTAGTGTCAGAAAATTCCTGAAGCAATCGAGGCCATCAAATTAGGTATAGGTCCCAGGAACAGTGATCTTTATATACAGAGAAATATTACTAGGACATGTTAAAAATTTCCTTTCTTTGGGGTTTTTGGTATGTATGTATTGTAATATATACACATAGTGAAATACCTGTATTAATGGACATATCTCAAGGCACCTATTTGACATAAAGTACAGATGGACACAAGAATGTTCAGCGATGGGCAATAGTAGCAGTGAGGGACTAGTTTATGAGAAAGGCTAAGCGCTATAGCTTGGTTAAAGAGGAGGGAACATGCTAGCGGACTGTTACTGCAGTCAACCAGGAGCACAGTCAAATTTTACAGCATAATAAAAAAGAGGTGTAAAAAGGAGCAGAGGGACGAAATTATGAAAGGAAAAATTTAGACTGAATAATCAAAGAAGAGTTCTTGACAGATGGATTTATTTTCCTTGGAAATGATCTCACAAAAGAAGCAATAGAAGCTCTATAGCTAGGAAAAATTTAAATGAAAGTGGACAAAATGTTAGTGTATATACAATGGAGAACAATCTGGCAAAGAAATAGATTGAATGGCATAACAGTTACATAATTCATGTTTATATTATAAATTACACTGGCATAAATAAGTGACGGTTCTGTGTCAGTCTGCAAAATGACTTCTGTAAAACAAGCTGATCAGAATCTATTCACAGGATCTATTGTTTAAACTAAAGTGGTTTTGTTAAGGTTTTGATGGCTATCTATCACCTTCAGTGTTTTACTTGTCATAAAAACAACTGTAAATTCCTGCAGCAGAAATGAAAAAAAACCACCAAAATTCTTTTTTTTTTCTGTGCACGGAGTATCCTCACCTTTCCACTGAGGCAGATATTCCTTACATAGTTTTTTGGAGATAGAATGTCTTATCTGTGATAAAATGAATTCAGGGTTTACAAAAATCTTTACTGTGACTATTTAAATGAATTTTTCTTCATCACTTCTCCATAACAGTCACAGAGCTGTCAAGTGCAAGGCATCTGATTGTGAGTCATAAAGATGTACTTTGCAAAATAAAAACATGGTTTTGGAGGAGGACTAGCTGAGCCATCAAACCCAGTCCACTTCCCACAATTGCAAACAAGTGTAAGAAAGATATTTCGTTCAGGAAAATGGACAAAACATCTGCTCCAAACTTCCTACTTACCACTCACAAAATACTTCCCAAAACTCTGTGATGGACTTCTGTCCTGGATAGGATAAAAAAGTGGTAGGAATGGAGAAGGGAGCAGCTGGGCATGGCCAGTACGATGCTGTAACTGAGCTTCCATCAGACTCATGCGAGGAGAGTACAAGTAAGTTCAGTTTGCAGCTCTAAGTTTTCCTTGATGACAAAAATGGCAGATAACCACAGTTAGGACTGGAACACGTTTACTTTAACTAGCAATGCTAATCTCTTTCTTTCACAGTTCCTTTCATATCTTTTCATATTTTGCAAAGAAATGCACCATCTTCATTTTAGATATAAAGCCGAACTATCCAAATTCACGTGCAGCAGTTCAAAAGTATTGCCAGGAACAAAATTAGGTCTCTTGGATCAGTTTTCAACCACTGTAAATTTGCGTAGTGCCACAGAGACAGCCGAGGTGTAGCGGAGTTGCAATAATTTATATCAAGTGAGAATCAGCTTCAGGTCTCGCAGTCCCATGCCCCGTTCACTAGCACATGTTGCCTCACTTAATGACAGCTCTCCCACTCTCTCCAGTATGCGCACTCTCTAAGGAAGCATGTAAAAAACATGCTGGTGCTGCCTGTGCTATATTTGTTTTGCGGACAGAGAACTGTAGTCTTCAGGGCTGCCAATGCTTATGTAATGTCAAAATTCACAAAAGCAAGTCCCTCCTGCTCCCTGTTTCTCCCCCATTTCACTCCTCACTACTCCTTTACTTGGAAGGGTAATTTTTTTTCCCTCGTTCTAGATATCTGGAATGTTTGCATGAAAACAGTGCCAATGACATGTCCTGTGTGGCTGCAGAATTAAGGAGGGAACACCTGGAGCAGCTTCTTTTTCCTTTGGTACTTTAAAAAATAATTGTGAAACTGCGTGACATCCAGGATGGTGCGGGATGCCTGTTAACTGGCTGAAACCTTCAAAACAGATATTCCTCTTGAAAACATCCTACTTTCCCCATTATGAATGATAAAACCTTTGTTAATTCATTCTGGAAAATACTTAGCAACTTGTCTGTGACTGTTTTTGACTATTGCTTGAAAAAATTGCTTGAAACCTACTTTTCATGCTGCAGGCAATTANAGAGACAAACCTACTTTTCTTGCTGCAGGCAATTATGGTACGAGGTTCTTAAGCAGTGTCTAGGTAGCAGACGAAGTTTATCACTCATTGTTATTTCACCTTCTAACAACATGAAAACTTTCTGGAGACATTTATTTTTAAGTCCTAGAGGTTCAATAAGACATAAAAAGATGCAAAAAGTCATATTTTCAGAATAAAATGATACCTTCTTTAGAATGGTGGGTCTGTAATCATTGAAAAGGAAACAGAAAATACTGACTACTGTCAAGATTGTCCATTATGATAATTTTTGCGTACCATTCCACAGTATAAATGTTGTTGCTTGTAAGTTTTCATAACAGTAATAATAAAAAATGTAGACAATGATACAGAGGAGGGTGGACAAAACTACCCCCCAACTAATCACCTCTAGAGACGTGGTTTGATTTTACTAGAGTTCTTGACATTGAAATATATAGCATACCCCAGGGTATGATCTCTATCAAGCACTTTTATGTTAATAAAATAGAAATATTTCAAATTAGAACTATGAGACTCTTCTTCCTTTTTACTATCACAACCTTCCCATTATAGTTATCTGTAGTAAACCCTAAAAGTGAATTGTGCTGCTGTAGGAAAACAATTTATCCAGTGATAATGTCCCATCAAGCACAATTGGTTGGCAGCTTTTACACTGTTATTTCAAGGACAGCAAGTTGCCTTATTCTTGATGTGAATGGCATCCAGCCAGGTACTGTCTGAAAGAGACTGAAAAACTACAAATTGCTGTACTGTTTTCTTTATCTCTATTCTGGCCTCGTTAGGAAGAGATGTGGAGAGCAGGCATAGCAGGAACAAGAGATGCTAGGAGTGAGCATCCAAGTGAGCATGGGATGCAACTCAGCAGAAATCTAATGGGACTAGGTGACACAAGGGGTAAGAAAATGGGACATGGAACCATTTAGACTGTTTAATGGGGTCTGTAGTCATCAAAGATAATTACAAAGAGATGACTGTTCCTTGACTTATGTGAAAAAATCTGGGAACTTGGTAACATTTTCCATTGCACAAGTAACTACCTGAAGCCTTAATAACAATGGTGGAATTGACACTAAAGTAGGATAAAAATAAAATGGTTTTGGATATTGACCTAATTTTCAGAATTGTGTTAATCTGAATCACCTTTAAGATGAGCGGCTGATGCTGGTGCTTGGGGGAAGGACAAAACTTAAATTTCTACCAGTTTAGGAATATCAGATTAGAAGGAACTCAATAAGCCAGGTCTGATGCCTGCTATCTTACACAGCCATATTATTTACTTTCATAAATTTACTAGTACTAAATTAAGTTTATGATTAAAAAAAAATCTTAATTTTGATTAGCAAATTAATGAATGGACATAACCTATACCTTTTTTCCAGCATGTGAGGTCATGCAGAGATATCAGTCCCACAAAGAAACATCGTGGAGGAATTGAGTATACTTCAGGATCCTTTAAACATTCCCTAGATGCTTTTCATTTTTAATGCAAGCCATCTTCTGCCTACAGTATAGTGTGGTAGGGGTTGATTAGAGGACACAAATCAATCTCTGCCTGAAATGTTAGAAAGCTGTTTCTGCTAGACAACAAGTACAACTTTTCAAGGAGACTAGATCTGTGTCTTGCTCCCATTTTCAATGGCTACCGAACATGAAAAGCTAGACTGTCTGACCCCAAAACAACAAAAGTTTATTCTTTCCCTCCTTGTGACATTTATAACTTATATATTAAAAAATCCATCAAAATAACTCCCCAGAAGAGTTTCTGTTTGCTGTCATGGAGATTTAATGGGTTATTCTGGTCTGGATGGCAAAATACCAAGGTTTATTTCAGGATCTGCTACTAACTGAGAACCTGTGACAGAAGCGTCTCTAATCGTGACACCGATTCAAACAAACAAAACCCAAATGTATGTACAATATGCTCTGCTTTGCTACCCCCTGCTTATAAAAATAACCAGCAATCCAGCTTTGGTAAACATATCTGTACTGTCATAGAACATAATGGTAAAAAGAACTGAAATAAATAGCACATGTTTTCATTAACTGTATTTTTCAAGCTTAAATCCTATTTCTGTTGTTCCATAAACTCAAATAACTTTCATTATCTTTTATCAATCTAGCACATTAGTCAGCTTGCTCACGTCAGAGTCAAAAATCAATTTATACATAATGATTTGTTTACTTTGAGGACCACTAATTAATAAAGTGATAAACTTTCAGATAAATCCTCATGTATCTACGTGTAAATCTACTCATGTACATGTATTGTGAAATACTATGAATTTATAAGTTTAAAGTCAGTGGGTAAATCAAATCTAGGATACTGGAATATCTCTAAATAGCATCTTGTTAAAAGCACATTCTGTTAGTATATGGTTGAGGATATTACGTTTCTGTAGTGAATTTAAATTCATTCACCAGAAGGTGCCAGTCTTGGTCCATAAAACCAAGAATCCAGTAATTGCATTTCTGAAAATTCTATTATAAGGATTTTGGTGGAAACTAAAAGCACAGAGTTCTCGTGTCAAAGGAGGCGGCGGTTAATGAACTCTGAAGGTAGAACACAAAACAAATTCCAGAACAAACATAATACTCCATAACAAATCTAGGAAAAAGTTTAATAATTCTTTACTGATTTTTACACTGGTGTAAAAACAATATTGTCCCCATAAAGAAAAAGACAAGGGAAATGGTAGCTTGTAGGTTACACTTACAGAAGGTATTTCTCTCTTTAGCTTATATGCACTTGCATAATACTTTTTATTTTTATGTTTTGATTGATGTGGAATAAGTATGGATCATTACAGCTAAGAGGGTTTAGACTGTGAAGTACTGAGTTTGATTTGTTGAAATTTATTTTAGTTCTTGAACATTTCTTGAGAAACATACATCCAGAACAATGTGCGTAAAGCGACTTTTTTCCCTAATGTTATAGACCCTCCTTTTATTTTGCATTAGATCAAAAAATAAGCCTAAAGCCTGGAAGGGCTTAACGCGGATCTCTTACACACCACCTTTATATAGCAAAGTATCTGTATCATTTTGTAGTGGTACAGCTTCAAGAGCAATTGTTTACTTTGCCAGTAGGTTTCCTGGTTTTGCAGGACTCAGACTTCTTCCTTGTTCAAAAATTTTTTCAGCTCCATGCATCATGAGAAAGCAGTCTGCTTAATGCATGAATCTCTAAGCTGTTCCTTGCACTGCTACTTCAGTCTGACTGCTCTGCTACCTTAGTGAAGCGTGTAGTGAAAATACCGAGATACACAGACAGAAGCCTGAAATTTCTTGTGGTTTGGAGTTTATCACGTAGGCTGTTGCAGAGTCTGACAAAGGCTGAGAGTTGCAGCATGGAGTAACAACTTCATCCCGAATTTATTCCAGTAATTAGACTATCACAGCTACCACATGTCATTTCCCTGATTAAGAAACAGGAGAACAAGGAGCTGTGAAGAGAAGAGAAAAATACATTCAGCCTGTTTTCTCAGAAACATTGAATAAACCATGACAAAATGGATCCATTTCTGTACTCTAGCAGTTAAAGAAATGAGATGCTGAGAAAATAGTTGGTAAACATTAAAAAAAAACCCCAAACCCCAAATACATATCTGAATGCTCATGAACAGAAGGGATGGAGGTTGGGCTGAAAAACTGGTTTAATTTGAGAACACAGTGATACTGAGAGAAATATATTTTTCCCCAGACCTTTGTGAAATCAAGTGGTTAAATACTTTCCTGGGAAAACATCCTGGGTCAGGTCATTTCACAACTTTGACAAGATACATCTAAAGAGCAGCAGGTGGCAATTTGCTTTGTTAGTGCTGAAGTAATGGCCTCTGCATGGTATTAGGGGATATAAAATAACTGGAGGGGCTCTCTTTCAAATAAGATATAAAACTGAAGTCCTCGGCAATTAGATTTCTGAAAGGATCTTGGGAATGGCCTAAGCAAATTGCTTCCTGCGATTTTCCCTTGATTTCCTATGTAAATGCATAGGTGTATCTGTGCAAAACTCTGGCTCTGTTGTTTAGTTTACCCAAATAACTTCTGAGGAATAGCTGCTGATAAATTTTGGTTAGACTTGACAGAGCAGGAGAGGTCTCAAAATCCCCATGCGTTTCATGTTAGTAGGTGTCCAGGTAAGGAAGAGAGATCCCATGAATACCTGAACACAAGGAAAAGCACATGTCTCTTGCTAGATACCAGAGAATCAACTCTTCCTACATGTTTGCTCCAGCATCAATAATGCATGTCATCTCACTGAAGCTTTTCATCTGGTAGAGGTAGTCATAACGGTTCTTGCCTCTGCAGGATCTCTGACGTCTAATAAGAAGTGAGTTTCCACAGCAGCCTTATTAAAATTCACTTACAAAATAAATCAGCCATGAAACACAAATCCATAGGAACCTAAGCTTCATTAGTTCCACTTTCAATAGAACTATTTGTTTGCTTAACATGATTTCCCTACAGTTTCCCTGCAACCGTACATAGGGTTTTTTTTCCCCTACTTCCTAGAGCTTTGGTACATTTAATCAAAGTTTATATAGCTCCTGTAATTTCTGCAGAAATAAAGGATCTGCACATTAGGTTTTTTGTTTTGCTATTTACTGTTGATTTCAATGGGACAATTCAGGAAGGAAGATACTACTCACTACCAGACTTGGGGTGGGATTCATCTCTCCAAACTTTGTGCATTTACAGTGGAGACATCCACATCTGAGCTAATTATCTAAACTTCCTTTTTAGTCAGAGGAAAGAAAGAGGCACTTCCAAAGTGTGATTCATCTCCTCCCAAGGTTGGCATCTAAAACAGGCCAGATGAATCACCCTCTGGAAGTGCTCTTACTCTCCTCTGACTATAAAGGGAGTTTGGACAATTATCTCGCATACAGATCTGTTGCAGAATTCTAGAGGTAGGTGATGTGGCAGGATTTTACACATCTAATCCTGATCTGAATTATGCCAGTATTACTGTGGAGTCCCTAACCTGGAAGTAATGGCATGGGGTAACAATTATGGATCTTAAAAAGTACTTAGCTCTCATAGGAACTTTTTGAGAGAAGTCTAACTATAAACATTTGTGATTAAAGAAAAAGCACTGTTTTGTCTTAGAATGATTATTTCTCCTACATGAAATTCATAAGCCATCATGGTATTTCCTATCTGAAGCAATAATTAGTTAATTGGGCCTTGGATCTCAAATTTGGGGGAAATGATATTTAGGTTTTTTATTTTTCTCCTTTCCTAGATGGTTTGCTGTAAATCATATGATTCAAGCCTATGTCTTTTTAATAGATCTGGTACTGGGGCACAAGTCTTTGGTATACTATGAATTACTCTGATTTCCTCCCCTGTATTTTTCCTATAAATAGAAGTTCACTATCTAAAGAAAAATAGAGACCCCTATATACACAGTTTCCTATGCATTATTTTCAGTACTGTAAAAAAGTGCTAAAAACTATCACTCCCACTGGAACTAGGGGAAACAACCCATTTCAAAGTGCTAAAGTTCCAGTAAAAATTTTAAACTCTTATCTTCCATTTAACTGCCTAAGTGCCCATTTCACAGCAGTAAGCAGGCAGATGGCTCTGTTCTCTTTCTGCCACAGCATTCATTTTCTGTTTTTATCTACCATGCTGAAATATTTTTTTGCCTCAAAAAGCTTAATTAATGTAATACATTGCATATACTTAAATGTCTACTCAGTAGTACATTTTTTTTTATTTTGGCTTTGCTTTCAGTTGTTATTTTTTATTTACTCATCTTTCATATATTTAGGTTTATATTTATTTTTTATATCTCTTTTGACTTACAGAACGTGCCCCAGAATTACAGAAATTCTAATCTGATGAGGATAATTTACACAAAATCTCTGAGAACCGTGTAAAAATGTGTAGGATATAACTGGCCCAGGGAGTATCATTCTTGTAATAAAATGACAAGTATTTCAGATAATGATCACACAGGTCTTTTTTGCTTCTCTTTGCCAAATGTAGCTTTGAGAAAGGGCTGTGACTGCACTTAAAACTTGCATCTCTTGAATTTGTACCATACAGCATAACTTCGTGCCAGAATAATGCATCACTACACTTTTGGTCTCCTAGGACCAATGAAACAAGCATATTTTACAGCAATCTTCATTTGCCTGAATATACAAATCCCTGAATCCTCTTCCTTCAGTGTGCCAGATTCCTGTAGACTGAGTGTGTTTACATAAGCAGGAAACAAAATCTGCATCTTATATGAAAAAAATCAACCTACAACACAGAGCATGACTCTGTAGTATAATACACGTGAGCAGACAGCAAAAGCAGCAGATACATGAGCATCTCATCAGGATACCATCCTTCTAACACCCTGGCTAAACATATTAACCTGAGCATGATTGTGCATAATCCTATTGACAGGCATATACGTCCTGCATCATTATAATTTCTAATGATTCCACTGCAAAACATAACAACCTACACAAGCAAAGGGTAACAGTAGAACCTGATACTGCTGTAGCTTTACCTCATTTACTTTCAGTGTGGCAGTAAGCAAATAGGATGACACTTTCTCTTATGAGTTCACATGTTTTAACAGTGGTGAAGAGGCCAAGGTCTGGGTTCCTGTGAGCCTTTGGTGCTATTGCCTGATTGCATACTGATCCAGATCCTGTCACTGGGCTTGCTAGAGGTGTACCCTGTGCTGTGGCAAGCAATCACATGAGTCATATCTACTGATTTCACAAAGGTGATATTCTTAGACTTTGAGGTGGAAGATGTCAGATTTATTGCCTGCACCTAAGACTTTTGTACAGGAAAGAGACGAGCCTGAAATTTTCCCACTGACACGGTCATCCTTTCTCACCTCATATGTCAAATTTTTTTAATATTTGTTAGTAGCTGCCAAATTCCATAGCTCAACAGAGATGAGGCTGTTGCTCCTTGTCCCCAGGTCCAGCCAGTAGCGAGGCTGAGCATGTGTCCCCGATAGGCATATATACATACGCACACAGCTGACAGCACAGACCAACAGAGACAGAACACAGCTCTCACATGAATGCCAATGGCTTGATCCTGCTCCCCTGTGTGGCTGAGCAAGATGGAGGTCCATTGCTGAGAAAATATGTACACACATGTACAAGTTGGATGCCTCTAGCATCTGGACTCAGACACTCAGTCTGCCCAGTATCAGCCTCTGGATTCCAGTCTCCCCAGTTGCTGGCACCTACACATAAAAGCCCCTGAGACTGCAGCCCCACTCTGGTTGCTGGCAGAGACCAGACCTCTTTGCACACAGCAGCACAGGCAGAGATACACATGGATCCTAACTGAGCAGCTGGGCTCAGGCACTGGTGCTTTCCCAGCAAGGATGCTCTAGCCACACCTGCTTCATATGCACATGTACACATGTCCAAATGGTCTCTCAATCAACCTCCAGACTCCACAGTCCCTCTGGGAGCTGTTTGAGACCTCCTGGACCCTCTGGTAGCCAGCCCACAGGCCCTCTGGTGTCTCCAGAATCCAGCTTTGGTATCTGGCTCCAAAGCTCTCTTACCCTACTCATGGGCTAGTCCTGCTTGATATTCACTGCCCATCACATGCAAACTCCACTTTGCTGTACGTAGACCCCAAACACACACAGGCACACAGAATAGAATGTACCTTACCCAGGAAGAGTTAGAAATGGAGTTTAATGAGATGGCAGGACAGACCATGTTGACCAGGCAAAGGGCCAGGCCAGACGCAGCAAACTGTTTACAAGAAAATGGCACCTTTTATCTCCTTATCCCTCTGTTGTCTCACTGCTCCATTTTATTTTAATCCCTCCCTTTCCCCACCTTTGGTGTCCCCCTTAAGCATCCCATAATAAGTCTTGCACAATCCCAGAATGCTCTTCCTCTGCATCCTATAATAAGCCCCATCCCCCAGGGCCCATGGGGCTTATGCTCTCCTGGGAGAGCCCTGGGGGAACGGGGCTTGTGTCTCTGACTGGGGCACTGGGAGTCTCTCGCTGCCCTCTGCCTCTGTGCTCCTCTGCGTGTGGGGGAGATGATCTTTACATACCCTAAGAATATTATTCATATTATTTTAAACTCAGAGTAAGATACCACATCTTTAAAATAACTTCAGATAGAGACTACATTCCAGAGCTCTCAGGATAGGATCAATCTATTCTCCTATTTTGTTCATCATCTCTTCAGTGGTTGGCTGATATAGCAAGGACACGAAGGTCAAGAGCAGCATTTCAAAGCGTAAAGGACTACAAAATATAAGATAAGACACTAAGACACTCCAGCCACCCAAAGAAAGGTGCCATAAGTACTTAAGTATGATTACTGCTTTCACCTCACTCACATCTGCAAACACTGGGTTCACGTCGCATAAAAGGTGTAGTGTTAAACACAGATGAGTAACACTTTCTGAACTACAAAACATGAAACACAACAGTAGGAGTAGCATCACTGAAAGTCATGTGACATCCAAAGCCATGACTGCAGCTTGACAAATCTGAAGTAAGAGCTTGAATGTCATGCGAGTGTCTTCATCTAACTCCAGGTAGGTACAGATTATAGTCTAGGAGAAAAATGACTAGTTCTGGTATCCTGATAGTGAAACAGAAAAAAAAAGAATTACAAAAGGGAAAGGTTCACCTCTGCATGAAGCACTGAACCGAAGGTCTGTAGCACTCTCCACTCAGCCAGCACTGTGGCCTTGACGAAGGTTAACCCAGACATTTTTTATGTTCGAGTTCCACAGTTCAGTGCTGACCATTTAGGGTCAAAGGATCATTCCACTAAATTGAGCTAATCAAAGAAAAAAACATATTTAGCAATTTATAAATACAATCAAAGAGAAGGCAACTAACCTATGCATTCATTTCCTTGAATATTATAATTTTTTTGGAAGCTGTTCTGGGTGCCACCACAAGTACTCAATTATAAAATAATATTTTTCCCTATTTTAGTAATTAAAAACAATCTCATAATTAAAAATGAGCAGTGGTAGTCTGCTGGCATACATTCTAGGAGAGATTAGCAGATATATCTGTTTTGATGATGGTGGCTTTACACTCAATTTGAAGAGTAGTTTAAGCTGCCAGAAACTATGCTGTAATTACCTTGAAAAATTGCAATGCTTCTCTAAGACCAGAAGCACTGGTAAGATACCAAGAACCTCACTGCAATGGTGTGTACTTAAATCATGGCATGTTTTCAAAGTTTTAATAGCTCAGGTTAAGTTGTTTGAACATTAAACATTTATCTATAGCTGCCTAATGATAGCATTAATTAATTATATTGATTTAAAAATACAGACTTTTGAGTTTACACAAACTTAACATGAGAAATTCATACCTTGAAGGACATTATACAGATAAGTATTGGTGGATGGGATGGAGCTTTCTGATGGATGAGCCTGGGGGCACACCAGGTCGACCACAAAATTACAAAATACTAAGTTGCTGCCACAGATTTTCTTTCTGCTGATTGTTTTCCTTTTTCCCTGTTGTAAATGCCATGCTCCAGTCTGCTTTTCATTCCAGGTACCATGTGAGGAAACATGAGGTAGAGGCCCACCAAACGTCCTCACTCTATGACTTGACAAGTCTGCAAATTGTGTGAATAGAACTAGACGTTTAACTACTCTCTACTAAATGTCCCTGAATTGAGAAATGTATACTTATTTTACATGTTTGTTCTGTGAAAATCAACTTGATGCTCAGTGCTGAGAAACTAGTGAAAGCTCGTTGCTCTTACGCCTACACTTACAGTCTTCGCATAATTGTGTCTTTCAGAAAACTACATCTATTGCATTTGGCTGAGTATACTGATGCTTCAGAGCACCTTTTATGAATGCTGAGCCTCTACTTAGCTCTGCTTGTGCTCTTCTGATTTAATTTATTTAGGTACCTGGAAATATCTGCAGAAATCACTGTGAATAAACATTGTTTTATCATAAAATTGCAGTCCTTTTGGAGCAACTTGAACCAGCTAATGTTTACACTAATGTGACCATATTAATTACAAGAGACTCATTTAGTGTTGAAGGTATTATTATTTACTCTTCAAAAGTGTTCTTTGACATATTATAGACTTTTAAAATTGTTGCATTATGAGGATGTAATAGTACTGGATTTGCGGTTAATTCTATTTGTCTATACCTTATAATATAAAACTAACCTTTGAGAATGGGTGAATAATTTATCCTGGTAACACCAAAGATGGATGGGGCCCAATTCTTTTCTTTTGGAGTAATTTGAACTCCCTTGTTTAGAACAAACCAGAGCATTGCATGTATAAGACATGTAGGACTGGGCTAAGTAGCACTTAGCAGCAAAATAAGGCACAAAAATTGAGGTCAGTTACAGTGTTTTTTTTCATCACTGTCTAAGTGAGTGTCTTTACCACTGATTTTCCCATAAGATTTTGTACTTGTAGCTCGGATAATGGGTAAAAGCAGTTTTTCTATGTGCCATGTAGCATTCTCTTTAATGTGACTCATCAGTCTACTCTGCAGAGCGATGATAGCTCAACCAGGTTGATATTTTTAAAGCTAATGAGCCACTGATTAGTATCTGAGTGACTGAAGCTAACAAGATATGCTCTCTTCCAGTGATTTATAGTGATGAATTAATTAACATGATCCCAAATTCCATCTGCAGAGAAATACGTGCCTTTCCTGCTAGCTTCGTAACACTGAGCAACTGCTGAATGTGTAGACTGAGTATGAAGCTTTGCTAATACTATGCCAATGTTCAAATTATATTCTTTGAATGTATTCATACACTTACTTTAAATGCAAAAATGAATTAAAAATATTAGAAGGTGAAAACTAGTAACAGTATTCTATGTGCATGAAATGTGGGAGGACTAGAGAAATAATATATTTCTCTTAAGGTATCTCTAAAGAAATAATATATGCCTTTCAACATTAGTGAATGGAGACAATTTCTAATTTCCTCTTCCCTTCTGAAATGCTGTTTTAGGAATTGCAGCTTTTCAACCATTAGTACCTTGAACGCTAGTGTTAAGCTTTCCTCTATCTCATTGGAAAAATAATGTAACACCCTTTTATGCTGACCTGTACAAGGCAGATCTGGAGACTGTTACCATGACACAGAATTTGGGTGCATCCCAGCACTAATACCTGTGCATCACCCATTCCATGCTGCTTCCTTGCGTATGTTACCACGAGTGTGAATGTCACCATCAGAAGGTGAAAAACAAGGAAGGTTTTTGCTTTTAAAACTGTAGTTTTAGATTGTCCCCACATTTTCTTTCCTTTTTTCTTTTTCTTTTTCTTTTTCTTTTTCTTTTTCTTTTTCTTTTTCTTTTTCTTTTTCTTTTTCTTTTTTCTTTTTCTTTTTTCTTTTTCTTTTTTCTTTTTCTTTTTTCTTTTTCTTTTTTCTTTTTCTTTTTTCCCTCTCCTCTCCTCTCCTCTCCTCTCCTCTCCTCCTCCCCTCCCCTCCCCTCCCTCTGCAGGTGATAAAAGTACAGATAATGTATTCACAAATTAGTGTTGCATTATCCCCAACTTTACAAATTAGTGAATGAAATATCGTAGTGTGAAACTAAGTATATGCAGCCAGAGAACAAGTGAAAAATACTCAGGATACTAATAATACAGATACCTAGCACTGGGAATAATTTTTAAAATATTTAGATGGGGGAGGGCTACTATAATCTTTATCCTTTACAATCTTTGGTTTATTTTTTCCAGGAATGCAAAACTTGGTTTTGTAGGTCACAGATAAAGTTTTATATTTCCAGTATGATTCTGAAAATATTTGTGTTTTTCATAACTCTAAATTGATGTTCATATTGTATTACTAATTCAATAAAGCTATTTTTCTTGCATGTCACTCTGCGGATAATGCCAAAATATCACAACAAATATTGAACAACATTCATTAGTTATTTGGGGGGTTTGTGTTACTTACACAACTTTTCCCAAGTTTCTGATTTCCTCTACTTTATTATTCATTTTAATGCAGTACCTTGAAAACTGTGTTTACTCTAGCTATGATACTAGAGAATATATTACCATGAACTACTCGGTATTAAGCCTCTGATTAAGGTGGTTCCATTTCTGTCTCCTCTGATTCTAAGATTAACTAGAACATTATGGATGATTGATTATGGTATTTTTCAGAGAGAGCTTGACAGCATCTGGATGAAATTGGATGTCCTTTATTCAAAGCCATTCTAAGTAACTGCAGAATTTTTCTACAGCAATAAGGAATTATTTAATCAAAATTCTCATAATTTTATTATGAGTTCTAAAGCTAAGAGTATTTTCTTCCTTTAGTTCTTGGGTTCTGGTTCTAAAAAATTAGACACAAATCTAAACTTTTACTGAAGAACTTTCTGATTTTTGTGGTTTTAGAGAATAGTTTTTGAAAAGATGACTAGTACAAAAATAATAATGTATTTAGCAGATGGTGGAGATTTTCAGTAGTTTCATATAAAAATTGAGATCTTTAAATCAAACCCCTTTTTCCTAGGAACACAATTTTCACATCTGAATTTTTGAAGATCTTTAAGATTTTTCTTTCACTGCATCCACTAAAATATTTGTTAGGAGAAACAAAATTTGTGGAGAAAGATATATTAAGCACACACATTTCTATGTTTAAAAAATAACTGTCTCAGAAAAAAACTCATATATGTATGCTCATATATAGATGAACAACCACACATTCCCTCTCCTTTCAGAAAATTAACAAAACCAGTCTGAGCAATTGTTACTCTACGTTGGGAACAGAGAGTGAAATAAAAGTCTGTTGGCATACTTTGCATTCAAGAAGGTGAGAAGCAAAAAATCGTTTGGTAGATATGTCCCGTGACCTTGAAAAGTGCTGTGACTGAAATAATGCTCCAACCAGTGCAGTGTCTTGTTGGGAATTAGCCATTTAAAGATTATGATAACAGAGGCTTGATTTTACTCCATCTTTTTAGTGAGAAAAAATAAATAAATGATCGATTTCATTGAATATAGACAGAGCCATGAAATGCCAAGAAAATAGTTGTTCCTTAATGTGCATTAATTAAATATTAATCTTATTATTTAGCTCACTGAAAAACCAGTGAACATACGTTACTTAACCTTCTGTAATATAGTTTAGCTTAATTCCTTCCCTCCTCTCTCTTTTAAGATCAGTCATTAGGATATTTTTCTTCCATGTAAAACACTGCATTTCAAATGGGATTATGTTAATTAAATTTACAATGCAAAGAACTAAAATTAATAAGACTGCCAGGAAGCTGGCAATAACTTCTTTTCTTCTTAGTTCTTCTCCCCTCCAAATATCCCTTTAATGTTTTCATTTCCCCCCTAATAACTCTTCTGAATTGTTTCCAAGATCTTTGGTGTTTTGTTTGCATGACAAAAATTAACAAAACAATCCCTATTGCTTTTTACCAGAAGCCTGATCATTAATGTATCTAATTAAGTTGAACTTAATATTTTACTGTGCAAATTTATCCCCTGAAGCTTTTTCAGATCCACAACCTCAGTTTACGATTCAATTGAACTAGAGAGGTTAGAGGACATCTCACAAAGGTCAGATATCTGACTGTAATACATAAATAATCCGTATCGGTGTTCCTTGGTGTACTGGGTCAGGTTGGGATGGACTTAACTTTCCTCGCAACAGCCCACATCATGCTTTGCTTTGCATTTGTGGATAAACCAGAGTTCATAATACACCAGTGTTTTGGCTATTGTTGAGCAGTGGTCTCACAGCATCAAGGCTTTCTCTCCAACACCCACCCCAAAGGCCAGTAGGCCAGGCATGGGGAAGAGGCTTGGAGATGACGCAGCCAGGATAGCTGACACAAACTGACCAAGGGGATATCCCATATCATATGACCTTGGGCTCAGCAATAAAAGCTGAGGGAAAGGAGGAGGAAGGGGAGCATTTGGGGTTATGGTATTTGTCATCTGAAGCAACCGATATGTGTGCTGAGGTCCTGCTTCCCAGGAAGTCTCTGGACATCTGCCCACCGATGGCATGTAGTGAACAAATTCCTCTTTTTGCTTTGCTTCTGCGCGCAGCTTTTGCTTTACTTCGTAAACTGCCTTTATCTCAACCCCAGTTTTTTTCATCTTTTTTTCTCCCCCTGAAATGTTGATGAGGGCAAGTCAGAGAGCAGCTGGGTGGGGTCTGGCAGGCAGCCAAGGTCAACCCACCACACTTGGAAATAAAGAGTTTCTTGAGAAGATAACCCCTGGACTTAACAAAGTCTGCCAAACATATGAACTCAATGGATTTACTCTGAAATTGTCTTGTAAGTTCTATGCAAAGTCTGCACTATGAACATCACTAACCTTTTGCACAGATCTGTGTCAGGGTAGAATACCAACTTCAAAATAAAACAAATATAAAGCAAAACTAGAGAGTTGCAAGCTTCCTGACTTAATGAGTAAAAGCTAATCTTTGCACAAATAAGAAATAGGAAATTTCACTGGAGATTTCAATAGATGCATCTGCTCAGAAACAATTATTAAAATAAATCAAAATAAGCTTGATTTTGATTACGTCATGATTAAGTAAAAGTGAAGAATTTCACTGGCATCAGAATTTCATGGGATTTATACTGAACATGTACGGAGACAGAAAAAGCACTGAATGAGATTAATCTTGTGATCAGTGCAAGTGTCAACTTAATTTTAAAACAAAACCAATCTGGGATAAATTTGTCTCTAAGCTAATAGGATTACAAAAAGAATTGTTATAGATGTCTGTGCCTTAAATTAAAGTACCACATCAGGTTTTGTTTCAGATTTTCAATTTAATAAAAAGCCAATTTTTATTTTTGAAAGAATGAAGAGATGAGTCTAGATAAACATAATACTGGCTTTTTTTGTACAACCTGATTAAAACATGAACTTTAGCAGTACTGCAAAAAGCTTTTTTTTTTTTCAAACAGAGGAATAATTAAAATCAGTTTCCTTTCTTCCTGCAACTCCTGAATCATTGAAGAATCTGCGCGTTTTGAAAGTGTAATCAAAATATTACAGAGATGGGGCTTGCTCTTCTATTGTTCCTCTATTATAGTATGGGAAGCAATGTTAGCCAAAAGGTATTCATCACCATCTGCAGTGGTGAATCACCTAGTTAGTGTCTTAGATACAAGGAAGCTATGTGTCAATTACGAGACACAGAGATTTTTGCATAAAACTGCTAAAGTGCTGTCAGTCCTATTTCTTCAAAAACCACCACCAAAAAAACAACAAAACAAAAAATGCTGAAAAACACCCTCACGTGTTCCTGGTTTGTTTTAAAAAGAAATGAGCAGCAACTCTATGTACCAGAGTACAATAAACCAGAGTTTATTTAATTATCTAATCTAATTATCTCCCATTAAAATAGTCTTTTTACATGTTTTAAAATATTGTCATGAATAAAACAAAAGCATTACCAAAAATCTGACAGAAACAATCTTTGAAAAACTCAAATATTTTCATTTTATTTAAATGCTGGGCACACTTTATGGAGGGGAGAGGTGTGTTTATTTTTCAGCAGACTGACTGTTAATATGTGGTACTTGAAAAGGCAGAGAACGAATGGTGCTGGGGAGGGTGACGGCTATGCATGCAGTTGTTAACTACCATGATTTTACGTGCAAGCAAAACAAATTATTTCAGCAGCCTTTGTGCTACTTTGAGGCTTCTCATGCCTCAGGGCAATGCAGGCAGGGAGGATGGGTAAGTTTTCCTGACCAGTGTCGGATGAATTCAGCTCTCCTAAATGACTGAAGACACCAACCTATATCCAGCATAAATTACTGAGTAAACATTTCAGTATACTTAGGAGCACGAAACTGAAAAGGACTTCCAGCCCGTTCCTCTGTTTTTGCAGGCATTACCACAGATATATTGTGAAACTACAAACTGATAACTTGTTAGAACATTTTGTCCTGCCACCTTTGGGCTAGAAGTGTTTCTGTATTTTTCACATGCAGCTAAGTACCTTTCTGCAGCAATTTTGAACTAACACGTTGAGTTTAGATCTTTTATGAATGCCTAGTGCAATCAAACACTGTTTCCATTATGTATCACCCGTTAGAGCGAGGAGTTAAAATTCACTGGTTTTTTTTACAAGGTTTGATACAAAACAGAAAAATACTCAAGAAATGTTGAAGGGACTAGGAACGTGAAAATTACTAGTCTGATCTCTGAGCAGGTCTAAGCTTGTGTTTTTCTCTGTCATCCCAGCAGTATTTTTGAAATCCCCACAAAAATGATTTTTAACTGACTTTGGTTTTTTTTCCTACACTCAGTGACTCAGTAGCTGTATCACTTTATGCCATTATTTGATCTTTTGTTTCCACACTGCTTTCAAAAGGATTGAATCTGAAACTTTGCGGTCTGCCACCACCATAACTAGTTTCTTTTCCATTCTCCACACCTAAACACTGAGCAACTGCAATTTTAATTTCAAGCTCTAGTTGCATTTTAGTTTTCAAAAAGCTTAAAACACGTTATCATGAAAAAGTGGCATATTTTCATATTCCTTATTCATCTTGAAAACAAGATTCACCAAATCTTTGTTTGTTGAAGTGTTTCCTAATCTGGTCCAGCAGGAAGGTGGTGAACTATGCCGCAAAACGCCAGTCACAAACAATTCTTTTGTTCATTCCTCTCTTTCCCTTTCTTCTGGTTTTCTTTTGCACAATGTCCTGCACTGAGTACATCATAAATAAGCAACATTATTGCAGTGATGGTCTATATCAGCTTTCATGGGAAGACAAGACATAAATAAAACATATTTTTAAGTTTTATTTTTGTAATTTCTGGGTGATGAAAGGCACATGATTCTATTACCCATACAACAAAACTTGCAAAGGTAAACTTGAGTTTTGGAAGAGCCAGTAGATCTCAGATAAGTGAATCTTATACCACATTTCTCTGCTAGGTGATGAAATAATAAGAGAAGTTCTCCAATGAGATTTATGAGCTCAGGAAGCTAAGATTTATGAAAATAATACTATGACTTATTATTGCAAGCACTTGAAACAATAGAGGAATTTATTGACAGAATAGGAATATTTTCTTAAATACATTTTAAGACAGATAAACATATAAAGAAAGAAACATAAAGAAGAGTAAAGGAAGCATACAAAGGGCTAAAAGGTGGGTTTATCTCTATCCTAAGTATTTAATAGGGATATTTTCCTAGTATGATATCTCATGCACACCACAGTTAAAATTTACTCTTGCAAATTTAATAAATGTACTTTTCTATGTCTTGAAAAAATATGATAGCTTCAATACATATAATATTTAATTTAAAAAATAAGGTTAATGTTTAAAAGAAATGAATGATCTTTACTTTGCAAATTAAATCTTTATAGTATTTTTCATATAACATACCAATTCATACTATAAATTATGTCCTTTAGAAAATAGTGCTAATTTTACTTGATTTTAACTACTCAGAACAAACACCAAGAGTTAACAACATAAAAGGCTGTAAACACGTAGTACTATTTTTATCCTGTGTATTAACTGCCAGAGGGAGGATAATATATTCTGCAAATGAACTTATTGCTATCCAGCCTCCAGAATCTGGCTTTTATTAACAAAAATACAGCTTTGTGTTATATAAGAAAATAAATTTTGGGTTTGGCTGGTTTGTTTTTTTCAGTCTTGTCCCTTGCCAAAAAGAACAGGACCAACTAACCAGTTTGCATGTTAAGACTCTGGTTGGCTGAACAGCAACATTTTTATTATGAAGTGGTCCACTTGAAAAATAAATTTAAACCCCCTCAAAATCTGCCAAAACAATGCTGTAACCAAACATATTGTTATACTTAGGTCCTCACAGAACCCAAGGCATAGTTTCTGTAAACAAAGAAGTGAAAATTCATGTTTGGGAAAGGGAAAAAGCATGTAGTAGTGCACGTATCTTTTTTAGGTATTTCTATTTTCTATAATAGTTCTCAGGAAACATACCCACATTTTGAGGGTACAAAGATCAGGTGGCAAAATGACCTATTAGAATTTACACAATCTTTGTTTACAGAACACGTAGTTCTGAGTTCAAATGCCATCAATATCCTATTAACTTATGTCCTGAAGCAAAATGAACTAAAATGTAGATTCAAATAACAATCATTAATCTGCCACATATTCTGTCACTAGAAAAAAATGTTGTTGCTATTTTTTTTTGTGTACCATTGTGTAATAATCAGGAAAAAGTGTGATGTTTCTATGAGAGGTTTTTTTGGTTTTCTTTTTTTGGACACCTCATTTTTATGCATATGTCAAACTGATAAAACTGCAAACTTTCAATTGATCTTTTTTTTTTAGCAAATCTTTAATGCCTTTGCTCCATGCTTGTTTTATATTTCCAGCAGAAAGGGAAAAAAAGAAATACAAGATGAATGAACAGATAAACCATGAATGACAAATTGGTCTCTGCTGTAACAAATCACAGACTGTCCTGTACAAAACCACCACTTATTTTCAGAGTACCTAATCTAAAACCGAACACATTAGGCAGCTTCACATCATAATGGAAGTACTATTTTTTCCCATCCTGGAATTTCAGCCTTTTCTACTGCCTTCTTTTGCAAGTTTTAAAGAGGAGACTGGTGAGTTAAAACTCTGAAACAACAGAAGACAGAAAATAAAATTTTCTGGCAGAACTGCACAAGTCAGACTAGAAAGCCATAAATTCCTCCTCACTCTCCCCATTTTTTTTCTAGTTATTGTAGCACAGAGAGTTTGTGAACTGGAAGTTCAGCACGTGTTTAAAGTCAATATGGCTTTCAAACCATGGATACCCAGGGAGTGTCTTTGGAGCGTTACAAACCTCATGAAAGAAGTTAGGATAAAAGTTCCAAACTGACATAAGTACCGATATCTGTGGTACAATCAGGGAGTGCCTCGAGGATTTAATATGTATCATACAAATGTCGTCAAAATTAAAGACACTCAGCACACACTTGCCCTATTCTTGTCCTTTCTGCACCTTCTGTTGTCCTTCTGAAGGCAGGCTTTGGGACAGACAGACCACTGATCTGGCATGATCATTTGTCATGATTTGGCTGGACTGGTCACGGAATGACTGACAGATGTTCTCAAATCAGGACATCATTCTAATCTTCTCATCAAAGTATGATATTCTTCAAACTTTTACAGGCTTCAAGCAATACTTTCTACTTCCATACAGTCAAAAATATTCTCTACTGAAATGATTTTTCTAGAACAACAAAAAACAAATAAACACACACTTGCACTGTTGTGACATGTCTCTACTCTTTTTAGGGTGATTGGAGCTTTTAGCTAATATTCTGCACTGCATTCTTTCTTTCCTCTGACATTATTAATTAATTTGCTGTTTTCCCAATGATCAAAACGTACACTTGTATTTGAAGTCACGATCTGGCATTTTTTATGTTGAGAATAATATTCCAGGCTCTCAGAAATATGTTAGTATCTCAGAGTTTAACTGTCTAAACATTCATTCCAACACTTGCGCCATCTCAGCCAACAGGGATGAAATCCAGATTGCTTCACTGTACAGCTGGCTACTACCTGCAATGGCTGGAAATTGCCCTGTGAAAATAGCTGTGTCTCACCAATCAGCATCAAAAGCAGATCAGAAAGAGTTGAGCATACATACATGCATAAGAGTGGCCTAAATATCACCTTTCCATTTTCTTGAAGACTGCGCAGAGTTGTTCCTTTTACAGTAGTTAGGGAGTTCTCTCATCTTCACTATACCAAACAAGTTGAAACATAGATTTAGGCTGCTGTAACCCTACCTAAAGGAAACATTTGTGCATAAGAAAAGTACCAGGACTGAGGGAATGTCACCTTTGAATGTGCAATTCTACCCTCCAAGGGAAATGGCTTTGGCCCCAGGATTCGGCCCACAGACTACATCCAGGTCTTCGTAACTGTATTTTAACTAATCTTGACATCTGGCAGTCTGTTGGCAGACCCTATTTGACTCTTTCAGTTAGTGTTTCTGTCCAAATGATTGCTTGTCACAAATGGACATGATTTTTCTCTCTCCAAACAGTTTTAAACAGTTTGAAGTTATTGTCTACTCACCAAGGTCAGCTAAGCAAGAATACGTCAGTAGTGCTGCAGCAGGTTGTACAACCAAACAGCTGTACACAGCTCAGGAGTTTATATATTTAAAATTTATAAGCATTTTTCAGTGGCATTTTTATAGGAATATACTATAATGTTCTGTTTTAGTTAAATCACTATATTCCCAGAAATATTTGAAGGCTGTATTCTATCAGTGGTGATCACGTATCATACGCTATATTTTTGTGGTGAAACATCACATAGGGCACAAAGTACTCTAAGTAGTTATTTATTGCAAAACTGGTATTGTTTTGTGACAGCAAAATTCTCAGAACAGGAGGCAGTAGTAGAGATAGATAGGATTTTGTACACAACATTATTTTACTGCAGCACTGAATGAGTTTAGGATTACTACTTTTTTTTGCTTGTGCTCATGGTATTTTATTTGTCTGTGTTTGAAAGTTTAATAAAGTCTTCATAAAAAGATGCCTTTCTTTCTCTTTGTTATTACAAAGTATCCAGGTGTATTGTCTGGGAAAATCCAGGATAGATTGTATGGAATCTAGTTTGTTAGATGTAGTGCCATAGTACGTGAATTTAATTCTTGGATATTGGTATGCTGTAATGGTGGTATAAACCTGGCCTTACATATTAAACACAGTTTTCTGCTTTTTCATGTTTCTAACGTAGGCAATTAATTGACCATTACATGTAAGAAATGCGCATTAGGTACTATTTCTTTGTTCTGCTAACCCTAAAATCACGTTTCTCCAACTCCAGGTTTGCATTTCTTTAATTGACAATGTGTGAGTTGTTTATAGCCAGGAGGTCTCCAGCGCTGAGGCTGTGCCCCACCTCTTATTATTCCATGCCTGTACTGCTCTACATCTCAGTGTCTCCACTTCTCAGGGTCTCTGCTATCATACCAGGCCTATGTATTTCTCTACATTGCACCACTATCTAAGTAAGTGTTGAAAATATCTCATTCTACATAGAATAAATGCTTGCTACTGTGATTCTACCATAAACAAAAGTAAAACAAAGTAGACTTAGATCTGGTGAACTAGAAAAATTGCTGTCACAGCTAAAGTAGGCAAGACAAAGCTGTTGGAGGGTCAAGAAAATTTCAGAGGGCAAGCCTGGCAAGCCTCAGTCCTGCGGCATTGCAAACTCGGTGCAAAACTAGTGACTTGTTATTAACAATGGCAATGCTGTATTACAGGGCTACATGGTTATAACACCTACATGTGCACTTGGAATATAAAATATCATTGCCGTCTACAGAGAAGTAGTCAGTACAAGCAATGGAGCCTTGAAGACAATTAATCTCATTCTAAAATAGACCTCTTAGCAATGGTTGAGCCCAGTTGCTTTCTAGGCCATAATGGAGCTTAGCTCACACGTAGACACAGGTAGGAGGCTAAATTTAGATGTCTCAAACCTAGTCTCAACTCTTCTGATGCAGCTGAAAAGTCTCACACCTAGATTAACGTTGAGTTCACTCTTTCCCATTCTCTCTCTGACCTAAGGTTTCTATGTGGTTCAGCTTAAAATAGAACAGGGAGGAAAGAAGGTATTTGGGATTCATTAAAATGTAGGGAACCTTCCTAGCACATGAGTAATGTAGAGCTAAACCCTTATAGATTATCAGCTTCCCAAATGTTCTAACCAATTGGTGGGCAAAACAGAGGAAGCTTCAACATACAATTTCAGTTGAAACTAGGTATCAAAACCCAAGAGAAACACTGGCTTCCTAAGCTCTCCATAGGAAGACTAGAAGTGGTCACTTAAATGACTAATACACCTTTAGAGGCTCCCTCATTTCATCTTATACATTGCTGAGCAGCCCTGAGAAGTAAGCAGATGCGATTGCTGCTTGGGACTTTCAATACATAAATCACAGGTAAACTTGGTTCAGTCTTAGATATGCTGTGCAAGTTCATACAGAAATTCAGCCGTGGAACAAAGGCTTGCCAACTGGCTTAATCACAGGAGAGTTTTTGCATATTATTAAACCTAAAGTATATAGTTTTACGGAGAAAGCGTTAGTCATGGTGCCTAAGTCAGATTTCTTCTCAAACTAGACTGTCTTTCTGCTGAGAATTGCCTGGGAGGCTCATCTTCTAACTAAGCACCTTAATTGAGAAACTGAAACTAAGGACAGTAAATCCTTCCGTTGACCTATGCCCCTTACCACTGTTTATAGAGCATATACCAGATTTTAGAACTGCTACACAGTTCTTACATACATTAGCCCCCAAATATATTCTACTTGTTAGTCATAAAAAGTGGTATCATTTACATTCTAGGGTATCCAGGATTTGCTGTATTTTTTAAAGCTGTTACTTCTTAAAAAATAAAACAAAAATTTGCACTGGAAAAAAACATTTCATTGTTTTAGACACTGTAATATACTTATGTAGACAACAGACTTAAGAGCTTACTGTTACCTCTGATCACATTGTTCACATAAAAACCGTAAGTTTTCAAATAAAAAAAGAAACAAATATTAGAGCTCATATATTATCCCACAAAGTCAAGAGAAATTTTATTTCATCCCCATGGCCATGTGAGAATATTAAAAGGCTCATGAAAGCAAAGAGAATAACCTTTAAGAGAAGGAAAGAAGAAAAACAAAGTGAAGAGTTTATTTCAGCAAACTAGAAGGATAGAAAAGCATAGCTGTAAAGCGACTAACTGAGTTTATAGGAAGAGATTAAGATTTAAATCTTGTCAGCTATGAAACTTCATTAACAATGTTAAACTTTTGGAGAGCCTGAAAATCATTTAAGCAATAAGTTAAGAGGCATCAAGGCATGACTGAATATTTTTAAAGGAACTGTACTCTTGTTTTGAGATTGCCTAAGGTTTTGTCAAGTTAGGTTAATCACAAAGTTAAACAGAACTCAGATTCAAATGAGAAGATTCCCTGGGAGTATCTCTAAATCACAACAATTCCTATTTCAACACGACCACACTAAGTTTTGTATCAACCTAATTTCCTGTGCATGTTAAATTACTTAAATAATTTTTCCTTGTGATAACGAATCTATCATATTTCCTTCGCTTAAGAATTCAAAGAACAGTATAAAGAACATTTGTCATGATTACCTTAATTAAAACAATGTTTCATTTTGCCCACTATGCATGTACTTGTTTTTCTGAAGTAATTATTAGTATTACTGATCATTACTGATAATATATAACTAATGCCCGTAGATATTTAAAATCTGGTCTCATCTAAATTAATAGCATGGTTAAAAAATCTTTTCCAAATATAGTTTCAATTTTTTAAGTAAAGCTAATAGATTTTATGTCATATAGGTTATATAGCCACATATGAAACCTGCAATTGTTTACTTTGAAAAATGAAAGCAGGAAGTAAGTAAAAGAAATCTTTTCTTTACTGTATTGAAGAACAGAAACACTGGAATAAATTTAATTTTATCTGAATACCTCAGAATTTTTAGATGAAATAAAAGTAGTTGTTAGAATTGAATGAGTTTTCAAATAATTTAAATATCATTAAATATAACAATGCTGTCAAACCTTTGGGAATATCTTAAAAGGTAAATCTGCATTCGCATATTCCTAGCAGGGGAAAATAATAATCTAGAATATTAATGAAGTAGAGTCCAGTTTATTAGAAATCCAAGAAAAAGGACTATCAGATTCTGATTTATCAGAAATTAACATAGTAAGCAGGTATTAAAAAATGATCCCTTTATCAAGTGATTTATATGTGATCAGTGGTTATGTTCCTTACAGTAACACTTGAATTTATATTAAATGTTTTCCTATGGGGAAAAAATAAAAGTTAAAATCATGAGGGCATGGTCACAAATGTGCTCACTTTCAGTTGCTACATTCAAAAGCAGTCTGCAAAACAAATTGTTATTCTAAGTGCTTCTGTTTTTGTTGCCCTTGGTTATTTGAAAGCCAGCCCAAGAAGTATATTACATTTCACCTGAGTATGTCTGGCAAGATAAGCAAAATACGGGTAAGGAGCATAAATTTTCACATTTTATCCTGGATATACTTAGAGCACTTAAAGCTTTTCTTAAGTAGGGATTTAAAAATTCCAGCCACAATGCTTTACTTTTGTTGTGTTTTGATTTTTTTTCCCCATTTCAAAAATGTCCTGTCCCTCACATGCCTTCCTCCAGATATTAAGCTACATCCTAACTTTGTTAAAAGGATAAAAAATCTCTTTGATGAGAAATAAGTATCACTCCGTAGTTTTAAAACTGCTCAGGCATTGCAAGAAGAGTCTTTCAGTGCTCTGTGTAGAAGGCACTGTGATTTGTACTTCTCTGCAAGAGCCCTACCTCATTTTATATGTTATGGAAATGACAAATGAAAAAGCTGATCTATCTATATTTTTTTCTTATTATTCTTTGTGTTTCTGCACCAGGTACTAAAAACCATTTAACCTTTGAATAGAATGAAACCATCCACTGAGAATCCTTGCTCATTCACTTGCTAAATCTGCCTTTTCACTGGAATGTAACTGAAAAACTATATGCAGGACCAAACGCGGTTTGTGATCAAAAGAAACTTAATCACAACTCACTCATATGGTCACCAACATATGAGGGATCACAAAACCCCTCTGTATTTACTACTTTATTTTGTCTACTTTAACTTTGATAAATTGATTCTTTCTTCTTGCCTTCTAGGGATTTAATACTTTTGGGGTGAATTCCTTACATTAGACAGATTCTCATCTTAAACTGTGTGCAACTCGAATAACGCGTACCAGATAACTGCAGGGTGCCCTCTATTCTGCAGGGTCTGAGCCCCATAAGCTGAGAGAAAATTTCAGATAAGTCCTTTATGAGTTCAAAATCTTTTGAACAAGGGTAGCAATTTTCAGCGTTTATTTTCCACCTGGAATATACTTGGAATCAAGCAAGTAAAAGAAAATGACTTGTAGACAAAGATAAAAATTCAGATGAAAGTTAAGTTTAACAAAAAGTAAACTATCTGGAAAGTATCTCTGGAAAACAAAACAAGTCATTCCATGTATAAGAACAGTTGTGATCCTGGTTTTCAATGGCTCCCACATCTAAGAAATAATTAGATCATTAACCTTTCTGTTTTGGGTGTAAGTTGGGTCTTTTCTGACATCACTCACGTCGTCTCACTTTTTTTTTTTTT